>CM058239.1:92525976-93125976 GCA_030180135.1 Orychophragmus violaceus | reverse complement strand
TATGTTTTTTATTTTTTTAGTGCAATTTGATATGTTCTAAAAGAGTTTGCAGTTTTATATTTTTTTCATTGATTTGAGCATGTGTAAAGACAAAATTGCCCCTAGTAACTTTAACTAAAACATCTAACTAGAGTAGGTGAATTTATTTGTAATGGTTAAAACACAAATAAATGTCTAATTTATGTCTTCCACCGATAATGCTTCAGTTTCTATCTATTTCAAAGTGTGCATCTTGGTTTTGTTGCCGAGGAGAAGAATCCGGATTAATATCGGGTTTAATTTCGATCCACTTCCGAGAAAGAAACATCAAGGGTAGGGGTTCAACATTGTCATCATCCAAATATCGGGTCTCTGCTACCAGAAGGAGCTGAATCAATAAATAGTCTTTTAGGCGTCATGAAAACTGTGATATTTGTTGTTTAATCTGTGATATTTGACAATTTAGTTAAATACAGTGAGTCCAACATAGGGCGGAAATCGAGTATGGGATAATTAAATCTGGTAGGATTCTCGTGATTTACGGCGGTTCAACAAAAGAAGAAGTTGTTAGTTTTCGGCTACGTGATTTAGAGCATCTTTCGATCATGGTTGCAGCCAACGAAGACGCTTGGTGGTTGCCCGCTCCGTCGTCGGTTTGGAATGCATTCCTTACGTCAGGTATTTGGATGATGGAGATAGTCGAGAACAGCTGTTAGAATCCCGGCAATAAATAAATGGTAATACGGACTTGAGTGGTATTAGCTTTAATGGATAGCAAACAAGCTGCTATAACAATTGTTTATAAATTGTCTATGGACAAAAATGGCAAGATCTTTTTAAAGCATATAACAATTGTTTTAATGGATAGCAAACTGACTGCAATGGAGATTATATGTAGAAGGCGTGTAGGAATATGATAGATGGATAGTTTGTCATCCGAATATAATTTAAACATCAGTACTAAATTAAAATAGTATTATAAAAAAAGGGAAAAAAATTAGTTTTGAGTGTTAATCAGAAGGCGTGCGCCGCCTGCGTTGGAACTCTAAAACAGGAAAAAAATTAATTGATTTGACCGTTGAGTTATTACTGCATGGGGCTTTGCATTACTAAAGAGTAAAGATAATTTGTTCGATAAATTTTATATATTTGTTTTAAGAGAGTAAGGGTTGAAATAATTGTATAGGTGGATAGGTATTTGATTACGTGCAATAGTGGTATAGCGAAGAGATGAAACGTAACATCGTTTGGGAGAAACCAAAGCGTTGCGTAGTAGCAAAGATGTATAAATATGATGTCGACCACATAATGGCTGTACCCAATTTCATACATTCTCTCAAGTAAAAGAAAATGAACAGTTTAAGTTTTCTGGATCTACCGTCAGAAATTAGAAGGATGATCCTCACGAAGAATGCTAGTGAGAATATCAGGGAACACTTCAGGGTACGAGCAGTATGTAGGACTCTTAGGAACAACGCTAACCACTTGGATACTCTTTCGAAAATTTAGCTTGTCCAGGAAGTGCCACGAGAAGAAGCACGCGATGAAGTTACAAATTTATACAATTCGTGCCTGGCTGCGAACAACATTTCCGCTGTTTTTCTGAGAGGAATCGGCGATTTCATGTATACACATGGAAGAGTAGAAGGTTTTATGAGAATCAAGGATTGCGCCGTGAAGGGGTACAAACCGGCTGTCTATTGTTACGAAGTAATTCGTCGGTCTATCTCCCCTATTTTGGATACGGATTCAACGATTCTGTTTTTTTCTCGGGATAGTGTACGTGCTCACAGGAGGCACGTTAGGACATTCGAGAAATATAACTGAAGTGTCCCAATATCGGAGGAGCTTGGAAAGATAAGGAATGAATTTTACGAGGGGATAATTAGGATTTGCCCATATGCAGTTTATCGGTATTGGTTAAACTACCTAAATGAGACTGTGAAAGGGTATGGTATGTGTGATGTTTGCTTCTGGACTATTGAAAGTTTAGTCTTTTTCGAAATCATTCCGAGGACTTTTTTCGAATGGCCAGAGAAAATTGAGATAGAGGAAGCGGGGGGGGGGGGGGGGGGGGGTGGCGATGGATGGGAAAACGTGGAGGGTTGGAACGACGGCCTAATGCAGAATCAAAGAAATTTGGGCGAGGTTGAAATAAACAATGGATATAATGGTGGATGGGGCAACGATGGATGAGCAAACTATGACGACTGATCAGGTTGTAGATTTGGTATTGTTGTTTAAGCCTTTTTAATTAGTTTTGGAAATGGGTGTGTACTTTTTTGTAAGCATGTTTTGGTTATGACTATCCATGTGCAAGATTAAGGATAAATCGTTTGGGTATTCTAATAGAAATTGCTCATTGAAGTTTAATAAGTTGGATAATCGAAGAATTTGACACTATAAATGACCTATCCATTTGGACGTAATTAAGACCTATCAAATATAAATAATTTAATGCGAGGTCGAACATAAATATAGTGGACAGTTAAACAATCCATGTGTTTGGGTGGATAGCAATTGCAACAACATATAAGACGAGACGCAAAATAAAAGTAGGATGGCAGAGTGGATAGTATTTAGCGCGAGGACGGATACACTAAGAAGATGAAATGGAAAATGATGACAAAAAAACAGTAATCAGCGTACACGACAGCGTTGTATGATTACGCGCCGTCCACCGACATCAGTCCAGACCAAGAAATTCCTTGGGATAATTCTATAGAATACTACAGTTTCAGTAGCCCAGAAACAAGGATCACACATGCCGTAACCTTTGACTAGTTCATGAAGTAAGTCAAGCCAATAACGATGTACCGCGTAAGGGAAAGTCGATATTCTACCTTTGTCAACAGCGTCTCTTTTTCCACGCAGAATTTTGGATATCTGTGTAGGCCACCGTAATCTCTGGAACTCACTGACATGCCTTCGAAGAAGACGGATAGCGTTGCGAGAGAGAATAGGAATGTTTGAGTCGGTTTCGAACTGAGGAAAAATAGAGCGCCAGATAATTTCATAGCAGTAGACGACAGGCTCGGTACCACGAATGGCACACTCTTTGAGCATTTTGAAGGCGTCTTCTCTTTCATCTGAATACATAAAATCCGAAATGGCCTTCAAAAAGACTGCAGTTGGGTTGTTAGCATGGAAACATGCATTCTCCAGTTTGATGCTACCTAGCCGATGATGACGAGTCTTGATAATATCAATTTGGAAGAGGGTATCCGTGTGGTCAGCATTATCACGAAGTGTCTTGCATACCGCTCTGATCTTGTAGTGTTCAAGGATATTTTTGCTGGCGTTTTTAGCCAAAATTAACCTCCGTAATGCAGAGGGTAGGTGGAGTAGATTGCTGGATGGGAGCAAAGCGTTTGTAGGATTTGTGTCACTCATGAATGAGTAATTTTTTTCCTGACTCTGTCGGAAGGGAGATAACAGTAGGCAGAATTAACTTATAAATAAACCCACCCTCTAAAGACTTCATATAAAACAAAAATTGCATCGAACATTATAAAAGGAAATCGTGAAACATGAGTTTATTTTGTATTTATTAGACATGAAGATTTGTGGATAGAAATTTATGTTTACTCAATATGATCATAAGTTGGAGCTGTCGATGTAGTGTATAAGGAAAAAACAAATAAGGTAATCTAAGGTAGAGTACACACTCCACCTAAATGATTTGACAAAAAGTATTTTGGGTATTAAATGATTTGACAAGTGCAGATAAAGGTGTTTTCCTTTCAAAAAGATGACACTTAAGCAGGGGTTTATGGGGACTCGAGTTTATGCAAAAGATATAAAAAACGGTGTTGGAGAGACAGTTGTGTAAGACAAGTGGTTTTAAAGGAGAAACAATAGAGTTATAATATAAACCGGAAAAGTAAAAAGAAACTAAAAATAGGAAAGACGAAATTGAGTTGATTAATTATAATAGGATGAAGCGATAAAAAAATAAATTGGATGTTTAGTTGGTAGAACATGAGTTTCAGTGGATAGAAAAGAGCCTAGAAAAGGGAAGAGTAAGGAATGCGTGGATAGAAATACGTGGATAGTCAGCACACAAATTTGAGGATAGTCCGATGATGAATAAATGCCGTAAGAGGGAAGAAGTTTAAAAAGACGAAATAAAAAGGTAGCTTGAGTTTGGAAGGATAATTCTTTGGTTACATGGATCTGTTTAAGACGGTAACATGACAATTTTGCATGTTTGATGAATGATTTGACAAGGGGGTGATAAGAAGGAGTGACAGGTGAGGTAGATAGGTGTCAGTTAAGTTAAATAGGTGTTTAGGGTAATGGATTAAAAAAAGAAGCAGTGACAGGTGAGGTAAGATTGCATAGAATAATGTGTTAAAGATTTAATTGTCGTTCATAATGAAGAGAGTCCATAATTAATTTAATATGGTGTTAACCCTCGAACAGAGTGAACTATTAGTGAGAGAATAGTTTAATAATGATGGTCTATGAAAAAAACAATATAAAATTCAAAGTTCGTAAATAGTATGAACGTGGTAGATACGTGATAGCACAAAGATTTAAGAGTTGGATAGTGAATGTGCTTTTAAATGCTTATCTAATTTGTTACGTGGACAAAGGCGTACTATTAGTAGATGAACAAAAGAATAATTGATGGATACTAAAAAAACAGAGTGAGGGCAAAGTACAAAACGATTAGGGGAAAGCAAAAAAAAAACTTAACTACTTGCATCATACAAAGTTAGATCTTACAGTAGTTTAATAATCAAACACATCTACGAAATTAAAATTAAATATGTAGTCTGAATTAAGAATAAAAAACGAGATTTTAGACTCCTCCGTCAACCAAACCGGAACCGTTTTGCATTGCCGCTTCGTGCCAACTCCCTGTGTAATCTATCGATCCGCCGTTAATTGGAGTTTCAAAGATCTCCGGCCACTCTAGGAATGTCTGGGGAATTATTTGGAAGAAGCACAACGTCTCAATGACCCAGAAACAATCATTACACATAGAGTGACCTTTAACATCTTCGTGCATGATATCTAGCCCATTACGAAATACGGAACAACGGCATCTCTGTATTCTATCTTCGTCAACCGCATCCTTGATAACCGAGAGATCGAGGGACATACATGGCATAGGGCAGGTACTACGCTCAAACTGTCTGACATGTCTTCTCAGAGAACGTATAGTAGCACGAGAAAGAAAAGGAATTGTGGAACCTGAATCCAAGGCATGATAGATAGATCGACGGATGACTTCGTAGCAATAGATAACAGGTTTACATCCAACAACTGCTCACCGTTTAATCTGACGGAAGGCTTCTGGACCTCCATATCTCTGTTCCATGTACATAAAATATGAGATTGCTTTTAGAAACAAAGCAGTTATGTTGTTTGCGGCCAAAAAAGTGTTGAACAATAAGACGACGGATTCACGGTTGTTATAGGAAGAGGGAGGGTGAATAAGGTTAATCTGAAGAAGCGTGTCCACGAGAGACACGTTATTTCGAATATTATTACGAGAATTCCTGGTAAGAATTAAACCCCTCGTATTAGGAGGAAAATTTGGAGGATTAGGACATGGCCTGTTAGGCCTGGATGATTCACCAACACAGGGGGTTAGCCTTTTCATATTGACTTATGTGTATTGAGAGTGTGGACAGGAAGTTCTGTCGACATCAAGTATTTATAGATGCGAAACAACGCAACGTTTCAATTTGATCATAAAATTTTGCGGTTTTAAGAGCTATATGTGTATAGAAATAAATTAAGAGAGAGATATACGTTAAGTAATTCAACCGATGCCAAGGTGGATAGTAATGCCCAGGATAGAAAAAAACTTAAGGATGGATGGATTTTGGAAATCATTTTAATTTAGGAGCCTGTTTACAATCATGAAATTTGAAGTTTGTATCCACGAAAAGGGTGCCGTATGTACAGTAAGAGTATCCAGATCAATGGATAGTAATATTGTGTGATATAATAATATGTTATCATATTCGTAAGTGGATATGGTTTTACTGGGATAAAATATGTAGTGCGATTAATGGCTAGTAATAACACACTATCCGAGTGTGAAAGGAGTGCTACATAAGAGTGTGAAACAAAGAAGAAATGTGGAACGAAATGACATAAGGTAATACAATATGATGGATAGATAATATATAAAAGTTTTGGATACAGATGAGGATTTGTAGTTAGTTCAAACAACGATATTAAAAATAAAAAGTATATTCAGTACAAATTATTAGGATATTAAACTAAGCACCCCAAACGCCACCGTTTTGACCTTCTCCTCCACCCCAACCACCAAAAACCGCCGTCGTACTGGATTGTCGGGTAGGGAAAACCGACATCGTTTTCCGAATCAATTTCGTAAACCTCGGGCCATTCTAAGAATGTCTGGGGAATGATTTGGAAGAAGCATAAAGTCTCAATAGTCCAGAAACATTCATCGCACATACCATAAGATTTGATTTCTTCGTGCGATAATTCTAGCCAATATCGAAAAAGGGAGCAGCGGCATCTCTGAATCCTTGTTCCGTCAATCTCATCCCTTACCACATCTGCCAGATACATGGAGATTTCAATAGGCCAGAGGTTCCGCTCAAACTCTCGGACGTGCCTTCTCAAAGAACGTACAAAAAAACGAGAAAGGAAAGGCATGTCGGATCCTGAATCCAAAGCGGGAGTAATTGATCGACGGATAACTTCATAACAATACACAGCGGGTTTGCATCCAGCGATTGCACATCGTTTGATATTTTTAAAACCGTCTGGTCTTCCATCATCGGTGTACATAAAGTCGGAGATCGCTTTCAGAAAGACAGCGGTTATGTTGTTGGCATCCAAACAGGCGTTGAACAGCCTTATTGCGCATTTAGGCAAAGGAGCAGTCTGGATAAGATTTATCTGAGTGAGAGTATCGACGTGATCCGCGTCTTCTCGAAGGGTGTGGCAGACAACGCGAACCCTGAAATGTTCCCGAAGGTGTTCACTGGCATTTTTGACAAGGATGAACCTCCTAAGCTTGGGCGGCAGTTCTAGAAGGGTGAGAACTGGACGTTTAGGGCTAGAGGATTCAGCAACGTGGGGGGGGGGGGGGTGATCTAATCATTTTCAGAGGAAGGTATTGTCTGTGCAGGGATAGTCAGGAACGACGGAAAATATTTATATCAGCGAATAGAGGAACAATCCAATGTCGTAAAAAAAAACGGGAATTAGTTTTAGGTATAAGATAGATATGATTGGTAATGGAAACTGCACTAGAAACTAAGGTTGAGAAGGGGTTGAGAACAATCTAATAGAAAAAGGGTTAACGAAAATGGATAGTACTTTGAAAATATAAAGAAGGATAGCGGAGAGTTTTTACAAATTAATAATGGATAGGCATTCTAGTGAAATATATGGATACAAAATCAGATGTAGTAACTTGTATATATAATTTAAAAGCGGAAGTAATAATATCTGCGCCTCCTTGGAATCGACAGTAATAGGAATTGACAGTAAATAGGATTTATTAAAGGTTCTCGTATAAAAGAGAAAGTAATAATATCTGCGTCTCCTTGGAACAAGAATCAATGATTTGACAGTTTGACGTAAAATTTTGTTTTTACGTAGGGCATGATTATGTAGAGATAATGTATTAAAATTTAGCTGGCGAGAATTAAAAGGAGAAAATATAACGATTGAGTTAACAATGATTTGACAGTAATTAGGTTTAATAAATATTGCCAAATTAAAGCAGAAGTAAGAATAATGGACCCTAATAATAATATAACGTCTGCGAAACTAGATCTATGATTTGACAATACACAACTATGAGGTACAGTTAAAAGTATATGCATGAGATAAACTGGTAGAGGAGGAAAAACATATTTTGACACGACAAGAGGGATAGAAAGAATAGAGATCTAATACGGTGAATAGAGATGTAAAATAGGAGTAAATTGATATCCATCCATCCTACACATTAATGGATGTGATGCAAACTAGGAGAGAATTAGGAACCGCTAGTGCAGCTTTCTTATGGATTGTCAATTTCTAATCCATATGGATAGCCATTTTGAATATACAAGTCTAGCAGTCATAATGTTGTACGACGTAACTTCCCATTCAAATAACTTAACCCATACTCAAAAAGATGATACAGGGATCATAGCGTAAGACACAGCAGACTCAATGGCCCCAAAACATCAATCGAACATGCGTAGACCTTTTACAGATATGTTTCCAAGCGAAGTCAGTAACGATGAACAGCACAAGGGCAACATGCGATTCATTTCCATTTATAAGTACATCCACTGAAACAAATCAAGTGGTATGACAACAATAGCAGCATCTTTCAGGTGCAATCTATAAGTGCTATTCCTAAAGATTCAAAGAGCGTTACCCATATAGAGCCAAACAGATCGAAGGCAGAAAGGATGAAATTAATAATGTAAAGAATAAAAACAATAATCATGATATAGAAACGATATCGATGAACTCACTTAGACAATAAACAAGCATTCAACCATAAAAATGGGACTTCACATGGCTCAATGTCCAGCCGATCGAGAAAAAAGAGATGGAGACAATCCAGATGATCTGCAGCATGTTTATTCTTGTACGTCTATGGCTTGTGGCAGAAGAAGACTTATTATTTCTTCCTACATCAACTTCGGTTTTCCTTGTTATCTTGATCTCTAGTCCGTCCCCAACAAAATTCGACCACTTCTCTAGAACTTTGATGTCCTCTCGAATATTCTTGAGATCTTCGGCAAGCCTGTCAACCTCTTTCATAATAGAGTCGTCCATCCACTCGCTTAAATGACCTTCATCTGGGTGCTGTTTGCAAAGAAGGAGCTTCTAAAAAATCGTAATGAAGAGCAAAGTAAATCTATGAAGAACAATAAATTCCGGTTTCAGAAGGAGGAGCAGTTGAAGTAGATGTCACACTCATTATTGGGTAGAGATTGCTTTAGAAGAACTGGGTGGACAAATTTTTTAGCCTATTTTATAAGGTAAATGAACATATATCATAAGTATTGATAAGATACCGATGTTTAAAGAGATGACACGATATTTTCAGGATTAGATAAAATATTTTAGCAACATTTTTAGTTGTAAAGGAATAATTAAAGGCAGTATGGATAGAAAGGCCTGACTAATATGAATAGGATTGCCGTGTAATTGTAAACGTGTTATGGATATAAATGTATTACGGATCTACCTATGCTTAGGAATTGGGACAAGACAATTGTACATAGGATAGTGGTTATTATAGCGATATCATATTTAGATGCCCAAGATTATGACTGCTAAACTTGTATATTCAAAATGGCTATCCATATGGATTAGAAATTGACAATCCATATGAAAGTTGCACAATGGATAGAAATGCCTGAGGAGTCGGTTATGACGGGCGAAATATACAAATCGCATCAAGCTTGAAAAATGCAAGAGGAAGCTTTTAACGGAGAACGTGAATAAATTTATGTGAACATGTAAGATAGAAGGTAATTAAAAAAAAAACTAAACAGAGATGGGGGATAGAGAAGAGTAACATAAATAATGATACAAAATATAAAAAAACAGTAGTGTTAAATACATTCAACTTAATTTGCTAGATTGAAAGAAATATACAACAGTACTGGAAATTGTTTAATAACCCTAACCCGCAAGTATGTCGTCTGGGTTATTTCCACCGTCAAAACCAATGGCTGCTCGTCCATTGTCAGCGCCGACGTCTACCGCGTTCGGTATATTGGCACCACCGACATCGCCACCCTCTGGGACACCGACGGCCTGCATATTAGCGACGGCCACAGCGCCTTGGTTCGCCGGCTGATATTCCCAATCAGCTAATTCAACCCATCTAGAAAATGTCCTAGGGATCATATCAAAGAAGACATAAGTCTCGAGAGACCAGAAACAGAGATCGCACATGCCTAGACCTTTCATATTTTCATTTGTCAAATCAAGCCAGTAACGATGGACAGCGCAAAGAAATGTTGCAATTCGTTCACTGTCGACAGAGTCACGGATGGTTCTGATATATTGGGGGGTATAGTGGGGATAACTTACTCCCTGAAACGCTTTGACATGCCTCCTAAGGGTCTGAATAGCAATGCGAGACAGATGAGGGAACGTTGAATCAGAAACAAAGTGGGGGCAGATGGAACGGCGGATAAGTTCGTAGCAATACAAAGCTGGTTTGATTCCAGCAACATCGCATTTTTTTGAGGCGGAAAAGCGCGTCAGCTCGTTCTTCTGCGGGCAATCCTTCTTTGTCTATGAAATGCGATATGGCTTTTAGAAACACCGCTGATGGATTGTTGGCAAGTAGACATGCATGTTTCAAGCGACGTACACCTAGAAAGCTATGATTAGTACTGATAAGATCAATCTGGGACATGGTATCCACGTGGTCAGAATCATCTCGAAGAGTTTTGCAGACGGCCTTAATTACGTAGTGCTCACGAACGACTTCGCTAGCCCAAAATAGATCTCCGAAGTTCATCAGGAAGATCGAGGAAGCTGGGAGGGGATGTGACGAAATTAGGGTTAGCGTCGGTAATCATGTTACAGATTCTTTGGGGAATGGCTGGTTAGGGAAATACGGTTGGCATCACTAATATTTATAGACGATTTTAGGTCGCGACGGTTCATTTGCCTTTAAAAGATGGATAGTGAAGAATAATGAAAAATACATCCATTATGTATAGTCATGACGGATAGTAATAAATATAGCGAAAAACTAAAACTGATGGATAGTTGAACTGGATTCTAGATCTTATGCTATTAGACAGAGCAAGATATATGTACATTAGATAACTGTATCAAGCTATTATTATAGATTCTTATGAAAGCTGTTATCAGGAAATCGTTTTCGTCGACAATTGGCGAAAATATGTTCTGACGATTGCCCTGTTAGCCCTCTTAAAACCTATACAGTTACGCAGAGAGTGATGAGAGCTTTTACTGAACTAGGATTTTTTGCCAAAAATCTAACTAAATGTAAACAAGAAATGTAAATTATAATCGGCAACTAAATTAATTTTCAGGAAGAGGACGCTGATTCAACAGCCGGGAAAAGCTTCAAGGTAGCAAAAGATCAGCCGAAAAGGGACTTACGACATCGGCGGAATTGCAGCCGAGCTAAAAACCATGAATGTGCGGAACTGTTTTTTCATGATGAAAGCTTTAAGAGAGCAAAAGCTCAGAAGAAGAGGGACTTCCGGCATCGGCGGAATGGCAGCGGAGCAAAACACGATCACCAGCGATCTTAATGTAGGGGAAGAGCTTGAACTTGCAATGGAAAATCTAATTTCAATCTAACTAACTAGTCCTATTTAGAACTAACAATTAAAACTAACAATTTTTGGTTTGGAACAATGTCACTTTAGTTGGCATTCTAACTAAGGTTAAATTGGTAATAGAACACACCCAAATCACCTAAAAAGATACATAATTGCTAGAGGTTTTGTAAAGGTATAAGTCTGCTATTACTTTCTGAAAAAGGTATAGTGGGTGCAATTAATCCCTGAGCAGGCCGACAATAATATATTCCTGCCCGATTCTTCTCCAATAACGAAATGAGTCCCACGTACCAATACATTTTTCTCTCTCCAAAATTCTTTTTTTAGTTTGCTGTCGGTGGAGGAGATTTCTCTGGTGATAACGGTCACCGCTGTTGTTTTCGTGAGAGATCTCCAGAGGTTTCGTTAGAGCTTAAGTGCAGCTAGGTCAGAGTTGAAGGAGATCGGAAGATGCTTTGAAGTTGCCTTGCTCGGCCGTGCGTGGTGGGATGTCTTCTTCAGCGGAGCTAGCGGATAGTGGGTCGGTTTGTTCTATTGTTTCTGTGTCGTCAAGCTTAGGAGGCAACCGGAGGAAAGCGGCGAGCTAAAACAGGCGCTAGAGACAGTGAGGCGGACCAGATCTATCCGATGAGTTCGTAAGTCATCAAGCTTAAGAGGCCGTGCGAGGACAGCGGCGAGCTAAGGCAGGCGCCGGAGTCAAAGACGAGTCTGGTTAATAGCGGAAGCCGCCAGAGAAGTCGAGATTGGAGTTGCGGCGTGTCGACGAGAAGTATAGAGGCGCTTGGTGATGCTTTCACGAAGGAGGAGGAGCCGACGGAGATAAGAGAGGTGGCTCTGTCTCTGTCAGCGACTGCTCGGGTCCCTTCGAGATCGGATTAAGGTAAGGTTCGAAGCAGATATGGGTATTAAAATCTCGACTGGATCTGGTACTACCGGGAAAGGGAAGACCAAAGGTTTCCGGAAGCTACCGGTTCAGTCCGTGGAATCCGTCGCCGGAGTCTGGAGAAGTCGGTGGCGCCGCCGGTGAAGAATGACGAAGATGAAGGGAGTGGGCCTAAATTAGGTTACCCTAACCAGTCCGGTTTAGTCAGTCTAGAGATTTACCTTCTGTAGATTTTACTTTCGGTTTAATTCGGTTTGTATCCAGTTATTCCAATTTTGATCGGTTTTCAATTAATATAATATTATATTAAAAAACATATTCCTGCCTGCTCAAGTTCACACCGACAGTGAAACACATTCTTTCCTTCAACTAATTTTCTTGTATGAAACTCAACAAAAACACAAAATCTGTTGACAAAAAAACACAAAATCTAGAATACACGTATTCTAATTATACCTACGCATATGCACTCATAAAACCTCCTCAAATCTAAGCAATGAAGCTGCCATAATGGGAGACGATAATTATATTAGAGACATAAGTCACACATTGATAGTTGTAAAGGATTATTAACAATATATAAGGAATATGAGCCACTCCACTTATCGCCAATTGGTTTTAGGTTGGAAGCTCATATACCTTAAAATGGTATCAGATCCTGATCCATACATTCCAACCCGATCCGACCCAAAGTTGGTCTAATCATCGACAACCCATGCCCAAATTGGTGTCGTCGATCCCCGAGCATTCTGAGATTAATAGCCACAGAACCATTATCTCGAGAGTAATAGAATATATCTAATATTATGTTGCATATCTCTTTTGGAATGTGAATATTCTGTTGTAATTTGAGAGTCCTTAATTTGTGTAATTGATGTAACGTTTTTGCCAATATATTGGCTGTGGAATACAACGCAACCCTCAAGGGGAATTCATTCACTTTCATGGTATCAGAGCACTCAAGCTCTTAGATCCAATCTTTCTTTTCTTCTTTCTTTCTTATCGATTCTTCTCTCTTCTCGTTACTCTCTTCTCTTTGCTTTCCTTTTCAATGGCGGCTGCTCTTAATTTACAGGTTGAAAGACCTTTTGGAGTCACCAATATCAAGACACATATTCCCCTAATCCTCGATCTTGATGACCATAATTACGATGCGTGGCGCGAGTTATTCCAGATGCATTGTCTCACCTTCGATGTCCTCAAACACATTGACGGTACGCTGGCGGCAGCTGATGCCAATAACGCTGCGTGGCTCAAGAGAGACAGCCTTGTGAAGCTGTGGATTTATGGAACCCTAGCTGAGCCCTTGTTCAAATCAACCTTCAGACCAGGCGGTACAGAAAGGGATGTTTGGCTTCGTATCGAAAATCAATTTCGAAACAATAAGGAAGCCCGTGCCATAAGACTCGACAACGAGCTTCGCACCATGACCATCGGAGATCTGTCGATCCAGTCATACTGCCAAAAGATCAAATCCTTGGCAGTCCTCTTGTCTAATGTCGATGCTCCAGTCTCTGAAAGAAATCAGGTTATGTACCTTCTTAATGGTCTTAACGAGAAATTTGATAACATCATAAATGTTATTCAGCATAAGGAGCCTTTTGTTGGAATTGTGTCCAGTAATCTCGGTACTGTCTCTAGAAAGTAAGAGTATGTCGAGATCAGACATAAGTCATATAATACTGGGGATCATGATGGCTTGCTAGAGTCCGCTCATGATCTATAAGTCTTGGACTTATTGCTTTTATTATATGATCCCATATGGGTCACACGCCTAAGCTAACAGGAAAATGTGTTGGAACGGCTTAGCAGAAGTACGACAAAAGTGCTAGGCATTTGTCGTACTAAGAGAGAAAGATTAATGGGTCTGATTAAATGGGATTTAATCAGATTGGGCCCAAAAGCCCAAAAGGGAAAGAGAAGGCTTTTAATGACTAAAAGCCAAGTCTTTTCTACACAACCCTAACACCCAGCCGCGGCTACTCCTCTCTCTCTGCGCCTCTGTTCCTTGTGGTCTAGCAGCCATTTCCTTGTGAAGCGTGTGTGAACCTTTGGAGGATTCATCCCTTGGTGCATCTATCTGATCTCTGACCTGTTCTAATCCTTCCGCTGCAACAAACAGGTAAAAGGTGAGATCATGTTATGATTCTAAATAAGAACACCTAGATCTGATGCATGTTTAGGTTGATATCAATATGACAATTGAATCAGGATCAACTGAACTATCCAACAGTGGTATCAGAGCCATTGGTTCTTAGGTTTCTTGTTTTAGATTCATGTTTAGGTTGTTTAATCTGTTTAGAATTGTTTTTGAATGAATTACTGATAAGATAAAACAGTTAAGAAACATAATTGAACTCTAAACACACAAGAATAATCGCAAAACATGAGCTATATGACTCAGATTTGCGATCGGCCGAGTGAGGTATTGACCGGCATGGCCGGTTGGCAATCACGGCCGAGTGTTGGCCGGATGAATCGCGACCGATCGCGATGGATGGGCCGATCGCATGGATCGCACGAACGCGATCGCATGGATCACGTCCTGTCGCGCCTCGGCTTCGTCCAGCTCGCGTGTTGTCGTCCCGATCGCTTGGCGATCGTGGGAAGCGATCGACCCGAGCATCACGATCGCGGCTATCCCGTCCCGAGCTGCCGAGCGAACGTCCCGATCATGCAGCCCAAACCGTCCCGATCGCGGATCAAACGCGGCTGGCCTGTGGCTATCGCTTTTTGCGTGAGGCTTACGGCTGGCCGGTTAGGGTTTTGGGTGTGATGGGCCGGTTCGATTTCGGTTAGCTGGTTCGGTTTAAAACTTGATTAAAATCTTCGTTCTGGTTTAATAAACAGATTTTAATAATTTTAAATCTGGTTAAACCGGGATAAGAAATCCAATGTCGAAAGAAATATTGGATTTAGTGCCTAAACCAGGAATTTCTAATTTGATTTGGTTGGACCAAATAAATTGAGAAATTCCGGTTTAGTAAATAACCGGTTGACAATTGTGGTCATCGTAGTAATTAAAACTTGGTTAGACCAGTTTTAATGAACCAGACCGGTTATGTCAATTAATTGGACAATTGGGTCATGTCTTGGACATGGACCAATTCTTGGGCCTCGGGCCAAGAAGTTAAAACAATTGGGCCAGTTAATTGAGTCTTTCTTCAGAATAATTTAAAATCTATTTTATAAAATTATAAAGTCGTTTTAAATTAAAGTTTCCGAAATTTTGAAATTAGAAAGTTTCTTAAAATAGAATTTTCTGAATTTGCGGGTTTTGGATTTTAAAGAAATATCTAAAATTAGAAAGTTTCCGGTTTTAGAAAGTTTCCAATTTTAGAAAGTTTCCAAAAATAGTAGGTTTCCATAAATAGAAAGTTTCCCGAAATAGTAATCTTCTATTTTGGGAATGAATTTTAATAAACCTACGAACCTCAAATAATATCAAGCGTTGGATGTCTTGTCCAGACTATGTCAGCTGTCAAAGCCCATTCAATTGCATTCATGGCCTTACAGTGTGAGGATGTCTGCTTTTGCGTGGGTAAGACGGTTTGTGATTCATAAATGTCATTGGGAGTCCCAGACATTAATGATTACATGACTGTATAGTCCGGTTTTCTTGACTAGGCCATCGGGAGTCCCGGGCCTTGAGACATCAGTGTGGATTGGGCCTCGGGCCCAGATTCACAACCAAGAGTTATATCACGGATATAATTAGCCGATATAGGGCTTACCGATATAAGCTAAGGTTGGGTGACGGCCAGTGGCCCACTTTAATCTTAGTTATATGTGGATCTTAGAATCATTATATTCTATTGAGGGTAACTTAGGTTATTGAATATAATGCGTGATTAATCATATTAAATTTTAATACGAGATTAGTCATTTTTGAACATAATAACTAATAACCTTTTTATTTATATATTTCAGATATGACTACTACAAGCACACAAAACACATTCTCGATCCGGTCTGTTCTCGAGAAGGAGAAGCTGACTGGAACGAACTTCCTGACATGGTCAAGGAACTTGAGGCTGGTCCTCAAGCAGGAGAAGAAGGATTATGTCCTTCGAGATCCCCTCCCCGAGAGGCCTCTTGCCAATGCTGCCAGGACTCTGCACAATGCTTGGGAAAAGCATTCGTCAGATGAAAATGATGTCTATTGCCTGATGTTGGTGACAATGACACCTGAGCTGCAAAAACAGTTCGAAAGTGTGTTGTCTCCCATCGAGATAATGGCAAGCCTGAAATCGCTTTTTCAGGAGCAGGCTAGGACTGAGAGGTTCCAGACAGTTAAGAACCTCTTGGACTGTAAGTTGGCTGCGAATGCGGCAGTGAGTCCTCATGTCTTGAAGATGATGGGTTATCTCGATCATCTTCAGAAACTCGACTGCCCAATCAGCCAGGAACTTGCCTGCGACATCATTCTGCAGTCTTTACCTGCAAGCTATGATCAGTTCATTCTGAACTTTAACATGCATGGCTTGAGTAAGACACTACCTGAGCTTCACGGAATGCTCAAGACTGCAGAGCCCAACTTGAAGAAAACCGCCAAGGACCCAAATGTACTTATGGTACAAAAGGGCAAGGGGTTTAAGAAGTCTTCTGCTAAGGATAAGGGAAAGGCCAAGGGTGTCCAAGTCGCGGACAAGGACACGCCAAAGCCCAAGCCCAAGTCCAAGGCTGGGCCTACTGACATGTGCAGGTTCTGCAAAGAACTGGGGCATTGGAGAAGAGATTGTAAGAAATTCCAGGAAGGTCTAAAGGAATTAAAGAAGAAGACTTTCGAGACTTCTTCATCAGGTATTTTTGTTATAGAAGTTAATACAACTACTTCTGATAATACCTCATGGGTCATGGATACTGGTTGTGGGGCTCATATTTGTACTAATATGCAGGCACTCAGCAACAGTAGAAGGCTGAAGCAAGGACAAGTGGAGCTACGAGTTGGGAATGGAGCGAAAGTTTCAGCACTAGCTGTAGGAACATACTTGTTGTCTTTACCTTCGGGATTGATTTTAGAACTTAATAATTGTTATTTTGTACCTGCTATAAGCAGAAATATTATTTCAATTTCTTTGTTGGATTTGGAAGGTTATGATTTTTCAGTTAAGAATAAATTATGTTCCTTCAATCGCAACAATTTGTTCTATGGTTCTGCCCCTCTTACGAATGGGCTTTACATACTCGATCAATCCGTGCCAATTTATAACATTAATACAAAACGGTTTAAACCTAATGAGGAAAACCGAACGTTTCTATGGCATTGTCGTTTAGGGCACATCAGCGAGAAACGCATCAAGAGGCTCCATTCGAATGGACTTCTTGGCTCATTTGACTTTGAGTCATGTGAGAAATGCGAATCCTGCATGATGGGCAAAATGACACGGGCCCCCTTTAATAAACCTAACGAGAGGGCCAGTGACTTATTGGGCCTGATACACACTGATGTGTGTGGCCCAATGTCCACAAATGCAAGAGGAAACTATCAGTACTTCATTACCTTCACTGATGATTTCAGTAGGTATGGATATGTTTATTTGATGAAACATAAGTCTGAATCTTTTGAAAAGTTCAGAGAATTCCAAAATGAAGTACAGAACCAACTTGGCAAAAGCATTAAGGCTCTTCGGTCCGACCGAGGAGGAGAATACTTAAGCCAGGAATTCAGTGATCATCTAAGAGAGTGTGGGATCGTATCCCAACTCACTCCTCCTGGAACACCTCAATGGAATGGTGTGTCTGAGAGGAGAAATCGGACCTTATTGGATATGGTTCGATCTATGATGAGTCACACAGACCTTCCAATATCCCTTTGGGGATATGCTCTGCTAACAGCAGTGTTCACACTAAACAGAGCGCCATCAAAAGCAGTAGCAAAGACACCATATGAATTATGGACTGGAGAAGCTCCAGTGCTGTCTTATCTAAGAATTTGGGGTTGTGAAGCCTATGTTAAGAGATTAATCTCAGATAAGCTTACACCAAAATCTGATAAATGCTACTTCATTGGTTATCCACGGGAAACCAAGGCTTATTACTTCTATCTACGTTCCGAGAACAAGATCTTTGTTGCCCGGGATTGTAACTTTCTTGAGAGGGAGTTTCTCTCTAAGAAAGACAGTGGGAGTAAGGTACTGATTGAAGAAATTCAAGATGAACAGAATACTGCTCAACCAAATGAGGAAGAGCAGCAGGAGGATCTACAAGAAATTGTAGAGCCGAACCTGTAGTACCTGAAGTTCGAAGATCCGGGAGGATCCGTCACGAACCCGAGAGATATCAGGGATTCCTCGTGACTGACTGTCATGATCTTTTGATCATTGATGGTGATGAACCATCGAACTTCAATCAAGCCATGATGGGCCCAGATTCCTCTAAGTGGCGCAAGGCCACTGATTCCGAAATGGACTCCATGTCGGTCAACCAAGTGTTTTCGTTGGTTGACTTACCCGTTGGTGTAAAAGCCATCGAGTGCAAATGGATCTTCAAGAAGAAGATTGACGTGGATGGAAATGTCCAGATTTACAAAGCCAGGTTGGTGGCAAAAGGTTTCAGACAAGTTCACGGTGTGGATTACGATGAAACCTATTCACCAGTGGCTATGATGAAATCTATTCGGATTCTACTAGCAACTGCAGCTTTTCATGATTATGAAATTTGGCAGATGGACGTGAAAACCGCCTTCCTGAATGGTATTCTGGAAGAGGATGTGTATATGACACAACCTGACGGTTACATAGATCCAAAGAATGCTGGGAAAGTATGCAAGCTTCACAAATCCATTTATGGATTGAAGAAAGCATCGAGGAGCTGGAATCTTCGTTTTGATGAAGCGATCAAGCAATTTGACTTCATCAGAAACGAAGAAGAACAATGCGTGTATAAGAAATCTAGTGGGAGCAAGATTGTATTTCTTATTTTGTATGTCGATGACATACTGCTTCTCGGAAACGACGTTCCAATGCTGAAGTCTGTAAAGGACTGGCTTGGAAGTTGTTTTTCCATGAAAGACATGGGTGAAGCCGCATACGTTCTTGGAATTAGGATCTATCGGGATAGACCTAAGAGGCTGATAGGCTTGTGTCAAGACTCATACATTGACAAAGTCCTACAAAGATTCAGCATGAAAGATTCCAAGAAGGGCTTCACGCCAATGGTACATGGCACAACGCTAAGCAAGAAGCAGAGCCCTACGTCGGCTGCTGAGCTTGAGCGCATGAAGAATATTCCTTATGCATCTGCAATAGGATCTGTCATGTATGCCATGATCTGTACTCGTCCTGATGTTGCTTATGCATTGAGCATGACGAGTAGATACCAGTCAAATCCAGGTGAAAACCATTGGATTGCCGTAAAGAATATCTTGAAGTATCTAAGACATACTAAGGATAAGTTCTTAGTGTACGGTGGAAGTGATGTGCTTAAAGTCAGTGGATTCACGGACGCAAGTTTCCAGACAGACACAGATGATTTCCGGTCACAGTCCGGTTATGTCTTTTGTCTGAATGGCGGTGCAGTAAGTTGGAGAAGCTCCAAACAGGACACCGTTGCTGATTCCACTACAGAAGCTGAATATATCGCCGCCTCGGAAGCAGCGAAGGAAGCTGTTTGGATACGAAAGTTCATTATGGAACTAGGTGTGATACCAGATGCGGCTGAGCCTCTGGCACTGTTTTGTGACAACAATGGTGCTATAGCTCAGGCAAAGGAACCAAGATCACACCAGAAATCCAAGCATGTTCAAAGAAGATATCACTTGATACGTGACATCATTAATAGAAAGGAAGTCAAGATCAGCCGAGTTCCGACAGATGATAACGTCGCTGATCCGTTGACAAAGCCACTCCCAAGGCCCAAGCTCGAGTTCCTGACTGAAGCTGTAGGCATTAGAAACATTGAAATGTAATCTAAATTTGAGTGGGAGTTTTGTGAGCTTTATTTTAGTTATTTGATATGTTCTTGTAAAACATTATTTATGTTTTAATGAAATTATTATTTCAAGATTATTTTAACTGTGATGAAATAATCGTTCCAAAATGATATGAACCATTTTATAGGTCATCGAAGTAAATGATTTGACCTTGAGTCATCGAAGTCATTTAGCTTGATCATGAGATCCTATATTTGATAAATGTTTGATATCATCATGTCCCTAGTCGAAGGTTGTTGAAACTGGAACACCAACAACCGTGTGAGACTGGATTGGTACGTGACTTATGACAAAGTCTCAGTGTGTCATAGATGCACGGCATCAAAGTCAGTACATAGGTGTATGTTGCGAACATACGACCGGACAAGACCCGACTGTAAGAACTCTTCAGGATATTTATATCTGTGTCATAAGAGATTCTTACTACGACTATAGAGTATAGTCCTTAGACCTGAGTTCACATGCATGTGACTGCACATGGACTGATGTACTTTGATCATTGTCTAACGCTATCGTTCTGTGATAGCTATAAGGACCTTGTTTGGGTGCATTATGAAAATGAGTAGTTTACAGTGATGGAACAAGACGGAATTTGTCCCTCCAATATAAGTGGAGTGAATATCTCTAGGCCAATCGGAGATTTGAATACTGGAAAACGCATGGCCATGCTCAAACGGACTTTCCCGAGTCGTTTGGATTGTCAGTATCAAATCAGAGTCCGATGAACAAGATTAGGCTTTATAAGGATGACACCAATCTTGCCTTATGACTAATCGAGATATTGAGACAAAAGGATTATGAATACAGAGATTCCAGTACAAGTGGGAGATTGTTGGAATTGTGTCCAGTAATCTCGGTACTGTCTCTAGAAAGTAAGAGTATGTCGAGATCAGACATAAGTCATATAATACTGGGGATCATGATGGCTTGCTAGAGTCCGCTCATGATCTATAAGTCTTGGACTTATTGCTTTTATTATATGATCCCATATAGGTCACACGCCTAAGCTAACAGGAAAATGTGTTGGAACGGCTTAGCAGAAGTACGACAAAAGTGCTAGGCATTTGTCGTACTAAGAGAGAAAGATTAATGGGTCTGATTAAATGGGATTTAATCAGATTGGGCCCAAAAGCCCAAAAGGGAAAGAGAAGGCTTTTAATGACTAAAAGCCAAGTCTTTTCTACACAACCCTAACACCCAGCCGCGGCTACTCCTCTCTCTCTGCGCCTCTGTTCCTTGTGGTCTAGCAGCCATTTCCTTGTGAAGCGTGTGTGAACCTTTGGAGGATTCATCCCTTGGTGCATCTATCTAATCTCTGACCTGTTCTAATCCTTCCGCTGCAACAAACAGGTAAAAGGTGAGATCATGTTATGATTCTAAATAAGAACACCTAGATCTGATGCATGTTTAGGCTGATATCAATATGACAATTGAATCAGGATCAACTGAACTATCCAACACCTTTCCCATCATTTGATGCTGCGAAAAACATGCTCGAGATGGAAGAAGCTCGAATCAAAAAGTCTCTGAAAGTATCGGCCACACAAATGGACCATGCTTCATCCTCGTCTGCTCTCATTGTCTCTGAAGGCGCACCCAAGCATACTCAAAACCGACCTCAGCAACAACGCTTCAACAACTACAGAGGTCGGCGTAACAATAGGGGCAGAGGCATAAATGATAACCGCTATCGGTACAACAACTACCAGGCTTGGTCGTCTCCTCCGCCATGGTATAATACGCCTGGACCATGGTCTCCTCAATACTCACAGTGGAGCAATTACCAGCCCTGGAACAATCACCAGCCCTGGAATGGTCCTCGTCCACAACAACAACAGCCGGGAGCTACAGGTCACAACGCAGCCCAGGCGCATCTGCTGGAAGCTCCATCCGTGTACTCTGAAGCATACACGTCCGACATGATCCATGACTCCACCGGTCCAGAGTGGTACATGGATTCGGGGGCCTCTGCTCAGTTATCATCAACTCCAGGTACACTCCAATCTACTCTTAAGCCTAATATCAAACACTCGGTTATTGTCGGTAACGGTTCAAAAATCCCTGTCACTTCCATTGGCTCTGCTCATATCTCTTCTCATCCTCGTCCTTTAGCTCTAAATAACATTCTTGTTGCACCACAAATTGTCAAAAATTTAATATATGTTCGTAAGTTCACGACAGATAATTTGTGCACTGTTGAATTTGATCCATTTGGCTTTTCTGTGAAGGATCTTCAAACTCGCAGAACTCTGCTCCGCAGTGAAAGCTCGGGTGACTTATATCCTGTTCCAGCGCTTCTCAATAAAACTTCATCTTCTACAGCGCTTTTGGCTTCTTCTCCTTCGCTTTGGCACAAAAGACTAGGGCATATCAATAATTCGGTTTTACGTTCTGTTTTTTTGATTCTGATTTATGTAATAAAAAGGGCTTTCCTTCTTTTTGCGATATCTGTCAACTTGGCAAACAAATCAAAACTCCCTTTCAAAAATCGCAGACAGAAATCTTAAGACCCTTTGATCTTGTGCACAGTGACATTTGGACGTCTCCTGTCACAAGTATAAGTGGTGTCAAGTATTACATCCTCTTCCTTGATCATTTTTCTCACTATCTATGGGTTTATCCCTTGCGTAAAAAGAGTGATGCTTTCTCTAAATTTGTTCACTTCACCACTTATATCAAAACTCAGTTCAAAACTCAGATAAGATCATTCCAATGTGACAATGGTGGAGAATATAGAAATAGCCAATTTGAAACATTCTTTGATACACATGGAATTTCAGCTCGTTTTTCATGCCCCCATACATCGCAACAAAATGGCAAATCCGAAAGGATGATTAGAACAATCAACAATGCCATCAGATGTCTCTTATTCCAAGCTCAACTCTCTCCTACATATTGGGTTGAAGCTCTTCATGTCGCAGTACATATTCTAAATATAATTCCTTCTACTGCGATTCAAAATAAAATCCCTTTCACCTTGCTCTTCGAGAAACAACCATCATATGATCACCTTAGAGTGTTCGGATGCTTGTGCTTTCCTAATATCAATCATTCACATCTACACAAGCTATCCCCTCGTTCCACACCATGCTTGTTTCTCGGATATCCTTCCCAGCACCGCGGGTATAGATGCCTTGATCTCAAAACCAATCGCATCATTATATCACGTCACGTCTCCTTTGATGAGACGAAATACCCTGGTGCCACCTCTGCTACGAAAACGAGCTCACCATACAACTTTCTTGAGCTAAATTCCGAGCCATCCCAAGTGTTCAGATCGATTCTTCAATCACCTGAACCTACTGTCGTGCCAAACAATGCCCCAGTCGTGCCAAACACTCTCCCAGTCGTCCAAAACACAGCCCCTGTCGTGACACAAAATGTGTCTGACCAACCAAACATTGCTCCTGATATCGTCCCAAACCAAGGTCAGATTATCAATCCAATTCGACAAGCTCCTGACCCAATGCATACTCGTTCAAAATCAGGAATCCATAAGCCCAAAAAGATCTTCTCTCTTCTTTCCTCAGCCTTATCTCCTCTTCCCAAAGGTCATTTACAAGCTTTAACTGATTTGAATTGGAAACCGGCAATGATTGATGAACATGATGCTATGCTTAAAACCAAGACTTGGAGTCTTGTACCTAGACCCTCTGATACAAACATAGTGAGATCGATGTGGCTGTACAAACACAAGTTTGATGCTAATGGTAATCTAACAAGGCATAAAGCCCGTTTTGTTGCTAATGGAAAATCGCAGGAACAGGGCGTGGATTACACGGAAACTTTCTCTCCTGTTGTCAAGCCAGCAACGATTCGAACGGTTCTTCATGTTGCTATATCTCAGTCTTGGACAATACATCAGTTGGATGTTAAAAATGCGTTCTTGCAGGGTGAACTCGAAGAAACTGTTTTCATGCATCAGCCACCTGGCTTTGTAAACAAGGATTTTCCTAATCATGTCTGCAAGTTACATAAGGCAATATATGGACTAAAACAATCTCCTCGAGCCTGGAATTCCAAATTTGCAAACTTTCTGACGACACTTGCACTACAAGAAAACTGCCGGTTTGCGACTGAAAGTTGCGACTACATACGTGGTCGCAAATATCCCGACTAATTTGCGACTACTGAGTGACGTTTAAGCGACCGATAAAAGGCAGTCGTAAATACGTCACATATATGTGACCGCAAAGAAGGAGTAGTAAATCAGTCGATATTGTGCGACTGATTTACGACTATCGCGTTGTCGTAAACACGTAGTCGCTATTTGGTCGCGGATTTTGCGATTAAGTAGCGACTGTTTTTATTAGGTTGCAATTCAGACGCTATTCGGTTGTAAAAAGTCAGTACACCCACGTGTTTTAAGTGTGTTCGGGTTGGTGTACTAACTTTTTGCGACTTGTTATAGCAGTCGCTAATTGGTCGCTAATCGGTCGCATTTCAGTCGCAAAATGGGCTATATATATCAACCTTCGACCTCTCATCTTCTCATTCACACAAATGCTCATATACTCCATCTTACGAATCTAGTTAAAAAAAAAAATTCTTAAACCCTTTCTCATACAATGTCGGGATTCTCTAATGGTCGGGAATGGATGTATCAGAGGCTAAATCCAGAGACAGGAACTTTCTCGGCGGAGTTCGAAATGGGGGTCGATCAATTCATGGAATTTGCAGGCAATCAACCTTTTGCGCTAAGCAATAATGGTAGGTTTTTCTGTCCTTGCACTTTCTGCCTAAATGAGAAAGTTATATCGGGGAACAAAATTTGGAATCATTTGTTAGGAAGAGGATTTATGGAAGATTATTATATTTGGTATAAGCATGGGGAGGAAATTGATGTGGCTTTAGGACCGAGTTATGTTAATATGACGCAAGAAGATGAAGTCGTAGAAGATAGATATGTTGATATGGTGAATGATCCGTTTCGTGATAGTGTGAATTTTGATAGTTATCAAAATGTTGAAGAACCGGTAAGTAACCATTGCCAAAAATTCTACGACTTGTTAGATGGGGCGAGAAATCCGTTATATGATGGTTGTCGTGAAGGTCACTCTCAGTTATCCTTAGCCGCACGGGTCCTGCAGAACAAGACGGACTACAATATGTCTGAAAAATGTGTGGATTCATGGTGCGAGGTGTTGACTGATTATCTACCACAAGGATGTTGGGAATGTCCTGAAATCTACCGTACTATCTCTAGAAAGTATGATAAGTGTCGAGATCAGACATAAGTCATAAATACTGGGTGATCATGATGACTTGCTAGAGTCCGCTCTTGATCTATAAGTTTAGGACTTATTACCAGTATTGTATGATCCCTAAGGGTCACACACCATAGCTAACGGGAAAGTTAACAAGGAATTAATACGGTAAGATGCAAGGCATTTACTGTATTTGTACAGAGAATTGGGCCAGACAAAATACAGGCTTTTGTCTGATTTGTGTCTTGGGCCCAAAATCCTAATAGGCCATTAGTTTAATAACTTGGGCCCATATAAGGAAGAGGAATGGCGCCTAGGGCTTAAAACACAACCCCATCTGCGATTTCAGCTGAGCCGTCTTCCTCTCTCTCTGTTCATTCCAGCTTGGTCTAGCAGCCTGATCCAGTAGCTTGTAAGCGTGTGGATACCTAGGAGGAGCCGGTTATCATCTGCTCTAAGCGATCTCGATATTACCAATCAATCCGCTGCACTTCTAAAGAGGTAATGATCCTGATCTGTTTACGATTCAACTGCAATCACCTAGATCCTAGTTTATTATGTGCTAGGATGTAACCTGACAATTACACCATGAACACACATAATCCTACAGTGGTATCAGAGCCTAGGTCGTTAGGTTTTTGCTGTTTGGATCATATTTAGGTTGTTTTAATGTTAAGAATCGAATTTGGCTTAAGAAATTTGATTAGAACTTAAAAAAAAAACCTAATATGAAATCGCTTGTATCATTGCTTGGTATAAATCGATGCTGACTTTGTTTGATAATCACGATCGAATTATTGTCATAAGGTTTGAACATGAGCGATTTTGATTTGGAAAGGATCATGTCATGATCGATGATGTTGGATAAGTAATGATTGTTTAATCATACAATTTGGTTAAGGTCAAAATTGTTTTGTCTTTAGTGAATGTTATAAATCGTGTTAGGTTTGTTTAAGCGAATAGCTTGAATCGATAATGGAAAAAGTCAAATTCAATTGATTGGATTAATTATCAAGCGAATTGAGAAAAGTCAAAAATCACTTATTGAAGATATTGTTAAGATTCGATTATGAATTTGAAAAGGACAATATCATGTTGACTTTAAGTATCGCAAGTTGAAATCGTTTATGACTTTGCTTTATTATAATTAAACATTTTGTTTGATAATTATGGTTTAAGCGGTTAACCCAAAATCGCGGTTTGCTGGAAATTGTTTAATACAATTGGTATTATTTAATTTCTGGTTAAACCGGATTTAAATTCAAAAATTGAATTTTAACCTAAACCGAAGGCTGGTCTAAGTTTGATTTGGTTGGACCAAATAATTTAGAGCTGGTCTGGTTTAGTAAATAACCAGTTGGATTTAGTAGTTAATTTGGTCTCGGACCAGAATTAATGAACCGACTCAGTTATGTCAAATTATTGGGCCAATAGGAATTCTGTGGTCTTGGGCCAAGAATTGGGCCTATAATTTGTGACCCAACCGAAAACTTTAATAAAATATTAAATTAGAAATTTCTATTTTTAGTATATTTCTAAATTTAGAAAGTTTCTAAAATAAGAAAGTTTCCCAAAATAGTAATCTTCTATTTTTGGAAATAAAACCTAAAATCCTCAAAACCAATATCAAGTTTGGATGTCTTGCCCAATCTTGTCAGCTACTTAACGCTTATTCAATTACAGATATGGCTTACAGTGTGAGGTGTCTGTTTTTGCGTAAGTAAAGTAGTATATAGTCACTAATTTCATTGGGAGTCCCAGACTTTAGTGATTATTTGGCTGTAAGAGATTGGTTTCCTTGACTGGGCCATCGGGAGTCCCGGGCCTTGAGACATCTGGTGTATTGGGCCTTGGGCCCAATCCACAACCGAGAGTTATATGGATATAACTAGCTGTGTGTATGCTTACCAAGTAAAGCTAATTCCGGGTGACGGCCAGTGGCCCACTTTGGTTTTAGCTGAACATGGGTCTCGGAATCATTGCATTCTTATGAGGTTAAACAAAGAAATTTTGAATGCAATGCGAGTTTTCTTATAAGTTATTAAGATTACTCTTTTATGAACTAAATAACTAAAACTCTATTGTCTCATAATTTCAGCAATGTCAAGCACAACAACACAAAACACTTTCTCGATCCGGTCTGCCCTTGAGAAGGACAAACTGAACGGATCAAACTTCCTGAACTGGTCCAGGTTTCTGAGACTTGTGCTCAGGCAGGAGAAGAAGGCTTATGTCCTTGAAAGAATTCTCTCTCCTAGACCTGCGAATAATGCCGCACAAGCTGTGAAGAATGCTTGGGATACGCATTCTTCAGATGCTAATGACGTGGTTTGCCTAATGTTGGCGACAATGGCTCCCGAACTGCAGATGCAGTGGGAAGGCCTGACTTGTCCCATGGAACTGATGGCAAACCTGAAAGCGTTGTTTGAGGAGCAGGCCCGTACAGAGAGATTCCAAACTGTTAAGAATCTCTTGGACTGTAAAATGGCTAAGGATGCAGCAGTGAGTCCACATGTTCTGAAAATGATGGGTTATCTCGATCATTTGACTAGACTCGACTGTCCTATAAGCCAAGAGCTTGCTTGTGATATCGTTCTGCAGTCTCTTACTCCTGCATATGACCAGTTCATCTTGAACTATAATATGCATGGGTTGATAAAGACTTTGCCTGAGCTACATGGTATGCTCAAGACTGCAGAACCTAATCTGAAGAAGGCCAAGGAACCGTCTGTACTCATGGTGCAGAAGGGCAAGGGTTTCAAGAAATCCGCTGCAGACAAGGGAAAGGGCAAGGCAGTCGAAAAGGCCAAGCCCAAGCCCGTGTCTAAAGCTGGGCCTTCTGATATCTGCCACTTTTGCAAAGAGGCAGGGCATTATCGCAGGGACTGTAAGAAATACCAGGAAAGTCTGAAGAAGAAGAAGAAGTACTTGGAGACTACTGCTTCAGGTATTTTTGTTATTGAAGTAAATACTACTACTTCTGATAATACCACTTGGGTATTAGATACTGGATGTGGGGCTCATATTTGTACTAATATGCAGGCGCTCAGCAACAGTAAAAGGTTGAAGCAAGGGCAAGTAGAGTTGCGGGTTGGCAATGGAGCGAAGGTTCCAGCACTGGCCGTTGGCACTTACTTGTTGTCTTTACCTTCTGGATTGATTTTAGAACTTGAGAATTGTTATTTTGTACCTGCTATAAGCAGAAATATCATTTCAGTTTCATTATTGGATTTGCAAGGATTTGATTTTTCTATTAAGAATAAATTGTGTTCCTTTAATCTCAATAATATGTTCTATGGCTGTGCCCCTCTTATTAATGGGCTGTACATGCTGGATCAATCTGCTCCAGTATATAACATTAATACAAAACGGTTCAAATCTAACGAAGAAAATGAAACGTTTCTCTGGCATTGTCGTTTGGGGCACATAAGTGAGAAACGCGTCAAGATGCTCCATTCAAATGGACTCTTGGGCTCATTTGACTTTGAGTCTTGTGAGCAATGCGAATCTTGCCTAATGGGCAAAATGACACGGGCCCCTTTCAATAAACCCACAGAAAGGGCCAGTGAACTATTGGGCCTGATACATACTGACGTGTGTGGCCCAATGTCCACAAATGCTAGAGGAAACTATCAGTACTTCATTACATTCACTGATGATTTCAGTAGATATGGATATGTCTACTTGATGAAACATAAGTCGGAAACCTTTGAGAAGTTCAAAGAATTCCAGAATGAAGTACAGAACCAGCTTGGTAAAAGTATTAAGGCTCTTCGGTCGGACCGAGGAGGAGAATACTTGAGCCAGGAATTCCGTGATCATCTGAGTGAGTGTGGGATCATCTCCCAACTCACACCTCCTAGAACACCTCAGTGGAATGGTGTGTCTGAGAGAACGAATCGGACATTGTTAGATATGGTCCGATCCATGATGAGTCACACAGACCTTCCTATATCCCTTTGGGGATATGCTTTGCTGACCGCAACGTTCACACTGAACAGAGTGCCATCAAAGGCTGTAGCAAAGACACCATATGAGTTATGGACTGGAAAGGCTCCAGCGATGTCTTTTCTCAGAATTTGGGGTTGTGAAGCCTATGTCAAAAGATTAATCTCAGACAAGCTTACACCAAAATCTGACAAATGCTACTTCATTGGTTATCCTAGGGATACCAAGGCTTATTACTTCTATCTGCGATCCGAGAACAAGATCTTTGTTGCTCGGGATTGCACTTTTCTTGAGAGGGAATTTCTCTCTAAGAAAGATAGTGGGAGTAAGGTACAACTTGATGAAATTCAAGAAGGACAGGAACCTGTTCAACCTAATGAGGAAGAACAGCAGGATGAATTACATGAAGTTGTAATAGAACCTGAACCTGCAGTACCTGAAGTTCGAAGATCCGGAAGGATCCGTCACGAACCCGATAGATATCAGGGATTCCTCGTGACTAATTGCCATGATATTTTGATCATTGACGGTGATGAACCCTCGAACTTTGCAGAAGCCATGATGGGCCCTGACTCCTTAAAGTGGCGTGAAGCCACTGAATCCGAGATGGACTCCATGTCTGTCAACCGAGTGTTTTCACTGGTTGATTTACCCGCTGGTGCAAAAGCCATCGAGTGTAAATGGATCTTCAAGAAGAAGATTGACATGGATGGAAATGTCCAGATTTACAAGGCCAGGTTGGTGGCAAAAGGTTTCAAGCAAATTCATGGTATATACTATGATGAAACCTATTCACCAATGGCCATGATGAAATAAATTCGGATTCTCCTAGCAACTGCCGCTTATTATGATTATGAGATTTGGCAGATGGATGTGAAAACCGCCTTCCTGAATAGAATCTTGGAGGAGGATGTGTATATGACACGACCTGACGGTTACATTGATCCTAAGAATGCTGGGAAAGTATGCAAACTTCATAAATCCATTTATGGATTGAAGCAAGCATCGAGGAGTTGGAATCTTCGTTTTGATGAAGCAATAAAGAACTTTGACTTCATCAGAAACAAGGAAGAACAATGTGTGTATAAGAAAACTAGTGGGAGCAAAGTGGCGTTTCTTATCCTATATGTCGATGACATATTGCTTCTTGGAAATGATATTCCAATGCTGAAGTCTGTTAAAGACTGGCTGGGAAGTTGTTTTTCCATGAAGGACATGGGTGAAGCCGCGTATGTTCTTGGAATCCGAATCTTTAGAGATAGATCTAAAAGGCTGATTGGACTTTGTCAAGATTCTTATATAGACAAAGTCCTGCATCGATTCGGAATGGATAATTCCAAGAAGGGGTTCACGCCAATGATACATGGCGCTACACTAAGCAAGACTCAGTGTCCTAAAACACCTGATGAGCTTAAGCGCATGAGTAGGATTCCTTATGCTTCGGCTGTAGGATCTATCATGTATGCCATGATCTGTACTCGTCCTGATGTTGCTTATGCACTAAGCATGACGAGTAGGTACCAGTCTAATCCAGGTGAGAATCACTGGATTGCCGTAAAGAATATCCTGAAGTATTTGAGGAATACTAAGGATAAGTTCTTGATTTACGGAGAAAGTGAGGTGCTAGAAGTCGGTAGAGTCTGAAAGGCAAGTTTCCAACAGACAAAGATGATTTCCGGTCACAGTCCGGTTATATCTTGTGTCTGTCTGGCGGTGCAAGGCACTGTTGCTGACTCCATGACTTAAGCTGAACATTTCGCAGCTTGGGTAGCGGCGAAAGAGGTTGTTTGGATAGAAAAGTTCATCACTGAACTTGATGTGGCTAGCTGCACATCTGAGATCCAAACACATTGAGGGTAGGTATTACCTATTCCGAGAGATAAATGATAGAGGTGTTAAGTAGATCAGCAAGTTTCAACGAATGAGAACATTGCTAATCTATTAACGAAGCCACTCCTTAGGCCTAAGCATGAGTCGCGGACTGTAGCTGTAGGATAAGTGAAATTAAGATGTAGTCTTAATTTTAGTGGGAGTTTGTAAAGGGCTTTATTTAGTTGTTTTGAAAGGTTCATGTAAACATAATATTTTATGTTTATGAAATTTATGATTTCTGGATTATTTTAACTGTGATATAAATAATCGTTCCAAAATGATTCATGTCATTATATATGGGCCATCGAAGTACATGAGTAGACTTGATCCTGAAACCCCATATTTAACGAAATGACATAAATCATAATGTCCATGGTCGAAGGTTGTTGAAATTGGAACACCAACAACCACTTGAGACTAGAGTGTGTTGAGACTTATGACCAAGTTTCGAGGGGTCATAGATGCGCGGCATCAAAGTCGACACATAGGTATATGTAGGGGAGCATATGACCGGACATGGCCCGCTGATGAGAACTCTACAAGATATTAATATCTGTGTCATAAGAGGTTCTCATATACGACTATAGAGTATAGTCCTTAGACCTGAGTTCGCATGCATGTGGCTGCACATGGAGTGATGCGCTTTGATCATTGTCTAACGCTGTTTCGTAACTGGGAGCTATAAGAACCTTGGTTGGGTGTATTATAAAGTGTGTAGTTCATAGTGATGGAACAAGATGGGATTTGTCCCTGCCGTTTAACGGAGGTAATATCTCTAGGCCAATCGGAGACTTGATAGCTGGTAAGAGAGTGGCCACTCCCAAACGGACTTGCCCAAGTCGTTTGCATTGTCAGTATCAAATCTGGTCCGATGAACATGGTCTGGCTATATAAGGATGACACGTATCTTGACTTATGCCAGATCGAGATATTGAGACAAAAGGATTAGGGAATGTAGGATTCCAGTACAAGTGGGAGATTGTTGGGAATGTCCTGAAATCTATCGTACTATCTCTAGAAAGTATGATAAGTGTCGAGATCAGACATAAGTAATAAATACTGGGTGATCATGATGACTTGCTAGAGTCCGCTCTTGATCTATAAGTTTAGGACTTATTACCAGTATTGTATGATCCCTAAGGGTCACACACCATAGCTAACGGGAAAGTTAACAAGGAATTGATACGGTAAGATGCAAGGCATTTACTGTATTTGTACAGAGAATTGGGCCAGACAAAATACAGGCTTTTGTCTGATTTGTGTCTTGGGCCCAAAATCCTAATAGGCCATTAGTTTAATAACTTGGGCCCATATAAGGAAGATGAATGGCGCCTAGGGCTTAAAACACAACCCCATCTGCGATTTCAGCTGAGCCGTCTTCCTCTCTCTCTGTTCATTCCAGCTTGGTCTAGCAGCCTGATCCAGTAGCTTGTAAGCGTGTGGATACCTAGGAGGAGCCGGTTATCATCTGCTCTAAGCGATCTTGATATTACCAATCAATCCGCTGCACTTCTAAAGAGGTAATGATCCTGATCTGTTTATGATTCAACTGCAATCACCTAGATCCTAGTTTATTATGTGCTAGGATGTAACCTGACAATTACACCATGAACACACATAATCCTACAAAGGAAACCAGTCAACCGGATCCAACTATGAGACAGAAAAGTTGATGCGCAACTTAGGTCTCCCATATCATACAATTGATGTCAGTATTAACAATTGTATGATCTTCTGGAAAGAAGACGAAAAATGGGATAAGTGTCAATTTTGTGGTTCGCCAAGATGGAAGCCCAACGACGGAAGCCGCATAACCCAAATAGCAGAGTCTCGTATGTGGTATCTACCTATCGCTGACAGATTGAAGAGAATGTATCAGAGCGAGAAGACTGCAGCGGCAATGAGATGGCATGCTGAGCACCGAACAAAGGACGAAGAAATGTGTCATCCTTCGGATGCTGCAGAGTGGAAATATTTTCAAGACCTACATCCTCGGTTCACTGAAGAACCTCGTAACGTTTATTTGGGATTGTGTAAAGACGGGTTCAATCCATTTGGCATGTCTCGTAATCATTCGTTGTGGCCTGTGATCTTGACTCCATATAATTTGCCCCCTTGGATGTGCATGAATGAAGAATACTTGTTCCTTACAATCCTGAATTCAGGGCCAAATCATCCGCGAGCAAGTCTTGATATTTTTCTCCGTCCTCTTATTGAGGAATTAAAAGAATTGTGGTCTACCGGTGTCGATGCGTACGACGTATCCTTGCATAAAAATTTTAATTTGAAAGCTGTGTTGATGTGGACGATAAGCGACTTTCCGGCGTATGGTATGTTATCAGGATGGACGACACATGGGAAGTTGTCTTGTCCAGTTTGCATGGAAGATACAAAGTCGTTTTATCTGCCGAATGGGAGGAAGACTTGTTGGTTCGATTGTCACCGAAGATTTCTTCCTCATAGTCATCCCCTAAGGAAGAATCGAAAAGACTTCTTGAATGGAAAACACGCCGTGAAGGAGTATCCACCTCAGTCTTACACTGGACAACAACTTTATTACGAGCGGTTGTATAGTGTCCAACCACCAAAAACAAAGGATTGCGGTGGAAACGGTCATGAAAAGAAGAAGCCTGGTTATGGCACATTGCACAACTGGCACAAGGAAAGCATATTCTGGGAGCTACCCTATTGGACAGACCTCAATCTCCGACATAATCTTGATGTGATGCATATTGAGAATAATTTTTTTGACAACATCATGAATACTCTTATGAATGTAAAGGGTAAAACGAAAGACACCATCATGTCACGAAGGGATATTGAACTATTTTGTTCTCGACCACACTTACATCTTGATAGTGATGGTGAAGCTCCTTTCCCCGCCTACACACTGATGGAAGAAGCAAAGGAAAAGTTATTGGAATGTGTGAAACATGCGGTGAAATTTCCAGATGGTTATGCATCGGACTTAGCTAGTTGTGTTGATATGGTTAATGGAAAGTTCTCGGGCATGAAGAGTCACGATTGCCATGTTTTTATGGAGCGGTTACTCCCATTTATCTTCGCAGAACTCTTAGACTGAAACATCCACCTTGTTTTATCAGGTACTAATAGTTGTAGTTGTAGTTATATGATAAGTACTATCTTATACTAAATTTTTTCATTAATCATGTTTATTAGGTGTTGGAGGATTTTTCCGTGACTTATGTGCAAGAACTTTGCAGAAAAGTCGGGTTCAAATCCTTAAACAAAACATAGTCTTGCTCATATGCAATTTGGAAAAGATCTTTCCACCATCCTTTTTTGACGTTATGGAGCACTTGCCTGTACATCTCCCCTACGAAGCTGAATTAGGCGGCCCTGTGCAATATAGGTGGATGTATCCCTTTGAAAGGTTTTTCAAAAAGTTGAAAGGGAAAGCGAAGAACAAAAGATATGCAGCAGGATCGATTGTTCAATCGTATCTCAATGACGAAATATCTTACTTCTCAGAGCAATACTTTGATGCAAGTATACAAACAAAATCAAGGTTAACACTCATTTGTAAACATATGTCATATATAAATATATATTCTAATATTAATCACTTTTTATCGTACCGTGTAGGTTAACAAGATTCAATAAAGGTGATGCCCCTGTATATTATGTTGATGGAGTACCTGATATATTTTATCGAGTAGGTCGTCCAAGTGGAGAAATGCACCAAATATGGCTTACGGAAAAGGACTATCAATGTGCACATTCATATGTTCTCAGAAATTGTGATTATTTTCAGGCGTTTGAAAGGTATAAATTGGCATATATTTATTCTTGTATATGGATTTTTTTATTTCTGATCTATTTATTCGTCTTATATAGTATGTTCAAAGACTATATTTCTGCAAAATATTCAGAACTCCCCGAAGAAGAAGTTGCCGTAAAAAGATCTGAAGAATATTCTACATGGGTAAAAGATTATGTATGTCTGCGACCAACTCTTTACATAACAATGTGTATTAGTTACATATATGTAGATTCGTGAATAATGTATAGCTACATGCAGGTTACTTACTGGAACGTTAATTCCACAATTCCTTTTCCTCCTTGGGTCATAGAGATTGGGAATGGACCCGTGAATAAGGCCAAAACATGGCCTATGTATTTCACGAGAGGATACTTGTTCCATACAAAGAAACACGGCGAGGGACGGAAGACATGTAACTATGGGGTATGTGTTAAAGGGGAGAATTATTCCAATTCATCAGATGAGGCTGATTTCTATGGGATCTTATCTGATATCATACAACTGGAGTGTGAGGGGATGATTGATTTGAAAATCACACTTTTTAAGTGTAAATGGTATGACCCGGTTATTGGGAGAGGCACTCGGAAGAGCAATGGAGGTGTTTTTGACGTTCTTTCATCAAGGAAATACAACAAATATGAACCATTTATTCTAGGTATGTCTATATAAATGTTGCAATCATATATATTTGCAATATATTTTAATTTTGTAATCATCTTTTTTTACAGCCTCTCAAGCGGAACAAGTTTGCTATATTCCGTACCCGTACACAAGGAAACCAAAATATTCATGGCTCAATGTTGTAAGGTAAATCCGAGGAGTTATATCTCAGGAGAATAAGAAGTTCAGGAACCAACTTTTGCAGCAAGAAAATGACGACGCTGTACTTCTCACTACAATTGACGATGTCGAAGTTAGAAATTTGGTTCAATATGTAAACCCAATTGATCTCGATTACGATGTTGGAGATGCAGAACAAGATGATGAATTTCAATGTAATGCTTCATCGTCTGATGATGAAGATGTCGAAGATTATTAGTTGATTTTCTAAAATCAATTTGAACACTAAATTTGCAACTTTCTTAAATATTATTTAGTTTGGATAATGAATATTTTTATGGGTTTTTGTTTATTTACATTATCGGTTTAAAATTTCTTAAATTTAAATGTTATGGTTTTCTAAAATCAATTTGAACACTAAATTTGAACACTAATTATTTTTGTTTAAATGTTATGGTTTTTTAGGTTTTTAATTAAACCATTTGATAATTTTTTAATTAAACCATTGATCAATTTTAATTAACCCAAAAATATTTATAATTAAACCAATTGATTATGGCATAAACCAATTGAATTTGAATTAAATGTAATGGTTTTTAGGTTTTTAATCAAATGATTTCTGGTTAAATCAAATGATTTCTGGTTTAATCCTTAATTACTCGGTTTAATCAGAAAACCAATTGGTTTAGTCCCTAAAACCAATTGATTTCTGTTTTCCCCAATCGACTAACCCTAATCCCCTTCACCCTCACTTTCTCTTCTCTCTCGAACCCTAAACTCTCTCGAACCCAAATCGCCTTCACCCAGGACCAACTCTGATCGGAATTCATGGCGAAGGGACGCGGTGGTAATCAGCGACGTACCATCCCCAACGTCACACAGAGACACGGAGGAAGCAAGCCAAGAAAATCTCCAGTACCAAGCCGGTACGATTTCATGCCATCGGTGAAAGCGACGCCGTCCCAAGCTCTCTCCACCGGACCTCCAACAAGCAAATCTCGTCCGATTGAATCCCCCCCCTCTAAAGCTCTCCCTTCCAACCCTAGTTGCTCCCTAGCCACGCCGTCGGGAGCTCGTTGCAACCAAGTTCAAAGCTCGCCTCCTCGATTAAACCCCGTCGCATCAACTCCTCACGTCCGCGACTACCCACCACCGCACCACCTATTTCAAAGCACTCTTCCTCGATCGCGTGAAACCCTAAATAGCACCGCCTCTAGTCGACAGTACAGCTCTCCAACGCTTCCTCTTCAATACGCTCAAGATCCTGTACAACCTACCTCTCAAGGACAGAGTAGCCATTCGTCAGTAGCTCCCGATGACGACGATGAAGAAGATGGAGAAGAAGAAGAAGGTCCAAACCTTGAGCCGGTTCTCCAAGACGATCTCCTGAGACTACTGAATGCTCTCCTGTCGGTACCAAATCATGATCAGTTCACACAGGTTTTATCTCCCACACCTCAGTCCAATGCAACTTGGTAAGTCTCCAACTCGTTTAAGATTTAAGGATTAGGTTCTTTGTAGTCTCACAGTGAATTGTTCTTGATAATTGATAATTGATACCAACGAGTAAATGTGTTTGTGATTGTTGCTTGCTTGCTTGAAATTGTGATTGTTGCTTGCTTGAAATTGCTAACTAGTAACTTGTGATTGTTCATTAAGTATTTTGTGATTGTTGCTTGGTTGAAATTGCTAACTAGTAACTAGTATGCAACGAGTGAATGTGTTTGTATGATGAGAATAGCTCCTGTCTTATCTTAGTCTATGTTGTCTCTCTTAGTCTCTGTTGAGAATATTGGTCTCTCTTAGTCTCTGTTGTAATGATGTTGGTCTCTGTTGGTCTCTGTTGTCTCTCCGTTGGTCTCTGTTGTCTCTCCTGTGAATATTGAAAATCATGAGAATTGCTCCTGTCTTATCTCTTAGTCTCTGTCTCTCTTAGTCTCTGTCTCTCTTAGTCGCAGATGTCTCTCTCAGTCTCTGTCTCTCTCAGTCTCTCTCTTAGTCTATGTCTCTCTTAGTCTCTCTTAGTCTCTGTCTCTCTTAGTCTCTATCTCTCTTAGTCTCTGTCTCTCTTAGTCAGTCTCTCTCTTAGTCTCTGTCTCTCTCAGTCTCTCTCTTAGTCTCTGTCTCTCTTACTCTCTGTCTCTCTTAGTCTCTCTTAGTCTCTGTCTCTCTTAGTCTCTGTCTCTCTCTTAGTCTCTGTCTCTCTTACTCTCTGTCTCTCTTAGTCTCTCTTAGTCTCTGTCTCTCTTAGTCTCTGTCTCTCTCAGTCTCTCTCTTAGTCTCTGTCTCTCTTAGTCTCTCTTAGTCTCTCTTAGTCTCTATCTCTCTTAGTCTCTGTCTCTCTTAGTCTCTGTCTCTCTTAGTCTCTGTCTCTCTTAGTCTCTCTTAGTCTCTGTCTCTCTTAGTCTCTGTCTCTCTTAGTCTCTATCTCTCTCAGTCTCTCTCTTAGTCTCTGTCTCTCTTACTCTCTGCCTCTCTTAGTCTCTCTTAGTCTCTGTCTCTCTTAGTCTCTGTCTCTCTTAGTGTCTTGATGAGTATTGTAGTTGTTTGTTTTTAAGTTTAATATGATTATTAACTCTGTAATTGCTGAGTCTGTGTTGCTGAGTCTGTATTTGCTTACTCTTGTTGAGTCTGCATTTTCTAATTACTTGTGCAGTCTCTAAGTTATAGTGTTGGTTCTTCCTGTGCAGGTTTGGTCGTGACAAGGGAGCATTGACGAGGAAGATTACTCGGATAATGACCAACAAATTCAATGGGCCTTTTTATAGCTGGACGGTGGTTCCTCGGGACAGACAAGAAAGATACTTCATTGAATTTGCGGTAACGTTTCTCTTCTCTTACCTTTCTTATATATATATATATATATATATATATATATAACTTGTATTGCTTTCACTAACACTGTCTTCAAATGCAATGTAGAAAACCCACCATTGGGATCCTTTGATCTCAGGAACTGTCCAAATGCATTTCGAGAAGATATGTCAACGGCGATTGAAAGGGATGATATCGACTGCCCGGACTTCTCGTAAGCGTCCACCGTGGATAAGCCTCAAACTGTGGGAAATTATGGTCGCCCACTGGGACACAGAAGACGCAAAAGCAAAGAGCATTAAAACATCTAATGCTCGTAAGTCTGACTGTCAAGGTCTGGGTATGGCAATACACTTGTCTGGCCAGAAGTCCTTCGAACAAATCCTACATGAAATGGTAAGTTCCTTAAATTAAAATCTGATTTTGTTTTGTTACATTCTTTACATTAAATTGTCTGGGTTTGAACTCTATAATCTGTTTTTTTGTTGTAAAATTTCAGGAAGAGGAGCTTGGAAGACCCGTAACTATTGGCGAGGTCTTTATTAGGACCCATACCAAACCAGATGGGACTTTCGTCGATCTGAAGGCAAAGACCATTGCTGAAGCTTATAAGAAGAGTCAGGAAGAAAAGAAGGCTCAGCTTGTGGCAGCGGCTGAAGACGGTGATGCACAACCTCAGGAGCTTACTACTGAAGACTACAATGAACTGTTTCTTGAGGTAAACTAAATTATTCACTACTTGGTATGTTCCATTCTTTATCCAATTTATGAACTTTTTTCCTGGGCAGGCAACATTACGGGATGACAGAGGACGTCCTTATGGACTTGGCAGCCTCGAAAACAATCTCGTCAACGGCAAGCGTAAGCACGTGGGAGGTGGTTCATCATTTCAGGCTCTGCAACAACAACTATAAGAAGCTAAACAACAAATAGCGGAGCAGGCTGCCCACAATGCGCAACGCGAGAAAGAGATGGCCAAAGTTGCAGCTGAACAACAAACCAAGATCGATCAATTGTCTCTTGTTGAGAAGTTTCTCCGCGACACAGATCCAGCCTTCTGCGACTTCATGGATTCTCAAACAGTTTCAAAAACTTAACAGCTAGGTCTTTTTCTTATCTTGTAGTAAATTATTAGGGTTTAATATGTAAAGCAGCCTAAACCAAACATGTATGGTATGCTTTTTTGGTATTGTATAAAGAATATAAATGGTACTGTTTTATATTAATGTGAAATATTTCAAAAATATTGTATGTGTATGGTATGTGTATTTGGATATAACTGAATGCAGGTTTAGCAAATTAGGGAAACAATTTAGAAATTACCAAATGGCTCATTTCGTGAAAAAATAGTCACTAATCAGTCACAAATCAGTAGGTACTAAGTCGTTTATCCGTCGCAATTAAGTCGTAAACAAAAGAGAGCAGTCGCAGATTGGTCGCAAAGAATAGTCGTAATGTAGTCGCTAAATTATCAGTCGCAATATAGTCGTACATAATTTGTGACTATATTGCGACTACTATTATACACAGTTGGAAATCAGTCGTATATTAGTCGTAAAATATATGCGACTGAGTTGCGACTGATAAGCGATGAAATGTTGTTAGTCGTAAGTTAGTCATAATATAACGACTGATTTGCGACTACGGTATTTTGCGATGCAAGATATACGTCTACGAATATCAGTCGCAAATCAGTCGCAGATGTCTATTTAGCGACTGATGTGCGACTGCCACACCAGTTGTTAAATACCAGTTTTCTTGTAGTGTTGGCTTTGTGAGAAGCAGGGCAGATGCTTCTTTATTCATTTTCAGGAGAGCAAGCAATACAGCATACATACTACTGTATGTCGACGACATTGTCATGACAGCTTCCTCGGCCAAGCTTCTTCACCGGCTCATTCAATCTCTCAAAACGGCATTCCCTATGACCGACATGGGTACTTTGAGTCACTTTCTTGGCGTCAAGGCCACATTCAACAGGTCTGGTCTATTCTTAAGTCAATCCACCTATGCAGATGATATTATTCAGCGAGCAGGCATGTCTGGATGTAAGCCGATATCGACGCCGGTTGACCTAAAGTCGAAGCTGTCGATTAATGACGGTGAGCTAATATCTGACCCGACGATGTATCGCAGCTTGGCTGGAGCACTACAGTACTTGACGTTCACGCGTCCTGACATTGCATATGCCATGAATCAGGTCTGTCTCTATATGCACCGCCCACGTAGCCTCCATCTTCAAGCTCTTAAGCGAATCCTTCGCTACCTTCAAGGTACACTGACACACGGATTACAGCTTTCGAGAGGGTCTATTACGTCTATGACAGCTTACTCAAATGCCGATTGGGCAGGGTGCCCTGACTCACGCCGATCCACGTCTGGATATTGTGTTTTCATTGGACCTTCTCTAGTTTCATGGTCTGCGAAGCGTCAACCGACTGTGTCTCGCTCAAGCTCAGAGGCTGAATACAAAGGCGTAGCGAACACGGTTGCAGAAATGACATGGCTTCGTCATTCATGTCCCATCGTCGTTACAGTATGCAGATATCTTCACGAAAGGACTACCGTCTACGCTGTTCAATGAATTCAGATCCAGTTTAAGCATCAGACCCTCAGATGCTTCAACTGTGGGAGGGTAATAGAATATATCTAATATTATGTTGCATATCTCTTTTGGAATGTGAATATTCTGTTGTAATTTTAGAGTCCTTAATTTGTGTAATTGATGTAACGTTTTTGCCAATATATTGGCTGTGGAACACAACGCAACCCTCAAGGGGAATTCATTCACTTTCAGAGAGGGCGTATTAAGGACATAAATCCCACATCGATAGTTGGAAGGAGTCATTAACTTATCACCAATTGGTTTTAAATTGGAGGCCGATATACCTTAAATATATTGTTAATGATTTTTTCTAACTACCGATGTGGGACTTATGTCCCTAATACACTAAACATCGAATAATACAAAACTCGAATTGTTACCATTATTTTTGAATGGAGCTTGAGCTGGAACTTCTAATGACACATCCGGGTACAGGGTCAGCGATGAATGTAGGCATATTATTACCTGGCATTAACACTGAGGCCCCTTTTGAGTACACACCTATCTGCAAATCGGTATAATCGCTAGTGAAATTAGTTCCCAAATAAAAGAAATTGATATTTAAACAGTTTCATTGAGAAGGCAAGAACATGTCTAAGCCTATAATCGTGTTGGACAAATAAAATGTGTAAGGTTCCTCAAAACAGAAATTGATGTTAACACATAGTTTTCTTGTATTGAAACAGGACTTATAGATTCACATTTTATGGTTCCCCTCCCATATTTTCAATGATTCTAGTTTTGATCACATGCTAGGTTTCTTATGAAAGGGCAATATGCCAACCAAATGACTATTCCTAACCAAAAGTAGATGAATTTTTAAGACATTTCTAATAGATAATGAAGATAATAAGATAAAGATTTCATCCAAATAACAGTTTGACCCAACAAAACCCACTGTCTTTGAGTGAGATTTGGCGTTCCAAGAATCAAATCCTCTCTCAAGCAAGTCGACCTAGATTCATTCGAATATTGTTAAGCTAATCCTTAGTGCTAAAAACTTGAAAAGATGAGAGACAAAGGGATTGTAATCTCTATGAAACTATACTATTCTCAAGAAACATGTAAAATAAGATGAAAATAAAAGCCTCGTAGCATTTTTATGGAAGATCAAATGCCCTCCTCCCTGTCAAAAAAATAAGACACTTCATTTTGCAATCAATTTCAGAATGTTTATTGGTATCAAAAAATTTAGGGCACGAGGAATTTCAGTTCGACACACGGTATGGTAGATGAGAAATCGATTAACCATGTCTTATTTGAATGTCCACTAGCAGTTCAAATATGGACACTTTCTCAAATTCCAACAAATCCTGTCTTTTTTTCATTCGACATCTATATATAAAACATGAATTATATGTTTTGGATATTACTTTTAGATAATACAAACACGTACTATCCTTGGATTTTATGGTATATTTGGAAGAGCATAAACGACATGGTTTACAAACATATTATAGAAGCACTCAGTATACATTTAGGATGACAAAACTAGAATCGATTACCTGGGGGGATGCATATCTACTTATGGCAAAAGAACCTATGGAAAACCTTGGAGGAGTAAGGAACAATGGAAGTGATTTGGAGCAAAAGGGCCAATGGTGTTTTGTGGACAGATCATGGAAGTAGGAGATCTCTTCTCAAGATAAATGTAGTATAATAGTTTTGAAAGAGGTGTAAATGTGATGATGGGATCGATGAATATCGGGACAAGTGATAGGTTCTAAGTTTTACCCTATACTAAACTGCAAGTGAACAGCAATGTCAAAGTAGTATATAGGGCTATCGAATCCACAGGGACACTTGGTCTCAATAGATCAGAACAGTAGAGACTAATACTAGAAATAAGCAATGTGATTTTAATCGAAAGCGGTGCGAGAAAGTAAATCAGTAGCAGAGATTAACGGTTGTGAAAGCAAGTAATTAAAAGCGTCAAGCCTAGGGTATTCTCAGGAAATCAGACAAGCAGACAGTTAATTCAGCAAGGATCTAATTAAGAACAGTTCTAGAACTCAAAACACAGATATAGAATTAACCAAATTCCTTTGCGATAATTCTCTAAGCCTAAGTGCAGCAAACCAAACTTTCGTTTGCGAGAACTAACAGATTAAACTAGCATTAATTCCAAGTTTGATATGTTCACAATTACCATAAACCAAACTTCCGTTTGCGAATAGTTTAATTGCCCAATTTAATTAGTTCAGATTCCTAAACCCCACTTCCGTGACGTATTTAGCAACCTAAGATCTAGATTCTAATTGATCAGGTTAGAACTAGCTTTAAGCACAATTAAATTGAAGAACAGATATAGTTTTGAATCCTTAACTGAATTTGAACAAGTCTAGCAAGTCATGAAATCCTATGTGAGAAACCCTAAACTCAACTATGGATCTACTCAGACATGATTAATGAAAACATAATCAAAGAAATAATAGATTACATATAAGAAATTAAATAGATAAAGGGGTTCGAAATCTTCTCCAAATAAGTGAATACAGGAAATAGATCAGCCCCAAAAGCTCTAAAAATCTCTTAGCTCTAAGTATGAAAGCGTATATAAAATGAACACCAAAAACTAGTATATATAGGTATAATCTCGGATGGGGCTTCTGTGTAAATACTGGAACTATTCTGGGCCTCTTTGCAAATCTTCATAACTTGTTAAACCGACGCGTACGGCCCATCTCGCTAGTGTGTCGACCGATGCACAAGGTGTGTCGGTCGATGCATGATCAATAAATCGGACAGTGAGTTAAGCTCTCGGCCAAAACGTCCCAAAAGTCCCAAAATGCTCCAAATATCTCCAATTAGCTTTAAACCTGATTAAACCTGTAAAAGACTCTAAACAAAGACAAAAGACTCTAAAAACACAATCATATCATGGTCTAAACTGGGTAAAAACCATGATATATCAACAAGTTTGTCCCCACATCATGCAAAATTCGAAGTCCTAATATGGGTCATGGAATGTATGATGTTTTTTCAACAATCTCATATTACTTTTGCAACAGACTGTTCATAACTAGTTAAGTTAGTGTTTGAACTAAAAGAATGACCAGTTTTTTCGATCCACCTAGAAGAGTTCTAACGAAAAAGGAGTACTTTACGACATTCGACCTCAAGTATATCTATCGAACAAAGAACTTGACAGAAAACAGATTATCACGAAGTGTCCGTATCAGACCGCCGACAATTGTTCATGTTCGGAGCCACCAATATAAACGATTAACGATTAGTTTTTTTTTTAATGTTGTTGCAAAAAAAAGAAGGAAAATGCTAGTGGGCCATTTTGTGTTCCCAGGAATGTCCAAAGTCCAATATAGTGGATACCACATATTTTATCTCCATACGCACAAAATCCGCTTTTTCTTTCCCACTCATAAATACTTACAAACCGATCAATGCTAGTACAAAACTACATTACTATGCAGGAAATAAAACATGGATGATGACGAATGATTTCAATGAATGCATCACCAAAACTATATGTGTGTGTGTGACAAAACTTAAGAGAGTTTATGTAATGACTCAATTCTTGGGGCACAAGGATCATGTGAAATTGACCGAAAGTATGAAGCCCATTTCATTTTCTATAAATGGAGGTGCACCCCTTTGAAAAAGGCACTGTTTTCGAAGAAGCGAAACCCTATTCGTGACCGCTGTCGACGACCAGCCAGCTTGCCGCCGACCAGCCACCAACTGAAGCCATAGCCGACTGCCGGAGTAGCCGCCAGATATCCGCGGAGCCGGCGTCCAACCGCCTCCGAAGCCGATCGTCACCCGAGATCTATCGTCTGCCGCCACCGTCGACCGCTTTCCGCCACCGCCATCGACTGCTTTCCGCCGCCGCCATCGATCGCCAGAAAACTGGATCTCGCCGGAATTTCTTCCTGATCGCCGTTTTCGAACCCGAACCTCGAACCGGCGTATTTTTGACTCGTTTGTCTGTTGTTACCTCTGTCCTTTGCGTTTTTAAGATTAGATCTCCAGATTTCAGATCTATAACGATCTCTGATTCTAGACTGATCTAATCCAGTAACCATTTTTAGATCTGTTTCGTGATTATGTTGCTCTCTCTCTCTCTCTCTCTCTCTCTCTCTCTCTCTCTCTCTCTCTCTCTCTCTCTCTCTCTCTCTCTCTCTCTCTCTCTCTCTCTCTCTATCTCTCTCTTATCAGATCTACCGTTGTTCTTCTGATTTAAGCTAAGGTGAGGAGCAGTCGTGATCTCTACTTCATTCTTTCTCGATATCTGGACATGAGTCCTTTGTTAATAGAACTTTAGTAAATAGAATTGTGTAGATCTAGCTGTTGATTTCCATTGATGTGAAAGAAATCACTTAGAATGATATGTTATCGCTAATCCGAAAATGTTGTATGATTGAATGAATGGTGTTTGCGCTTTATATTGTTGTCATAGATTGAAACATGAACTTCTAAGGATGAGGTTGTCATCTTAGGCGGATTGATTGTTAGGACGGTGAGCCCGGAGTGGTATGTCCTTTGTCAGAAGGGTGTGACGAACCCTGGAGCCGGAGTGCTTGGTGCTGTTGCACGTAGATTAAAAATGAGATGTCATTTGAGGTGGGGATAATAGAGCTTACAGTTGGGTGGCCACTATAGGGACCATGAGTGTACGGGCGATATGCTCGGTGAAGCACAAATGGGCTGTCTAAGAAGAGTAAGAGTATTTAATGTTTCTTGAGTGCCTCTCGGGGCTTAATTGCAAGGTGTTAGAATTATGCTTGATGTTGTATTGGTCTGAGGCGAGATCGTGGGTCTGTAGGACTTGTATTCACAAACTAATCCAAATTACTCAACTCTCTCTCTGTTTTGCAGATAATCCTGAAGTGTTGTAGGAGTAGACGATCGGGTGTGGTGCATCATTTTCGGGAAGCGAGTTGCTTTTAAGTTTCGTTTCGTTGTTTAAAACTTATGTGTTTGTTTCAGTTTTACATTATAGATGAATTTGTATTTGGTTTGATTCCGGTATTGTAAGACTCTTAAGTTGAGGATTTATTACTTGTGGTTTACGAAAATGTTGTGATGATTATGTGGTTCACGGTGTGGCGAATGGATATTGTGTAAGTTGAAAGGTCACTTTCATGATTTTCGGGGATGGGTTATTACAATTTCAATGGTGATGATGCAATAGCATGTGTGTGGGTCAGTTTATACCTATGAGTACACAAACTCTATGATTTTTCTTGTTTCGCTTTTGGGATAAAAGGTATTCAAACCAATTAAAGAACTATCTGGATCACATCCCTATCACATATAAATCTAATAAAGAAGACGATTTTTTTTTTGTTAATTCATGACAAAGTTTAAATCTTTGGATACTATTAGGATAAGGATAAGTTAGTGTATATCTATATCTATTAGTTAGAGATAACTCCAAATATGTCTTGGAGATATTCTTAATTGTGTATATAAACTATGTACATTAGATCTTTGTCAATACACAAGTCCTTACGTTCAATTGAGACTACTTTACATGGTACCAGAGCAATAAAATTTCTGATACCTAAATTTCTTATTTTTCGTGTCTAAGTCTAGTGATTTCGAGGATCGAAATTTGTTGTTCGTTTGAAATTGAAGTTCGATTTCTGCTGTATCCATAAGAAAATCAAACCAAAATTCATAAAAGATGAGAGAAATATAAAGTTGTGATCTAGATCCAAAATGGATCAAGAATTAGATCATGGCTCTCCTCATACACCAAGAGGCCTTAAATAAAATAAAGTGGCTTAGTCGACCACAAAACATGGAAGGGTCTATAAGCCAAAAGAAAAAGCAAAAGAAAAAAGTAGGTAAAGTGGGGGTCACAACTACTTTCAGCACCTGCTGTGTGAGGCCGATGTGGGTGTTTTTTCTTCATAGTGGGATTCAGTACCCGTTGTGAGAGGCCGCTGTGGGTGTTTTTCTTCACAACAGGATTCAGCACCCGCTGTGTGATGCCGTTGTGGCTCACGGCTTTTCTCACATCTACTTTCTTAGGCCGATGTATGAACCCGCTATGGCTCGTTCTTTCTACGTCGTTGTGCCATCCCGCTGCAAGGTATGATCGTGATCCTTAACTGTTTTTCCACTTGATCTTGGTGGTTTTCAGTCCCTACTTGCCCATTATCACCTTAATGCTCCATCATGATCTTCCACCACCTAAAGCAAAAGAAAAAGAAAGCAAATTCAACCTAATGATTTCTAAATACACATCCTAAAGCTAAAATACAATGGAAATTATGATTAAACACACCTAAAATACAATGCCTCAGTCGTAAGCATTCCTTCATGCCCTGTTGGGTTTGCGGAAGGGAATCGTACATTTGCCACACATGTTGGCGTGATGGCAATTTCAAAAACATAACACTTTCTAAAGTGTTATTTATTCCCAACCTCAATTGCTCTCTCATCTCTATATCAAAGTTATTACATAAACTAATTGTTTTGCGCTACTAACAAATACTTTGTGCATACTACATGATCGTTTCATGAGGACGCTGATTGGAGCAAGAAAAGAGCGAGATGGGGGTTTATTTTTTCAAGGATATTATGGCAGAAAGAGTTCATGTGGTAGATTCAGATGTTAGGTTATCGGATCCGCTTCGCCTACACCAGCGGCTTGGTCATCACTTTCTTCAGCACAAGCGCACACTCCCAGCAAAGTCCGTTGTTTTCGGTGTTGTCTTCGATTTCTGGTTTTAGTAACAATTGCTGGTCCTAGTCCGTGTGACGTTTGTTATAGGGAAAAGCAGACTCGTGATGTGTTCTTTAGAAGTTTAAATAAAACAAAGGAGTGTTTTGAATTTATTCATTGTGACATATGGGGTCCATATCGTACTCGTGCTTCATGTGGAGCAGTTTTTTTCAAACCATAGTAGACGATTTTTCAAGAGGTTTTTGGACGTATCTGCTTCTTTAAATAAGAAGTCTATAATATTATGCCAAACTTTATCAACATGGCGTCAAAACAGTTCAATAAGGATGTGAAAATCGTACGAAGTGATTACGGCACAAAGTTTATGTGTCTTTATAAGTACTTCGGGAGATTGGTGTGGTACATCAGACTTCTGATATATCATGGTTTTTACTAGTTTTAGACCATGATATAAGTGTGTTTTGGAGTCTATTTGTGTTTTTAGAGTCTTTTACATGTTTTACTAGGTACACGCACGTTTGGAGCTAATGTGGTGATTATGGAGCTTATTGGAGCATTTTGGAGATTTGACCCGAGACTTGTGCTCACTGTCTAGATTTGAAGACTGCGTCGATCGTTGCACACCTGCAACGGTCGATGCACAGCGCGAATGGGCCAGACTCAGTGGTTTAATGAAGAATGCCAATATTACAGAAAAGCCCAGAAGTTCCAGATATTTACACAGAAGCCCCAAGTCGTGTTTTAGCTATTTAATTAGGATTTTAGATCAGTTTTTACATACGCTTACACATTCTATCATAATTAAGAGCAGAGAGTTCTTAGAGCTTTTGGGGCTTATCTGATCCTGTACTTCATCTTTATTTTGGAGAAGATTTCGAACCCCTTTACTTATTTAATCTCTTTTATGATATCTAATTATTCATTGATTATGTTTTCATTATCTATGTCTGAGTAGATTCATAGTTAGGTTTAGGGTTTCTCATTAAGGATTTCATGACTTGCTAGACTTGTTTAATTCAGTTAAGGATTCACATGAATAGGATGTTCTTCGATCTAAATTGTGTTTAATGCTAGTTCTAACCTGATCAATTAGAATCTAGATCTTAGGTTGCTAAATACGACACGAAAGTGTGGTTTAGTATCTGAACTATTTAGGTTGAGCAATTAAACTTTTCGCAAAGGAATTTGGTTTAATGTAATTGTGAACATATCGAACTTGAAATTAATGCTGGTTTAATCTGTTAGTAATTGCAATGGAATTTGGATTGCTGCACTTAGACTTAGAGAATTCTCGCAACGACAGTTGGTTAATTCTATATCCGTGATTTGAGTTCTAGAACTGTACTTAATTAGATCATGGCTGAATGATTTGTCTGCTTGTCTGATTTCCTGAGAACGCCCTAGACTTAGCGCCCTTAATTAACTGCTTTCATAACCGATAATCTTGCTACTTGTTTACTTTCTCGCATTGATATTTAGTTTACTTCACATTGCTTTCTTCTTAGTTTAAATCTCTATAGTTCTTAATCTATCGAAACCAGAGTCTCTGTGGATTCGATACCCTATATGCTACAATCACTTAACTGTGCACTTGCAGTAGAATAGGATAAAACTAGATCCCTATCAAGTTTTTGCGCCGTCGCCGGGGACTCTTAGAGTTTTCGATAGGATCGAACTTAGGGTTTTTACTAGGATTTTTATTTTTATTTTTGTTTACTGATTTTTTCTCTGTTTTCTTTCTGTCGCAGGTACCAATTTCGCATAGCGTCGATCGTTGCACCTTAGTGTCGATCGTCACTAGGCGATTCTGAGATTGAATCGATCGTTGCACTGATAGCATCGATCGTTGCTTGACGATTACAGACAGTTTATGCAGACGCGTGAAACTAGAAGTAATCAGAACTTGAACCTCGTTAATCTCGGACTTGAAGAACTTGGACGACTAGAGAGGACTAACAAAAGAGAAAGAAGAGCAAGGATGGTACGTGAACGTTTGATCCTGATACAAGATGCTAACGGTATCCTGAGGGACCGAGATAACAATCCTCACAATGCTGCTGGGCAGAGGATTGATGCTGAGGGACGTGTGAGCCCTGAGGTTGAGGAACCTGAACCACAGCCGTAGGCGCAAGGCCAAGGACAGAACCATGGTAGACAGATGGTAGTCCATGAGAGGACTTTGGCTGACTACAACAGACCGGATGAGTTTCATGCCAACCGGTCAGCTCTTGTACCTCCTGGTTTTGAGCGGAATGATTTTGAAATCAAAACCATCTACTACTCGCTGATGAAGCATAATGCTTTCCATGGTCATCCGTCGGAGCAGCCTATGGATCACATTGATCAGTTTGAGGACATAATCACTGGCATGAAGTATGATGGAGTGTGCCAGGATTATCTGTTTCTCAAGCTCTTTCCATACAGTCTCGCTGGAGACACTGCTGCATGGCTGAAGCAACTGCCACCTGGGCATTTTGCTACTTGGGCAGCCCTGAAGAATGAGTTCATGCGTCCGATGATGCACGTTCTGACCAGTCCAGACAGGACATACTCACCTTTTCCCAAGGTCCTACTGAGCCTCTCCAGACTGCCTGGATGAGATTAAAGAAATACCAACGTGACTGCCCGCACCATGGATTCACTGAGGGAACACTTTTAGGCATCTTCTTTAGAGGCATAGATCTTCCATATCAGACTGCGTTGAACAACTCTAGCAATGCCAACTTTAACACTAGGACTCCTGCTCAAGCTAAGCAGTTGATTGATAACTTAGTAAGCATCAACAGTTGCAAGACTACTGATGAGAGGAGGAAGAGATCTGGTGGAAAGGAAGAGAATTTGGAGATTGCTGATATTAGATCTAAGCTGGACACAGTTTGTAATCTCCTAGCTGGTAAGAAAGCTGTCCACTTTGCCCAAGATGTTGAGGTAATTCAGGCTGAGGAGGACACTCAGGAAGAAGATGTGAATTACATAGGAGGATCTGAATTCCAAGGTAATAGATTTGGTAATCAGCAGGGAAACAAGTTCTTCAATGGAGGACAGAAGAGCGCCTTCACAGGCAATCAGAACTCCTATGGCTTTGGACAGACTAGTGGTTTTCAGAAACCTTTTGGACAAGGTACTCAGAGAACCTATGGATCATCTTCTTACCAAGCGCCTCCTGTAGCCACTGCTCATGAGAGTAAGATGGAGGCAATGATGGAATAGCTGCTGGAGAGTCAGACCAAGATCGCTGTGGACTGCAATAAGAAGTTGGATGCTGTCTATGAGGATCTCAATGGGAAGTTTGAGTCTCTGAACACTCATGTGAAGCAGTTGGATACTCAAGTGAGTCAGATTTCTAGTTTCGTTAAAGGAAGAGGAGTAGCAGACACACATATTAAGGCCTGGTCAGTACACATTGATGATGGATCACACCTAGGTGAAGGATTTGAGCTAAGCACAGCTGAGTTGGTAGAAGAGGTTGAATTTTCGGGTTTTGAGGAAAATCTCTCGGGTAGAAACTGTGAAAACAGTGTTGCATCGATCGATGCACCCTTAGCATCGGTCGTTGCAGGTCGTGAACAGACAGACTCGCAGAATTCTGAAGGCATTGATGCAGATTTAGAGCTTGATCGTTTATTCCCTGGAGTGTCTGAGATTACTCAACAGGAGATTTATGCACAATCCATTAGATTATATCCCTCAGTGTCTGAAGTGATTAAGCAAGAGATTGAAGAGCTTAAGAAGCTGGAAGAGATTGGTGAAGAGTTGGAAGAAATTCCATCATCTGATGATCCACCTTATCACCCATGTGTGCAGAGGTACTTGAATAAGATGTTGCCTTAGGATGAAGAGCTGAAAGATTGAGTGATTGTGGTCTCTCAACAGATAAGTGATGTGCTGTTAACCAAGATCCCAAAGAAGCTTCCTGACCCTGGTGTCTTTGTGCTTAACTATTCTATTTTTGAGGATAGTTTTAGGCGTTCTCTGTGTGATCTGGGAGCTGTTGGAAGTCTTATGCCATATTCTGTGGCAGAGAAGCTGGGTATGCTGGATTTTTCGCCTACTAGGACCTCTCTTGTCCTAGATGATCAGTCTATAAGAGTTCCAGAAGGACTCCTTGAGGACATCCCATTGAGAGTTGGAAACTACTTGGTTCCAACAGACTTCTTAGTGCTGAAGTATGACAGTGATCCTGATGATGCGTTGATACTTTGGAGACCATTTTTGGCTACAGCGGGAGCAGTAATAGATGTTAGACACAGTCTGATTGATCTCCACCTGGGAGATGAGCCGCTGCATTATGAGATGGATAAGCTGCGCAAACCGCTGATTGATGGACAGACATTCACCATTATGGATGGAGATGATAAGCAGCCAAGTGATACTGTGATTTTGGATCGTGGAGAGCAGTTTACTCCTTCTTTTCTTGGACAAGTTCATTCTGATACAGCTTATTCTCCGCCATGGATGAGGAGGCTTGCACAGAGGCAACCAAAGTCTCTGTCAAGATCTCCAGCATACTGATCTTGTTCGTCCGGTCAAGCTAATGAGCTTAAACAAGCGCTGAGTGGGAGGCAACCCACTGTTAGGTTTAAGTGTTTTTCTTTCTTATTTTTGGTGTTTTTCTTAGGATTTCACATTTTTGTTTTTGCTAAGTTTCAGATACAGAACTTGAGTCTGGAGATGTGTGACGATCGATGCACTTGTGCACCGGTCGTTACAAGAACATTACGATGAGGAGATGGATCGCATTGTGACGATCGTTGCAATTGGTTTAAATTGCAAAAATTAAGGTACGCGTGCTAAACCGGAATCGATTCGGTTCAACTAGCATCGATCGTTGCTGAACTGCAACGGTCGTTGCACCCACGATCAAGGTAAGTGCCTTAAACCCTTTTGTCCTTTCTTCTTCATTTCCGCCGTCCGTACAACCTGATATTCATACATTTTCATGCATTTAGGCTTGTACATAGTTCTTGTTTTGACTTCTTTTCTCCATCATTCTTACCATTTTGTCGAGTCATTGTCGCATCTAGAGTTTAGAGTTGTCTAGGACTAGGAGTAGGCATTTTAGGCTTGCATTTGGAGTGTTTCTTGTGTTTTGCAGGTGATTTGAAGTGTTTATGAGAAATGGTGAGCTGGGAAGTGGAGTCTAGAGCTCAAGGAACTAAGGAGAATGCGGATACAAGCTGTACCGGTTAGCATATCGGTCGAGCCGCCGATACATCACATCGACAGAAGACCAGGAGTCAATATCGGTTGGCGTATCGGCTGGCCCAACCGATATGACCTCTCAGATTAATTTTCGAACATCCATATCGGTTGGCGTATCGGCTGGCCAGGCCGATACAATCCTTCTCAGAAAAATGCGAGAGTCAATATCGGTTGGCGTATCGGCTGGCCCAAACGATATGACCTCTCGGATTAATTTTCGAGCATCCATATCGGTTGGCGTATCGGCTGGCCAGACCGATACGCATCCCAGAATTTGTTTCGGATCCGGGTCAACACTCGGTTCGTTCCGGGTTGACCCGGCTCGCACCCTATTGACTATTTAGGCCAAAAACCTATTTCTTATGGTTTCTTAAGCTGTTTTTGATGTTCAAAACTCTTTTGTAAGAACAAATTGAATTCTTTGGATTAATCTAGTATTTCTCTTGTTATTCCATCAACAAATCTTTCAATCTCTCACTAATCTCCCATGATCAACTCTATTTCTATGAGTTTTGTTGATCTAGTTATGATTAGTGAGTAGTTCTCCATAGGCTTATGGGTTAGGTAGGATTAGGCTGATTAGGGATGATCATTAGATTTCTAGTGGTTAATTGTTTAAAATCTCATCTAGCAAAGTGTGCTTAATGCCTAATTAATCTTGATCACATTGATTAGAATGTTTAGAATTTCTTGTTCACAACATGTTCGATGAAATTCCAGTATCTAGCTTTGTTAGGACTTTCACATTCTAGCGCATGAAAATGTATGTCTAGAGTGATTGTTTGCTATTTGGAACCTGTTTGAATGCTCGTTTGATTTTAATTCACAAATGATGATTTGTTCTTGAGTTAAGATTAAGTGAAGAATTGGTATTAAGAGATTAAACTGATTTACTTGGTGTGTTCCTTGCTAGGAGATTAGCTTTTAGAAGTTTGAATTAGGATTCCTTGATCATCCCGAGTCACCTGTCCGTTGACCTTAACCCTTAGGCCTTATCCTTGTCATTGATTGAATCCCCTGTTTATTTGCTTTTTGTTCACTTCGGTTTGAATTGTTTTCGTTAGGATTGTTAGAAATTGAAATTAAATTGTTTGATTTGACTCTGAAGGTTTAGTGCTTGCTTATTGGTTTTATCCATCCCAGAATAGGTTCGATACCTCAAAGCTACATCGATAAGCTTGAGGAATTGGTACCTCAAAGGATTGCAAAATCCTAGTTATCAATTTGGCGCCGTTGCCATTTTGGGGTTCTGGATTTATCAATTCGTTTTCTATTCCTTTTTCGTTCAAGTTATTGTTACTAATTTGCTACTTTCTCTCTTTTTGATGTTAGGCGTATGAACTTGCGCAGCAAAGGGACTACAAACTTAGTTGCAAGAGTTTACGACATCAAAGAACACGAGAGGAGATTAGCAAGGGAATGACGAGCACAAGAACGAGCTGTTAACGTTGAGAGACTTGGGTTGGAACCAACTGTTGAAGATCTACAAACCTTTGAGAGTGTTGAGCAACCAGTTATGGATAACCATGAGGATCAACAGCAGCAGCAACAACAGCAGCAACAAAGGCCAGCTAGGGCCATTGGTGATGGAGATGCACCGGATACAAATGCAAACCGGCAAGGAATCATTCCACCAGCGGTCAACAATAACAACTTTGAGATCCGGGGTATGGTGATGAACATGGTGCAAAACAACCAATTCCATGGGCTTGCATCTGAGGATCCATTGCAGCACTTGGACACATTTGACAAGATTTGTGCCACTACAAGGCTCAATGGTGTGACAGACGATGGTTTGAAGATGCGCCTATTCTTCTTCTCACTGGCAGACAGAGCTAAGGATTGGGAAAGCACCATCCCTCCAGGAACCATCAGCACTTGGGGAGACCTCAAGAAGGCTTTCTTGAAAAAGTTCTTCTCGGCTACTAGGACTGCACGCTTTCGCAGTGAGCTTTCCGGGTTTGTACAACACAACAATGAAAGCTTTGCTGAAGCTTGGGAGCGGTTTAATAAGCTCACTACTCAATGCCCCCATCATGGTTTCACTAAGGAGACATTACTCAGCAACCTCTAACGCGGTGTGCTCCCAAGAATGCGGGCTATGCCAGACTCTTCTAGCAATGGACACTTCCTAGGCAAGGGAGTAGATGCAGCTATGGAGTTGATTGAAAACATTGCAACAAGCGATGGTAACTACAATGAGGATTATGAGAGGACTAATAGAGGATCATCTTCTTCAGATGAGAAGTATGAGAAAGAGATCAAATCTTTGAATGAGAAAATGGACAAGATGATCTCCTCTAGCCAAAAGAACATCAGCTTTGTAGGCAACTATGATGATTCTCAGCCACTCTCATACAGTTTGGATGAGGATATGACACAAGAGGAGATTAACTTCATTGCGGGACAAGGTGGTTTCAACAAGGGCTTTAACCAAAACTATAGAAACCACCCAAACTTCTCATACCGCAACCCCAATGTAGCCAATCCTCAAGACCAAGTCTATCCTCAAGCTCCATCTCAAGGACAAGCTCAACAACAAGGGCAACAAGGCTTTCAACAACCTCAACAGAAAAAGCCATTTGTCCCTTACACCAACCAACAAGGGTTTGGAAATAAGCCTCAATTTCAAAGCCAACAAGGCTATGCTCCCAAGCAACAATACCCACCCGGTTTTGGTCATCAACAACAACAAACTTCTTCTTCCTCGGGAGTTGAGAATGAGCTGAAAAGTATGATGCAGCAACTCCTTCAAGGGCAAGCCTCAGGAGCTATGGAAGTACGGGATCTTAAGAATGAGCTGCAGAATTTGACTTCAAGGGTCACAAACATGGAAAACAAGACTACTTCTACATCTCGCACTCAAGGTACTCTACCCGGAAAATCTGAGAAAAACCCAAAGGAATATATCAGCGCTATCACCTTGAGAAGTGGTAAAGAGATGCAACAACGTCAAGTGCCCACACCTAAGCTAGTACCTTCACTCAATGAGGACATTGAAGTTCAAGAAGGGGAGGAGAATTCTGAAAATTCTGCTCTCAACAAAGAGAGTGATAGTGACATGGCCAAGAGGAAAGGAAAGGCTGTGGTTGAAGAAGTAGTGAATGATACACTCAAGAAGAAGGATGGTGTGTTTGTGCCACCACCTTATGAGCCCAAGCTACCCTTTCCGGGTAGATTCAAGAAGCAACTCCTAGAGAAGTATAAATCTCTTTTTGAGAAACAGATGAAGAATGTTGAGTTGACCATGCCTTTGATTGATGCCTTCTTGCTAGTTCCTCAGTATAGCAAGTTTCTCAAGGACGCAATCAAGGAAAGAACCAAGGAAGTGCAAGGAATGGTTGTGTTGTCTCATGAGTGTAGTGCGATCATCCAAAGGAATATTGTTCCAAGGAAACTTGAAGATCCGGGCAGTTTTACTCTTCCATGTGCTATCGGTCCATATCGGTTTGAGGGTTGTTTATGTGATCTTGGAGCAAGCGCAAGTTTGATGCCCTTCTCGGTAGCCAGGAGGCTATGTTTCTCTACCTACAAGGCGTGTAGAATCTCCTTGGTTCTAGCAGATAGATCGGTGAGATACCCAATAGGTCTCCTAGAAGATCTTCCGGTGAAAGTAGGAGGATTTGAAAGTGCCAACAGATTTTATTGTACTGGAGATGGATGAAGAACCAAAGGATCCTCTAATCCTTGGGAGACCATTCCTTGCCACAGCTGGTGCGATCATAGATGTCAGGAAAGGGAAGATAGACCTCAACCTTGGTAAAGACATAGTGCTCAAATTTGACATCAACAAGGTGATGAAGAAGCCAACCATACAAGGTGAAATGTTCTATATTGAGACTATGGATGAGCTAGCTGATGAACTCCTTGAGGAGTTGAACATGGATGATCCGTTAGAGGTTACCTTGACCAAGGAATGTGGGGAGTATGGGTATCTTCAAGAGGAAAGCTGGGCTTATATGAGAGCGCTTGATTTGCACAAGCCTTTGTTAGGAGAGATTGAATTCATTGAGCTGGGATCAGATTCAGTGGGTAAGGAGCTGGAGGTGTTTGCTGTGGACATAAGTGCTGATGGCGCCAAGGGAGTAGAACCGTGTAAGGAGCAGCTTGTAGCTGATGATTGGAGAGAGCTTAAGGCTCCAAAGGTTGAGTTAAAGCCCCTTCCGCGGGGGCTTCGGTATGCATTTCTTGGCCCTAACTCTACTTATCCTGTCATTGTGAATGAGTTGCTGAAAGATGATGAATTGATTGCTTTGACCACTGAATTGAAAAAGTTAAGAAAAGCAATAGGATACTCACTCGATGATATTAAAGGATTGTCACCAAGCTTGTGTACTCATAGGATCCACCTCGAAAATGAATCCATGTCTTCTATTGAGCATCAAAGAAGATTGAATCCTAATCTTAAGGAAGTAGTCAAGAAAGAGATTCTAAAATTGCTTGATGCAGGGATAATCTACCCTATCTCGGACAGCACTTGGGTTTCTCCCGTGCACTGTGTTCCGAAGAAAGGGGGGATTACTGTGGATAAAAATGACAGTAATGAATTGATTCCTACTAGAACTATCACTGGGCATAGGATGTGTATTGATTATAGAAAGCTTAATGCCGCATCTAGGAAGGATCATTTTCCATTACCGTTCATTGATCAAATGCTAGAACGCCTTGCTAACCATCCTTTTTATTGCTTTCTTGATGGATACAGTGGATTCTTTCAGATCCCGATACATCCTAATGATCAGGAGAAAACGACATTCACTTGTCCTTATGGTACCTTTGCTTATCGAAGGATGCCATTTGGCTTGTGCAATGCACCGGCTACCTTTCAGCGGTGCATGATGTCTATTTTCTCAGATCTTATCGAGGATATTGTGGAAGTTTTCATTGATGACTTTTCTGTGTATGGTTCTTCTTTCTCTTCCTGTTTGCTGAACTTGTGCAGGGTCTTAAGGAGATGTGAAGAGACGAACCTCGTGCTCAATTGGGAAAAATGCCACTTCATGGTAACGGAAGGGATTGTGTTGGGTCACAAGATTTCAGAGAATGGTATTGAAGTGGATAAGGCTAAGATAGAGGTGATGACAAGTCTTCATCCACCTAACTCAGTGAAAGGAATCCGAAGCTTTTTGGGTCATGCAGGGTTCTACAGACGGTTTATTAAGGACTTCTCCAAGATCGCTAGACCATTTACACGTCTGCTGTGTAAGGAGACAGATTTTGTTTTTGATGATGAGTGTTTGACAGCGTTTCACAGGATTAAGGAAGCTTTGATTAGTGCCCCGATTGTCCAAGCTCCCGACTGGGAGGTGCCTTTTGAGATCATGTGTGATGCAAGTGACTACGCAGTAGGAGCAGTCCTTGGACAGAGGAAAGACAAGAAACTCCATGTCATATACTATGCTAGTAGGACATTGGATGATGCTCAAGTGAGGTATATAACAACTGAAAAAGAGCTTCTAGCTGTGGTGTTTGCCTTTGAGAAGTTCAGATCATACTTGGTTGGATCTAAGGTTGTGGTGTACACGGATCATGCTGCGTTGAGGTATTTACTTGCCAAGAAAGATGCCAAGCCAAGGCTTCTGAGGTGGATACTGCTGCTACAAGAATTTGATTTGGAGATCAAGGATAAGAAAGGCATTGAGAATGGAGTAGCAGATCACTTGTCAAGACTGAGAATTGAGGATGGTGTTCCTCTAGATGAATCTCTCCCTGAGGAACAGCTAATGGCTTGCAAGGTTGTCAAGGATGCCCATGATACAAGAATGAGGATCGAGGAGGTCAGTTCTATGGAAGACAAGGAACCGTGGTATGCTGATATAGTCAATTTCCTAGCTATTGGGAAGGAACCACCAAGCCTCGATAGTTACCAAAGAAAGAAGTTCTTTAGAGATGTCAACAGGTACTATTGGGACGAGCCTTACCTCTACACTTTGTGCAAGGATTAACTCTATAGAAGGTGCATAGCTGATGAAGAAGTGGCAGGCATTCTCCTACATTGCCATGGGTCAGATTATGGTGGTCACTTTGCTACCTTCAAAACGGTCCAAAAGGCTCTACAAGCTGGGTTTTGGTGGCCTACAATGTTAAAAGATGCCCAAGAGTTCATTACTAAGTGTGATCCTTGCCAAAGAAAGGGGAACATAAGTAGAAGGAATGAGATGCCTCAAAACCCCATCCTTGAAGTTGAAGTGTTTGATGTGTGGGGCATTGATTTCATGGGAACCTTCCCATCCTCCTACGGGAATAGCTACATCTTAGTGTCTGTGGATTATGTTTCCAAATAGGTAGAAGCAGTGGTGAGTCCAACGAATGACGCCAAGGTTGTGATAAAGCTATTCAAGAGCATCATTTTCCCAAGATTTGGAATCCCGAGGATTGTGATTAGTGATGGAGGCTCACACTTCATCAACAAGCTATTCGAGAGTCTCTTGAAGAAGTATGGAGTGAAGCATAAGGTTGCAACACCATATCATCCTCAGACAAGCGGGCAAGTTGAAGTGTCCAATAGGCAAATCAAGGCTATCTTGGAGAAGACTGTTGGGGCCTCAAGGAAAGATTGTGCTAGGAAACTTGATGACACACTGTGGGCGTATAGGACTGCTTTCAAGACTCCATTGGGCACTACACCATTCACCATGCTGTATGGTAAGTCATGTCACTTACCGGTGGAGGTGGAATACAAGGCCATGTGGGCTGTCAAGTTGCTGAACTTTGACATCAAGACCGCGACTGAGAGGAGATTGATTCAGCTGAACGAACTTGACGAGATACGGCTTGAGGCTTTTGAGAGCTCAAAGATCTATAAGGAGAGGACCAAGCTTTTTCATGATAAGCTGATCCAGAAGAAGGAGTTCAAATAAGGAGATCTTGTGTTGCTCTTTAACTCCCGGTTGAAACTCTTTCCCGGGAAGCTCAAGTCTAGATGGTCGGGACCGTTTAGAGTGAAGGAGGTGAGACCATATGGAGCGGTGGTACTTTAGGGAAAATCTGATGAAGAGTTCACGGTCAATGGCCAAAGACTCAAGCATTACTCCGTCTCAGAAGCTATAGAGGAAGGGACTTCGATTCCACTCTCTAGCCCTCCCTCAGCTTAAGATCACGATTTGCAAAGTCGAGCTTAACGACTTTAAACAAAAGCGCACTTGGGAGACATTCCCATGTTTACCCTTGTACATACGTCTTTTGCTTGTTATTTTTGATGTTTTGCTTTGAGTTTTATCAGGTTTTGGTTTAAGGGTGAGGTTGTAGACCAGTTGGTGTTGAGTAAAGGCCGCATGAATGAAGAAAAATGATACAAGAGTCAGTATCGGGTTCCGTATCGGTTGGCCAGCCGATACGGTTCTGGTAAAATTAATCCGAGGCTCAGTATCGGGTACCGTATCGGCTGGCCAGGCCGATACGGATTTCCCAGAAGCATCAATATCGGTCTCCGTATCGGTTGGCCAGGCCGATACGGATTAGGGCGAGTTAAACCGAGAGCCAATATCGGTCTCCGTATCGGTTGGCCAAGCCGATACGGATCCTCGGAGTGAACGAATATCGGGCACCGTATCGGTTGGCCAGGCCGATACGGGATGCAACAATTAAATCCGAGAGTGGATATCGGCTGGCGTATCGGTTGGCCAGGCCGATACGCACCTTCGCCCAGGTAAGTTTTCTCGAACCTAAACCGTTTTCAACCCGGATTTTGACCAAAAATTGATTTAATGAACCAACTTAAACCGGTTTGAACCGATTTCCCCCTTGTTTTCTCCTCCAATCGCGATTTCATCTCTCTTTCTCTCCACTTTGGCGATTTTCTCAACAAAATTCTCTCAAGTTTCCAAACTCTCTTCCTCTCTCAATTCAACTCGGTTTTTAGTGATTCAAAGCTCTAAGTTCTCGATTTTGTTAGCTCTATCACTTGTTTTCACTCTCCATCACCATCCTTCATCACAAACCAAGGTAATAATCTCAATTCTCTCAAGATTTTCGGATTGAAAAACCCAGAAATTTTGAACTCGAAATTTTTGGTTGTGGATGATTGACATTGCTTGAAACTGCCCCCAATATGTGTTTGAATGAATGCCCATTGCCAATTTCGCCCTAGGAGTGAATGAATTTGATCTTTGGTGAATTAGGGTTCTTGAGAATTTGGAATCCGAAAATTTTTGGGGGTTTTCTAATTGAATGGTTTCTAATGATGCATTGGATTGTTAAAAGCTTAATTTTATGATACTACTCGATTTGGATGAGTTTTGTTTCACAAAAGTTTCAAAAATGCACATTGAGGACCTTTCGTTGATGAGACTGTGAATTGCTCAAGAATGTGATTGATTTGTTCGTTCATTGTGCTTATGTTGAGCTAGAATTGAGTTTGGTTAAGATTCTTAGGCTTGTTTACTCCATCGAAATTGAAAAAGTTTGCAATTGTTAAGCTCCCACAATTGTTGATCATCAATGCTTTAAGCTCTTATTGATTGTGTTGGTGGATTGTGCTATGTGCTTATTCGTTCTTTGAGTTGTCTTTTGTAGGACAATGACCAGAAAGCGCGCCGACCCGAAACCAAACCCAAAGGCACAAGAGCCGGTACAAGATGTGGGAACTTCATCAAAAGGAAAAGGGATAGCAGTTGAGGAAGAGGTACCAGAGGCCCCAGGAAAGGTGATTCAGGTGCCACATAAGTACTCCACCTCTGAGATATATGACAAGCTGGAGGGGATACCATTTTGGCCAACCCGATACCCTCACATCCCGACACTTACTGCACTTGGGCTATTGGATGACTACAACGAGATTGTAGAGAACATGGGCCTTAAGGAGTTCTTCAGCCTCGCCAGTGACTCCTACCAGAGCTCAGCATGCCAATTCCTCTCATCCATGAAAGCAACGGTAAACATGAGAAGGGCAGCTTTGGCAGGAGAAGTGAGTCGAGGGAAGATTGACTTCCAAATGGGTAGGAAGAAGATCAGCATGACGTATGAAGACATAGCTGCAGTTTTTGGTTTTCCGGAGCATGGTGCTCAGCTGGGCTCTTTTATCCCCATTTAAAAGGACGACCTCGAGGGTGTGTGGCAGATGATAGCTGATGGGCACTTTAAACTGGGGGCTATGAAGAATGCAAGGATCAGACACCCAGCCATTCGCTATGTGCACAAGGCATTAGCACATACTCTGTTTTCCAGGAAGGAGACGGGGCAAGTCACAGAGATGGAGATGAAGCTTCTCTACATCGGGTTGTAGCCTCTCCTGATCTCATATCCCAACGGACAGCCAATACCACCAGTTGAGCGCCTTCCGAGCTACACTTCCATTTTGATAGAGCAGTTTGCTGTCCACCGGGATTGGGCAATGTCAGTCAGGGACTCTGATCCGAAGTTCAGCATGGGTAGTTTGATCACGCCATTGCTTGTGAAAAAGAAGGTGAAACTGGAAGGAAGTCTGAATGAGAAGACATTTGGGGCGCCTACACCGGTAGTATGGCTGGATGTTCCACAACTTATCCGAACTCACTACCTCGCCTCCAAGCTGCCTCCAGAGCGCCATCTCTACCGGATGTGCTCGGGCACGTCCCACGAAGAAGGGTATCTCCTCCCAAACCCCGACATTACAAGCTTTGCCAACAGGGCTCATATCAGATTTTTACGGGGGATGGAGCATCAGTTTGGACCTCACGGATCGCAGAGAGTGGCTGCAGCAGAGTCTGATCCTTCCGACGTACCTGCTGGGGTGTATGGGCTGCACAGATACTATATTGAGCCTCTAGATGGTCCTATCGCGAATAAGACGATTAGAGCACTCAGGGACCAGAACCGGGACCTCCAAAAGCAGAGCAAATGGCACGGGAGGAACATCAAGAAGATGGCTACCTGCTTGAAGAAAGTGACCAAGGTTCTTAAGATGATCGTGGGGAAGAAAGACAAGACTGGTGCTACGGGACAGACCTCCACCTCCCGAAAGGCTTAGGCTGGTGTAGATGAGGAGATTCGGGCAGCGACTGAGGAGGTGATAGCTGTAGCCGATGTTCTGGTTGAGCAGACTGAGTTAGATCAGGGAAGGTACTCGGTTGCTGGACACGAGACAGGAGGATCTGCGCGCATGGCTCACGACTCCTACTATGAGGATCCTCACCGCCACTCCACTCGCGAGGACAGAAGGAAAAAGAGGAGAGCCATGAGGACACCTTCCTGCTCCTCCTCTAACCCGACTTACTCCATGGGAGACTCATCACCTCCATACCTCCACTTCTAGCCAGGTTACACTCCACCTTTGTACATAGTTTTTCTCTTTTCTTTGTTTGCTTTTTGTTTGTTTTCGGTCTTTCCTCTTCGCTTAGATCACACAAGGGACCGTGTGATTTAAGTTTGGGGGAGAGACCAGTTGCTAATCTGGTTTGTTTTGTTTCTTATTTTCGATTTTATCACTTGAGTCTCATGCATTCATCTAAGGCATAGAAAATCCAAAAAAATTTGAAAATTTTCAAAAAATTTCAAAAAGAAAAGCATGTAGTTGCAATAGCATAATAGGATTGAGTCTAGTTGCATCATATAGGACGCATGCATAGGGAGCAATGATTGAATTTCCTTGTAAGATTGATTGAGTGATGACTTGTTCTTTATGCTAGTTGTTTGAGCTAGTTGATTTTCATAAGATTGTAATTCAAGAAAGGCTAGAAAGATAAGACGAACCATGCTCGGATTGCTTGCTTTGAAACTTGGTTTGAAACTGAAATAGGCTTTGAATTGACGCTAGCTCTACCTAAGTGAGAACTTTAATGATGACATCTAATTATATTACTCTTGGTTTGTGTACTAAACTCATGGATACTCTGAAAATATTTGAGCATTCTTATCCTTTCCACCCCTCTCAACTTGCTCAAATAGATTTCCATACCTTTCACCACCTTTCTTTCAAGCCACAAACACTATCTTGAGTGGTAGGCCTATTTGGAATGAGCTAGGTAAAAAGTGTTGAGTATGAGGCGACTAGGAGAAATTTCCATATAGATGCAAGCTCAACATCTTTGGCTTTGCAATAGGCTAGGATCAAAGTTTGGGGGAAGATATGTGAAAGGAGAAAGAGAGTAAAGAAAAGGAAGAATTTAAGGGATTTTAGTTGGGATCTTATGTTTGTTGGCAAAGTGTTTTAAAAGAAGAAAAGCTCTCATGTGTTTAAAGAAAAGAAAAGTGTCTCATATTTTGAAATGAAAAGAAGCCAAAGGCTCATCTTAAAGAAAGAAAAGAGACCATTTCTAAAGAAAGATTTGACCTTAGTTAAAAAGAAAAGATTTGCTACTGTTTTGAAAAGTCTTTATTGATCCTTGGGGAGTTTGATTGGAAAGTGTTTGATTGAGAAAGGAGGATGAGGCAAAAATAGCCTTGGTCAAGGGTAGTATCCATTTAGGTGGGCTAGATTAGGAGAAGAAGTAATTGGGGCATGGGTAGATGGAAATCAACCTAGTATGCACCAATTGCCTCTAACTCTTAGCATTTTACTATAGCTCATTCACTTCTTTATGAGAGAACCTTCATGCTTTTGGAATAAACCCCTCTTTTAATTGAGATCACTTTAATCTCAAAACCTTGTCCCTTTTCCAAATGAGTTTGGTCACCTTGCATTGAGTAAGATCCACTTGAAAACCTAATGAATGTTAAAGAGCTAGTTGATAGGAATGCTTGTCTAGGTTGAGAATTGAGCTAAGAGTTTTGTCTTGATGAGCATGGCTAAATTTTTGGAGTAAGCCTAACTTGGTTGCATCTTGGTGATGTTGACTCGAATTGGAACTTGTTGATCTCAGTTTTGTCTTTGGATATGAGCTCCCGCTTTCAAACCTTTTCCCCAACTTGTTGTGATAGTCTTATGCTTGCTTGTGGACAAGCAAGATTCAAGTTTGGGGGAATTGATATTCATACATTTTCATGCATTTAGGCTTGTACATAGTTCTTGTTTTGACTTCTTTTCTCCATCATTCTTACCATTTTGTCGAGTCATTGTCGCATCTAGAGTTTAGAGTTGTCTAGGACTAGGAGTAGACATTTTAGGCTTGCATTTGGAGTGTTTCTTGTGTTTTGCAGGTGATTGGAAGTATCTATGAGCAATGGTGAGCTGGGAAGTGGAGTCTAGAGCTCAAGGAACTAAGGAGAATGCGGATACAAGCCGTACCGGTTAGCATATCGGTCGAGCAGCCGATACAACACATCGACAGAAGACCAGGAGTCAATATCGGTTGGCGTATCGGCTGGCCCAACCGATATGACCTCTCGGATTAATTTTCGAACATCCATATCGATTGGCGTATCGGCTGGCCTGGCTGATTCGATCCTTCTCAGAAAAATCCGAGAGTCAATATCGGTTGGCGTATCGGCTGGCCAACCGATATGACCTCTCGGATTAATTTTCGAGCATCCATATCGGTTGGCATATCGGCTGGCCAGACCGATACGTGTCCCAGAATTTGTTTCGGATCCGGGTCAACAACCGGTTTGTTCCGGGTTGACCCGGCTCGCACCCTATTGACTTTTTAGGCCAAAAACCTATTTCTTATGGTTTCTTAAGCTGTTTTTGATGTTCAAAACTATTATGTAAGAACAAATTGGATTCTTTGGATTAATCTAGTATTTCTCTTGTTATTCCATCAACAAATCTTTCAATCTCTCACTAATCTCCCATGATCAACTCTATTTCTATGAGTTTTGTTGATCTAGTTATGATTAGTGAGTAGTTCTCCATAGGCTTATGGGTTAGGTAGGATTAGGTTGATTAGGGATGATCATTAGATTTCTAGTGGTTAATTGTTTAAAATCTCATCTAGCAAAGTGTGCTTAATGCCTAATTAATCTTGATCACATTGATTAGAATGTTTAGAATTTATTGTTCACAACATGTTCGATGAAATTCCAGTATCTAGCTTTGTTAGGACTTTCACATTCTAGCGCATGAAAATGTATGTCTAGAGTGATTGTTTGCTATTTGGAACCTGTTTGAATGCTCGTTTGATTTTAATTCACAAATGATGATTTGTTCTTGAGTTAAGATTAAGTGAAGAATTGGTATTAAGAGATTAAACTGATTTACTTGGTGTGTTGCTTGCTAGGAGATTAGCTTTTAGAAGTTTGAATTAGGATTCCTTGATCATCCCGAGTCACCTGTCCGTTGACCTTAACCCTTAGGCCTTATCCTTGTCATTGATTGAATCCCCTGTTTATTTGCTTTTTGTTCACTTCGGTTTGAATTGTTTTCGTTAGGATTGTTAGAAATTGAAATTAAATTGTTTGATTTGACTCTGAAGGTTTAGTGCTTGCTTATTGGTTTTATCCATCCCTGAATAGGTTCGATACCTCAAAGCTACATCGATAAGCTTGAGGAATTGGTACCTCAAAGGATTGCAAAATCCTAGTTATCAATTTGGTGCCGTTGCCATTTTGGGATTCTGGATATATCAATTCGTTTTCTATTCCTTTTTAGTTCAAGTTATTGTTAATAATTTGCTACTTTCTCTCTTTTTGATGTTAGGTGTATGAACTTGCGCAGCAAAGGGACTACAAACTTAGTTGCAAGAGTTTACGACATCAAAGCACACGAGAGGAGATTAGCAAAGGAACGACGAGCACAAGAACAAGCTGTTAACGTTTAGAGACTTGGGTTGGAACCAACTGTTGAAGATCTACAAACCTTTGAGAGTGTTGAGCAACCAGTTATGGATAACCATGAGGATCAACAGCAGCAGCAGCAACAAAGGCCAGCTAGGGCCATTGTGATGGAGATGCACCGGATACAAATGCAAACCGGCAAGGAATCATTCCACCAGCGGTCAACAATAACAACTTTGAGATCCGGGCTATGGTGATGAACATGGTGCAAAACAACCAATTACATGGGCTTGCATCTGAAGATCCATTGCAGCACTTGGACACATTTGACAAGATTTGTGCCACTACAAGGCTCAATGGTGTGACAGACGATGGTTTGAAGATGCGCCTATTCTTCTTCTCACTGGCAGACAAAGCTAAGGATTGGGAACACAATTTAGGTTGTTTAGTAATGGGTTCTTGTTGATTTTGTGGCTCGTTGAACGAATTTAGAACGATTTTTAGGATTTGTTGTCGGCTCTGAAATCGCCTGGCAACGATCGATGCACTCATGCAACGGTCGTTGCTTTGCGATTTTAGGAATTTGTTCGATAATGCAAAATCGCCTTGCAACGATCTATGCCTTAGTGCAACGGTCGTTGCTTCGCGATTTCACAGAGAGATTGTCGAGACTTATATTGTTTAAATTTTTCTTGAATGCAGATGGCAACTCGCAGACAACCCCGCAAGCACAGAGCCACCGCAGCAACCGCCACGCGTCAGTACATTCCACCACCAGAGTGGTTCCATAGAGAATCACAACAACCTGAGCCTTATGTGAGAGTTGGTCCGGCAGTAGCACTGCCTTGGCCCCGAGCAGACAAGACACAGATCCCGTCAGCGAGAGTGTGGCCAAATGACATTGCTGAGTTCCTCAAGACCGCTGAGTTTACAGAGAGGCCACTGCTTAACCAGTGGGATGATTTTGACACGCTGTTGTACAATGGTAGGTGTGGGATGACGATTAAGCCAACTAAGTTTGCAGACTACTCTACCTGTAAGAGTCTGGGGATAGATGAGCAGGTTCTTACAGTGTGTAAGGGCATTGGTCTAGGGACAATGCCTATGCGGCCTTACGACTTGTACCCTGAGTTGGTCAGACAGCTGCTAGCCACTTGCAAAGTGGTTTACCCGGACCCAGACAGCAGGAGTGCTACAGGAGGTATTTTTACATTCATGTGTTTAGGAGTCAGGTATCGGATTCCTTTACTCGATATCTGCAGGATCTATGGTTTCAGCACTAATCTATGGTTTCAGCACTGAGCCGAGACGTATTGGTATGAGTCTTGAGTGGGATCCAGAGGAGGCTCAGTTTTTCTGGGAGTGCATTGGCAGTGGTCGATACAACTCGAGGACTACACCGGTGAAGCAGGTTAGACATCCTGTTCTGAGATATGTATTGCGTATCTTGTGTTGGAGTTTGTTGTGCAAGTATGAAGCCAACAAGATGCGCAAGCTTGAGATGGAGATGTTGTTCATTGGATTGAGGGATCAGTTTGAGGATTCCCCTTTGAGAGATCACACTAAGGGACTCAACTTGGGAGCTATTTTCACTCAGCACTTATGCGACCTGCAGACGAAGCCATTTGATGGTGTTCTTACTGAGACAGTGGGTAGCCTGCTTACTCCCATCTTCATGCACTGCGGGATTCCCTTAGAGGGCACATAGTGTAACACAGCCAAGGAGTTCCTTGATTTCAGCCACCTGCAGAGCGCTACCTGGCTCAAGGAAGGACGCATTTGGGTTTATTATGATCAGAGTACTGAGAAGTGTGGTGTGGATCTTCCTGCTCCTGGACTTACACAAATTGATACGCTGGATGCCCTGAGATTCCAGCCTCCTGCGAGCGAGCAGCGCAGGGTCCCTTCTATGGCTCATCCGGTGGGAGAGCCTTCCACACGAGCTTCGTCTTCCTCTGCTCCTGCGACTGCTGCTGCCCCTGCTGACGATGTTGGACCTTTTCCTGAGCCCACGATGCCTTATGGTGATATGTCTGAGGCAGAGTGGAGAGAGCGTTCAGATGGTATTCTACGGGTCATCTGGAACTTCATGCGTACCTGCACTTGCAGGAGACAGCCACAGATACACCATCCAGGTACTTCTCGACACAGACGGCGTTCTCCTACTCCCGGTTCTTCGAGTGGTACTGATCGCATAGCTGAGGACGAGTGAGCGTAGTCTCCATTTTCAGACATTCGGTTCTGTATTCTGTTATCTTTTCTTTTTCTTTGCACTTCTTCTTTTTGATTTTTAGGATGCTATTGTGTTTGGATGGTTGTGCTTGATTTGATACATCAGTTGCTTTGATTTTACTCTGTTTTCAGTGTTTTCAGCTTGCAGGATTCGAAATCTGACAATATCCAACGGACTAACCTGCTAACCTGCTGACTGATCCGATATACGCAGTGCGTCGATCGACACAGTAGTGTGTAGCAACGGTCGATGCACCTAGTGCAACGATCGATGCCTGAGCGACAGAGGTAAAATCAGACAAAACCCAACACGTCCATTAACATTTAACTTTTTCTTTCTTTTTGCCAACCCTTCGCTTGACACTACTGGGGACAGTGTGTCTTAAGTGTGGGGGAGGTGCTACTGACATCTATATTTCTGTTTTCTTAGAGTCAGTATGTTTTTCAAATTTTGTTTTATTTAGTCAAAATAGTTTAAGTAAGAAACAATGATTTTTTTAGAAGATTAATAGCACTTGCAGGAACTTAAGTAACCATTGGGATGAAGTTGCAGGATCAATCTATGACTATTAGAAAACCCCATCACAGATCAGCCTACTGAGGACACCCACATCACCTCAGGTATCAGAGGATCCTTTTACTGGCTTCAAACTTAATACTGACTTAATTTTCTCACCTAAGGGCTTGGTATACTTTGTGTCGGATTCCCTTGTTAGTTCTGACACAGCCTGTAAACCTGTCCTATTTGGTTTCCTTCTCCCCTTCCATAAAAAAAAAGATAATAAACTGAGGATGAGTTAGTAACTCCGAAGTTGTCTCTGGGAGTGGTAGCTACAACTATCATATCCTGTGCATCCTTGGAATGTGTCCAAAGTACACCCCTTAATGGGAAGAGCACTGATAAAAAAAATAAAATGATACCCAATGGGGAAAAATCAGAATGCTAAGGAAGGGAAAAGAGAAGAAAGGGATAGAGAAAGATAGTATGGTGGTCTAGAGCTGATAAGGTAAGAGTCCATGTGCCTTTGATCGATACTCCTTAGGTGAGACCGCACTTAAATACTTGCAGAAGTCAGTAGGGTGAATTTGAATGCGTGAATGTGATTGTGGAGTTTACTTAGGACAGTTGCTAAGTGTGGGGGAAGTATATGTTGGTCTTGATGTCTTGTGATTGATTCTTTCAGTGGATTACTAAGGGGAATCTGAGTGCTGCTGCTTCTAGGACAAAAAGATTTTCTGAAAGTTTTCAAACCTCTTCACCATGTTTTAGTTCTCTGTTTTGCTTGAGGGCAAGCAAAGGCTAAGTGTGGGGGAGTTGATATATCATGGTTTTTACTAGTTTTAGACCATGATATAAGTGTGTTTTAGAGTCTATTTGTGTTTCTTTAGAGTCTTCTACATGTTTTACTAGGTACACGCACATTTTGGAGCTAATGTGGTGATTATGGAGCTTATTGGGGCTGATATGATCCTGTACTTCATCTTTATTTTGGAGAAGATTTCGAACCCCTTTACTTATTTAATCTCTTTTATGATATCTAATTATTCATTGAATATGTTTTCATTATCTATGTCTGAGTAGATTCATAGTTAGGTTTAGGGTTTCTCATTAAGGATTTCATGACTTGCTAGACTTGTTTAATTCAGTTAAGGATTCACATGAATAGAATGTTCTTCGATCTAAATTGTGTTTAATGCTAGTTCTAACCTGATCAATTAGAATCTAGATCTTAGGTTGCTAAATATGACACGAAAGTTTTGTTTAGAATCTGAACTATTTAGGTTGAGCAATTAAACTTCTCGCAAAGGAATTTGGTTTAGTTTAATTGTGAACATATCGAACTTGAAATTAATGCTTGTTTAATCTGTTAGTAATTGCAAAGGAATTTGGATTGCTGCACTTAGACTTAGAGAATTCTCGCAACGACAGTTGGTTAATTCTATATCAGTGATTTGAGTTCTAGAACTGTGCTTAATTAGATCCTAGTTTTCACAGAATTCTAAATCTCTATAGTTCTTAATCTATCGAAACCAGAGTCTCTATGGATTTGATACCCTATATGCTACAATCACTTAACTGTGCACTTGCAGTAGAATAGGATAAAACTAGATCCCTATCAACTTCTTGTTGGATCCTCCTAGGATCTAGGGTTTGTTATATTGAAATTACCAACCTCGTTCTTACCTCAGATCTGGCAGCGGAATGGAATGGTGAACGAGATCTAGCGAATCAAGTGCTTCGCCTCTACCAAGCACACACTCACACAACCTGGACGCCGGGATGCTAGTGCCGGATTCAGGGAATGAGTTTTCGATGTCTCTGATTTTCTCTCTGAGAATTCCAGTGATGGCCAGGGCTCCAGGTCGACCATATAAGCCTTTATATATCGACCTGGAATTGACATGACAAACCGTCGGTTAAGCCCGACTCGTTTATGTCAAAACCCGATATGCATCGATCGACACACTTATAGTGTCGATCGACACACCTTCTCGAAAAGCCTGCATCGATCGACACACTCATGTATCAATCGACACATACATCATAAAACTCTATATATGTCAATGTGTATCCAATACACATCAACTTGATCATTATCAAATGATCATTCCCATATGTTAGCTTCCAGATTGCTTAGGTGTGTGACCCTATAGGATCATATAATACTGGCAGTAAGTCTACAACTTACAGATTACAAGAGGCTTCTAGCAAAGCATTACAATCACTAGTATTATACAAACGATTGATCTCGATTCACAACTACTATCAGGAGTGAGTACAAGTGTGATTTCAGGACATAATCCCAACAATCTCCCACTTGTACTGGAATCATCGATTCCTACAATCCTTTTGTCTCTATATCTCGATTTGGCATAAGACAAGATTAGTGTCATTCTTATTAAGCCAATATCGTGTTTATCGAACTCCTGATCTATACTGAACAAAACAAACAACTGAACTACAGTTCGTTCGAGTGCGGCCACACATTTTCTCAGCATAAAATTTTCGATAGGCCCTGAGATATTTATCTCCCGTTATTCAGGAGGGACAAATCCCATCTTGTTCCATCCCTGTTCCTTTACACACTTCATGATACCCCTGAGCAGTGCCTTTATAGCCGCCAGTTACGGATCGACGTTTGACAAGGTCAAGGTGCACCAATTCACATGCAAGAAAGCATGATGAACTCAGGTCTAAGGACTATAATCAATAGTCGTAATGAGAACCTCTCATGACACAGATATAACTATCCTGGAGACTTCTCATTAATTAGCGGGTCACGTCCGATCATATGTTCACCAACATATATCTATGTGACTGACTGTGATACTCATATCATTGACTCTATGAAACTTAGTCAACAGTCACCTCACAAGCTAGTCTCTCGCGGTTGTTATTGTCCCACTTTAACAACCTCGACTGGGGACACATCATAATTTATGTCAGTTGTTACTTATAGGGTTTCATGATCAAGTCCTCAACTTGATGACCTATAATATGACATAAACTTATTTTGGGACCATTATTTAATTATCCAATAGTCAAATAATGTTGATGTCAGTTTTTCATAAACATGACCATATCATATTTATATGAACATCATGACTAAACTAACTCCCACTAGAATCAAGACCAAGTCTTCAGATGTCTAGTACCCACAGCAACAGTGTTCAACTCGTGCTTAGGTTGTGAGAGATGCTGCGGTGTTCTTGCTTGGAACCATTCCAACAAACCACACCGATATTCTTTAATGCGCACTATTCTACGGTCCTCTGCTTGGAAACCTTTCCAACAGACAGTACCATTACACAGGTAAAATGATATAACCAGGTGAGAACCGGGAATCATCTTTGTCCGTCTAACTACTCATGATTGATTCGTCTATTTCTCAGTTGTACAAGAACCTATCCTTAGTGTTTCTCAAACACTTGGGGATATTTCTTTACAACTGTCCAGTGACTCTTACTGGAACAAATTGGTATCTACTCGTCATGCTTTATGCGTTAGCTGCATTTAGACGAGCGCAAATATGGCATTCATGATGGATTCTATGGCATAAGCAAAAGAAATCACACTCATAGACATTAGCTCAGCCAGCGTCCAAGACACTTCATCTTGCTAAGATCATTGCCATAAGACCTTTGGTGTGAAGCCATTCTTGGAATCATGCATATTTGAACTGTCCAGTACCTTATAATCATAGGGATTCTGACACGATCCAATTAGCTCTTCTGATCCATCTCAATGGATCCATATTCCAAGAACTCACGCGACTTCTCCCATGTCCATCGTTAAATTTGACTTCCGACCCAAATCTTGACAAGACTTTAGCGTCGGAACGTCGTTTATGAGATTAAGTACGTTCTTAACATAGAGTTTGAGAATTGCAATTACGCTCCCACTAGTTTACTTGTAAACGCACTGTTTCTATTCGTTCCTGATCGAGTCAAAGCCTTTGACCGTTTTAACAGAACATAGATTCCAACTCCAAGATGCTTGCTTCAACCGGTGAAGCTAACATGCATAACTAGCCAATTTTTCGGAGTTGGGGCTCACCATCGCTTCTTTGAATTTCGCATGCGCATCACTTTTCAATGATCAAATCGGTCATGAGGAATCACCCTCAATTTAGTGATGGATCCTTTCGGATCTGCGAATTTCAGGCTCCACAGGTGTAGATCCTACAACATTCTGTAGATCTAACCGCTGCTCTCCCTAAACAGGTTGAACAGCCTCCTGTGTTTCTCAAATTTCTTCGAGCTGTACTTTTACTCCCACTGTTCTTCTTGGAAAAACAGAGTTCCGAACAACAAAACTTTGTTCTCGGATTGGTTGCAACACTTCTTGCGTAGCAACTCCTCAACAAAACGGCCGAGTCAAGAGAAAGCACAGTCACATACTTAATGTATCTCAAGATCTTCTGTTTTAAGCCAATTTATCGGTTACCTTTTGGGGAGAAGTTGTCATGCCTGCGGCTCATGTAATCAAATGTACTCCTTCAACAGTGCTGAAGGGTAAACACCTTATGAGTTTTTGTACAATCACAAACCGTCCTATGAGAAATTAAGGGTCTTTAGGAGCTTGTCTTTTGTTCACCATAGATCGCGGGATAAGTTCGGGTCTCGCAGTCATAAATGTTTTTTCGTTGGGTACCCATTCACTCAAAAAGATTGGATGATCTTTGACTTTGAAAAGCTGGAGTGCATGATAGCGTGTGATGTAAGTTTCCATGAAGAATATTTTCCTTTTGTCACAAAGACGTATGCTCCGAAGGAAAACCGTCACACCAATTTCCCAACTCCAGACGACGCTTGCGATGATGATTGGAAAGTCCAGGAATTATCGCAATCCTAGTTGGCAGACAGGGGGAGTTCTCCTGCTGCGATAGTACAGTCTGATTCTCGAGAATCGTAAAATACGTTGTCGTCACTAGAATTTCATGAACCTGTCGTATAGAAAGTGCTCCTAGAAGTATAAGGAATGTATTGTCAATATTATTTCATAATAACACAAATTTGTTAAATTTGCCAAAATTTACATACATTATTCTTACGTTGTTGTAACAACACAAATGATTTTATTTGGTGTTTTTATTTAGGTTGTCAACATTACTCTTAATTCCAAAATCAACTAATATCGGTAATACGCAATTATTCTAGTATTACACAGTTTTACTTAATCAAAGTCAACTAATATAACGGAAAACCAGCTTGACTTAGTTTTTTTACATAACAAAAGCTGAAAAACCAAACAAAAGCTAGAAGTGGACGCCAAATATCATCCATGATAGTGTTCTTGGCCGCCTTTTATTTTGTGTCCTTTTCCGCCGTCCTTCTCCGGCCGATGGATACCTTAGTACTTTCTTTCGACCCTTCTTTATGATGTGATCCTGAGGTATGATCTGCTTCTCTTTGAAATAATCCGGGATATTTCAGGTAGACATATACGGTACTACATAAATCGACCTGCAATATGCTAATGCCCACAACTCCGTCCAATAATATTTTGAGGATAAATCATGTAACTCTATTTGGATATCAATCATACGACTACCATCTCCATCATCTTTGGATTTGCTGAATGTGTGGTAGCCGGCTAGTGCGTGGATACATGGATACTTCTGCATATCCCAGAACCGGCAACTGCAGCTTCTCGATACCAAATTAACCAAATAAAGCTTTCCATCCTCACCGTCGACTTCGTATTCAAGCGTGTAAATGTTTACCTCCCTCACAGATAACTTCTTAGCTTTAGGCCATGTAACGTGCACGAAGATCTCAACGAGAGGCACCAGTTTGTTCTCAGCCGTTCCTGAGACAGCCTCTTTCCTATGCTCGTTAAACCAAACAGAAATGATCTCACGATCGTGTCGAGCATGGGTATTAAGGAGTACCTCCTCGATTTCCTAAAGGTTTTTTCAAAGATGGCACAGGATTGCTTGTGTCTAGGTTGTATCTGTCAGCTGAAGGAAAAAATCTTACCCAGGTTTCTTTCTTGGTGTTTTCCTCCACATATTTGTAGGCGGAAGGAAATCTCACTTTACACTACTAGTAAAGACTGTTGAACTGATCCACCGTGTTAGCCTTACCGCACTCCTGGAATCTAAATGCGCATACAGATTTGTTTCCGTTAGTTGCATGACCTTTCACATTTTGAGCGAAATGCATTAAACAATATACGTGATGAGCTTCTGGATACACATTAGCTATGGCATTGATGAGGCTTGTATTTATGTCACTCACAAATACTAATTCGGGAGAGTCGGCTACAACGGTTTTCAACTGCTCAAAAAACCAGGCCCAGCTTGCATTATTCTCACCGTCTAGTACAATAAACGCTATGGGATAGATGTGACGATTAGGATCCTGAGCTATGGGGAAGACTAGTACACCACCATATTCGTTCTTTAGAAAGTTTCCATCCACAATTATCACTTTCCTCATGCATTGAAACCCTTCAATACTTACACCCAAAGGTATGAATAAGTATTTGAATTTTACCGCCTCATCCAATTCCACACTAGTTATTGTTCCATGATTGACCTGCTCCAACACGAACAAATAACAATACAACATCCCGTAGCTATCTTCTGCACTACCACGCAAATCACAAACTGCTCGAATTTTCCCTCTCAAAGCTGTGGAGTATGATATATCAACACCACATTTTGTCTTAACAAGATCAATGATGATTTTAGGACTTGGAGTTTCGAATTTCCAAAGATATTCATCATTCAAAAGATCTGCAACTAGTTACGATGAGCCTCTCCTATGATCTCTATTTGTAGTCCGGTTGCATGTGTGCATCTTCGTGTACGTTCTATTAGAGAAAATATATGTGTTTTGAATATTTGCTGCTCGTAAACCCCATTTACAGCTAGGTAGAGAACATTTAGCCACCCATCACACTTTATTAGAATGTGTTATAACATACGTAAAACACTTCTCAAATGTGACTTTATCAACCAAATCTACAATTTCCTTCTTATTTTTCAAATTCTTGACGCAAACTTATACCCAAACCGTCTTCCCATGGCTGTACAAACTGACTAGATTAAACATAAGGTGGTTCCTCAACATATTTATCATGCATATCCGATGGATCCATATCGTTATCCTTCTGAATCTTACATTCGTCACGTAATGTAATATCATCATCCTCTATCACCTCTTCTTGTTGATTTGCTTGTCCTTTGTCTTCATACAACGTAATGGCATTATGTCTTATTTCTACGATTTCATCATCAATTGGATGCAACTTGTCATAGTTCATACCAAAAGAACTTTTCCCCACTCTCGACTGTGGCTCGGGCAGTTCTGATGTAGTTCAACACCTCCACATACAAAACACATTTAAGGTTCTCTTTATCAACATGCGTTAGATAAACAACCAGATCCTCATCATCACGAATAGTCCATTGTTCCTCACATCCAACCAGCAGAGGAATGTAACTCAAATGCAATTTAACATTACTTTCATCTAAACAAAGTTTCTTGTATATCCTAGCTTCAACCATCGACACTGTTATCTTCTCCACTGATGTCTTCACGATTATACTATACATGCGATCTTGACATTTAAAATGTATGCTTACGTTGCTCATTTTGTCCTGTCAAACAAATATCAATAATTCATGATTTACAGTAATACCAGTTTTACTAGTTATACAATATTTAATAGTACTACTACCCCTAGTTTTACATAATGGACTCGATTTAGATCGGTTTTGGGTCCTAATTTACTTACAATGCACTATGATTCAACCACTGAAATGCATTTCTTACCAATTTATAGTCCTAATTGACCCAGAAACAATGGTTAATGGTTAAACTCCCAATTCAATCCACAAATTCAATCAATTCTCTCAATTTCCAATCAATCCCTAAATCCCCAATTTAGCTCAAATATATCTGGATTTTCGACCTCAATGTGGCTCAGGCGATGCGATGGCGATGTGATGGCGGCAAAGGAAACGTCGACGGTGGAAGGAACGGAGCCGGCATCGGAGGAGCTGGTTTCGAATTCGTTTCTCGTACCCATCGCAGTTTTTTTTTAAAATTTTGTATTTTCTATTTTTTTCTTTTCAAAATAATTATAATTTTATTTATATTTCAAATTTATTATAGTTATATATTTCGTTAAGGGTAATTTGGTCAATGCACATATCTGTTTTTCCTTTAATTTTTGAATATTTATATTTCATTAAGGGCATTTTCGTCTATCAATATTTCATTAAAATGAGAAAGGTATGAGATACTAAAATGGGGTAACCTTGATTTCCATTTCTCAAATAAGGAAATAAGAGACGATTTCTCAATGAATGGAGAGAGAGGAAGTAACTAAAAGAGGAAGAGGGAAAAATGTGGGGGTTAAAGTGATAGAATGTGAAAGCTTTGGGTTTGAATTGTTTTTTTTTTTAATAAACTCTAGTAGCTTTTTGGGGACACACATGTTTCTCTTTACTACACCGCTTTTCTTGAAAATATTTTCAAAGAAGGTGAAAATTGTACATAAGAAATTTTTAAAAGGATTGAAAATACTTTAGCCAAGAAAATTATATTGATTGTTGTTGAATGTGAATCTCCGCAAAGATTAATTTTGCAATAATCAAGTTTTAGGAACGGAGTATTTCAAGACTCAAGGATAAAAGTAATATTAGTAAGACCGAAGAACATAGTCATTTTATTGATTTTAGAGTTCGAAATTAGTGTCTAATTTCTCTGCTATGAATTTAGGTTGAGTACCATAATGAAACAGATTATTTTCCCATGCAAGAGAAGTATAATTATATCAGGAGAATTATGTTACTTTCATATATTCTTTAGGATTCTAATAATGTTAAATCCAAATAATCTTGGATTTTTTTTTTGTAGATTTTCTTTATCTTTTACTTTTTTTTAATATGATTAATTTACATTAATCTTCTTTTCCTTTTCTTGGTGTAGGTCGTCATGGGCTATATCGGGCTACTTCGGAGTTAGGTTGCCTTCCTTCGTTATTGGGCTTGAGCTTGGCTGGCCGATCAACTGTTGGGTTGTGAAAAAGGAGGGTGCTAAATCCACCTCCAACAGTAAGCTCCCCTCAGTTCGGCGAAATAAATTTTAGATTAGGTCGGCAAATTTAGTTGTTTATTGCTCAGTGCCACATCTGTATCGTCACGGCTAGCGGGTAGGCATTTTTGGTCAAGTTCCTTTAATGCCTTGACCGTTTCTCTTACAAACGCTTCTCGAGTTCTCAGGAGTCACTAAAGGCGCCTCTTCCTCCTCCAACAAATGCCTTGTGCGTGTGCCGGGTGGTGAACCATCACGTCACATTAATGATAATTTGGTTACTGTTGCTCTTAATTTTCCCCATCTCAATCTTCTTCTTCTCTCCTTTCTTTTCTTCGAGAGATTAATCCGATCTCCTTCTTTCTCCTTTTCTTTTGTAATTCTTTCTGTTTTGATGCTGACATACTTCTTGTTTCTTCTAAACATGGGCATTTTCTGACCTCCAGAGTTCTCAGGTTGGCCAAATATGTTTTCTGATGAGCATATGCTATTTTGGCTAAAGGATATCTCGTCAATGGATGTGAATATATCGACGGTTACCTCTGTTTTATGCCTTTCCAAACTTAAGGCTGACGCACACATCCTTCGTTTGGATCGATATGATGCGTTGTTTGAGGCTGGGATTTCTAATCTGAACGATTGCTCGAGTATTTCTTTTGTTGGCGATTCAAGCTGTATTCCAATTCCTAACTCGGCTTTGGACGATGATCCGTCTAGATGCAAGATCCATTTATTTGCTTCTGAGGAGTCTTCTTCAACTAACTCGGTGGGAGTTCGAGTTTGAATTCACTGTCGTACTCGCTTAGCTCGACATCCCACTTTGCAAGTCTGCCAGATTGGGTGGGATTGTGTAAGATTGATCGTAGGGACATGGTAGTTAAGAGTATTATTAGGTGTGACTGGAAGTAATGTCTGATTTTTCTTGCCGATGTCACGACCGCCAAAGCTAATTTTCCGATTTTGGGGTATCAAGTCTTTGCTCCATTTGTCGACATGGATATAAAATGGTTGAGAGCTGCAATTCTACTTGTCAATCATTGTACTGCACGAGTTTGTGTATGTGAAGGCAAGTTCATTATTGCAGAGATTTGCTTCGGATTGACTTCTATTCCTCGTTCGGTTACAATGTATCCTGAAAAATCTCCTGAGGTGACTCTGAAAGTACATTTCACCGGGTTCAACTTCATGTTGTATTCGTTTAGTATGTCGAAACAGGTTATTAAAGGCTTGATATGATCCTCGACTACCAGTGATATTCCAACATATCGTCGATGTAGACCTCCATTGTTCATCCTGGCAGCTCGGCGAATATTTTTTACGAGGTGTTGGTACGATTCTCATGCATTCTTGAGTCCAAATGGCATGACTTTGTAGCAGAAAGTTCCTATATCCGTTATGAAGGATGTATTTTCTCTGTCGTCCAGATGCATAAGATTTGATTATATCTGGAGAAAGCGTCCATGAAAGATAGTAGTTTGTTGCCGGCAGTTGCCTCGTCTAGTCGATCGATGTGCGGTAAGGTAAACAATCTTTGGGGCAAGCTTCTTTTAAGTTGTTGAAATCTATGCATACTGTCCATTTGTCGTCCATTTGTCGTTGTTCTTCTTTACAACTACGGGACTGGCGATGAAATCATGGTATTTTATTTCAGTGATTGACCCTGCTACTAACAGCTTTTCCACCTCGTCGTTTACTGCTTTTGCTCTTTCTGCTCCTAGGTTCCTTCTTTTATGTTTTATCGACCGGTACATTGGATCCACATTGAGATCGTGATACACGATGTATGGGTTGATCCAGATCATATCTTTGACTGGCCAAGCAAACGTTAAGATGTTTTTAAGTTGATTAGTTTGAGTGTGATGGATGGGTCGAGGTTATCCCCGATTCCAATGCGTCTCTCAGGGTTGTGGTCATCGATCTTGACGTGCTCGATCAGTTCTAGTCGAGAGTTGTCTCGATCAAATTCCTTTGGAGGAAGATTATTTATTGATTCCATCGTCGTGTTCATCTTTTCTGGTCGGTTGGATTTTGGCTCCTCCTTGCAGTTCGGCTGGTATTTTTCTCGATATCCCTGCCTCTCTATTGTTGTTGCTATCCCTCAAGTACTTTCTTTTCCTGTTGCTGCCGTGTTGTTCGTCACTTTTGATGTCGTGGTTGCGAAATTAGAGTGGGCCCCATTTTCTTACTTCGCAACCACGACATGAAAAGTGACGAACAACTGGGTTTCTAGGGTTTAGAATAACGTAAGACTTAGGGACGCCAAAAATTGTCAAAAAATATCAAATTCGTTTCCTCTTCTCTTTCATCTACTTTCTTGTTAGAAATGCATCTAAGTTGTGTGTGTCTAATGGTATCATTCTATTAGTCGAGGTCGTTGATTTCCTACTAAACGCGTAATTACATCCTTTTTAGGGCAGGACTGTAAAAATTGTGCACACTTGTGTCAGTAGCAATCTCGGTATAAATTCTCACTGGTTAGGTAGAGGAAGACACCTGAAGGAATCAATATAGATCCAAACAAAGGAAGCACGATAAATTCATTTAAATCAATGGACTACAATGCCTACATATATCTTTATGTTCCCCTCCACACATCCTAAACAATTCCGGGTCCAAAAGATCCAGATGCAGAAGAAGGGAAAGGTGGAAAACGTTTGCTAAAAGCACATGAATTTAAGTTCTATCAACCTTTGCTGCTGAAGATGAAAAAACAGCTCCGGATTTGTGTCTAGTATCTGCAAGCATGGGTTGAAAAAGGATCAGACTTTGTTTCTTAATATCTAGGAAAAGTTCTGCAAGAGACGTGTATCTCTCAAATGGTAACTCGAGAAGAGAGAATATGGATATTCCGAAGCATTGTTGTACCTCAGGATTCAAGTCATTCTCTTTTTCAATAGCATCTTCGACATTACCGTTTTGAACAGCCTTTTTAACAGACATTCGATCTGTGATGGTTGCAAGATCTATCTCTGCTGTTTCTCGATAAGGAAAAAAGGAAAAAAAAACTAACATCTAAGCACAAAATTTCACATAGAAAACTAAGCTCAAGAAATGATATGTTTGGTTCCAGATTCCCTTTGGAATTTCTCAGCAGCTTCTACATATCCCTCAGTGACAAGAAAATTCATGACCAGAGTGTTCATGTCTTCTTTCCTAAGCTTTACAGCATTTAGTCTCTTCTCGATTCATAAGAAGAGACTCGTAAGCAAAACAAGATGTGAATAAGAAGAATCTGTTTACCATTTCTTCCTCAAGATGATTAATGAAAATCTGAAACACTGACACAGAACACCATTGTGGCTCTCATATTGAATCTAAAAAAGACGTCCTTTCCAGGTGGAAAAACAGAGAGTTATCTCATACAAACATCACAAAAACCATAGTTCTAACTTCTAAGCAAGACTGTGCGATTTTTTTCCGGGGAAATCGATTTAGAATTATCCGGGAAAGAGTACCTGGAGACTCTGGGTAGGATTATCTGCGATATATTATGGGTATCTCGATTGCTTCTAGACTGCCTGCGAAATTTGCTTCCCTAATAATTCTAAAATCTGATCAAGAAGAAGAAAACAAAGAAGAGGTTGTCGATATAAGACCACGTCCATTGTGGTTTCTTAGTCAAATTTGGCCCAGTTTCTAAGAAAGTTTTCATTAAAAATAAATCTGAATGGTTAATAATGCTAAGGAGCGTATCTTATTTTAGGGACTTAAGCCACCGTATCTTAAATACGTGGCAGGCTGTGGTTGGACAATTTTTTTTTTTTTTGGGTCCAAACTAATTCTCGCGACTTCGCGAGTTGAGATCCATGAGAGCTTTTGTTTTTTCTTAGAGTGCGATTGAGAGGGAGATTAGGGTTCATCTTCGATTTGTGTAAATTTCTGTGAAATTCCATGTGATTTTTGAGTCTCAATCGTTTATTTGTTGATTTGTTACAAGGGATTTTCTTCGTTATCGTTAGCGATTTAGGATATTCCCGATTGTGTTGTGGTCGGATCTAGGGTTCGATTCGTGTAAATTTATGTGAAATTCCATCTGATTTTTGAGTCGCAATCGTTTATTTGTTGATTTGTTACAAGGGATTTTCTTCGTTATCGTTAGCGATTTAGGGTTTTCCCGATTGTGTTGTGGTCGGATCTAGGGCTCGATTTGGGGTCAGATTTAGGGTTTTGTTAAGGGGATTTTAGTAATCGATCCAGGGTTTGCCCGTAAGTGTTTTGATTGGGGTTTGAATTTGCGATTGTCAAAGGTATCGAAAGAAATTAAACGATTTAGGGTTTCACTTTCGGGAATAGGGTTTCAGTCCGATACGTTGTTCTTAAACGTTTTTGGGTGTTGTGATTCTTTGTTCAGTACAGATTTTAGTGATTCTTTGTTCAAAACCGGATGTTGAGAAAAGTGTTTTAAACCTTGGTGAGATAAGAGTGTCTACTTGTTGTGTGTCTTCTTTGTCTCCTCTCTTAAGTCTTTTGAGTGATTTTTTGCATCATAACAGCTTTTTAGCTCTTGTTTATTTTCCGTTGCAGGTTGTTGTGATCATTGTTCATGATGGCATATGTTCTCTTTTTATATAGCTTGTTGTGATATTCAAACTCGTGATTTTGCGTTACATCATCTTGTACTCTATTTACTTAATTAGTTAACTGATCATTAATCTTGATATATGTGGATTCTTAGATGTGGTTTGGTCTTGATCTTGATATGTTACTTAATTTACTTAATTAGTTAACTGATCATCTTGCTTGACCGTTTACTAGCAAAGTCAGAAGAACTTTCTGAGAATGAAACCACTCTTAAAAACAAGCTAATTACAAAAATGATATGATCTAATTATGTAGTAATAAGTATAGTAATTGCATAGTTATGTTTATGTTTGTTGTGTTGCTAAGTTGTTTTTCTTTTGTGTTTCAGGGGAAAACCAATGCCATGTGATCAAGACGAAGAATCAAATCACGTGTTGTACTATTATGTTGTCTTTTTATGTGTATTTGGTCACAAGTGTACTCTTTTGTACTCTTTTGGTGTAACACTTTGTTGGGTGCTTCACGGGTCATCAACTTCTTTTGTACTCTTGTATTTTTGATCTTTTAGTCACGGGTTTATGTTGTAGTTGGTTGTAGTGTGCTACTCATCTATTTAGTCTCCCCTTTACAAGTATGATCATCTACGTATTCTCTCCTTCATTGCTTCTTCTTCTTCAAAGATGTGAACATCTATGATTTCTAAACCTCCTTTGCTTCTTATCCAACATCTTAGTATCCAATATAATGTTAAGTTACTTTACCAATATCTACTAAAATAATTTGCAAATATGTCTGGTTCTTCATCAAATAATATTGATGATTGGATACATGAAGCTTTCCAAGAGAGATTTGAGTAACAATTCGAGGATACGTTCAACGACATCCTAGAGGGTCATTCAAGAAAGTCGAAGAAACGCGCATATATAGAACGAAATCGTGAAGAAGGTCACGACCGCTTATGGAAAGACTATTTCAGTGAAGATCCAACATATCCACCTCGCATATTCAGACGCCGTTTTCGAATGAACAAATCATTGTTCATGCGTATTGTTGAGCGCCTTTCAGACGAAGTTTCATACTTTCAACATAGAAGAGATGCAGCGGGAAGATTCGGGCTATCTGGTCTACAAAAATGTACAGCAGCAATTCGTATGATGGCTTATGGTATTGCGGGTGACGCGACTGACGAATATCTAAGACTAGGTGCATCTACGGCACTTTTGTGTTTGGAAAATTTTACTGATGGGATAATACAGATGTTTGGAGACGAGTATCTAAGGAGACCCACACCAGAAGATCTTCAACGACTACTCGATATTGAAGAAGTACGCGGGTTTTCTGGTATGATAGGAAGCATCGACTGTATGCATTGGGAGTGGAAAAACTGTCCAACCGCTTGGAAAGGGCAGTATACACTTGGTTCAGGAAAGCCGACAATCGTCTTAGAGGCTGTTGCATCACAAGATTTGTGGATATGGCACGCATTTTTTGGACCTCCAGGTACCTTAAACGATATTAATGTTCTTGACCGGTCACCTGTTTTTGATGACATTTTACAAGGCCGAGCTCCAAAAGTGAATTACATGGTCAACGGACACAAGTATGATATGGCGTACTACCTCACAGACGGTATTTATCCAAAATGGGCAACCTTTATCCAGTCTATACCACTTCCTCAAGGCGATAAAGCAGAGTTATTTGCTAAACGACAAGAAGCCACCCGCAAAGATGTCGAACGTGCTTTTGGAGTATTGCAAGCTAGATTTGCGATTGTTAAAAAACCGGCTCTTCTATGAGACAAGGAAAAAATAGGAAAAATTATGAGATCTTGCATCATACTGCACAATATGATAGTAGAAGACGAACGAGAAGGATACACTCAGTACGATATATCTGATTTCGTAGAAGGCGAAGGAGATTCAACCAGATGTTCACAGGTGGATTTCTCGTATTCCACGGACATGCTTTCAAATCTCAGTAATATGCTTGGCATTCGGAATCAACTTCGTGATCAACATATACATAATCGCCTGAAAGCTGATTTGATCGAGAATATATGGCAAAAATTTGGTCATCTTGAATGATAATTATTGTATGTTTAAGATGAAAATTAAAATAAATAAAATTTTAAATAAAACTTTTGATAATATATATTTTTATTTTAAGAAACCCAAATCGGGTAACACCAATGGAGGACTCAAATAAACTAAGTCTCTTAACTATTCTTAACTAACACAAATATTAATAAAATATGATTAAGAAACCCACATTGGATAACACCAATGTGGGTGCTCTAAGAGAGATCGGTTTCTTCCGGTTTCTTGTTTTACAAAGATTATTAATTTTGTTTTAAGGGAAGTTTACTAAATCAAAACCTTGGAAAAAGCACCTTAATTACTAAAAAAATTTTGGAATGTTTTAATTATTGAAATAATCTTATCAGACGAATTTACTCTTTTTCACCGTGATGACAAAAATGTATTTACGAAACTGCCATTAATGAAATGTTAAGTTTTTTGGAATCGGTGAATAAGTCTACAAGATTTTCATATAAGTCTATAAAATTATGTCTACCAAATTAAGTCTACCATTCTTTAGTAATAGACTTGTTTTTGGTATGTAGATTTGTTTTGGAATTTGTAGATTTGTTTTTGGGTTGTAGACTTGTTGTCAAAATTGTAGATTTTTTTTGTCAGATTGTAGACTTATAACCAGGATGTTAGATTTTTCTATGGTTATTTGTAGGTTTATTTAAAATTTGGTAGATTTATTTTATTTAGTTGTCGTAGAGTTTCATAACTGATGCAGTAGTCTTACATCATGCAGAGTTATTTTCTTTTACATCAGATTTGTTTCCGATTTGTAGATTTGTTTTGCAGATTCGTAGAATTTTTTTTGTAGATTTGTTTTTCGGTTGATAGAGTTAAATTATTCAGCACTAGATTTAATTTTCCGCTGCAGGCTTATTGTTTGAGTTCGTAGACTTTCACCAAGTAGTCATAGATTTTTTAGGGAACTTGAATATAGCGACGTGGTTGTAGATATATCATGTGTAACCGTAGATTTATATTTACTTTGTAGACTTGTTTTTGACTTCGTAGACTTAATTTCTCTTTGTAGGCTTGCTTGACGTTATAGCAGATTTTATATGGAAGACGAGAGCGTTGTCTTCGTAATAGATTTTTGAACGTTATTGCAGACTTTATGTCTTTTTCGTAGAGTTTCTGTCGTTTAGTAGACTTTTATCTTTTTGGTAGACTTGTATAATGTTTAATATAAATAAGTTACTAATCAGGTGTAGTTCGTAGACTTAATGAGTGGTTACCTATGTTAATCCGAGTAATTGCACGAAACATTAATATTGCCTTGTTAAACTAGTGTAACCGTCATTACATAAAGGGGTGCCTTCAAAATGTTAGTGTATGTTCACCCATGCATGGAGAGACCCCTATAAGTAACCGGAAAATAAAAAATTTTGTTCGAGAGATATTGATATCAGACATGTGGAGGCTACACAATAACCTCTTACAAAAAATTCTCGAAAACGCGCTTCGGTGTTGATTCGGTGAATTCATTCGTACAAAAACAACATGCACGATGTTGCGTAACTTGGTTGAAACTGAAGAATTATATAAAAATGTTGATTTCTTCTACCATCAGATACCTTTATTTCCATTGGAGGCAACTAGCGCATTCGTTGACAACTGCATTACACACAATAATCCTACAGCCCTACTTTTAAAAGGTATGTCTAGTTGCGTGTACAATAATCAACAGGTTGAAGGAGAATCTATGATAAAACGATCGTCAGAAGGAAGTTGGGAAACAGGGAAATACATATATTACATGTTTGTGCGGCTAATTTACAGGCACGAAGAATTGGAAAAACGTGGGCTTATGCTAACTCGAGAATTAGCGAGGAGGGTGTGAATGCAAATAACCTCTCGAGATGTACATCCATGACTAGAGAATCCGTGTAACCTATGGTTGGAGAAAGAAACAGAAGTAGATGTCAACAACATCATAAACTGTAAATGTGCTATAATAAATCTATGGTTACACTAATGGGATGAAGGGTGGAAGCAACCAACAATGTGCAATGAATGCTTCTGGACATTAGAATATCTTTTATTTTGCAGATTAGCTCGAAGTAAATTTGGCTCGTGGCCAAGCGTTTAATAAAAGAAGTGATTAGGGGACTTCTCTTTTATAAATGGTTTGTGTTAACATTTTTTTTGTAATGCAAATATATTTATATGAAACATTATTGCAAACTTATATTTAGTTGGTAGACTTAATATTGTCAACATTATTCGTTGATAAGATCGTAGATAAGTCTTACAAAATAAAGATAACTCTTACAAAACAAAGACACAAATACTTCAAAGACGAGTCTTATAAATCAAATATAAGTTAAACATCAATTCGACCAACAACACATGCCACTAAATCTTTTAGCTTTGGAATCTCTTCAACATTGTTTTTTCATCTCCATACGCATTTGTTATATCTGAAATTCATGGTGTGATAAGCTTTGAATTCTCTTGGACGGCTCTTTAACCTCCCTCCTTAACTTACTCATCTCTTCTTCGACATGGTGAACCCATTTTTTCTGAATGTGTAGCCATCGTTCTGCACATAAATACATACATATATCCAATATTGCCATTAAATTTCTAAATGTGGTATCCTTTTTTCACCTCAAACACATTGCAGGTAATGTATCTCATTCCTAACTCGGCTTCAGTTTCGATTTGAGAGGTATCCTCGATGATTTGTCCACCACATGGAAATATTTTCAGAATGCCAAAATCACCATCGGCAATGGCATAAAGCCTCTCGATTAGCATCTTGTTCCTCTTTGCATTACTATAGCTCGGGTCAATAATGAGATCTAAAAGTAAAGTAAACAGAAAGAATAAATCAATAAGCAATATCCTTCCCAAATAGTCCACAATCATTTAAATGAATACTAAATCATCCTATGATAACTAACTCGACACACAAACAAGTCCACAACCATTCAAATGGAACCTCTAAACAAGTCTAAAATCACTAAACCGAAACAAGATATTAATTCTGTAAACATGAAATAAAGTCTACAATAATATAACATAAGTCTACTATCAAATACGATTGTTATTTCAAGTAAAAACGAAATTCAACCATCATATCAATACATATATCTACCATCAAATATATCCACCATGAAATTCGAAAAACACAAACATCGTCGGAAGTATATGTTTCTTCGTCGGAGTCACTTATCACCACCACAGTTTCACTAAAAACCGCTAAAATCGCCTCCGTTCTATTTTTTCAGAGTCACTACCACATTAGACGAAGAAAAAATTAGAGTAAGATGGAGTAAATGAAGAAGGAGTTACGATTGAGAAGTGGAAGGGAAGAAAACTTACCAACGTCGCCAGAAATGTCGACAAAAGATGCCGATTTGCGATGTCACAGTCGCATGCGGAGAGAAGAAGTAAACTAGATGCGATTCAAAAAGAAAAATGGAGAAAGGTAAGAAGATTATGACGGCAAGGAAGTAGAAAAATTACCGGAACTTGCCAAGATCTCGCCGGTTTCGTCCTTGAAAATACCAACCTTCTCCCCTTCTCCGTCGCCAATCGCCAAAGCTTTCACCTTTTTCGTTTTCTGTAAAAGTGAAGACGAAACCGCAATTATTGAAGGTTATCTTTTTTATTATTATTATTTATTTAATTTGTTTTAAAGATATTAAGTCTACCACAATATAACCTAATAACAGAACAAGTCTACGATATTGATCCATAAAATCGACGGTGAAATATAAGATAGAAGAATACATGCAACTAACATAATCGTATAGCAAAATAAATCTACCTAAAGAGATAAACAAATCAATCAAATAGACAAAAACAAAATTCTACCATATAAGCAAAAAATAATAAAACAAAAATCTACCATGAAAGCAAAGCATAACAAAATGACTTTAAAACAAACCAACTTAACAATAAGTCTACCAGGAAATGAAAATAAATCTACTATAAAACAATGTTTATGCATCGCCGTAAAAAATGAATCTTCCACTACATTGTCAGAATTCTCGCCGGAATCTTCACTTCGCCGTCGGAATCGCATGTTCACCGCTATCGCTCTCGCCGGAATAAGAAAATTATATATTATTTTTAAAATATTTTATTTTATTTTGTATTTATTTAAATATATAAATAAGTATTATTAAATTAATTTATTTTTTGTTAGATGGCACAACCGTAAATAAAACTTGACAACCTTGTTTACAAGTCTTTTGGTTAAAAATTTCTGAAACTCAACCTTGACAAAGTTGTTTCAGTAATAAGTATACTTTCCAAGATTGTTTGAGCTAATTCCCATTGTTTTAAAGATACTCCATATAACCTTCAATATAAACACAGAGTAGGTTGAGAGTTCGCCCTAAAACTTCTTCTCCCGGGAAAGTGTTACGAGGCAGCCGTCAAGAGTCCGATCTGTTCTGCGTTTAACTCCCCGGTGGCCGGTGTCCTTTTCTGGTGTCGGGGAGGTTCGTGTCTTTAGTTGTTAGATCTCCGGTGGTCCTTCCTCCACTCCTCTCTATCTTCGATGGATCTGAGCCTTAGCTTCTGCAGATCTTGCCTTAGTTGTCTTCATCGCTTTGATCATTGCCAGAGTTTGGAAGTCTTCTTCAATCCAAACCATCAGCGCTTCTAGTCGTTTGTCTTTTATATGCTGGGTTTTGTCTGTGGGCTTGGAGTTCTGACATCTGAGGTCATGGTCCCCGAGTTCCGGAAAGTGATGGTGGCGATGTTGTTGTTTGGTTCGTCGCCGGTGTTCTCGGGTTTTTTAGTAGAACATGGCTTTTCTTTTGCACGTTTATTTGTTGAAGATGGGTTGGGGGTGTAGGTGTCGGTATAGTTTGGCTAGTGTTGGTATTTTGGTTGTTGGTTTTGGCTAATTTTCAACGGTTATAGGATAGGTTGCAAGCTGTAGTGTGGTTCCTCTTGCGTGTTCGGGCTTATCCTCCGGTGGAATTGGTTTGGTTGGTGAATAGTAGGTGCCCTTCGATCTAGATCCGCGGTGTTGTTCTTTGGGTGATGGAAAGGTGGTCTTAGACTTAGTTTTGGGCTTTGGGATTGTCTTGATTAGCTTATCTTCTTATTCGTTGGATCTTAACTGTTAGTCTCTTTTATGACGTCTTTAGTTTAAATGAATAAGTAATCTTGTCCTCCTGTCGTTTCGTTTATCGTTACTAGTAAGGCTAACCTCATGTGGGGACACCTGGATCTCGGTTTAGACTTGGTAGGATTAGATTATGTGTGTTGGAGTTAGATCCGCATTTTGTTCTTTATGCGTCGTCTAATCGATGCTCTTGGGTTTAGTGTTTGCGGTCAGCCGTAGTCTGTAAGTTCTCCTCTTATCGGTGTTTCCTTTGTTCTTTGTCTAAGGAGTCATAGTTTCCGCGTTTGTTCCTCTTTTCCACCCTTCTCTTTCCTAGAGAGTTTCTACCGTCGGTTTCGGTTCATTGTGGTTTTGTTGCCCAATTGTGGGTTTGGTCGCTCGTTAATGGGTTCTAGACTGTGGAAGGAGTTTGTTCCTTGCCGTCTTAGTTGTCCGATATTCGTTCTCGAGTGGAAGATCGGATTAGTTGAGTTTGAAAGTTTGTAATCAGTGGTTGGTGTCTTTTGATCATATATATAACCCCAGATGTCAAAAAAATCTTTCGATATAAAAAAATAAAAAATAAGATAATAAATATGTAAATAATATTTTTAAATATTAATAAATATTGTTTTGGATTTATATAATAAATTCATATTATTTATACAAATTTTGAATATATATATATATATATATAAATAATAAAATATTTAAAAAGATATTTATGTATTTATTTTTATACATAAAATATATAATTTATTTTATTTTATTATTATTATTTATAATAAATTAAAAATATCTTATTAAATATAATATATATATATATATGTTTAATTAAAAATAGTCTCATATAGATTTTTATAATATTATTATTGTTGTTAAATTAATTTGATAAATTTTTTTATAGAAATTTTATGTTTAATAATATTTAAATTCACACCATGTGCAAACGAATCATACTAGTATATTTTATTTTTTAACCAAAAAAACATTTTTTCCATTTGCTATACTTTTACTAACTATAAAAAGATGCGAGAGATACCAAAAATACTTTCTTAAATCAACCAGTATATAGTCTAATAAGCGATGCAGTTGAAAATGGGAAAATTGCAAGTCTGACATCTTGGCTCTCTGCTTTTTGCTTAGGACACGCTTCCTAGTTAGGGGCTTTGATTTTCAAAAAGGATAACATCTGGTTATGGTTAATAAACGTGTGGTTTTTATAGTCACCAAAGTTTTTTACTGTTTATTGCTCTGTTCAGATAAAATATCTTATCTGATTTAGGATTTCTTCTTTGGGTCTTAGACTATTCTTACAAGTTTTTTTTTCCAATTCTTTCTCAGTCTCCTTTTGAAAGGCGATGTGTTCTTTGTTGTGTATGTTTCTCTCTTGACCTATGTCTGCTAGCATAGAGCAGGCTTTAATGGCCATGTCTCTCGAAGTGGAGGATGAAACTTCAATCTTCCAGATCTTCCCCAGTTATGTTCGAGTGAGAAGAATGTCAGAAGCGTGATGGGTAGACTGTTAAACCCAAATCGACAAAATATGGAGGCTATGTTCGTGAAATTCTGAAGAAATGGGGTTTATATGACCGCGTTAGAAGTGTAGCGTTGAACATAAAGATTTCAATTCATTTTCAACTATGACCAAGATCTAGATGTCATTCTGGGTAAAGGTGTACATTTTTCAACCAATGGACCATGGCAATTGAGATATGGGTGGAAAAGCTGCCTCCAGACTACATTTATTCATAAAAGTGTGGATTGAGATATGTCTATTAGAGTATGGAAAGTAGTAATGGACTAACGTCTACAACACCTATCAATCATCACCATTATAGTCGTATATTCCCTATAGTTATTACTGTATATCTCTGTAATTTCCTGTGTATATTCTCTGCCCATGTATAGGGCTTTGTCTTCCTGTATATATTAAGAGCATTGCTCTAAGAAATAAATCATCCATTCACATACCTTATCATGGTATTAGAGCTTTAAGGATCCTTACCTTTTTTTTTTTCCAACGTCTCTTCTCTCTCTTCTTTCCCATCGTCTCTGTTTTTCTCTTCTCTGAAACTTTAATGGCGTCTGAAACCTCAATTCCGACCGCCTCTGCTGAACACACGACTGTTTTCAATTCAAGAGATCCGTCCACTACACTCATCTCTATCAACATGTCCAACATAACAAAGCTCACAAATCTCAATTACATCATGTGGAGTAACCAGATTCGTGCTCTCCTTGAAGGACACGAGCTCCATCAGTTTCTCGACGGGTCAACGGCAGCTCCTCCTGCCACTGTGACGATTGATGGTGAAAGTTCTCCCAACCCTGATTTTGCTCCATGGCGCAGACAAGACAGACTCCTGTACAGCGCACTCATAGGAGCCATAACCTTACCGGTTCAATCCGTTGTCTCGACGGCCAAAACAACATCTGAAGTCTGAAGCCTACTTGCTGCAACCTTCGGAAAGCCAACAAGAGGCCACATACGGGAACTCAAACTTCAGATCAGGGGATGTGTTAAAGGCACCAAAACGATCTCTGAGTATCTCCGCATTATCAAATCTAAGACGGGCGAGCTAGCACTGCTCGGCAAACCATTTGATGCAGAGGACTTAACTGAACTAGTTCTTTCTGGCCTAGGAGACGAATACAAACCAGAGATCGATGCTGTCAATGGACGTGATGTGCCGATATCATTCACTGAACTTCATGAGCGGCTGCTCAACCGTGAAGCAATGTTACTTTCTGCAGAATCAACGCAAACAGGACATGTCACTGCCAACGCGTCTGATGTAAGGTCCAGACAACAACAACAATCCAACCAGAACTGGAGGTACAACAACTCCAACAGCAACCACTCTCGCAACAACAACATTGGTGCTTTCTCTCAACATCACAGTGGTCGCCCTCAAAGACCATACCTTGGTCACTGCCAAGCATGCGGAACGCAAGGTCATAGCGTGAAGTTCTGTCCAGAATTTCGCATTGTCCGTGGTAGCTCCACTTCATGGCAACACTTAGCACAGAACCAGCCGTGGCAGCAATCCTCCAACACGCCACAAACATGGCAGCCAAGAGCCAATCCAGCACTACTCTCTGCACCTGATTCCTCGACATGGCTGCTCGATTCCGGAGCTTTGCACCACATGACCTCTGACCTTGCCAATCTATCACTACACTCACCATACAGTGGAGGCGATGATGTGATACTTGGTGATGGATCCGGCTTGCAAATCTTTCATACTGGTTCCCTCTCTCTTCCTTCATTTACTAAGCCTTTCTTTTTAAATGATGTGTTATACATACCGTCACTAGACAAGAACCTTATATCTGTCTTTCAACTGTGTTATTCTAATGGCGTTTCTGTCACCTTTACTTCAACCTTTTTCCAGGTCCGCGATCTGGGCACGGGGGCGTTACGCCTGGAAGGCAAGCCTAAGAATGGCACCTATGATTGGCCACACTCTTCTAGTTCTGCACCACCATCTCTTGCATATGCGACTGCTGTCAAAACATCCATTTCTGATTGGCATTCGCGTCTAGGACATCCAGCATTACCTATTCTTTAAAGCATTATTTCAACTTTTGATTTACCTTTGTCTTCAAAATCTTTATCAAACAAGCCTTGTAGTGCTTGCTCTATCAATAAAATGCATAAGTTACCTTTCAAAAACTCCACTCTTGTGCCCACTCATCCTCTTGATGTTATATTTTCCGATGTTTGGACATCTCCTTTGATTTCTATAGATGGTTTTAAATACTACGTTGTTTTTGTAGATCATTTTTCTCGATACACATGGATGTATCCTTTGAAAAGAAAATAACAAGTTTTTGAGGTGTTCGTCAAGTTTAAAGCGTTGGTCGGAAATCGATTTCAATCAAAGCTTAAAACATCATACACGGACAATGGAGGAGAGTTCATTGCTCTAGCAGAGTTTCTCTCAAGCAATGGTATTTCCCATTTCACTACACCTCCACACACAACGGAGCACAATGGCATTGCGGAACGCAAACATCGACATATTTTCGAAACGGGTCTTGCTCTCTTGACTCATGCGTCTATGCCAAAGTCCTACTGTACATAAGCTCTCTCTACGGCTGTGTATCTTATTAACCGTATGCCTACGCAAAATCTTTCTCTTCAAACTCCCTTTCAACGTCTTTTTCAACAGCCACCTAATTTTCAGAAACTCAAAATATTTGGATGCTTGTGTTTTCTATGGCTCAAACCTTATGCCTCTTATAAATTAGATTCTCGTTCAACTCCTTGTGTTTTTATCGGATATTCAACTACTCAAAGTGCATATTTCTGTCTAGATAGAAAAGCTTCATGAGTTTATACATCTCGTCATGTCGTGTTTCATGAATACGTATTTCCATTGTCTATGACTAACCCGTTAACAACATCATTGTCTCATGAAAGTGAAGTTACATGAACTCCTGCAGATATAGCCCATTCAATATCTATCATTCAGATACCGTCATCAACTCAAACCACTCCTAGTACACCAGCAGAACCTGTTGCGCCTAGTCAACCAGGCACGTCAGCTCATACAAGTCATACTCATGCTCCCACACCTCCTGAACCGAATCCTGTGCAACCAACAGAAACTTCTGAGTCCTCACAAGTACCAGAACCTTGGCGATTGTTCACAATACCCCGCCACCACAGCTAACTCGAGTCAGCATTCGTACAAGAAAACCAGTCAACAAACTCAATCTCCGTGCTGTGGTTATACCGGCTTCAGAGAAGATACCAACATCTGTTGCAGAAGCAACAAAAGACCCTCGATGGTGTCAAGCGATGCACGCGGAACTGGAAGCTATGTCCAGAAATAAAACATGGGATCTCACTGATGCTTCCAATGCTCCAAACATTGTTGGGTGTCGCTGGATATTCATAATCAAGAGACATGCTGACGGCTCCATCAACAGGTTTAAGGCACGCCTTGTGGCGAAAGGCTTTCACCAAAGACCGGGTGTTGAATTTCAAGAAACGTTTAGCCCGGTCATCAATCCAGCCACTATCCGTCTGGTCTTAAGCATCTCAGTATCACAGAAATGGCAGCTCCGAGAACTCGACGTCAACAATGCCTTTCTCCAAGGCAAGCTTGATGAAGAAGTATTTATGGACCAACCACCGGGATTCCGTGAAAAGCAGCACCCTCAAGCTGTTTGCAAAGTCCATAAAGCAATATATGGACTTAAACAAGCTCCTCGAGCTTGGTACAATGAACTTCGAACGTTTTTACTCGGGTCTGGCTTCTACAATTCGCTTGCTGATGCAAGCTTGTTCATCTACAACAAAAATGGCGTACTACTCTAGATGTTGATATACGTGGATGACCTGATTCTGACTGGCAACAACGACCTCCACCTAGACCAGTTTATCAAATCACTCTCCACCCGATTCTCCCTCAAAGGCTTGGGCTCTCTCTCTTATTTTCTAGGTATTGAAGCTCATCGCTCTTCTCATTGATTACTTCTAACTCAGACTCGATATATTGCAGATTTGCTGAAAAAACCCAAGATGAGCTCTGCTACACCAGTGGCGACTCCAATGTGTCCCAACACACAGCTAACACTCCACTCCGACAGCTTACTCAAAGACGCAACTGAGTATCGTGCAATCGTCGGAAGTTTGCAATACTTGTCTCTCACACGACCTGACATCTCTTTCTCCGTCAACAAACTCTCTCAGTACATTCACCAACCCACGGAAGATCACTGGCATGCTGTAAAACGGATCCTCCGTTACCTGGCGGGAACAACATCACACGGGATATATCTCTCAACACAAAATACACCGTCTCTTCACGCATTCACAGACGCCGACTGGGCTGGTGACAAAGACGATTACACGTCCACTAGAGCCTACATAGTATATTACGGTCACCATCCCATCGCATGGTCATAAAAAAAAAACAGAATGGGGTCGCCCGCTCGTCCACCGAAGCAGAGTACCATTCAATCGCGGATACAACCTCAGAAGTATGCTGGATCACGTACCTACTCACAGAACTTGGCATTCAACTCAAAGCTACCCCAGCGATCTACTGCGACAACAAAGGCGCCACCTACTTGAGCGCCAACCTTGTTTTCCACTCTCGGATGAAACACTTGGCGTTAGACTACCACTTCGTTAGCAATCATGTTCAATCCGGTCACGTCCGTGTTACACATATCCACTCCGCTGATCAACTTGCTGATGCGCTAACGAAACCTCTTCCTAAAGCTCGGTTTCAATCACTCTCTAGCAAGATCGGTCTCGCTACCTCTCGTCCGTCTTGTGGGGACGTATTAGAGTATGGAAAGTAGTAATGGACTAACGGCTACATCACCTATCAATCATCACCATTATAGTCGTATATTCCCTATAGTTATTACTGTATATCTCTGTAATTTCCTGTGTATATTATCTGCCCATGTATAGGGCTTTGTCTTCCTGTATATATTAAGAGCATTGCTCTAAGGAACAAATCATCCATTCACATACCTTATCAATGTCATGTGCTAGTAAACTACTTCACAGAGGCATCCATTACTGCACTTAGAGAGTTTGCGGGTCATGTTATTTCTATAGCTTTTAACCATTTAAAGCCGCACGAAAAGAATTATGTGAGAGGGAAAGTTAAGTTCGATGTTTCCAAACCTTTAAGGAGATCTAAAAAAGTCAACTTGCCTTCAAGGGAATATATTTCGATTTTGTATGACTATAAGCAAATCCAGAAAATATGTTATACTTGTCAACGGATTACCCAAGAGTAAGAGCGTTGTCCCTTATTCAAGCAAGGATATTGTTATTTTAATGTGACTTAAATCTCAAGGTACTGACAATGATCCATTTCTTGAGTGAGCAAATGAATGCCACGGGCCGAAAGTTTAGGTTTTTCTTTTTTATCGAGAGAACAAAAAGATCTCGTTAGGACTATATTTGTCTAATGTATCTGTTTTGGGGCAGTATATAGAAGGGTCTAAGGGTTTCTATATATTTAACACTTACAGAATATAGAAACCTTAGACAAAAGGGTATTTTCCTCAATATTGTTTTTCTCTCTAAGAATTCCGCAAAGACGTTTCTTCTTCTAGGGTTTACTCGAATTATTCCCAACAAGTAGTATCAGAGCGCAAGGTTATGATGACCGAAAGTTCTCCTAAGTTGGACGTTCCTCATTTCGATGGGAAGGAAAATTTCGGTCTATGGACACTTCGAGTGAATGACCTGTTATCGCATCAGGGGATAAAGAAGGTGTTGTTAGAGACAAAACTAGAAGCGATCAAGGATGATGATTGGGAAGAGATAACAGACAGGGCGACCTCAACAACTTGTTTGTGTCTTTCATATGAGATTACCAATCAGGTAATAATGGACCTTTCAACTCTGAAAGCTATATGGGATATGTTGGAGAAGTTGTATCTGTCGAAGTCTTTGACTTCTAAGTTATTCCTCAAGCAGAAGTTATACTGTTTTAAGATGGCTGAAGGAGGATATCTGGTTCACCATTGATATGCTCGAGTTTTAATCCCTAGAGCTACACTGCAAGTGCACAGACGTGACTAGTAGTATATAGGGTATCAAATCCACAGAGACTCAAGAATCTTATGATAGTCTATAGAGGTTCGAATTAAGCTAAGCAGCAGCAGAGAATAAGCAGTAAATGAAGCATAGGAAACCAACTTTCGTTGCAAATATTATCTATGTCTAGCAACCTAGCAAACCAACTTTCGTTGCAAGTTCTAGAGATCCTAAACATGCATCAATCTCAGGTTCTTTCTTTCACAATTCTCCTAAGCCAAATTTCTTTGTGAATAGTCAAATTGCTCATCTATGTTCTTTCTAGTTAATTAACCAATTGTCGTTGCAAAAATCATCCTAACACCATAAATCTGAGTAGCAAATTCAGATTAAGCACTAACAACAACCATAGATGAAGAACTAGAAGATATGAATCCCTAATAAGAATCCCTAAATCTAAATGGCGAACTACTCAAACATGGCAATCATAACAATATACATGATGAATAAAAAAACCAAATAACATAAAAGGGATAGAAAAACAGGGGTTCAAAATCTCTTCTCTGTCGAGTACAAGACCATCTCCAAAATCTCTCAATCTCTGATAAGTAAAACGTAGCCTATACAATGGCTTAAAAACCCTAATATAATAGTCTAAACACGTTTTGGGATTTTTTGTAATTATGAGAAATTTTTGGGCCAAAATGCAAATATCGAAAGTTTTCATTAACTCGGCGAGAATTGTCTGATCACGATGTGTGTCGAACGACACCAAAGGTGTGTCGATCGATGTTGAACTCTGTTCTCGCCAGTGATTTCTTCTTCTCGCACAATTCTCCAAATAGCTCCAGAGTACGCCATAATGTCCAAATATGCTCCAAACGTATATAGACCTGTAAAACACATGAAAGGACTCCAAAATACACTGAAAGACTCGATAACAAAGATATATACCATGGTCAAAAGCCCTAAAAACCATGATATATCAACTCCCCCACATTAGCCTTTGCTTTCCCTCAAGCAAACAGAAAAAAGATCAGGAGAAGAAGTTTGAAAACTTCAGAAACTCTTTTCATCGTTGTAGTACTACACTCAGATTCCCCTTAGTAAGCCACATGAAAAAATGAATCTAAATACATCAAGACAAACATGTACTTCCCCTACACTTAGCAACTGTCCCAAGTAAACTCCACAATCACATCCAGAGCATGCAAATTCACCACACTGATTTCTGTAATCTAATAAGTGCGGTCTCACCTACGTAGTATCGATCAAAGAACACACGGACTCTTACTCTATTAGCACCTGACCACCATACTGTCTTTTTATGGTTCCTTTCTTCTCTTTTCCCTTGCTTAGAAACTGATTTTCTCCATTGGGTATTATTTTTTTTATCAGTCATCTTCCATTTTTATTCGTGGTGTTACTTTTGACATATTTCCATGGATGCACTGGAGGTAATAGGGTTCTCTACCACTCCCGCGACCACTTCGAAGCCACCAAATTATCCTCAGTTTTTCTCTTTTTTTTTTTACTTTAAGGAAGGGGAGAAGGGAAACATACTTAGACATGTTTACAAGCTGTATCAGAACTAACATAGGAATCCGACTCAAAGTATACCAAGCCCCTAGGTGAGAAAAATTAATTCAAGTTAAAGGTGAAGTCAATAATGGATTCTCTGAATTCCTGAAGTGATATGGGTGTCCTCAGTAGGCTGGTCTGTGTTGGGTTTTCTAATAGTCATAGATCATTTGTAAATTCATCCAATGGTCATTTAAGTTCCTGCAAGTGTAGTAGTCTCCTCAAAAAGTCTCTGTTTCCTACTCAATTTTTACTCAATAAAACGACTGAACTGGATCTAAGAAAACAGAAACGGTGCGTCAGTAGCTACCTCCTTCCTCACTTAAACAACAATGTACGCATTGTTATAGAAGCTTGGGCTTGGTGAGAACAAGAATCAGATGGAGCATAAGGGAAATGGGCAGAACACTTACCTGTCGTTGGCTTGTGTCGATGCGTTCTCGCGGTTTTGAGAGAACCGCTTCCTAAACCGCAATCAATACGGTAAAAGCTAAACCGTATGTGGCCTCTGCGTCGACCGACACAAATGAACGTGTCTATCAATTCAGGGCGATTATGACATGGTGTCACGCCAAAATAAAAACTAAAAATAAAAGAAAGAACACACTTACTAGTAGGCTGCCTCCCACTCAAACCTTGTTTTAAGTCATTAGCTTGACTATGGGAAGGAGATCAGACTTAAGGGGATTCAACAGAGGCTTGGGGTGCCTCTGTGAATGTCTCTTCATCCACGGTGGTGTATAAGTAGTGGGGTCATGAGATCTCTCAAGGAATGAGTGAATATAACCAGGGTGGGAGCGAAGCGTGGGTGGGATACTGCGCTTTCCTTTCTTCACAGCAATGCGGTTAGGAGGAGGCTTAAGTCTAGAGGAATCATACCTTTGCTTGAGTGGAGGAGAGATGTCTGGATCTTTTTGCTAAGCAACAGTTACAGGCTCTAAAGATGTTAGAGCAGGCTCATGATGAACCGCTATCTTCTCTTCTCTAATCTGAATCTCTGGCTCCACCTCAAAACTGAAGCTCTGTCGATCAATGGTGGATCTCTGCAGTTTATCCATCTTGAATTGCAAAGTCTTATCTCCCAGGTGGAGATCAATCAGACCATGTCTCACATCAATCACTGCTCCAGCTGTAGCTAAGAAGGATCTACGAAGCAGCAGATGATCATTCGGTTCAATTGCATACTTCAACACCATAAAGTCTGCCGGAATCAAGTAGTTTCCAACTCTGATAGGAATGTCCTCAAGAACTCCTTCTGGAAACCTCTTCGATCGATCAACTAGGATAAGAGAGATCCTAATAGGCTGGAAATCCATCAGTCATAATCTCACAGCCACAAAGTATGGCATGAGATTCACACCAGATCCTAAATCACACAGAGAACGCTTGAAGTTGTCCTTAAAGATGGAACAGGCTAGGACAAAGACTCATGGGGCTGGAAGCTTCTCTGGAATCTGGTTCTGCAACACTGCACTGACCTGCTTAGATGGTATCAACACCTCTTCTTCCAAATCTCCATCAGTAGAGATCATGTTCTCCGCGTATCTCTCTAGAGAAGGGTTTTCTGCAGAGCATCAGCTAGTGAGATCTTGGAAAGCTTCTTATCCATCACTTTCATGCATTTAGCTTCACCTGGATCCTGTTTGGACTTCTTAGGAGCCTTAGGATAAGGTACATGAGGCTTATAGACTCGCTCAGGGACTGTTGCAAGTTTCTGGACTCGTTTGCGATCAGTGTCGATCGAATCATAGGATGTGTCGATTGATATAGGACGATTAAAAACATGTTCATCCTTCATATTGGGTATGCGTCGATCGACACCAAGGGCGTGTCGATCGATGCTTGGCGCATACAAAGATAATTCGTCGAGAAAATCAGCTATGCGCTTTCTTCCTCATGTATCAGATCAACTTCATCTCCTACATTCACATCATTGACATATTGCTTCTGCTCAATTCTTCCAGCTCCATTCTGTCTTTGCAGTGCTCCAACAGTCTGTTAAACCTGAACATCTAGCTTCTTCACATGAGTGCTCAGAGACTCAATCTTCCCATTCAAATCCAGGTACAGAGCATGTATCTTTCCATTGAAGTCCACTGTACTCTTTTGTTGTCCTTCCAAGAGCTGTTCCAATAGACCCATCATCTTATCAGACTGCTCATTTTGTGGAGGAGAAGTCTAATATGAAGAAGAACCATGGTCTCCAGAGAATGAGTTATTCTGCTGGAAGGGTCTCTGAAATGCAGACTTTGGTGTGTATCCAGAAGTCTGTCCCTGCTGATTTCCTTACCTCTGACCTTGATAACCAGTTCCAACTATGAAATTGACATCCTCAGACTCATCAACATCTGCAGCAATGTGGACTTGCTTCTTCCCAAGTAAAATGCAATGGACAGAATCAATCTTGTTCTTCATCTCTGCTATCTGTGAATTATCAATCTTTCCACCAAATTTCTTCTCCTCTAGATCAGCATTCTTAGTTCCCATTGCTAGCAGCATCCAAAGCCATCTGATACCACAAATCAAATCCTCTGAAGAAAATGACCATCACCTGAACTTCAGAGAAACCATGATGTAGACAATCTCTCTGGTACAACATAAACCTCACCAAAGCTGCTTTCAAGGCCTCTGTAGGTCCCTATTTGAATAGTAGAAGATCATCTCTCAGCTGATCAAATCTAGCATCATCATAAAAGTGACTCAGAAACTTCCTCTTCACTGCGTTCCAAGTAGTCAAAGTACCATGTGGAATCTGCTTCAGCCAAGTTGCAGCTTCTCCTCCAAGAGAGTGAGGAAAAATGTTGCAGTGCAGGAAGTCATAGTTCAATCCATTGTGCTTCATTCCAGTAACCAAAGACTCAAATGTCTTTATATGATCCATAGGGTGCTCATGTGGGTGTCCATGAAAGAGGTGTTGTCCCATAAGCATATAGTAAGAAGTCTTCAGCTCAAAGTTATTCTGTGCAAACGGAGGAGGTACAATCGCAGACCTTTTAGCATATAACTCATCAGGCTTGTTGTAATTGGCTAGTGTCCTCCCAGCTGGAGGATTAGGAGGTGGATTAGGTGCATTGGGTGGTACTTCATCATCATTCATTGGCTGCTGAATAATCTCCTGAACAATCACGTTCCAATCAGCATCAAATCTCTGATTGCGCTCATTGCAGACATGATTCACCATATCCCTCAGAACACCATGTTCATCCCGAATCAAAATCACAGCATTCGCATTCGCCATCTTAGCTGTTTTCAGCGCTTTCCTGTTCTCTCTTTCTCTAGCTTTGCAAGAACCTCAAGTCCGAGATTCACGAGCTCCTTGTCTGGATTACTCCTTAGTGTGCAATCAAGCATAAACTGTCTCGTTCACGCAAGTGTGTCGACCGATGCTTGTAGTACGTTGATCAATGTTGATGGCAAGTGTGTCGACCGTTGCTAGTAGTGCCTCGATCGATGCTGATCGCAAGTGTGTTGACCGACGCTAGCAGTGAGTCGATCGATGCTGATCGCAAGTTCGTTGATCGATTCCTAGTAGGTGTCGATCGACGCAGGGCGATTCTCGTCGAACCTGAAACGCAGAAACAGAGAAAACATAAAATAAATTAGTAAAATAAAAACAAAAGCCTAGTCTAAATTCTAAACTCAAACCTATCGAAGACTCAAAAGAGTCCCCGACAACGGCACCACCAACTTGATAAGCTCGAGTTTTAATCCCAAGAGCTACACTGCAAGTGCATAGACGTGACTAGTATTATATAGGATATCGAATCCACAAAGACTCAATAATCTTACAATAGAATATAGAGGTTCGAATAAAACTAAGCAGAAACAGAGAATAAGCAGTAAATGAAGCAGGAAATTAAATCAAACAGTTTGTAATTAATCAAGCGAAGCGTCAGGTCAAGGGAGTTCTCATAAAATCAGGAATACATGCTAATCAATCAATCGAGATCAAATTTAGAACCGTTCTAGAACTAGGATCACATAAGCATAAGAAACCAACTTTCGTTGAGAATATTATCTATGTCTAGCAACCTAGCAAACCAACTTTCGTCGCGAGGTCTAGAGATTCTAAACATGCATTAATCTCAGGTTCTTTCATTCACAATGCTCCCAAGCCAAATTTCTTTGCGAATATTCAAATTGCTCATCTAGGTTCTTTCTAGTTAATTAACAACCTGTCGTTGCCGAAATCAACCTAACATCATAAATCTGGGTAGCAAATTCAGATTAAGCATTAAGAACTACCCTAGATGAATAATTAGAAGATATGAACCCTTATAGATTGGTTAACCTAATATTCCATGAAATCCCTAATAAGAATCCCTTAACCTAAATGGAGAACTACTCAAACATGGAAATCATAACAATATACATGATGAATAAAAAACCAAATAACATAAAAGGGGTACAAAACAGGGGTTCGAAATCTCTTCTCTGTTGAGTACAAGACCAGCTCCAAAATCTCTCAATCTCTGATAAGTAAAACGTAGCCTATAAAATGGCTTAAAAATCCTAATATAATAGCCTAAACACGTTTTGGGCTTCTTTATAATTATGAAAAACTTTTGGGCCAAAGTGAAAATATCCAAAGTCTTCATTAACTCGGCGAGAATTGTCTGATCACGATGTGTGTCGACCGACACCAAAGGTGTGTCGATCGATGTTGAACTCTGTTCTCGCCAGTGATTTCTTCTTCTTGCACAAATTCTCCAAATAGCTCCAGAGTACGCCAAAATGTCCAAATATGCTCCAAACATACCTAGACTTTTAAAACACATGAAAGGTCTTCAAAACACACTAAAAGACTCGATAACAAAGACATATACCATGGTAAAAAGTCCTAAAAACCATGATATATCAACCATGTAAACGCGTTTAACCAAATCATCACAAATTTTGCGTGTGTGGGTGAGGATATTGAGGATGAGGATAAAGCCATGATTATGATGTGTTCTCTGCCCTCGTTTTATGAGACTCTATTGACAGCCCTAACGTGTAACAAAACCCACGATAAGTCTGGATACTGTTACTACGTCGCTTATATCTCATCATGAGCTACGTATAGGTAACATGGAAACAAAGTCTGAGGGAGATGGTTGTATGTGAATTAGACCAAGGAGCGAGGGAGATCAACAGAGAAGCAGACATATAGAGGTAGTAGCGGAAAATCAAAAATCAAAAGCAGCTAAGGCAGTTTGCTTTGGTTATGGCAAGAAGGGTCATTTTAAAAGAGACTATTTAGCGAGAAAACAGAATGGAGACAGGGATTCACAAGACTCTTCAAAGTCTACAAATGTAGTCCAGGTAAAGGATGATTCAGAAGATATCAATTATGATATGCTTGCTGTCACTTCAAGAAATCACGCAAATTCTTGGATACTCGATACGCGTGCATCTTTCCATATGACTCCCAATAAGGAATGGTTTGAAACGTATAAGGCTGGAAATATGGGTTATGTTCAGTTGGCAGTCGACAAGGTTTGTGGAATTATTGGAACTAGACATATGAAGTTTCGCATGTATGATGGCTGCATCAGGACATTGACGGATATTGGAGTCAAAGGAGCAGAGATTCATGGAAAAAATCTAAAGACAAAAACATAAAAGTCTATCATGCGTTGGTCAAAGCGAGCAGATCCATAAACATAGTTGATATTTTATTGGATGAAAATGGGGTTGCAATGAAATCTGAAGCAACGAAAGGTGAAGTAGCAGTTGCTTATTTCAACAACCTTTACAAACCTTCTAATCCAAGTAGCTACTCTGAGTTTTTTAGCGATTTTATTTTAAGGGTGAATGGTAGGATGAATGAGGAGTTAACCAGAGAAGTGTCGACTCAAGAAGTTAAAGAAGCTGCCTTCTACATCAAACCATCTAGCGCCCCTGGTCCTGATGGTATGTCTGGTTTCTTCTGTCAACATTACTGGAATATTGTTGGTGATCAAGTGGCTAAAGAGGTGCATAACTTCTTTTCTAACGGAATTCTAATGAATGAATGGACTACACGCATTTATGCCTTCTCCCAAAGACTCAAAATGCGAAGTAAATGGCTAATCTCAGATAAATTAGATTGTGTTTGGTACTTTACAAGATAGTATCTAAGGTTATAATGTTAAGGCTTCAACCTTTTCTGGAATTGATGATGTCGGAAATGCAGTCTGCTTTTGTTGCTGACCGGTTAATCTCAAACAACATCTTATATCCATTTCTACAAAGTTCATCGCGTTTAAAACAAACATGTACAAGGCTTACGACAAGGTTGAATGGAGTTATATAAGAGCTCTTCTTTTGGCTTTGGGTTTTCAGAGCAGCTTGTGAATTGGATCATGAGATGTATCTCCACAGTTTTCTTTTCAGTCCTGATTAATGATCAGCCTCATGGGCTAATAATTTCTCAAAAAGAGGTATTAGACAGGGTAATGCTCTCTCACCCTTTATATTCGTCATGTGCACTGAAAGATTGACTCATCTTCTGAACAAAGGTCAAAACGGTGGAGTCATTAAGGGTATTCAATTATCAGATGAGGGACCGATGGTCAATCACTTGTTGTTTGTTTGCAGAGCTACTGTCAAATAAAGCACCTCTCTTCAGAATATTTTGGCGACTTATGGCCTAGCTACTAGACATACCATAAACCTCAGTAAATCGTCAATCACTTTTGGGAACAATGTGGATCTTCAGATTATGAGTGATGTTCAAAATATATTGGGGATATTCTTAAAAGGTGGAGCAGGCGTGTGTCTTGGGTTACATGAGTGTTTTAGTGGCTCCAAGGTGGAAAGGCTTAATTACATTAAGGATAAAATGAAAATAAAAATGTTTGGCTGGTATATGAGATGTCTATCTCAGGGTGTGATAGGTCAAGGTTTATCACTATCTTCTAATTGTAAGTGTACATCAAACAATCGTAGTGCGTAGGGTATCGAACAATGAACTTCATGTTATCAATAGATCTTTTGTTTTCAATCTTAAACTAAGAAGGTGCAATTGGTGGAAAGCAAGTAAATAGTGGAAGAAAAGTTAATGGGAATGTAATTAATCAGAGAAAATGTCAGACTCATGGAATTTCTCGGGAAATTATGCAATGTAAATTACTAAACAATCAGAATTCATATGAAGCGCGGATTCATATCTCGAACACGAAAATATAACAAGCCAACTTTCGTTGCGATGCTAACTTTGTCTAACAACCTAGAGATCCAAATTTCTTTACGATTCTAGAGTTCTAAACATGCTTTAAATCCTAGTCCGATTTGTTCACAAATTCTCTAAACAAAATGTATTTGCGAATAGATAATTTGTTCATCCTAAGTTCGTTCAGATTATCAATTACACTTCCATGTCGATTATCTAATCTATGATTTAAATTCCAGGTGATCAATCCAGAACTAGCCTTAAGACACTTATGATAATGAATTAATAAGATAATAATTCCTAATCAATCAGAGAACCTAGCAAAACGTAAAATCCCTTCTGAGAATCCCTGAATCTAACTAAGAAAACTACTCAAACATATCAATAATAACAAAAGACATATTTGAATAGAAAGGAATGAATAGATTAATAAAACTTGAGTTCGAAATCTTCTCTCAGACGAATAGTCTCGAATCAGCCCATAGCTCTCAAAAATCTCCACATCTCAAAAGTATGAAAAGTGTACCCTAAAAATGGATGTAAAACCTAATTAAAAACACTAAACACGATTTGGGTCACAATATAAATAATTAAAACTTATGGGCCACTTTGCAATATCTCCAAAGTTCATTAATCTCTCGCCAATTTCCAATTTCGCACAAGGTGTTGACTGGCACCAAGGTGGTGACGATCCAAACCAACCTCAAATATCTATCCAACTTGATCTTCTCGGTTTTTCTTCCTCAAAGGCTCCAAAAAGTTCTAAAATCTCCAATTATACTCCAAACGTCCTATCACCTGAAAAGACTCTAAAAGGACTTGAAAAACGCATAATAGATTCTAGATTAATACTTATATCATGGCTTAAAACTAGTAAAAACCATGATATATTAGGGTGGAAAGGATATCATGGAAAAATCAGTCGTTATGGCTATGCATGTGTTTGCAATGTCCTACTTTTAACTTCCAAAGAACACTTGCGCAAACTTAAAAAGTGCAATCTTTGATTTCTAGTGGAACTTGGTGGAGTATGCAAGGAAAATGAATTAGGTCAGTTGGGAAAAGATGTGCCTTTCAAAAGATGATGGAGGGCTTGGTTTCAGAGATGTTGAGTGCTTCAACCAAGCTCTCTTGGAAAAACAGACGTGGCGTTTACTCCAGAATCATGAATGTATGTTTGTTCGTCTCTTTAAAAGCATACATTATCCAAACTCAAACTTCTTAGAAGCCTGATGGGAGATATGCCTTCAATCGCTTGGAAATATCACTCATGGTGGGATCCTTCTCGCGAAAGGACTGAAAAACCAAGTTGGCAATGGTAAGTCCATCAAAGTTTTGATTGATAATTGGATTTGCGAAGATGTTTTGAGAGCTCCTTGAAGGTGCCAATACTATTTTGATGCTATACTTATGGTCCATGATCTTTTCGATGAGAGTAAATCGAAGTGGGATCCAATTAAACTTGATGAACTCTTCTATCCGAGAAATGTGGAGGCGATTTTAAAGAATAAACCTCTAGTGGATCAAGAAGATTATTGGAGTTGGATTCATGATTGGCCTTCAAGCTAAACAAATAAGTGTTGATTAACGAAGCAACAATATTACCATCGAAAAATGGGCTAAAAGAACAGATTTGGGATCTCTCAATGGAACATAAAATCAGAATGTTCTTGTGGAAGATGATGAGAGGAGCCTTACCAATGGCAAACAACCTCAACAAGCGTGGAATGAAAGTAGATGAGAGGTGCCAAGCTTGTGGTTTTGAAGGTGAATCAATCAATCATGTAATCTTCATTTGTGATATTGTGCGACAAATGTGGGTTGTTTGTGAATTTCCTTGGCCTGAGTTTGGATTTGAGAATGGGTCGCTCTTTGCAAACTTTGTACATGTGTTACTAATTTCTAAACCGAAGATAGGCATAGTGGATATTCAATTCGCAGGCTTTATCCTTGGATCATTTGGAAGATTTGGAAGAATCGAAATCTGCTTCTTTTTAAGGTAAAAGGTTTGAGGTTCTAGAGTCCATGGTGAAGATTAAATCCACTACTGATGATTGGTTTAGAGCTCAGACATCGGATACACATGCATGGGAGGCTGAACGTATTAGAAGTGAGATTTTTTCAATAAAATGGAAACCTCCTCTAAATCGTGGACTAAATGCAACATTGGGACATCAAGGTCATCAACAACAAAAATATGAGGAGTGGCTTGAGTCCTTACAAACAACTTTGGTGATATCCTTTTACATAGAAGAAGATATTTTCTAATTTTTTGAATTTGGAAGACACTAAACTGATGGGTATGAGGTATGGAGATAATAGTAAGTCATAAGAAAGACAAGATGATTTTTGCGACAGAGGATCCTGTTTTGGTGGGAGCGATCAATCGAACAAAAGATGGCCTTCTTTCCGAGAAAGGCTGAGTGAGGTGAGGTCTTTGCTGGATAGTCTTAGTAATTGGAAGATGGTGTTGGAAGTTAAATTAACCAACAAAGGAGATTGTGTCATTGCTCAAAGTGCCACGAAATTAACCTTTCATCAATCTTATGTTGCGGTATTTGATATGCTCAGAGTTTATTATTTCTTAAGGTCAACTGCAAGTGCACAGAAAAATTGTAGTATCTAGGGATCGAACCACAGAGACACAAGAAATCTTACGATAGACTATAGAATGTCAAGTTAAGCTAGGCGATACTAATCAGAAAATTAATATCTAAGTAGAAAGTAAAACAGTAGCAAGAACGGTTTTGTAAAGCAAGTACTAAAAGTGTCAAGTCTAGGGAGTTCTGATATACCATGGATTTTAGGGCTTTTAACCATGGTATATGTCTTATTTATCGAGTCTATTACTATGGTTTAGAGTCATTTCAGGTATTTAACAGGTCTAACTATTTTTGGAGCTGAATTGAAGATTTTGGAGATTTTGTAGTGTTTGGCCGAGAGACAGAGTTCACTGTCCAGATTTGAGGATTGCGCGAATGAGCCAGACTTGGAGGTTTAATGAAGAATGCTGATATTGCAGAAAAGCCCAGATATTTACACAGAAGCCCAAAACGTGTTTTAGACTATATATTAGGGTTTTTAGCCACTTGTTTAGGCTACGCTTTTCTTACGCTTTATTTTATTGTCAGAGAGTTTTAGGGGCTGATCCTGTTCTCGGAAGAGATAGGATTTTGAACCCCAATTCTTTATTCTGTTTTATGATATTTGGTTTTCTATTCAAGATGTCTTCTGTTTCGATGAACATGTCTGAGTAGATTACCTGATAGGTTTAGGGATTCTCACAAGGGATTTCATGGAATTATAGTTTAATCAATCTGTAGGGATTCATATCTGCTAGTTCTTCTTCTAGGGTTGTTCTTAATTCTTAATCTGAAGTAGCTATCCAGATTTATGATGTTAGGTTGATTGATGCAACGACACTTGGTTAATTAGCTAGAAAGAACCTAGATGAGCAATTTGATCTACTCGCAAAGGAATTTGGTTTAGGGGAATTGTGAACATATCAAACTTGATCTTAAAGCTATTTTAATCTGTTAGTAATTGCAAAGGAATTTGGATTGCTGAACTTAGACTTAGAGAATTCTCGCAACGACAGTTGGTTAATTCTATATCTGTGTTTGAGTTCTAGAATAGTTTCTGATTAGATCCCGATTGATTGATTGCTTGTGTTCCTGACTTCCTGAGAACTCCCTAGACGTAACGCTTCGCTTCCTTGCTCACAAACTCGCTTGATTTACTTTCTGCTGTCTGATTTACTGCTTTCTCATTACATTGCTTTCACCTAGTTCAAACTTGATTGTTCTTAATCTATCGTTGACCGGAGTCCCTATGGATTCGATACCCTAAGTACTACAACTACATCACTGTGCACTTGTAGTTAGTATAGGGATTAAAACTAGACCTATCAAGTTTTTTGCGCCGTTGCCGGGGACTCTTAGAGTCTTCGATATATTTGAACTTAGGGTTTAGACTAGGTTTTTCGTTTTTGTTTTTTGTTACTAATTTTTTTTCTTTCTGTTCTTGCGTTTCAGGTACGCCTGTAATCGCCCTGCAACGATCGACACGTTCCTGTGTGTCGATCGTTACATCATCGCGCTTGCATCGATCGACGCTTCTTCTGCATCGATCGACACATATCGTAAGGAAGATGTATGATTTCTTTAGTTCAGGGATTGACAGCTCGCAGATAGTTGGGCTGAAGAGCAAGGTAGACTCTCTACATAGTCTTGTACTTGGAAAGTATGCGCAAAGAGCTATCAACTGTGTTGGAGGGAATGAATTCTACAGTCAGGAATCTGCTTTTCAGAGACCCTTCCAGCAACAGAGTAACTCATTCTCAAGGAACTATGGTGTTTCTTCTTACCAAGCACCGCCTACACCTACACATAAGAGCATATTAGAAGCAATGATGGAGCAGTTTCTTGAGAGAGAACAACAGATCACTGTGTCCTTCAACTCAAAGATAGATGCAATGCATGAAGATCTGCACAGAAAGTTTGAATCTTTAAGCGCACATGTGAAGAAGCTGGATGTTCAAATCCAACAGACATCTCAAGCAATACAAAGGCATAATGAAGTTGGGAAAGCTGAACAGTACAGATCCATCAAAGCTGTGACCTTAAGAGATGAGATTGAGTTGCTAGGAGAAGAAGAGAGCATAATCTCGGATTTTCTGAATGAATATTGTATGTCTGAGACATGCATCGATCAACACCCCCTTAGTGTCGGTCGATACGCAGTTCTGACTGCAATTTCGAGTTCTTACGACGAACGGAAATTGACCATTGTCGACACTGAAGGTCGACATCAATTCAATGACGACCGACACCCACTTTGCGTTGGTCGACGCGACAGTCGGGCAGCCCCAATTTCGCCCAAATCTGATGTTTTTTCTAAGGAAAGGGTCTACAAACCTCCAATACCATTCCCAAAAGTTCCTATAAGGTCTAAACATGAGCAGAGTGTAGTCAAGTGCATGGTAGTGGTGGATAAGGAGATGAATGAAACTCCACCAGCTGAAGCTTCGCGAGTTCATCCTCCTGTGTTGGGATATGAAAAGAAGATGATCTCCACTGATGGTTATTTGAAAGAAGCAGTTCAGATTGGTGGAATTACAGTATCCGATAGTGGAGAAAAGAAGATGGTGATTCCTAGGGAATTTACTCTAACATCTTCCGAGCCTGCAACTGCTCATAAGCAGAAAGCTCCAAACATCAGATCTCCACCAAAGCAAAGGTATGCACATTCTAAACTTAAACCTCCTGATCAATCAGCTTTGAATGCAGGAAAACACAGCATTCCACCCAAGCTTCACTCCCGCCCTGGTTCTCTTCCTTCTTTCCTTGGGAAATCTCATGATCCGAAAGCATATACACCACCTTGGATGAAGAGATATTCACAGAGACATTCAAAGTCTCTGTTGAAACCACCATGAGTCCGATCTCCTTTCCACAGTCAAGCTGTTGACTTAAACAAGCGGTGAGTGGGAGGCAACCCACTGTTAGGTTTGCATAATTTATTTTTGGTGTTTTCAATAGCATTTTACGTTTTTGTTCTTGGTTTTTGGTGAATTTTGTCTGCAGGATTCGACAGTAATCGCAGTGTGTCGATCGACACACATTGTGTCAATCGTCACAACACGATCGAAATCGCATTGCAGCGGTCGTTGCGGTCCTGAGCAACGATCGACCATACATGAAAATCGCATAGCAACGATCGATGCACCTAGTGCAACGGTCGATGCCTGAGCGACAGAGGTAAAAATCAGACATAACTCAACCAGTCCATTAACATTTAATTTTTTTCTTTCTTTTTACCAACCCTTTGCTTGACACTACTGGGGACAATGTGTCTTAAGTGTCGGGGAGGTGCTACTGACTCTTGTTTTCTGTTTTCTTAAGAGTTAGTCAGTTTTTCAAAATTTGTTTTATTGAGTCAAAACCAGTTTAAGTAAGAAACAATGATTTTTTTGAGAAGATTTACAGCACTTGCAGGAACTTAAGTAACCATTGGGATGAAGTTGCAAGATGATCTCTGACTATTAGAAAACCCCATCACGGATCAACCTACTGAGGACACCCACATCGCTTCAGGTATCAGAGGATCCTTTTACTGACTTCAAACTTAATACTGACTTAATTTTCTCACCTAAGGGCTTGGTATACTTTGTGTCGGATTCCTTTGTTAGTTCTGACACAGCCTGTAAACCTGTCCTATTTGGTTCCCTTCTCCCCATCCATAAAGAAAAAAAAGTAATAAACTGAGGATGAGTTAGTAACTCCGAAATGTTCATGGGAGTGGTAGCTACAACTATCATATCCTGTGCATCCATGGAATGTGTCCAACGTACACCCCTTAACGGGAAGAGCACTGATAAAAAAAAATAAAATGATACCCAATGGGGAAAAATCAGAATGCTAAGGAAGGGAAAAGAGAAGAAAGGGACTAGAGAAAGATAGTATGGTGGTCTAGAGCTGATAAGGTAAGAGTCCATGTGCCTTTGATCGATACTCCTTAGGTGAGACCGCACTTAAATACTTGCAGAAGTCAGTAGGATGAATTTGAATGCGTGAATGTGATTGTGGAGTTTACTTAGGACAATTGTTAAGTGTGGGGGAAGTATATGTTGGTCTTGATATCTTGTGATTGATTCTTTCAGTGGTTTACTAAGGGGAATCTGAGTGTTGTTGCTTCTAGGATGAAAAGAGTTTCTGAAAGTTTTCAAACCTCTTGACTACATTTTAGTTCTTTGTTTTGCTTGAGGACAAGCAAAGGCTAAGTGTGGGGGAGTTGATATACCATGGATTTTAGGGCTTTTAACCATGGTATATGTCTTATTTATCGAGTCTATTACTATGTTTTAGAGTCATTTCAGGTATTTAACAGGTCTAAGTACTTTTGGAGCTGAATTGAAGATTTCGGAGCATTTTGGAGTGTTTGGCCGAGAGACAGAGTTTACTGTCCAGATTTGAGGATTGCGTCGATCGTTGCACACCTGCATCGATCGATGCATAGCGCGAATGAGCCAGACTCGGCGGTTTAATGAAGAATGCTGATATTGCAGAAAAGCCCAGATATTTACACAGAAGCCCAAAACGTATTTTAGACTATATATTAGGGTTTTTAGCCACTTGTTTAGGCTACGCTTTTCTTACGCTTTATTTTATTGTCAGAGAGTTTTAGGGGCTGATCCTGTTCTCGAAAGAGACTTGATTTCGAACCCCAGTTCTTTATTCTGTTTTATGATATTTGGTTTTCTATTCAAGATGTCTTCTGTTTCGATGAACATGTCTGAGTAGATTAACTGTTAGGTTTAGGGATTCTCACAAGGGATTTCATGGAATTATAGTTTAATCAATCTGTAGGGATTCATATCTGCTAGTTCTTCTTCTAGGGTTGTTCTTAATTCTTAATCTGAAGTAGCTATCCAGATTTATGATGTTAGGTTGATTGATGCAACGAAAGTTGGTTTATTAGCTAGAAAGAACCTAGATGAGCAATTTGATCTACTCGTAAAGGAATTTGGTTTAGGGGAATTGTGAACATATCAAACTTAATCTTAAAGCTAGTTTAATCTGTTAGTAATTGCAAAGGAATTTGGATTGCTGAACTTAAACTTAGAGAATTCTCGCAACGACAGTTGGTTAATTCTTTATATGTGTTTGAGTTCTAGAACAGTTTCTGATTAGATCCCGATTGATTGATTGCTTGTGTTCTTGACTTCCTGAGAACTCCCTAGACTTAAACGCTTCGCATCCTTGGTCACAAACTCGCTTGATTTACTTTCTGCTGTCTAATTTACTGCTTTCTCATTACATTGCTTTCACCTAGTTCAAACTTGATTGTTCTTAATCTATCGTTGACCGGAGTCCCTGTGGATTCGATACCCTAAGTACTACAACTACATCACTGTGCACTTGCAGTTAGTATAGGGATTAAAACTAGACCTATCAAGTTCTCAGGAAATCAGACAAGCAGATTAGTTATCAGTCAGGATAAAATTAAGTTTGGTTCTAGAACTCAAACACAAGATAGAATTAACCAACTTTCGTTGCAAGAATTCTCTAAGTCTAATTAGCAGAAACCCAAATTTCTTTGCAATTCCTAACAGATTAAACTAGCCTTAAGTGAAAGTTTGATTTGTTCATAATTCAATTAAACCAAATTTTTTTTGCAGATAATTAAATTGCTCAACCTAAATAGATCAGATTCTAAACCACACTTTCGTGTCAATTTGTAAACCTAATGTCTAGATTCTTAGTGATCAGGTTAGAAACTAATATTAAGCACAATTAAGGTTGAAGAATCTAATAAGATATGAATCTTAAACTGATAAATTAATCTAGCAAGTCATGAAATCCCTAACGAGAGTCCCTAAACCTAACTATGAATCTACTCATACATGATTAATGGAACACAAATCAATGAATAAATAGATACCATAAAATCAAAGAGTAAAGAGTTAAAGAGGTTCGAAATCTTCTCTCTGGAGTACAAGAACGATCAGCCTCTAGGTCTCTGTCTCTAAAAAGCTAATAGTATGAATGTCTATCTAAAACAAAACACCAAAAACCTAATTATAAAGTCTTAATCACGTCTTGGGGTCTTTTTGCAATTACTGGAACTTTCTGGGGCAAAACTGCAAATATTTAAAGTCTTCATTAATGTGCTGGCGCAGAGCTGCGTCGATCAATGCCAATGATGCATCGATCGTTGCATGGGTCGTCCACAGATAGTAAAATCAGCTCTCTCGGCTTAATCTCCTCATTTTGCCCAAAATTCTCCAATATCTCCAATAATCCTCCAAAGGTGCATGTACCTAATAAACACCTGTAATGATTCCAAAGACACGGCAAAAGACTATAAAACACATTTATATCATGGCTTAAAACAGGTAAAAACCGTGATATATCAGTCTCGCATCCACTGTGGCTAAGTGATATCTTTGATAGTGAGAGAGTTGTATCCTCTTCTAGGTAATTAGGTCTTTTGGAGTAATGTTTGATGTTGAGTTGATGTTCAACTATTATATAAAGTTGGTTTTTTTTGTTATGTAAGAGTTCTATAAGCTATTAAGTGTGGTCTCACCTAAGGAGTATCGATCAAAGGGCACATGAACTTTTACTCTGTTAGCTCTAGACCACCATACTATCTTTTTTTTGTTCCTTTCTTCTCTTTTCCCTTTCTTAGCAATTGATTTTTCCCCATTGGGTATCATTTTATTTTTTTATCAGTGCTCTTCCCGTTATGGGGTTTACTTTGGACACATTCCATGGATGCACAAGAGGTAATAGGGGCTCTACCACTCCCGCGACCACTTCGGAGCTACTAGCTCATCCTCAGTTTATTATTATATATATTTTTTTTACTTTAAGGAAGGGGAGAAGGGAACCTTACTTCGACAAGTTTACAAGCTGTGTCAGAACTAACAAAGGAATCCAACTCAAGGTATACCAAGCCCTTAGGTAAGAAAAGTAAGTCAAAATTAGGGGCGAAGTCAGTAAAGGATTCTCTGAATACCTGAATTGATATGGGTGTCCTCAGTAGGCTGATCTGCATTGAGTTTTCTAATAGTCATAGATTGATACTGCGAGCTCATCCCAATGGCTACTTAAGTTCCTGCAAGTGTTGTTGGCTTCTCAAAAATTCACTATTTCCTACTTAAACTATTTTGACTTAATAAAACTGACACAAAAAACACAACTGACTCTAGGAAAGGAAAAAGATTAATGTTAGTATCACCTCCCCCATACTTGAAACACACTGTCCCCAGTAGTATCAAGCTTAGGATCGGTAAGAAGAAAAATCGGAATTAAGAGAATCCGAAAAGGGAACAGAACACTTACCTGTCGTCGTAGTGCGTCGATCGATGCCGCAATTGGTGTCGATCGATGCATATCGTGAACGCTCATAGTTATGTAGATAACCGGTGTCTAAACAATAGAATCGGCAAACCGTAAATCGCATCAGTGTCGACCGACACAAGAATGTGTCGATCGATGCTGAGCGATTCTGCATGTTTCTCACGCCTTTGAACACACCAAAACAGAAAAATCAAAATCAACAAATCAAAACGAAAAATGAAAAGAAAAACGAAACTACTACTGGGTTGCCTCCCACTCAGCGCTTGTTTAAGGTCATTAGCTTGACTATTCAGCTGAATCAGGCAGAGGGTGCATCATCTAGAGGCATAATCTGACCTCTTGGACCTCGGTCTTAGACCAATAATGCTTCACCCTCTGTCCATTTACAGTGAATTCCTTACCTTCCTGGCTGATTACAATGACAGCTCCATAAAGACGTACTTCCTTGATCGTGAAAGGACAAGACCACCTCAATCTCAGCTTACCTGGAAAAAATGCAAACGAGAGTTATACAAAAGTACCTGATCATTAGACTCAAATTGTCTAGAGACAATATTCTTGTCATGATAAGCTTTAGTCCTCTCCTTGTACAACTTTGAGTTCTCGTAAGCAAAATGCCTAATCTCATCCAACTCATTAAGCTGCACCAATCTCCTTTCTGCAGCAGACTTAAGATCGAAATTCATCCGCTTCACAGACCATGTTGCTTTGTGCTCAAGCTCTACTGGTAGATGACATTCTTTTCCATACAGCATATTAAATGGAGTAGTCCCAAGTGGCGTCTTGAATGCATTCCGGTAAGCCCATAGTGAATCATTCAGCTTTGCTGCTCAATCCTTCCTCTTCTTCCTAACTGTCTTCTCCAAGATCTCCCTGCTCTGTCTGTTAGAGACTGATAGGGTCTAGTTTTAATCCTATTCTACTGCAAGTGCACAGTTAAGTGATTGTAGTATATAGGGTATCGAATCCACAGAGACTCTGGTCTCGATAGATAAAGAACCGTAGGAATTTAAACTAAGAAGAAAGCAATTTGTATTAAACTAAATAGCAAAGCAAGAAAGTAAACAAGTAGCAGATTGTTAGTGGTGAAAGCAGTTAATTAGAGGCGCTAAGTCTAGGGCGTTCTCAGGAAATCAGACAAGCAGACAAATCAATCAGTCAAGATCTAATTAAGCACAGTTCTAGAACTCAAATCACGGATATAGAATTAACCAAATCTCTTTGCGAGAATTCTCTAAGTCTAAGTGCAGTAATCCAAATCTCTTTGCAATTACTAACAGATTAAACAAGAATTAATTTCAAGTTCGATATGTTCACAATTAAACTAAGCCAAATCTCTTTACGAATAATTTAATTGCTCAACCTAAATAGTTCAGATTCTAAACCACACTCTCGTGTCGTATTTAGCAACCTAAGATCTAGATTCTAATTGATCAGGTTATAACTCGCATTAAACACAATTTAGATTGAAGAACATTCTATTCATGTGAATCCTTAACTGAATTAAACAAGTCTAGCAAGTCATGAAATCCTTAATGAGAAAACCCAAACCTAACTATAAATCTACTCAGACATGATTAATGAAACAGAAATCATAGAATTAATAGATTGCATATAAGAAATTAAATAGATAAAGGGGTTCGAAATCTTCTCCAAAATAGATGAAGTACATGATTAGATCAGCCCCAAAAGCTCTAAAAATCTCTTAGCTCTAAGTATGAAAGCGTATCTAAAATAAACACCAAAATCCTAATTATATAGGCTTAATCTCGGCTGGGGCTTTTTTGTAAATACTGGAAACTTCTGGGCCGAAGTGCAAACTCTCCATTCTTCATTAAACCGCCAAATCGGCCCATCTCGCTAGTGTATCGATCGACACCAAGGGTGTGTCGATCGATGCATGATCTCAAAAACGGACAGTGAGCTCAATCTCTCGGCCAAACACTCCAAAAGTCCCAAAATGCTCCAATATCTCCAATTCCGCTCCAAACCTGATTAAACCTGTAAAAGACTCTAAAAGAACACAAAAGAACACTAAAGCACAATTATATCATGGCATAAAACCGGTAAAAACCATGATATATCAACTCCCCCACACTTAGCCTTTGGTTGCCCCCAAGAAAAACAGAGAACTAGAATGTAGTGAAGAGGTTTGAAAACTCTTCAGAAACTCTTTTCATCTTAGAAGCAGCAACACTCAGATTCCCCTTAGTAAACCACATGAAAGAATCAACCTGCAGACATCAAGACCAACATATACTTCCCCCACACTTAGCAACTGTCCTAAGTAAACTCCACAATCACATTCACGCATTCAAATTCTCCCTACTGACTTCTGCAAGTATTTAAGTGCGGTCTCACCTAAGGAGTATCGATCAAAGGCACATGGATTCTTACCTTATCAGCTCTAGACCACCATACTATCTTTCTCTAGTCCCTTTCTTCTCTTTTCCCTTCCTTAGCATTCTGATTTTTCCCCATTGGGTATCATTTTATTTTTTTTATCAGTGCTCTTCCCGTTAAGGGGTGTACTTTGGACACATTCCATGGATGCACAGGATATGAAAGTTGTAGCTACCAATCCCATGACCACTTCGGAGTTACTAACTCATCCACAGTTTATTATCCTTTTTTTTTTATGGAAGGGGAGAAGGGAACTAGATAGGACAGGTTTACAGGCTGTGTCAGAACTAACAAGGGAATCCGACACAAAGTATACCAAGCCCTTAGGTGAGAAAATCTAAATCAGTATTAAGGTGAAGTCAGTAAAAGGATCCTCTGATACCTGAAGTGATATGGGTGTCCTCAGTAGGTTGATCCATGTCTGGGTTTTCTAATAGTCAGAGATAATCTGCAGCTTCATCCCAATGGTTACTTAAGTTCCTGCAAGTGCTGCTAATCTTCTCAAAAAATCATTGTTTCTTACTTAAACAATTTTGACTCAATAAAACAAATTTTTTTTTGAAATTTTTGACTGACTCTAAGAAAACAAAAAGAAAGAAGTTAGTAGAACCTCCCCCACACTTAAGACACACTGTCCCCAGTAGTGTCAAGCGAAGGATTGGCAAAAAGAAATAAAAATTTGTTTAAGGAATGGTTAAGTTCTGTCGGGTTTTACCTCTGTCACTCAGGCATCGATCGTTGCACTAGGTGCATCGACCGTTGCTAGGCAATTTTTCGTGTATGATCGATCGTTGCTCAGGACCGCAACGATCGCTGCAATGCGATTTCGATCGTGTTGTGACGATCGACACAATAGTGTGTCGATCGACGCACTGCGTAAACATGATCAGTCAGCGAGTTAGCAGGTTAGTCCGTTGGAGTTTATCAGTTTCGAATCCTGCAAGCTGAAAACACTAAAAACAGAGTAAAATCAAAGCAATAGATGTATCAAATCAAGTACAACCATCCAAACATAGTAGAATCCTAAAAATCAAAAGAAAATAGTGCAAGGAAAAAGAAAAAGAAAATCAGAGTACATAACCGAATGTCTAGAGATGACAGCTACGCTCACTCGCTCTCATCATCTATCCCAGCATATGGATCAGTACCACCGGAGTCCTCAGGAGAACGCTGTCTGCGTCGAGTAGTAGGGACGGGCTGATGAACCGGTGGCTGTCTCCTGCAAGTGCAGCCACGCATCCACTCCCAAATGGTCTTCCAGATCCCATCACTACGCTCTCTCTACTCAGCCTCAGACATATCACCGTAGGGCACTGTGATCTCAGGATAACGGCCAATATCAACCGGGGCAGCAGCAGGCGCAGGGGCAGAAGATGAAGCTCGTGTGGAAGGCTCTCCCAGCGGATGAGCCATAGAAGGAACTCCACGCTGCTCAGTCTCAAGAGGCTGGAATCTCAAGGCCTCCAGTGTATTAATCTGTGTCCATCTAGGAGCAGGAAGCTCTATACCACACTTCCCAGAAGTCGGATCGTGGTAAACCCAAATGCGCCCCTCCTTAAGCCAGGTGGCGCTCTGCAAGTGGCTGAAATCTAGAAACTCCTTGGCTGTATCACACTCTGTGCCCTGTAGAGGAATCCCGCAGTGCATGAAGATGGGAGTAAGCAGGCTCCCCACTGTCTCAGTACGGACTCCATCAAATGGCTTCCGCTGCAGATCACATAAATGCTGAGTGAAAACAGCTCCCAGGTTGAGACCCTTAGTAGGATCTCTCACGCCAGAACCCTCAAACTGATCCCGCAGCCCGATAAACAACATCTCCATCTCATACTTGCGCATCTTGTTGGCCTCATACTTGCACAACAAACTCCAACACAAGATACGCAAGACATATCTAAGTACAAGATGCCTCAGCTGCTTCACCGGTGTAGTCCGTGAGTTGTATCGACCACTGCCGATACACTCCCAAAATGATCGCGCCTCCTCTGGATCCCACTCAAGTGGCATGCCAATGCGCCTCGGCACAGTGCTGAAACCGTAGATCCTGCAGATATCTAGTAAAGGAATCCGATACCTGACTCCCCAACTCATGAAGGTAAAGATACCTCCTGTAGCGCTCCTGCTATCTGGATCTGGGCAAACCACTCTGCAAGTGGCTAGCAACTGTCTGACCAGCTCTGGATACAAATCATAAGGACGCATAGGCATTGTCCCTAGACCAATGCCCTTACATACTGCAAGTACCTGCTCATCGATCCCCAGACTCTTACAGGTAGAGTAGTCTGCAAACTTGGTTGGCTTGATCGTCATCCCGCACCAACCACTGTATAGCAGCGAGTCATATTCATCCCATTGGTTAAGCAGTGGTCTCTCTGTAAAATCGGCAGACTTGAGGAACTCAGGAATGTTCTCTGGCCACTGTCTGGCTGTGGGAATCTCTGTCGCGTCTGCTCGGGGCCAAGGCAGTGCTACTGCTGGACCAACTCTCACACATGGCTCAGGTGGCTGAGAGTCGCTATGAAACCACTCTGGTGGTGGAATGTACTGTCGTGTGGCTGTTGATGCTGTTGCTCGGCGCTTGCGGGGTTGTCTGCGAGATGCCATCTGCAAGAAAGGAAATTCAAACAAAATAAGTCTCGGCAAAACTCTCTGTGAAATCGCGAAGCATCGACCGTTGCACCTAAGGCATCGATCGTTGCAAGGCGATTTCGTTTCATCGAACATTTCCCCAAAATCGCAAAGCAACGACCGTTGCAAGGCGATTTTGGCCGTCAACAACAATCTCTAAAATCGTTTTAAATACGTTCAAGCAACCACAAAATCAACAATAATCCATCACTAAACAACCTAAATCATGTTCATTTAAACACACATTCATCAATTTCAATCCAAAATTCCCAATTTCTAAAACCCTAAAGTTGAATCCGAAAATTATAAAATAGAGGCACATTACCTTGGATTCGTGATATATGGGCTAGAAGAATAGATTGAGAGTGTAAAAACAAGAGAGTAGCACTTGGAATCGAAGAAAATGATGAAGAAATGAGAGATTTAGGCGAGTATGAGTGTTTCGGTGGCGTACGGACAGAAATGGAGAAGAAAAGAGAAGAGAAGGGTTTAAGGCAACTTACCTCGGTCGTGGGTGCAACGACCGTTGCTTAGTGTCAATGATCGATGCTGGTTGAATCAGATCGATTCCGGTTTATCGCGCATACCTTAATTTTTGCAATTGAACCAATTGCAACGACCGTTGCACAGGTCCGCAACGATCGTCACAATGCGATCTATCTCCCCGTCGTAATCTCCTTGCAATGACCGGTGCAAAAGTGCATCGATCGTCACACTTCTCCAGACTCGAGTTCTGTATCTGAAACTTAGCAAAAACAAACAAAAACGTGAAATCCTAAGAAAAACACCAAAAATAAGAAAGAAAACAACTAAACCTAACAGTGGGTTGCCTCCCACTCAGCGCTTGTTTAAGGTCATTAGCTTGACCGGACGAACAAGATCAGTTTGCTGGAGATCCTGACAGAGACTTTGATTGTCTCTGTGCAAGCATCCTCATCCATGGTGGAGAATAAGCTGTATCAGAATGATCCTGTCCTAGAAAAGAAGGAGTAAACTGCTCTCCAGGATCCAAAACCGTAGTGTGACTTGACTGCTCATCATCTCCATCCATAATGGTGAAGGTCTGCCCATCAATCAATGGCTTGCGCAGCTTGTCCATCTCAAAATGCAGCGGCTCATCTCCCAGGTGGAGGTCTATCAGACTGTGTCTAACATCTATCACTGCTTCCGTTGTAGCAAAGAATGGTCTTCCAAGTATCAATGCATCATCAGGATCACTGTCATACTTCAGCACTAAGAAGTCTTTTGGAACTAAATAGTTTCCAACTCTCACCGGGACGTCCTCAAGGAGTCCTTCTGGAACTCGTATAGACTGATCAGCTAGGACAAGAGAGGTCCTAGTAGGAGAAAAATCCAGCATACCCAGCTTCTCTGCCACGGAATATGGCATAAGACTTCCAGCAGCTCCCAGATCATAAAGAGAGCGCCTAAAACTATCCTCAAAGATAGAACAACTTAGCACAAAAATCCCATGATAAAGCAGCTTCTTGGGAACATTGGTTAACAGAACATCACTTATCTGTTGAGGGACTACAATCACCCAATCTTTCAGCTCTTCATCTAAAGGCAACATCTTGTTCAAATACCTCTGCACACATGGGTGATAAGGTGGGTCATCAGATGATGGAATTTCTTCCAACTCTTCACCAATCTCCTCTAGCTTCTTAAGCTCTTCAATCTCCTGCTTAATCACTTCAGATACTGAGGGATATAATCTAGTGAATTGTGCATAAATCTCCTCCTGAGTAATCTCAGACACTCCAGGGAACAAGCGATCAAGCTCCAAATCTGCATCAATGCTATCAACATCCAGCGGGTCTGTCTGTTCACGACCTGCATCGACCGACACTAGGGGTGTGTCGATCGATGCAACACTGTTTTCACAGTTTTCACCCGAGAGATTTTCTCCAAAATCCGAAAATTCAACCTCTTCTACCTACTCAGCTGTGCTTAGCTCAAATCCTTCACCCAGGTGAGATCCATCATCAATGTACGCAGACCAGGCCTTAATATGGGTGTCTGCTACTCCTTTTCCTTTCATAGAACTGGAAATCTGATTCACCTGAGTATCCAACTGCTTCATATGAGTGTTCAGAGACTCAAACTTTCCATTGAGATCCTCATAGACAGCATCCAATTTCTTATTGTAGTCCACAGAAATCTTGGTCTGACTCTCCAACAGCTGTTCCATCATTGTCTCCATCTTACTCTCATGAGCAGTGGCTGCAGGAGGAGTCTGATAAGACGAAGATCCATAGGTTCTCTGAGTACCTTGTCCAAAAAGCTTCTGAAAACCACTAGTCTGTCCAAAACCAGCTGAGTTCTGATTGCCTGCGAAGGCACTCTTCTGTCCTCCATTGAAGAATTTGTTTCCCTGCTGATTACCAAATCTGTTACCTTGGAAACCAGATCCTCCAATGTAATTCACATCTTCTTCCTGAGTGTCCTCCTCAGTCTGCATTACCTCTACATCTTGGGCAAAGTGGACAGCCTTCTTACCAGCCAGAAGATTGCAAATTGTGTCCAGCTTAGATCTAAATTCAGCCATCTCTGAATTCTCTACACTTCCACCAGATTTCTTCCTCCTCTCATCCATAGTCTTGCAACTGTTGCTGCTCACTAAGTTCTCAATCAACTGCTTAGCTTGTGCAGGAGTCCTGATGTTGAAGTTTGCATTACTGGAGTTATCCAGCGCAGACTGATATGGTAGATCTATGCCTCTGAAGAAAATACCTAGCAATGTGACCTCAGTGAATCCATGGTGTGGGCAGTCACGCTGGTACTTCCTGAATCTAATCCAAGCAGTCTTAAGAGGCTCAGTAGGACCTTGGGTAAATGTCAGAATGTCCTGTCTGGACTGATCGGAACGCGCATCATCATAGAAGTGACGCAGAAACTCACTCTTCAGGGCTGCCCAGGTAGTATACTGACCAGGTGCCAGTTGCTTCAGCCATGCAGCAGCATCTCCAGCGAGACTGTATGGAAAGAGTTTAAGGAACAGATAATCCTGGCAGACTCCATCATACTTCATGCCATTGATTAGGTCCTCAAACTGATCAATGTGATCCATAGGCTGCTCCGTGGGATGACCATGGAAAGCATTATGTCTCATCAGCGAGTAGTAGATGGTCTTGATCTCAAAGTCATCCCTCTCAAAACCAGGAAGTACTAGAGCTGACCGGTTTGCATGAAACTCATCCGGTCTGTTGTAGTCAGCTAAAGTCCTCTCATGGATAACCATCTGTCTGTTTTGGGCCGGTCTTTGACCTTGGTTCTGCTCCTGTTGCGGTTGCTCACGAGGATCAGGGATTACATTCCCTTCAGCATCAATCCGTTGCCCAGCAGCATTATACGGATTGTTGTCTTGGTCCCTCAGGGTACCTTGAGCATCAGGCATAATGATTAACTTTTGTACCACCATCCTTGCTCTTCTTTCTCTTCTGTTAGTCCTCTCTAGACGTCCAAGTTCTTCAAGTCCGATATTAACGAGGTTCAGGTTCTGATTACTTCGGGTTTCACGCGTCTGCATAAACTTTCTGTAATCGTCAAGAAACGATCGATGCTAGCAGTGCAACGATCGATTCAATCTCAGAATCGCCTAGTGACGATCGTCACAAAGGTGCAACGATCGACGCAAAGCGAAATCGGTACCTGCGACAGAGAGAAAACAGAGAGAAATCAGTAACTTAAAATAAAAACAAAACAAAACGAAACAAAAATAAAAAATCCTAGTAAAAACCCTAAGTTCGATCCTATCGAAGACTCTAAGAGTCCCCGGCAACGGCGCCAAAAACTTGATAGGGTCTAGTTTTAATCCTATTCTACTGCAAGTGCACAGTTAAGTGATTGTAGTATATAGGGTATCGAATACACAGAGACTCTGGTCTCGATAGATAAAGAACCGTAGGAATTTAAACTAAGAAGAAAGCAATTTGTATTAAACTAAATAGCAAAGCAAGAAAGTAAACAAGTAGCAGATTGTGGGTGGTGAAAGCAGTTAATTAAAGGCGCTAAGTCTAGGGCGTTCTCAGGAAATCAGACAACCAGACAAATCAATCAGTCATGATCTAATTAAGCACAGTTCTAGAACTCAAATCACGGATATAGAATTAACCAAATCTCTTTGCGAGAATTCTCTAAGTCTAAGTGCAGTAATCCAAATCTCTTTGCAATTACTAACAGATTAAACCAGCATTAATTTCAAGTTCGATATGTTCACAATTAAACTAAGCCAAATCTCTTTGCGAATAATTTAATTGCTCAACCTAAATAGTTCAGATTCTAAACCACACTCTCGTGTCGTATTTAGCAACCTAAGATCTAGATTCTAATTGATCAGGTTAGAACTAGCATTAAACACAATTTAGATTGAAGAACATTCTATTCATGTGAATCCTTAACTGAATTAAACAAGTCTAGCAAGTCATGAAATCCTTAATGAGAAACCCTAAACCTAACTATAAATCTACTCAGACATGATTAATGAAACAGAAATCATAGAATTAATAGATTGCATATAAGAAATTAAATAGATAAGGGGGTTCGAAATCTTCTCCAAAATAGATGAAGTACAGGATTAGATCAGCACCAAAAGCTCTAAAAATCTCTTAGCTCTAAGTATGAAAGCGTATCTAAAATAAACACCAAAATCCTAATTATATAGGCTTAATCTCGGCTGGGGCTTCTTTGTAAATACTGGAAACTTCTGGGCCGAAGTGCAAAATCTCCATTCTTTATTAAACCGCCAAATCGGCCCATCTCGCTAGTGTGTCGATCGACACCAAGGGTGTGTCGATCGATGCATGATCTTAAAAACGGACATTGAGCTCAATCTCCTTGCCAAACACTCCAAAAGTCCCAAAATGCTCCAATATCTCCAATTCCGCTCCACACCTGATTAAACCTGTAAAAGACTCTAAAAGAACACAAAAGAACACTAAAACACAATTATATCATGGCATAAAACCGGTAAAAGCCATGATATATCAGAGACCTCGACTTACCCACTAGTCTGAGGGTGATAAGGAGTAGCAACTCGGTGATGAACTCCATGCTTCTGTAGCAGCTTCTCGAAGAACTTATTAATGAAATGAGATCCTCCATCACTAATCACTATCCGAGGTACTCTAGGGAATATGATGGTCTTAAACAACTTAATAACCACCGAAGAATCATTGGTTGGACTAGCTATTGCTTCCACCCACTTAGACACATAGTCTAAAACAACCAAAATGAACTTATTCCCGTAGGATGAGGGAAAAGGACCCATGAAATCTATGCCCCAGCAATCGAAAACCTCAACCTCAAGAATGAAATTCTGAGGCATCTCATGCTTCTTACTGATTTTCCCTCTCCTCTGATAGGCATCACACTGAGAGACAAAAGAATGAGCGTCTCTAAACATCGTAGGCCACCAGAAACCTGCTTGCAAAACCTTAGACAGAGTCTTGAAAGTATCAAAATGTCCAGCATAATCTGATCCATGGCAATGGAATAAGATATCTGGAACCTCTGATTCAGCAATGCTTCTCCTGTAAAGACCATCCGAACAGTGCTTGTAGAGATAAGGCTCATCCCAATAGTATCGTCAGAGCTCTCTGAAGAACTTCTTCTTGGCATACCCCTTCAACTCATCTGGTTCAGTCTCTGCAGCCAGGTAATTAGCTATATCTGCATACCAGGGTTGATTGGTCGTCGCGACAACATAAACTTCGAAGTCGTAGTGTCTAATTTGAACCTTTAAAGGTTATGGGTTCGTAGGCGCATTGCAAGGATCGTCGCTCAGGTCCGCGTCGATCGTTTTTCTCCCGATACTTGCATCGATCATCGCCAATGTGGCATCGATCGACGAAAGACGCTGAATCCGACAGTTCTGCAACTTCTTGTCCAAATCCATCCCAAATACTGTCTCGATCATATTGATGTTCTCCTCAGGCAAGAAATCATTAAAGGGAACGTCATCTTCAACCAGAATCCTTGACAGATGGTCAGCAACCCCATTTTCAACTCCGTTATTGTCCCTCACTTCAATGTCAAACTCCTGAAGCAACACAATCCATCTGAACAATCTTGGTTTAGCATCCTTCTTCTGCATCAGATACTTCAGAGCTGAATGATCAGTGTGTACAATCACTTTGGAACCAACAAGATAAGGGCGAAACTTCTCAAATGCAAAGACAACAGCCACAGCTCCTTCTCTGTAGTAGCATAGTTTCTCTGCGCATCATCTAGTGTTCTGCTGGCATAGTAAATGGCATGAAGCTTCTTGTTTTTCTTCTGGCCCAGAACAGCTCCTACAACATAGTCGCTCGCATCGCACATAACCTCAAAAGGTAAATCCCAATCTGGTGGCTGAACTATATGAGCACTCACTAATGCTTGCTTGATCTCTTCAAATCTAGTCTGACAATCTGCAGTGAACTCAAACTTGGTATCCTTACACAGCAGAGCAGTTAGTGGTCTAGCAATCTTACTGAAATCTTTGAGGAACCGTGTATAGAAACAACCATGTCCAAGAAAGCTCCTCACAGACTTCACAGAATCAGGCGCCTGAAGGCTGGTCATGACCTCAATATTAGCGCGTTCTACTTCGATCCCTGCTTCAGACACTCTATGTCCTAGAACAATGCCATCTCTGACCATGAAATGACACTTCTCCCAATCAAGAACCAAGTGCTTCTCCTCACATCTAGCTAGCACTTTGCACAGATTATCCAAGCACTCATTATAAGATGACCCGTAGACTGAAAAGTCATCCATAAACACCTCCATAAAGTCCTCAATCATATCAGTAAATATGGACATTTTGCATCTCTGGAAGGTGGCTGGTGCATTACAAAGTCCAAAAGGCATCCTGCGATATGCAAATGTGCCATATGGACAAGTAAAAGTAGTCTTTCCCTGATCCTCTAGATGGATGGGAATCTGGAAGAAGCCTGAATACCCATCGAGGAAGCAATAGTAAGGATGAATAGCTAACCTCTCCAGCATCTGATCGATGAAAGGCAAAGGGAAATGATCCTATTGTCGCAGCATTGAGCTTCCTGTAATCTATGCACATCCGGTGTCCATTCACAGTCCTTGTAGGAAGCAGCTCGTTCTTCTCATTCTTCACTACTGTAACTCCACCTTTCTTAGGCACTACATGGACTGGACTAACCCAATCGCTATCTGAAATCGGATAGATGATCCCAGTGTTGGAAATGTGTCCAGTAATCTCGGTACTGTCTCTAGAAAGTAAGAGTATGTCAAAGATCAGACATAAGTCATATAATACTGGGGGTCATGATGGCTTGCTAGAGTCCGCTCATGATCTATAAGTCTTGGACTTATTGCCTTTATTATATGATCCCATATGGGTCACACGCCTAAGCTAACAGGAAATCGTGTAGGAACGGTTTAGCAGGAGTATGGTAAAAGTGCTAGGCATTTACTATACTTAGAGAGAATAAGAGGGTTAAGCCATTGTGCATCGATCGATGCATAAGGTGCAACGATCGATGCAATGCGCGAACGCCTCGGAGTTAATTGGCATTTGGGCCAAATGGCCCAAAACGAACTGAACAAGTTTTATATAAACTTAAGACGAGTTCAGGTCGAGTTGGAGCCCTAGCCGCGACTCTCTCTCTCCCTGCGACCTCCCACAGCTCGGTCTAGCAGCTTTCTTCCTGCTTGGTGTGCGTGTGTGAACCTCTGGAGGAGTTATCACTCGGTGGCTCTCTGATCTCTGACCTGTTCTCTCTTTCCGCTGCAAAACAGGTAAAAGGTGAGATCTACTTATGTTTCTAATCAAGAGAACCTAGATCTGGCATGTTTAGGATCAAGTAATCTGATGAATTACATCAGGATCAACTAAACAGTTCCTTCAGTGGTATCAGAGCTATTGGTTCTGGTTTTTCTTGTTTAGAAGCTTGTTTAGGATTGTTTAAAAGTGTGTTTTTGAATCAATCTACTGATAAGATTAAAACACTTAAGAAACAAGAATTGAATTCTAAACAAACAGTTGAAAAATCGCATGACCAAGCTATACTGATTTGGTATGCGACCTAAACTGATTTTGCATCGACTGAGATCGCATTGCATCGATCGATGCAATGCATGGATCGATCGTTGCAACCGCGAGAGATTGACCACGATCGCATGGATCGTTCATACGATCGCATGGATCTCGCGAGAATCTCTCGGCCAAACCTGATAACCGTTCGTGCACGCGTGAGAGCATCGATCGATGCAGGATCGATGAACGATCGTTGCAGGATCGATGCTGAGAGCATCGATCGATGCGGTTAGGGTTTAGACTCGGTTTAATTTAATTAAAATTAAACGTCTCGGTTTAATAAACAGTTTTAATAATTTTATTAAATCTGGTTAAACCGGGATAAGAAATCCAATGTCGAAAGAATTATTGGATTTAGTGCCTAAACCAGGATTTTCTAATTTGATTTGGTTGGACCAAATAAATTGAGAAAATCCGGTTTAGTAAATAACCGGTTGACAATTGTGGTCGTCGTAGTAATTAATTTTGGTTAGACCAATTTTAATGAACCAGACCGGTTATGTCATTTAATTGGACAATTGGGTCATGTCTTGGACATGGACAAATTCTTGGGCCTCGGGCCAAGAAGTTAAAACAATTGGGCCAATTATTTGAGTCTTTCTTCAGATCAATTTAAAATTTATTTTATAAAGTTATAAAGTCGATTTTAAATTAAAGTTTCCGAAATTTTGAAATTAGAAAGTTTCTTAAATTAGAAGTTTCTGAATTTGCATGTTTTGGATTTAAGGAAAGTTTCCATTTTTAGAAAGTTTCCTAAAATAGTAGGTTTCCTAAAATAGAAAGTTTCCGAAATAGTAATCTTCTATTTTGGGAATGAAATTTTAATAAACCTACGAACCTCATATAATATCAAGCGTTGGATGTCTTGTCCATTCTATGTCAGCTGTCAAAGCCCATTCAATTGTATTCATGGCCTTACAGTGTGAGGATGTCTGCTTTTGCGTGGGTAAGACGGTTTGTGATTCATAAATGTCATTGGGAGTCACAGACATTAATGATTACATGACTGTATAGTCTGGTTTTCTTGACTAGGCCATCGGGAGTCCCGGGCCTTGAGACATCAGAGTGGATTGGGCCTCGGGCCCAGATTCACAACCAAGAGTTATATCACGGATGTAATTAGCCGATACAGGGCTTACCGATATAAGCTAAGGTTGGGTGACGGCCAGTGGCCCACTTTAATCTTAGTTATATGTGGATCTTGGAATCATTATATTCAATTGAGGGTAACTTATGTTATTGAATATAATGCGTGATTAATCATATTAATTTTAATACGAGATTAATCATATTGAACATATTAACTAAAATCCTTTTATCTTAAATTTCAGTTATGACTAGCACAAACAATCAAAACACTTTCTCGATCCGGTCTATCCTTGGGATGGAAAAGCTGAACGGATCAAATTTCTTGACTTGGTCGCGGAACCTGAGGCTAGTCCTCAGGCAGGAGAGAAAGAACTATGTTCTTGAGAGAGCTCTCCCCGTGAGGATCGGGTCCAATGCTTCTCATGCAGTATATGATGCTTGGAATAAGCATTATAATGATGCGGTAGATGTGCATGGTCTGATATTGGCTGCCATGGACTCAGACTTGCGGAAGCAATATGAGAACATGGAGTCGCCAATAGAGATGATCAGCAGCCTGAAATTGAAATTTCAGGAGCAGATAAGAGTGGAGAGATACCAGTTGGTTAAATCTCTCACTAGCTGCAAGCTACCAAATGATCATCCAGTAAGTCCTCATGTCAGTAAAATGATGGGTTACATTGATAACCTGAGGAAACTGGATTATCCAGTTAGCCAAGAATTGGCAACTGAGATCATTCTGCAGTCACTGCCGTCAAGCTATGATAAGTTCAGAAGGAACTATATCAAGAAAGGCTTAACGAAGACGCTGACTGAACTGCATGATATGCTCAAGACAGTTGAGCCAAACGTGAAGAGTACCCTGTACAATCTCATGAATGAGAAGGGTAGGTTTACTAAACCTAATGCAGACAAGGGTGAAGACAAAGTTGTCCAGATTTTGAATCATGGCAAGCGTGTGTCTTCTGAGCCCGAGTCAGACTCTTACGTTGGTAAGTGCTGCTACTGTAAGGAGACAGGGCATTGGAAGAGAGATTGCATTAAATTCATGGAAGATGATGAGGAGTTAAAGTCGATATATGCGACTACTTCCTCAGGTATTCATGTTATTACTTCAAGTTCTACCTTAATGGTATTGGATACTGGTTGTGGCACTGATATTTGTGATAATATGCAGAGCTTTAGCAACAGTAGAACGTTGAAGGAAGGGCAAGTGAAACTACATGTCTGGAAGGAGCTTGGGATGCTTCCTCAGTCGTAGGGTTTTTCACTTATAGATCCCTTTGAGGCTTGGTTTTGTATTAAGTAATTGCTACAATGTACCTGCTTTAAGCAGAGTTGTCTTTCATTTTCTTTTAAGAATTTGAATGTTTTTCATTTTGATAAAAGACAAGTTTTGTTCTTTTGATCTTAATGAAACATTAATTGTAGCACCCTATTCATGGAATGGGTTTTATATCTTATACCAAAGAGTGCCTAAATGTAACATAAATACCGAATTGGTTTAAATCTGATGAATTAAACCTGATTTTTCTTGGCATAAAGTCTTGGTCACATAGAGTAAGTCGGATTCAGAAATCCCATAGTCATGGACGTTTGGGCTCATTTGATAAAATATCTTATGAGACTTGAATTCTGTTTACTAGACCAAAAGGTAAAGGGCCTATCTTAGCCGAGCTAGAGAAAAGCCCAAAGGCTTATTGGACCTGGAACATACTCAGGTATGTGGCCCAATGAGCAGTAATGCCAGAGAAAATCTCCTGTACTTCATTGTCTCTACTGATTACTTCAGTGAGTGTGACTGTGTTCATTGGATGAGACACAAGTTGGAATTCTTTGACATGGTCAAAAGAGTTCCAGAATGAAGTATAGGATCTGAATGACAAAAGTATTAAGACTCTGGATTAAATCACGAGTGAGAATACTTAAGTCATTGATTGTGTGATCATCTTAATGAGTGTGAAATCGTTTCACAGCTCATTTCTCCTGAAAACTTGAAGGTGTTTCTGTGAGAAAGAATCAGATCTTATTAGAAATGATTAAAGATGAGTCACACGAATCTTCCATGATATTATTTAAGAATAACGCTCTAAAATATCTAAGTTTACGCTGAAATAGTTCCACAAATATCGGTTGAAAGACACCACGTTAATGTGGTTTGGAATCGATCCAAATTTGTCTTTACTGAGTATTTGTACTTGTGCTACTTCGCTGGTTGTCCTAGAGAAACTAAGGCTTGTTACTTTTACGTCCAATCTGTTTTCTAAGAAGGGAAGTTATTTTCCAAGAAGAACAGTGGGAGTAAAAGCATAACTCGAAGTTTTCTTAGGGAAACCAAGGCTCGGTACTTTTACGACCATTCTGTTTTCTAAGAAGGGAAGTTACTTTCCAAAGAAGAACAGTGGGAGTAAAAGTACAACTCGAAGAAATTCGAGAAATACAGGAGGCTGCTTAACCTATTGAGGGAGAGCAGCGGAAGGATTTACAGATTTCTGTAGAATCTACACCTGTGGAGCCTGAAGTTCGCAGATATGAATCAGTTACTAATCCGAGAGTGATTTCTCGTCATTAGTTGAACCTGATAATCATTGAAAGTTCGCATGATCTGATGATCATTGAAAGCGATGAATCTGCGAAATTCAAAGAAGCGTAAGTGAGCCCGGACTCCGAAAAATTACATTTTATGTAAGTTAGCTTCATCGATCCATTCATGGATGGAAGCAAACATATCGGAGTTGGAATCTTCGTTCTGTTGAAGTAGTCAAGGTTTTGACTTGAACAGGAACGAAGCGGAACTGTGTGTTTACTAATAGATTAGTGGGAGCGATATTGCATTTCTCAAGGTGTATGTCGATGACATACTGATTCTCGGATATAACGTCCCAACGCTGTAGTCGGTAAAGGACTAGCTTGGGAGTTGGTTTAATGATTGACATGGGTAAAGCCACGTAGTTCTTGGAATTTGGATCTAATGATAGAGATCCAAAAGAGCTGGTAGGACAATGTCAGGATTCTTAAATTGACAAAGTCCTACACGTTTTTCAGCAATCCAAGAAGGGTTTTATGCCAATGTCACATGGCATTACGTTAAGCAAGAAGCAGTGTCCTACGATAACTGCTGAGCTTGAATGCATGGATAGGATTCCATATGCGACGGCAAATGGATCTATCATGTATGCCATGACACGCACTTGTTTTGATATTGCTTTAATATTGAGCAAGACAAGTAAAGACCAGTCAAATCCAGCAGAGAATCACTGGATTGCCGTAAAGAATATCCCAAAGTATTTGAGGGAGGAATACTAAGGATAAGCTCTTTAGGTAAAGGAGAAAGTGAGGTGCTACAAGTCGATAGAGTCTGAAAGGCAAGTTATCCAATGGACAAAGATGATTTCCGGTCACAGTCCGGTTATATCTTGTGTCTATCTGGCGGTGCAAGGCACTGTTGCTGACTCCATGACTTAAGCTGAACATTTCGCAGCTTGGGAAGCGGCGAAAGAGGTTGTTTGGAAAGAAGAGTTCGTCACTGAACTTGATGTGATTCCCAGCATAGATAAGACTAGCTGCACATCAGAGGTCCAAACACCTAGAGGATAGGTATAACCTAATCCGTGAGATAAATGACAGAGATGTTAAGTAGATCAGCAAGTTTCAACGGATGAGAACGTTGCTAATCTATTAACGAAGCCACTCCTTAGGCCTAAGCACGAGTCACGGACTGTTGCTGTAGGATAAGTGAAATTAAGATGTAGTCTAAATTTCAGTGGGAGTTAGTAAAGGGCTTTATTTAGTTATTTGATATGTTCTTGTAAAACATTTAAAATGTTTTAATGAAATTATTATTTCAAGATTATTTTAACTGTGATGAAATAATCGTTCCAAAGTGATATAAAGCATTTTATAGGTCATCGAAGTAAGTGACTTGATCTTGAGTCATCAAAGTCATTTAGCTTGATCATGAGACCCTATATTTGATAGATGTTTTATATCATCCTGTCCCTAGTCGAAGGTTGTTGAAATTGGAACACCAACAACCGTGTGAGACTGGATTGGTACGTGACTTATGACAAAGTCTCAGTGTGTCATAGATGCGCGGCATCAAAATCAGTACATAGGTGTATGTTGGGGAACATACGACCGGACATGACCCGCTTATGAGAACTCTTCAGGATATTTATATCTGTGTCATAAGAGATTCTCACTACGACTATAGAGTATAGTCCTTAGACCTGAGTTCGCATGCATGTGACTGCACATGGACTGATGCACTTTGATCATTGTCTAACGCTATCGTTCTGCGATAGTTATAAGGACCTTGTTTGGGTACATTGTGAAGTGAGTAGTTTACAGTGATGGAACAAGACGGGATTTGTCCCTCCAATATAAATGGAGTGAATATCTCTAGGCCAATCGGAGATTTGAATACTGGAAAATGCATGGCCATGCTCAAACGGACTGTCCCGAGTCGTTTGGATTGTCAGTATCAAATCAGAGTCCGATGAACAAGATTAGGCTTTATAAGGATGACACTAATCTTGCCTTATGACTAATCGAGATATTGTGACAAAAGGATTATGAATACAGAGATTCCAGTACAAGTGGGAGATTGTTGGAAATGTGTCCAGTAATCTCGGTACTGTCTCTAGAAAGTAAGAGTATGTCAAAGATCAGACATAAGTCATATAATACTGGGGGTCATGATGGCTTGCTAGAGTCCGCTCATGATCTATAAGTCTTGGACTTATTGCCTTTATTATATGATCCCATATGGGTCACACGCCTAAGCTAACAGGAAATCGTGTAGGAACGGTTTAGCAGGAGTATGGTAAAAGTGCTAGGCATTTACTATACTTAGAGAGAATAAGAGGGTTAAGCCATTGTGCATCGATCGATGCATAAGGTGCAACGATCGATGCAATGCGCGAACGCCTCGGAGTTAATTGGCATTTGGGCCAAATGGCCCAAAACGAACTGAACAAGTTTTATATAAACTTAAGACGAGTTCAGGTCGAGTTGGAGCCCTAGCCGCGACTCTCTCTCTCCCTGCGACCTCCCACAGCTCGGTCTAGCAGCTTTCTTCCTGCTTGGTGTGCGTGTGTGAACCTCTGGAGGAGTTATCACTCGGTGGCTCTCTGATCTCTGACCTGTTCTCTCTTTCCGCTGCAAAACAGGTAAAAGGTGAGATCTACTTATGTTTCTAATCAAGAGAACCTAGATCTGGCATGTTTAGGATCAAGTAATCTGATGAATTACATCAGGATCAACTAAACAGTTCCTTCACCCAGCATCTAGGAGTTTCATGATCTCCTTCTTTACCACATACTTAAGATTAGGATTCAGCCTCCTCTGATGCTCTACAGATGTCTTAGACTCGTCCTCAAGATGTATCCGATGCATACACAACTCCGGAGAGATACCTGAAATGTCATCAAGAGAATAGACAAGAGCCTTGTGAAGCTTGCACAGCTTGCTTAGCAATAAGGTGAGCTCTGCGTTGTTCAAACTAGCATTAAAAATCACTGGATATGTCGAATTAGGTCCAAGAAATGCGTACCTTAGCCCGGATGGGAGTTGTTTCAGCTCAATTTTCAGGGATTTTTCTTCTGCCCAGTCATTGTCGACTTGCAACAATCGCTGCACAGGAGGTGTCGATCGATGCAGCGTCACGTCAGACACATCTAAAAGCATATCTTGCTCAGCAGAATCCATTAGCCTCGCATAGAAGATTGCGGGCTTGTCTTGCAGATGCTCCAGCTCCATTATAGAGCTCAGTAAAGCTCTCTCTAGCGGATCCTCAACATGTTTCTTGTGAAAGAAATCCACAGCCAAATCACTGAGAGTATCAACATAGAAGCTCTGTCCGTCGATGGTTGGTCTCTTCACCAACTTGTCCATATCAAATCTCATCTTCAGATCACCCACATTCAGAATTATAGTCCCCTTTCTGCAGTCAATCATAACACCAACAGTGGCTAAGAATGGTCTACCCAAAATCAGTGGATCCTTTGGTTCCTCTCCATTCTTCAGCTTTTCTGCGTTTGAAATCTCGGCAGTCGCCTTGCGTCGATCGTTGATAGTGTTGCATCGATCGTTGCTGGGCGATTCTGTTACGACCTCTGTGTCGAGCTTAGGTTCAGTATCTTCATTTTCGCCTTGCGGCGATCGTTGCATGGGTGCGTCGGTCGACACATTGCGAAATTCGCGGATGCCTTCTTCCATCTCTTCAATTTACACGATTTCTTCCAAGCTCAACTGCCTTTTCTGAGCAGGAAACAACTCCTTACCACTTTTCAGCGTCACTGCATTGCACTGGTACTTAGGATTAGCATCAGTTCGTCTCGGAAGAGATCCATCTGGCCTCTTAGCATACCAAGCGGTCTGCACAACCTGAGCGTCAAGCTTCTTCACATGCGTGATCAAGGATTCAAACTTCCCATTCAGATCTTCATACACAACATTCAGCTTCTTGTTGAAGTCTACATCAGTCTTGGTCTGACCTTCCAGCAATCTCTCCATCATGGCTTCCATCTTGCTTTCATGAGAACTGGCAGCAGGAGGTGTTTGATAGGAGGGTGATCCATAAGTTCTCTGATAAGAATTACCTTGCTGAAAAGGTTTCTGATAACCAACAGTCTATCCATATCCAGAAGAGTTATGGTTGCTTGTGAAAGCACTCTTCTGTCCACCATTACATAATTTAGTACCTTGCTGATTACCAAATCTGTTTCCTTAGAATCAAGAGCCACTAATGTAGTTCACATCCTCTTCCTGGTGATCTCCTTCAGCCTCAAATACCTCAACATCCTGAGCAAAGTGGACAAACTTCTTTGCAGTCAACAAACTATGAACAGTGTCTAGCTTATTCCCGATATCAGCAATCTTCAGATTATCGATCTTTCCACCAGACTCTTTCCTTCTTCTATCTGTTGTCTTAGTACTGAAGGAATTTCTAGCAGTTCCTAATCAGATTAGCAACCCTAGGTATAAATTCCAAGCCTACGATCTAGGGTTCATGTATATTGAATCATGAGATCTCGAAATTACCTGGAGATTAGCAGCGGAAGATGAACAAATAATCGAGATCTTAAAGCGCCTCAAGTGTTGCGCCTTTACTGGTATCCACACTCACACAAACTGGAACGGACGGGATGCTAGTGCCGTGAGAGATCCAATCTCTCCGAGGTTTCTCAGAGTCTCTAAGGTGGCTGTGAATTAGGTTAGGTTACTGTCAAATTCGTCCATATATCATATATATATATATATGTCGACAACCTAATTAACCTGGGATTAAAACGTAGTTAATTAAGTCATAAACCAAAATCTGTATTTTGGTTCGCGACCTGTGTCGATCGACACAACCTTAGAAAATCGTTATTGAATGTATATCAAATATACATTCACCAGATCATTACACTAATGATCAAACTCATATGTAACATCCAGTTTGCTTAGGTGTGTGACCCTGTAGGATCATATAATACTAGCAATGAGTTCTAAACTCATAGATCATAAGTGGCTTCTAGCAAAGCATTACGATCACCCAATATCATATGAATGTCTAATCTCGACAATACAACTATCTCTAGAGTGATTACAAGTTATGATTTCAGGACATTCCCATCAATCTTTCACTTGTACTGGAATCATCCATTCCCATATTCCCTTCGTCTCTATATCTCGATCTGGCATAAGGCAAGATCCGTGTCATCCTTATTAAGCCAATATCATGTTCATCGAACTCCGATTTATACTGACAAGACAAACGACTGACAATCACCTCGTTTGAGTGTGGCCACACATTTCTCAGTATCAAATCTTCGATGGGCCCTGAGATATTGATCTCCTGTTATATGAGAGGGACAAATCCCATCTTGTTCCATCCCTGTTTCTTCACGTACTTCATGATACGCCCAATCAATGCCTTTATAGTCACCAGTTACGGCTGACGTTTGACAAGGTTAAAGTGGACCAATTCATATGTAAGAAAACATGATGAACTCAGGTCTAAGGACTATCTCTATAGTCGTAATGAAAACTCTCATGACACTTATATAACTATCCTGTAGAGTTCTCATTTGCGGGTTATGTCCGATCCTGTGTTCTCCAACACATATCTATGTGATTGACTTTATTACTCTTATTAATGACTCCATGAAACTTAGTCATCAGTCACGTCACATACTAGTCTCACGCGGTTGTTAATGTCCCACTTTAACAACCTTGACTAGGGACCTTCATAATTTATGTCCTTTATTATCTATAGGGTTTCATGATCAAGTGACATACTTGATGTCCTATAAAATGTCATAAATTACTTTGGGACTATTATTTAATAACATAATTAAATAATACTGATGTCAGATTTCATTAACATAATCAAATTATGTTTACATGAACATCATATCACAACTAAACAACAACAACTCCCACTAAAATTAAGATCACATCTTAAGACATCTAATGTCTTTAGCAGTAGTCTAACCCTCATTCGCTCTCGCTCAGCGTGTGTCGAAGGACACTGCGTCTTGCTAAGAGTAATGCCAAGAGTCATTAGCTTAAAGCCCTTCTTGGAATCATGCATATTGGACCTGTGCAAGGTCTTATCAATATAAGTATCTTGACACAATCCAATTAGCTTGTTTAATGTATCTCTATAGATTCTTATTCCAAAAATGTATACGGCTTCTCCCATATTTTTATCGAAAATAACTTTCGAGTCAAGTCTTAACAGACTGAAACAATGGAACTTCATTTCCGAGAAGTAGTATGTTATCAACATACAATACAAGAAATGCAATTGCGCTTTCACTTGTCATCTTGTAAACACACGGTTCCTCTTCGTTCCTGATGAAATCAAACCTTTTTGACTGCTTCATCAAAACGAAGATTCCAACTCCGAGATGCTTGCTTCAATCCATAAATGGATCAATGAAGCTTGCATACCTTCCTAGCTTCATTAGGATCAATGAAAACTTCAGGTTGTGTTATGTACACATCCTTTTCCAGAATTCCATTTAGGAAAACTGTTTTCACATCTATCTGCCAGATCTCATAACCATTATGAGTGGCGGTTGCTAGGAGAATCCGAATGGACTTAAGTATGGTGACTGGAGAATATGTTTCTTCATAGTCAATACCATGAATTTGCTTGAAACCTTTTCCACCAATCCAGCATTGGATATTTGAATATTACCATCCACATCAATTATCTTCTTGAAAATCCATTTACGCTCAATGGCCTTTGCACCATCGAGTATGACCAAAGTCCACACATGGTTCTGCGACATGGTTCCCATTTCGTATTCAGTGGCTTTCAGCCACCTTTCGGAGTCAAGACCCATCATTGCTCTTCAAAAGTCGCATACTCGTCACTGTCAATGATCAACAGATCATGGCAATTGGTCATGAGAAATCGAAATCTCTCGGGTTCATGACGAATCCTCTCGAATTTGCGAACTTCATGCATCACAGGTGTAGGTTCTGTTGGGAATGTCCTGAAATCTATTGTACTTGCTCTAAGTGGGAGTTGTATTGTCGAGATGAGACAGTCATATAACACTTGGCAATCATAATGCTTTGCTAGAAGCCACTTATGATCAATGAGTTTAGAAATTATTGCTAGTGTTATATGATCCTACAGGGTCACACACCTAAGCAAAATGGACATAGAATATGAGGTCGATCATTAATCTAATGATCTAGAGGATACATATTTGATATGCATACAATAACAAGTTTCTGAGGCTGTGTCGATCGACACACGAGGTGCATCGATCGACACAGATCGTGGTTGTGATAAAAGTTGATATATATAAGATATATACACGACTTTTACAAGGAATCTAACCTAATTCACAGCCACCAAAAGAAGCAGAAAACCTCTTGAGAGATCTGATCTCTAATGGCACTATCATCCCATCTGTTCAGTTTGTGTGCGTGTGGATACCAGTAGAGGCACAGCATTTGAGGTGCTTCAAGATCTCGATTACTTGCAAACCTTCCGCTGCTAATATCCAGGTAACTTTGAGATCTCTTGATTCAATTACATGAACCCTTAGATCTTAGGGAATGGAATTTATACCTAGGGTTGCTAATCTGATTAGAACTGCTAGAAATTCCTACAGTGGTATCAGAGCCTTAGGGCTCTATTGAATTAGTAGCATGTTGATTGGATTAGTTGAATCTGAATCACTGTATAAGTTGATACTAGCATGCTAAAACTCGTTTCAATCAAAATAATCTAGTTTAGGTTTTTTGCTTGAAAACGATTAGGGTTTATCGCACTGTGTCGATCGATGCCAATCCGGTGTCGATCGACACATAAGGATAACCCGGATAAAACTTAGGTTTAACCTAACCGTGACGATCGACACAAGAGTTGTGTCGGTCGACACAGACCTTACGGCCAGGTTAACCGGTTATCTAGCTTGGTTAAACCGCTAAACGGTTTATTGCGATTAATTTGATAAGGTTAGCATCGACCGAAACTAATGTAGTGTCGATCGACACTGACCGGTTATCGTGAAACCGGATCAATCGGATTGATCGGTTATCGCAAAATGGTTTTGGTTAATCTGCATCGATCGACACTAAAGTAGTGTCGGTCGACACAAGATCCGCTGGTTTGGGTTATTGAACCTGAAATCACAGAACCAGACCAAGATAAATCAATTTAATTAGAAGAATTAAAACATAATAAAACTTAACGTTTTAAAGGTTCCGTTCCTCAACTAAATATCAAGTAATCCTTGATGTCTTCCCGATCTTGTCAACTGTCAAGACTTGTTTCATTGTGCGATAGACTTGCAGTGCAAGGTGTCCACAATTACATAAGTAAGACAGGAAGTAATCGTGTTGATGGATTTGCAGTGCAAGACATCAACAATTACATGACTCAAAAGATTGGTTTACTTGAATGGGCCATCAAAATCGTTTTGGGCTCAGAGACATCAGGTGGATTGGACATGAGATGTCAATCCACAACCAAGAGTTATATTGGATATAACTAGCAAAGTTGTTGCTTACCTAGATAACTAAAATTTGGGTGATAGCCAGTGGCTCATTCAAGTTTAGTGAAGTATGGGTCTTGGATCATTATATTCATTTGAGGAAACTTTGTTTGAATATAATGCGAGTTTTCTTAATAGTTAAGACTTCTCACTTCTTGAACATCATAACTAAACCTTTTCCTTTCTTTGATCTCAGCTATGACTAACACTCATCTGTAGGAATTGTTTAGTTGATCCTGATTCAATTCACAGATTCATATCAACCTAAACATACAGATCTAGGTTCTCTTGATTAGAAACATTAGATGATCTCACCTTTTACCTGTTTGTTGCAGCGGAAGGAATAGAACAGGTCAGAGATCAGAGAGATACACCGAGGGATGAATCCTCCAAAGGTTCACACACGCGATCACAGAAAACGGCTGCTAGACCGAGCTGGTGGGAGGCGCAGGGAGAGAGGATTTTCGCGGCCAGGGTTAGGGTTAGGGAGAAAAGACTTGGCTTTTAGTTTATTAAAAGCCTTCTCTTTCCCTTTTGGGCTTTTGGGCCCAAAACACCAATCTGATTAAATCCCATTTAATCAGACCCATTAATCTTTCTCTCTTAGTACGACAAATGCCTGGCACTTTTGTCGTACTTCTGCTAAGCCGTTCCAACACATTTTCCTGTTAGCTTAGGCGTGTGACCCATATGGGATCATATAATAAAGGCAATAAGTCCAAGACTTATAGATCATGAGCGGACTCTAGCAAGCCATCATGATCCCCAGTATTATATGACTTATGTCTGATCTTTGACATACTCTTACTTTCTAGAGACAGTACCGAGATTACTGGACACAATTCCAACAATCTCCCAATTGTACTGGAATCTCTGTATTCATAATCCTTTTGTCTCAATATCTCGATTAGTCATAAGGCAAGATTGGTGTCATCCTTATAAAGCCTAATCTTGTTCATCGGACTCTAATTTGATACTGACAATCCAAACGACTCGGGAAAGTCCGTTTGAGCATGGCCATGCGTTTTCCAGTATTCAAATCTCCGATTGGCCTAGAGATATTCACTCCATTTATATTGGAGGGACAAATCCCGTCTTGTTCCATCACTGTAAACTACTCATTTCATAATGTACCCAAACAAGGTCCTTATAACTATCGCAGAACGATAGCGTTAGACAATGATCAAAGTACATCAGTCCATGGGCAGTCACATGCATGTGAACTCAGGTCTAAGGACTATACTCTATAGTCGTAGCAAGAATCTCTTATGACACAGATATAAATATCCTGAAGAGTTCTTATAAGCGGGTCTTGTCCGGTCGTATGTTCCCAACATACACCTATGTACTGACTTTGATGCCGCGCATCTATGACACACTGAGACTTTGTCATAAGTCACGTACCAATCCAGTCTCACACGGTTGTTGGTGTTCCAGTTTCAACAACCTTCGACTAGGGACAGGATGATATAAAACATTTATCAAATATAGGGTCTCATGATCAAGCTAAATGACTTTGATGACTCAAGATCAAGTCACTTACTTCGATGACCTATAAAATATTTCATATCATTTTGGAACGATTATTTCATCACAGTTAAAATAATCTTGAAATAATAATTTCATTAAAACATAAAATAATGTTTTACTAGAACATATCAAATAACTAAAATAAAGCTCACAAAACTCCCACTCAAATTTAGATTACATTTCAATGTTTCTAATGCCTACAGCTTCAGTCAGGAACTCGAGCTTAGGCTTTGGGAGTGGCTTTGTCAACGGATCAGCGACATTATCTTCTGTCGGAACTCGGCTGATCTTGACTTCCTTTCTATTTACGATGTCACGTATAAAGTGAAATCTTCTTTGAACATGCTTGGATTTCTGGTGTGATCTTGGTTCCTTTGCCTGAGCTATAGCACCATTGTTGTCACAAAACAGTGCCAGAGGCTCAGCCGCATCTGGTATCACACCTAGTTCCATAATGAACTTTCGTATCCAAACAGCTTCCTTCGCTGCTTCTGAAGCGGCGATATATTCAGCTTCTGTAGTGGAATCAGCAACGGTGTCCTGCTTGGAGCTTCTCCAACTTACTGCACCGCCATTCAGACAAAAGACATAACCGGACTGTGACCGGAAATCATATGTGTCTGTCTGGAAACTTGCGTCCGTGAATCCACTGACTTTAAGCACATCACTTCCACCGTACACCAAGAACTTATCCTTAGTATGTCTTAGATACTTCAAGATATTCTTTACGGCAATCCAATGGTTTTCACCTGGATTTGACTGGTATCTACTCGTCATGCTCAATGCATAAGCAACATCAGGACGAGTACAGATCATGGCATACATGACAGATCCTATTGCAGATGCATAAGGAATATTCTTCATGCGCTCAAGCTCAGCAGCCGACGTAGGGCTCTGCTTCTTGCTTAGCGTTGTGCCATGCACCATTGGCGTGAAGCCCTTCTTGGAATCTTTCATGCTGAATCTTTGTAGGACTTTGTCAATGTATGAGTCTTGACACAAGCCTATCAGCCTCTTAGGTCTATCCCGATAGATCCTAATTCCAAGAACGTATGCGGCTTCACCCATGTCTTTCAAGGAAAAACAACTTCCAAGCCAGTCCTTTACAGACTTCAGCATTGGAACGTCGTTTCCGAGAAGCAGTATGTCATCGACATACAGAATAAGAAACACTATCTTGCTCCCACTAGATTTCTTATACACGCATTGTTCTTCTTCGTTTCTGATGAAGTCAAATTGCTTGATCGCTTCATCAAAACGAAGATTCCAGCTCCTCGATGCTTGCTTCAATCCATAAATGGATTTATGAAGCTTGCATACTTTCCCAGCATTCTTTGGATCTATGTAACCGTCAGGTTGTGTCATATACACATCCTCTTCCAGAATACCATTCAGGAAGGCGGTTTTCACGTCCATCTGCCAAATTTCATAATCATGAAAAGCTGCAGTTGCTAGTAGAATCCGAATAGATTTCATCATAGCCACTGGTGAATAGGTTTCATCGTAATCCACACCGTGAACTTGTCTGAAACCTTTTGCCACCAACCTGGCTTTATAAATCTGGACATTTCCATCCACGTCAATCTTCTTCTTGAAGATCCATTTGCACTCGATGGCTTTTACACCAGCGGGTAAGTCAACCAACGAAAACACTTGGTTGACCGACATGGAGTCCATTTCGGAATCAGTGGCCTTGCGCCACTTGGAGGAATATGGGCCCATCATGGCTTGATTGAAGTTCGATGGTTCATCACCATCTATGATCAGAAGATCATGACAGTCAGTCACGAGGAACCCTTGATATCTCTCGGGTTCGTGACGGATCCTCCCGGATCTTCGAACTTCAGGTACCACAGGTTCAGGCTCTACAATTTCTTGTAGGGCCTCCTCCTGCTCTTCCTCATTAGGTTGAGCAGTATCCTGTTCATCTTGAATTTCTTCAAGCAGTACCTTACTCCCACTGTCTTTCTTAGAGAGAAACTCCCTCTCAAGAAAGTTACAATCCCGGGCAACAAAGATCTTGTTCTCAGAACGTAGATAGAAGTAATAAGCCTTGGTTTCCCGTGGATAACCAATGAAATAGCATTTGTCAGATTTTGGTGTAAGCTTGTCTGAGATCAATCTCTTGACATAGGCTTCACAACCCCAAATTCTGAGATAAGACAGCACTGGAGCTTCTCCAGTCCATAATTCATATGGTGTCTTTGCTACTGCTTTTGATGGCGCTCTGTTTAGAGTGAACACTGCTGTTAGCAGAGCATATCCCCAAAGGGATATTGGAAGGTCTATGTGACTCATCATAGATCGAACCATATCCAATAAGGTCCGATTTCTCCTCTCATCATTGAGGTGTTCCAGGAGGAGTGAGTTGGGATACGATCCCACACTCTCTCAGATGATCACTGAATTCCTGGCTTAAGTATTCTCCTCCTCGGTCGGACCGAAGAGCCTTAATGCTTTTGCCAAGTTGGTTCTGTACTTCATTTTGGAATTCTCTGAACTTTTCAAAAGATTCAGACTTATGTTTCATCAAATAAACATATCCATACCTACTGAAATCATCAGTGAAGGTAATGAAGTACTGATAGTTTCCTCTTGCATTTGTGGACATTGGGCCACACACATCAGTGTGTATCAGGCCCAATAAGTCACTGGCCCTCTCGTTAGGTTTATTAAAGGGGGCCCGTGTCATTTTGCCCATCATGCAGGATTCGCATTTCTCACATGACTCAAAGTCAAATGAGCCAAGAAGTCCATTCGAATGGAGCCTCTTGATGCGTTTCTCGCTGATGTGCCCTAAACGACAATTCCATAGAAACGTTCGGTTCTCCTCATTAGGTTTGAACCGTTTGGTATTAATGTTATAAATTGGCGCGGATTGATCAAGTATGTAAAGCCCATTCGTAAGAGGGGCAGAACCATAGAACAAATTGTTGCGATTGAAGGAACATAATTTATTCTTAACTGAAAAATGATAACCTTCCAAATCCAACAAAGAAATTGAAATAATATTTCTGCTTATAGCAGGTACAAAATAACAATTATTGAGTTCTAAAATCAATCCCGAAGGTAAAGACAACAAGTAAGTGCCTACAGCTAGCGCTGGAACTTTCGCTCCATTCCCAACTCGTAGCTCCACTTGTCCTTGCTTCAGCCTTCTACTGTTGCTGAGTGCCTGCATATTAGTACAAATATGAGCCCCACAACCAGTATCCATAACCCATGAGGTATTATCAGAAGTAGTTGTATTAACTTCTATAACAAAAATACCTGATGAAGAAGTCTCGAAAGTCTTCTTCTTCAATTCCTTTAGACCTTCCTGGAATTTCTTACAATCTCTTCTCCAATGCCCCAGTTCTTTGCAGAACCTGCATATGTCAGTTGGCCCAGCCTTGGACTTGGGCTTGGGCTTTGGCGTGTCCTTGTCCGCGACTTGGACAGCCTTGGCCTTTCCCTTATCCTTAGCAGAGGATTTCTTAAACCCCTTGCCCTTTTGTACCATAAGCACATTGGGGTCCTTGGCGGTTTTCCTCAAGTTGGGCTCTGCAGTCTTGAGCATTCCGTGAAGCTCAGGCAATGTCTTACTCAAGCCATGCATGTTAAAGTTCAGAATGAACTGATCATAGCTTGCAGGTAATGACTGCAGAATGATGTCGCAGGCAAGTTCCTGGCTGATTGGGCAGTCGAGTTTCTGAAGATGATCGAGATAACCCATCATCTTCAAGACATGAGGACTCACTGCCGCATTCGCAGCCAACTTGCAGTCCAAGAGGTTCTTAACTGTCTGGAACCTCTCAGTCCTAGCCTGCTCCTGAAAAAGCGATTTCAGGCTTGCCATTATCTCAATTGGTGACAACACACTCTCGAACTGCATTTGCAGCTCAGCAGTCATTGTCGCCAACATAAGGCAATACACATCATTTTCATATGACGAATGCTTTTCCCAAGCATTATGCAGAGTCCTGGCAGCATTGGCAAGAGGCCTCTCGGGGAGGGGATCACGAAGGACATAATCCTTCTTCTCCTGCTTGAGGACCAGCCTCAAGTTCCTTGACCATGTCAGGAAGTTCGTTCCAGTCAGCTTCTCCTTCTCGAGAACAGACCAGATCGAGAATGTGTTTTGTGTGCTTGTAGTAGTCATATCTGAAATATATAAATAAAAAGGTTATTAGTTATTATGTTCAAAATGACTAATCTCGTATTAAAAATTTAATATGATTAATCACGCATTATATTCAATAACATCTGTTACCCTCAATAGAATATAATGATTCCAAGATCCACATATAACTAAGATTAAAGTGGGCCACTGGCCGTCACCCAACCTTAGCTTATATCGGTAAGCCCTATATCGGCTAATTATATCCGTGATATAACTCTTGGTTGTGAATCTGGGCCCGAGGCCCAATCCACTCTGATGTCTCAAGGCCCGGGACTCCCGATGGCCTAGTCAAGAAAACCAGACTATACAGTCATGTAACCATTAATGTCTGGGACTCCCAATGACATTTATGAATCACAAACTGTCTTACCCACGCAAAAACAGACATCCTCACACTGTAAGGCCATGAATGCAATTGAATGGGCTTTGACAGCTGACATAGCCTGGACAAGACATCCAACGCTTGATATTATTTGAGGTTCGTAGGTTTATTAAAAATTCATTCCCAAAATAGAAGATTACTATTTCGGGAAACTTTCCATTTTTGGAAACCTACTATATTTGGAAACTTTCTAAAATTGGAAACTTTCTAAAAACGGAAACTTTCTAACTTTAGAAATTTCTTAAAATCCAAAACCCGTAAATTCAGAAATTTCTATTTTAAGAAACTTTCTAATTTCAAAATCTCGGAAACTTTAATTTAAAATCGACTTTATAATTTTATAAAATAAATTTTAAATTGATCTGAAGAAAGACTCAAATAATTGGCCCAATTGTTTTAACTTCTTGGCCCGAGGCCCAAGAATTGGTCCATGTCCAAGACATGACCCAATTGTCCAATTATTTGACATAACCGGTCTGGTTCATTAAAATTGGTCTAACCAAATTTTAATTACTACGATGACCACAATTGTCAACCGGTTATTTACTAAACCAGAATTTCTCAATTTATTTGGTCCAACCAAATCAAATTAGAAATTCCTGGTTTAGGCACTAAATCCAATATTTCTTTCGACATTGGATTTCTTATCCCAGTTTAACCAGATTTAATAAAATTATTAAATCTGTTTATTAAACCAGAACGAATAATTTTAATTAAGTTTTGAACCGAACCGCCAAAACGAACCGAACCGAATTGCTGAACCGTGACTATCACGTCAGCCCTAGCTTCGCGACCATCGTCCAGCCGCAAGCCGCCAACGATCCGAGATCGAGACGATGCGCAGCTTCGGACGGGACGCAACAGCCGGGACAGCTCGGGTCACTCGGACAGACGCTTCCACGATCGCCGAGCGATCGGGATGCTACGCACGCGAGCGGGACGGGACTTGGCCGAGACGCGATCGGGACGAGCGATCGGACGCGACGCGACGATCGATTGCGATCGATCGTACGATCCGATCCGATCCAATCCGACCATCCCGACCGTCCGACCCGCGATCCAACTCACGGCCGATCACCAAAAACAAGTCATATAGCTTGTTTGTGATCCGATTAATGTGTTTAGATTTCAATTCTGTTTCTTAAGTGTTTTTCTTATCAGTAGTTGATTCAGAACACTTCTAAACAGATTAAACAACCTAAACATGAATCTAAAACAAGAAATCCTAAGAACCTGGCTCTGATACCACTGTAGGAATTGTTTAGTTGATCCTGATTCAATTCACAGATTCATATCAACCTAAACATACAGATCTAGGTTCTCTTGATTAGAAACATTAGATGATCTCACCTTTTACCTGTTTGTTGCAGCGGAAGGAATAGAACAGGTCAGAGATCAGAGAGATACACCGAGGGATGAATCCTCCAAAGGTTCACACACGCGATCACAGAAAACGGCTGCTAGACCGAGCTGGTGGGAGGCGCAGGGAGAGAGGATTTTCGCGGCCAAGGTTAGGGTTAGGGAGAAAAGACTTGGCTTTTAGTTTATTAAAAGCCTTCTCTTTCCCTTTTGGGCTTTTGGGCCCAAAACACCAATCTGATTAAATCCCATTTAATCAGACCCATTAATCTTTCTCTCTTAGTACGACAAATGCCTGGCACTTTTGTCGTACTTCTGCTAAGCCGTTCCAACACATTTTCCTGTTAGCTTAGGCGTGTGACCCATATGGGATCATATAATAAAGGCAATAAGTCCAAGACTTATAGATCATGAGCGGACTCTAGCAAGCCATCATGATCCCCAGTATTATATGACTTATGTCTGATCTTTGACATACTCTTACTTTCTAGAGACAGTACCGAGATTACTGGACACAATTCCAACATCATCATAACACTTTCTCCCTGCAATCCGTCCTTGAGAAGGAAAAGTTAAATGGATCGAATTTTCACGAATGGTATCAGAACTTGAGAATTATTCTCAAGCAGGAGAAAAGAGACTATGTCCTGGAAAATGTTCTCCCTGAAAAACCGAGAGCCAATGCTCCACACGCAGAAAGGAGTGCTTGGGACAAGCATTCTAATGATATGGTCGATGTGAGTTGTCTCATGTTGGCGACCATGAACTCGGATTTGCAGAAGCAATACGAGAACGTGGAGTCGCCAATGGAGATGATCACAAGCCTGAAAAGTATGTTTCAGGAGCAGGCACGAACTGAGAGGTACCAGACGGTTAAGTCTCTCATTGAATGCAAGCTACCAAAGGACGGTCCAGTCAGTCCTCATGTCATAAAGATAATGGGTTATATTGATAACCTGGGGAAACTGGATTGTCCCATTAGCCAAGAGTTGGCTACTGACATCATCATGCAGTCGCTGCCGTCAAGCTATGATCAGTTTGTTATGAACTATAACATGAACAACTTGACGAAGACGTTGACTGAACTGCATGGCATGCTCAAAACAGCTGAGCCTAATATCAAGAAGGGCACTCCAAACGTACTTATGGTACAAGGAGGTAAGAAGTTTAAGAAACTTGGCAAAGGCAAGGGAAAGGGCAAGGCCGTCCAGGTTGAGAACCAGAACAAGCTTGCGCTGTCTACCAAACCCAAGCCCGGCCTATTTGAGACTGGTAAGTGCCACTACTGTAATGAGCTTAGGCATTGGAAGAGAAATTGCAACAAATTCCTGGAAGAGAAAAAGAAGAAGAAGAAGACTTTCGAGACTTCATCTTCAGGTATTTATGTTATAGAAGTAAATGTTACTACTTCTGGTTCTACTTCTTGGGTATTGGAACCGGTTGTGGTGCTCATATTTGTACAAATATGCAGGGCCTAAGCAATAGTAGGACATTGGAGAAGGGAAAAGTGGACCTGCGCGTGGGGAATGGAGCAAGAGTTGCTGCATTAGCCGTAGGAACATTTAATTTGTCTTTACCTTCTGGTTTGGTTTTAGAACTTAATAATTTCTACTATGTACCTGCTATAAGCAGAAATATTATTTCTATTCATGTTTTGGATATGGAAGGATATCATTTTTCAATTAAGAATAAATGTTGTTCTTTTGATTACAATGATATATTTTAGGGTAGCAGCCCATTAGAGAATGGGCTTTATGTTCTAAACCAAAGTACACCGATCTATAACTGAGAAACGGATTCAGAAACTCCATAGTGATGGGCTTCTGGGCTCATTTGATTATGAATCATGTGAGAAATGCGAATCTTGTTTACTAGGCAAAATGACCAAGGCCCCTTTCAACAAACAAAATGAAAGGGCCAGTGACCTATTGGGCTTTATACACACTGATGTGTGCGGCCCAATGAGCACAAGTGCCAGAGGAAATTTTCGGTACTTCATCATCTTCACTGATGATTTCAGTAGGTATGACTATGTCTATCTAATGAGGCACAAGTCGGAATCTTTTGAAAGGTTCAAAGAATTCCAAAATGAAGTACATAATCAACTTGGCAAAAGTATCAAGGCTCTTCGATCAGATCGTGGAGGAGAATACTTAAGCCAGGAATTCAGTGATCATCTAAGAGATTGTGGAATTGTTTCGCAACTCACTCCTCCTGGAACACCCCAATGGAATGGAGTGTCCGAGAGGAGGAATCGGACTTTATTAGATAGGGTTTGATCAATGATGAGTCACTCGTCTCTTCCATTATCCTTTTGGGGATACGCTCTAGAAACGTCTGTGTTTACACTTAATAGGGTTCCGTCAAAATCAGTGGCAAAGACACCACATGAGACGTGGACTGGAAATGTTCCGAGTTTGTCTTTCATGAAGATTTGGGGTTGTGAAGCTTATGTTAAGCGGTTAATTACAGATAAGCTCGAACCCAAATCTGATAAATGTTACTTCGTTGGTTATCCTAAGGAAACCAAGGCTTACTACTTTTACAACCAATCCGAGAACAAAGTGTTTGTTGCTCGGAACTGCGTCTTTCTTGAAAGAGAGTTTCTTTCCAAAAGGAACAGTGGGAGTAAAGTACAACTCGAAGAAGTTCTAGAACCACAGGAGACCGCTCAGCCAATTGAGGAAGAGCAACAGTTGGATCTACAAAGAGTTGTAGAAACCACGCCTGTGGAGTCTGAAATTCGCAGATCCGAAAGGATCCGTCAAGAGCCTGAGAGATATGGATTTCTACTAACTAATTGTCATGACTTGTTGATCATTGACAGTGACGAGCCCGCAAATTTTGAAGAAGCGATGATGAGCCCTGACTCCGAAAATTGGCTGAAAGCCACTGAATCCGAAATGGGATCCATGTCACAGAACCAAGTATGGACTTTGGTTGATTTACCCGATGGTGCAAAAGCCATTGAGTGTAAATGGATTTTCAAGAAGAAAATTGATGTGGATGGAAATATTTAGATATACAAAGCAAGGTTGGTGGCAAAATGTTTCAAACAAATTTATGGTATTGTATATAAACATATTCCCCTGTAGCTATGCTTAAATCCATTCGGATTCTCCTAGCAACAGCTGCTCATTATGATTATGAGATCTGGCAGATGGATGTGAAAACAGCTTTCCTTAATGGAATTCTAGAAGAGGATGTGTACATGACACAACCTGAAGGTTTCATCGATCCTAATGCTGCTAGGAAGGTATGCAAGCTTCATCGATCCATTTATGGATTGAAGCAAGCATCTCGGAGTTGGAATCTTCGTTTTGATGAAGCAGTCAAAAAGTTTGACTTCATTAGGAACGAAGAGGAACCGTGTGTTTACAAGAAGACTAGTGGGAGCGCAGTTGCATTTCTCGTATTGTATGTAGATGACATACTTCTTCTCGGAAATGACATTCCGTTGTTGCAGTCTATCAAGACTTGGCTCGGAAGTTTTTTTTCAATGAAAGACATGGGAGAAGCCTCGTACATTCTTAGAATAAGAATCTATAGAGATAGATTAAACAAGTTAATTGGATTGTGTCAAGATACTTATATCGATAAGGTCTTACACAGATTCAGTATGCATGATTCCAAGAAGGGCTTCATACCAATGTCTTATGGCATAAGTCTCAGCAAGAAGAAGTGTCCTGCGACACCTGCTGAGCGAGAACGCATGGGTCGGATTCCTTATGCTTCGGCCTTAGAATCCATCATGTATGCAATGCTATGTACTCATCCAGATGTTGCTTGTGCTTTAAGCATGACGAGTAGATACCAATCTGATCCAGGTGAAAGTCACTGGACAGCTGTCAAGAACATTCTGGAGTATTTGAGAAATACTAAGGATAAATTCTTGGTGTACGGAGGAAGTGATGAGCTGGTAGTAAGTGGTTACACAGACACAAGTTTTCAGACGGACAAAGACGATTTTCGATCACAATCTGGTTACGTCTTTTGCTGAACGGCGGTGCAGTTAGTTGGAAGAGTTCCAAGCATGACACTGTAGCAGATTCCATGACTGAAGCTGAGTACCTCGCCGCTTCTGAAGCGGCAAAGGAGGCTGTTTGGATCAAGAAGTTCATCACTGAACTTGATGTGGTTCCTAGTATTTCTGAGCCAGTGGCTTTGTATTGTGACAACAATGGAGCCATTGCGCAGGCAAAGGATCCTAGGTCACACCAGAAGTCCAAACACATAGAGAGGAGATATCACCTTATCCGTGATATCATTAACAAAGGAGATGTGAAGATCAGCAGAGTCCCGACGGATGAGAATGTTGCTGATCCTCTGACCAAGCCTCTCCCAAGGCCTAAGCATGAGAGTCATACTGCTGATATATGCATTAGATTTCTTAAGATATGATATTGATTTCAGTGGGAGTTGTATTTGGTTTTTAGTTATGACAAGATGTTCGTAAAACATAATTTGGTTATGTTATTTTAATGAAATTGTTTCAGTATTATTTAATTGTGTTATTAAATAATAGTCTCAAAGTAATTTATGGCATCTTATAGGTCATCAAGTATGTGACTTGATCATGAAACCCTATAAATAATAAATGACATAAATTATGTTGGTCCCTGGTCGAGGTTGTTAAAGTGGGACATTAACAACCGTTTGAGACTAGTATGTGAGGTGACTGATGACTAAGTTTCATGGAGTTATTAATATGAGTATTAAAGTCAATCACATAGATATGTGTTGGAGAACACAGGATCGGACTTGACCCATTGATGAGAACTCTACAAGATAGTTATATGAGTGTCATAAGAGTTTTTTCATTACGACTATAGAGTTTAGTCCTTAGACCTGAGTTCATCATGTTTTCTTACATATGGATTGTTCCGTCTTGACTTTGTCAAACGTCAGCCGTAACTGGTGATTATAAAGACACTGATTGGGCGTATCATGAAATGTGAAAGGGACATGGATGGAACAAGATGAGATTTGTACCTCCTATATAACAGGAGATAAATATCTCAGGGCCTATCGAAGAGTTGATACTGGAAATGCGTGGCCGCGCTCAAACGAGGTGATTGTCAGTCGTTTGTCTTATAAGTATAAATGAAAGTTCGATAAACATGATCTACCTTAATAAGGATAACACAGTTCTTGCCTTACGCCAGATCGAGATATAGATACAAAGGGATTATAGGAATAGATGATTCCAGTACAAGTGGGAGATTGTTGGGAATGTCCTGAAATCTATTGTACTTGCTCTAAGTGAGAGTTGTATTGTCGAGATGAGACAGTCATATAACACTGGGCAATCATAATGCTTTGCTAGAAGCCACTTATGATCAATGAGTTTAGAACTTATTGCTAGTGTTATATGATCCTACAGGGTCACACACCTAAGCAAACTGGACATAAAATATGAGGTCGATCATTAATGTAATGATCTAGAGGATACATATTTGATATGCATTCAATAACAAGTTTCTGAGGCTGTTTCGATTGACACACGAGGTGCATCGATCGACACAGATCGTGGTCGTTATAAAAGTTGACATATATATAAGATATATACACCACTTTTACATGGAATCTAACCTAATTCACAGCCACCAAAAGAAACAGAAAACCTCTTGAGAGATCTGATCTCTAACCGCACTAGCATCCCATCTGTTCAGTTTGTGTGCGTGTGGATACCAGTAGAGGCACAACATTTGAGGTGCTTCAAGATCTCGATTACTTGCAAACCTTCCGCTGCTAATCTCCAGGTAACTTTGAGATCTCTTGATTCAATTACATGAACCCTTAGATCTTAGGGAATGGAATTTATACCTAGGGTTGCTAATCTCATTAGAACTGCTAGAAATTCCTACAGGTTCTACAACTATTTGTAGATCCAACTGCTGCTCTTCCTCATCAGGTTAAGCAGTCTCCTGTGACTTTTTCGAATTTCTTCGAGTTGTACTTTACCCCCACTGTTCTTCCTGGAAAGAAAATATTTCCCAAGAAAAACACAGTTCCGAGCAACAAACATTTTGTTCTCGGACCGGTTGTAAAAGTAATATGCCTTGGTCTCATTAGGATAACCAATGAAGTATCACTTATCGGATTTAGGTGTGAGCTTATCAGAGATTAAACGTTTTACATAACCTCACAACCCCAAATCTTCATGAAAGACAAATTAGGAACATTTCTAGTCCACATCTCATGTAGTGTCTTTGTAACTGATTTTGATGGAACCTTATTTAGTTTAAATGCAGAAGTTTCTAGAGCGTATCCCTAGAAGGATGATGGAAGATTTGTGTGACTCATCATAGATCGAACCATATCTAATAGGGTCCGATTCCTCCTCTCTGATGCTTCATTCCAATTGGGCGTTCCAGGAGGAGTGAGTTGTGAAACAATTCCACAATCTCTCAGATGATCACTGAATTCTTGACTTAAGTATTCGCCTCCACGATCTGATCGAAGAGCTTTAATACTTTTGCCAAGTTGATTATGTACTTCATTCTGGAACTCTTTGAACTTTTCAAAAGATTCCGATTTATGTCTTATTAAATAGACATAATCATTCCTACGGAAATCATCAGTTAAAGGTAATGAAGTACTGAAATTTCCTCTAGCACTTGTGCTCATCGGGCCACACACATCCGTATGTACAAGGCCCAATAAGTCACTGGCCCTTTCATTTTGTTCGTTCGCGACTTGTGTCGCCCGACACACCTTTTGTGTCGATCAACACTACCTTTTGTTGAAAGGGGCCTTCGTCATATTACCCAATAAATAAGATTCGCATTTCTCACATGATTCATAATCAAATGAGTCCAAAAGCCCATCACCATGGGGCTTCTGAATCCGTTCTCATTTATGTGGCCCAAACGACAGTGCCAGAGACAAATTTGATTCGTATCATTTGACTTGAATTTCTTTGTACTAATGTTATAGTTAGTCTCGTTTTGGTTTAGAACATAAAGTCCATTATCTAATGGACTGCTACTATAAAATATATCATTGTAATCAAATGAATAACACTTATTCTTAATTTGAAAACTGATATCCTTCCATATCCAAACAAGGAATATAAATAATATTTCTGCTCATAGCAGGTACATAGTAGCAGTTCTTAAGTTCTAAACCAAGCCAGAAGGGAAAAACAAATGAAATAATCCTACGGCTAATGCAACAACTCTTGCTCCATTTCCCATACGCAAGTCCACTTGTCCTTTCTCCAAAGTCCTACTATTGCTTAGGCCCTGTATATTTTCACAAAATATGAGCACCACAGCCGGTATCCAATACCCAAGAAATAGGACCAAAAGTAGTAACATTTACTTCTACAACATAAATACCTGAAGAAGAATTATCGTACGTCTTCTTCAGCTTCTCATAATCTTCCAGGAATTTATTGCAATTTCTTTTCAAATGCCCATAACCATTACAATAATGGCACTTATCATCTTTAGAAGGACCATGCTTAACCTTAGGAGCATGGTTAGACTCGCTTGGATTCACAATCGAGCTCGTCTTGTCATCACCTTTGGTCTTACCAAGTTTCTTAAACCTTTTACCCTTTTGTACCATAAGGACATTTGGGGTGTCCTTCTTGATGTTAGGTTCAGCAGTTTTGAGCATCCCATGCAACTCAGTCAAAGTCTTTGTCAAGTTGTTCATGTTATAGTTCATAACAAACTAATCAAAGCTTGACGGCAGTGACTGCAGAATGACGTCAGTAGCCAACTCTTGGCTAATGGGACAATCCAGTTTCCCCAGGTTATCAATATAACCCATCATCTTAATGACATGAGGACTAACTGGTTCGTCTTTTGGTAGCTTGCACTCAATTAGAGACTTAACCGTCTGGTATCTCTGAGTTCGTGCCTGCTCCTGAAACATACTTTTCAGGCCATTGATCATCTCTATTGGCGACTCCACGTACTCATATTGCTTTTGCAAGTCCGAGTTCATGGTAGCCAACATGAGACAACACACATCGAACACATCATTAGAATGCTTATCCCAAGGACATAGTCCTTCTTCTCCTGTTTGAGAACAATTCTCAAGTTCCGATACCATTCAAGAAAGTTGGATCCATTTAACTTGTCCTTCTCAAGGACGGATCGCAGGGAGAAATTGTTCTGATGGTTTGTGCTAGACGTAGCTGAAAACAAGAGAGGCTTAGTTATGATGTTCAAGGAATGAGAAATCTTAATTATTAAGAAGACTCCCATTATATTCAAGACAATGTTTCCTCAGATGAATATAATGATCCAAGACCCATACTTCACTGAAACTCGAGTGAGCCACTGGCTATCACCCAAATTTTAGCTATCTAGGTAAGCAACAACTTTGCTAGTTATATCCAATATAACTCTTGGTTGTGGATTGACATCTTATGTCCAATCCACCTGATGTCTCTGGGCCCAAAACGATTTTGATGACTCAGTCAAGTAAACCAATCTCTTAAGTCATGTAATTGTTGATACCTTGCACTGCAATCCTATCAAAATGATTACCTCTTCCCTTAATCATGTAATTGTGGACACCTTGCACTGCAAATCTATCGCACAATGAAACGAGTCTTGACAATTGAAAAGATCGGGAAGACATCAAGGATTACTTGATATTTAGTTTGAGGAACGGAACTGTTTTTAAAACATTTAATCTTATTATGTTTTAATTATTCTAATAAAAGGATTTATCTTGGTTTGGTTATGTGATTTCAGGTTCAATAACCGAAACCAGCGGAACATGTGTCGACCGACACTACTTTAGTGTCGATCGATACTGATTTACCAAAACCAATTTGCAATAACCGATCAATCCAATTGATCCGGTTTTTGATAACCGGTCAGTGTCGATCGACACTACATTAGTGTCGGTCGATACCAACCTTATCAAAACAATCACAATAAACCGTTTTAGCGGTTTAACCAATTTTAACCAAGCTCGATAATCGGTCCAATCCAATTGAACCGACTATCCTGATCGTGAGGTCTGTGTCGACCGACACAACTCTTGTGTCGATCGTCACACTTAGGTTAAATCTGAATTTTATTCGGGTTATCATTATGTGTCGATCGACACCGGATTGGTATCGATCGACACAGTGCTATAAACCCTAGAATCATTTTCAAACCAAAAAACCCAAACTAGATTACTTTGATCAAAACCAGTTTTAGCATGCTTGTATCAATTATACAAAGATCTAGATTCAACTAATCTAATCATCATGCTACTGATTGAATAGAACCCTACAGCTCTGATACCACTGAAGGAATTTCTAGCAGTTCCTAATCAAATTAGCAACCCTATGTATAAATCTCGCCTGCACTTTCTCTCGGGTGGTCCACTGCCTATCCAACCAAGCGTAGTCTCGGGCGTCCTGCTCCCCTTGTATCCGCTGCTCCTCTTCCCAAGCCTTCTATTGCTCTGCCATTACTTGACGTCTGATGGCCTCATTCCTCTGAATCCTCTCTCTATCCTGATGTCTGAAGGCCGCGTCCCTCTGATTCCTTTCCACAGTCTCTGCATACCCAGCAGCCATCGCAACCAAGCCATAATCTCCGTACTCCCCTCCATCTGTCATCCCTTGGTGAATATCGGGTAACATACCATCCATGAACGTGGTCATCATGTGAATCGGCGTCCTAGGGTAGGTGCATCCTGCTCTCCAAATGAAAAGTCTCATGTACTCCTTAACGCTCACACCAGCCATCAGGAATGGTCGAGGCACATCCCGAGGGATCTCCTGCGCCTGGGGTCTCGCTGTCGACGCTCCTGGTGTGTCATCCGACTGCGGAATCGACTCAAGCTCAAACAATGGAAATGTGGGATCACGCGGAACTGAGGGTCTCATCGTCATGAAGAACACGTGGGCGCGTGGGTCAGGATGACTCTCCTCCACTACATGCTCCTTCCCTGTCCTCCTATCTCTGGGTGCATCCGCCGATGTCGATGGAGCCACTACTGGCGTCTTCCAGGGTCGACCTCTACCCCTCGCTGGTCTCACAAGTGCCTCAACTGGAATTGATGCCGACACAGATCTACTATTTGGGTGTCGGGTGGGTGACTGGGCTGCGCCGGGTATCACAACTGACGCTCCAATCGTGAGACATCTCCTCTGTCGTCTCGGAACACTCCCGCGGGTCATAGAACAATGTGCGTAGAACACTGGTAGGGCTAGGGGCGTACTCAGACCCAGAATCAGAGCTCGAATCGGTGGACATCCTGCATAAAATAAAACTATGTGAGGTCACAATAGGAGATAGCCAGCGATGTATATTGGTGTTTGAAAATATTTTCGCAAAGTAACCGTTTTATAAAATTTTCGCAAACGCTTTTGAAAAATATTGAAAAAGGGTTTTTGGGGTAAACTACGAAAGCTGATCTCTCCGGATAGGACTGGGAGATCTTAACCTAGGCTCTGATACCAAATTGTAAAACCCGTCTCCGGGCGAACCAGAGACGCGACATTAGAACGCCCGATGAACCAGATTCGGTCCAAACGGGACACCAACTCAACTTGTGCCAGGTCCAAGGTGCCTTCTTCGGATTCAAATGCACCAATGACGTCACACGACTGTATCGATCCGGCATCCGGACCTGCAAGAAAACGGGGACAGGGAAAGGAAATAGGCCTGAGTAATTGTTTCAAACACAATTACCCAGTGAAGGCGGATTTAAGGAACCTGCGATCCCGACTCACACTACACAACTACGAATCACAAGACCTAAGATAATAAAACCTTGCAAACAGGCCCGAAGGCTTTACCACGCAATCTACATCCACTCGTGCTTTCACACTCGTGAACCTCTTCCTTCAGCCCGTAAGCTCACACAATCCTTCTCTATCCTTCTTTATCCTTCTTGGGGGCTCGTCAAACCCCCAACGCCTTCTCAAGGGACACGTACCCCGTCAATGTACACGCCCCTGCCACACAACACCCTTTCGGGGGCCCTACCACAATTCTAATCAATCATATCTATCACGCACAAACAACATTTTCGGTTTAAGCGATAACCTAGCAATTCTATGTTCCACAATCAATCACATAAGCGCTTTAATATCCCTACAATACCTAGGAAAGACACTATTAACAGAGGACTATCGTCCGGAATTCAAATAGAGAAAGGGAGATAACCAACGGTTTCCTCACCTTAGCAAAAGAAGAGGGCAAAACGGTAATTTAGAAGCCCCATTTGAAGGAACTTCGAGCCAATTATACCGTATTCAGAATCCTCTTATGTTCCAGATAGCCTAGGATCTAGGGTCTAGTTAATTGAATCAAGGATCTGATCTCGTGTTTACCTTGTTCTGGCAGCGGAATAGGGTCAGGTAAACGAGATCTGTGGAGCGCCTCAGATGTTGCGCCTCTACTGATAGTCCACACGCACACAAGCTGGAATCCGCCGGGATGCTAGTACCGGGGCTCGGATCTCCTGGGAACTCAGTTTCTTGAGGTTTCTGTGTCTTCTCTCTCTCTGAGGAGACACCCTGGGCGGCGCACATAATCAATCCTTAGGTCGAATGTACAAAACGCGTTTATATATCGACCTTAAAGTGAACCGAAACATCAGTCTCGGTTTCGCCTTTGTGTCGACCGACACACTTAGTAGTATCGATCGACACACATCCTGTATCGACCGATGCACCCAATGGTGTCGATCGATACACCTCTTTGAAACTTATATTCGATGTATATCCAATACATATCGATCAGATCATATGCCAATGATTAATCCCATATGGACTATGTCCAACTTGCTTAGGTGTGTGACCCTGTAGGTTCACACGATACTGGAAATGAGTTACAGCTCATTTGTCATAAGCGGTTTCTAGCAAAACATTATGATTACCCAGTATCACATGAATTGTCCGATCTCGACAATACAACTATCTATAGAGTGAGTACAATGTGATTACAGGACATAATCCCAACAATCTCCCACTTGTACTGGAATCACCAATTCTTACAATCCCTGCGTCCCTATATCTCGATACGGCATAAGGCAAGAGACTGTGTCATCCTTATTATAGCCAACATCATGTTCATCGAATTCCTGATCAATAACCTCGACTAGGGACAATCATAATTTATGTCATCTTTTACTTATAGGGTTTCATGATCAAGTCCTCAACTTGATGACCTATACGATGATCATAAAATGCTTTGGGACTATTATTTAATTATCTAATAATTAAATAATACTGATGTCAGTTTAACTTACATAAACACTACCATAGTATGTGTATGTAAAGTTTACAACAAAACTAAAGTTACTCCCACTTGAATCAAGATCATCTCTTCAGATATCTCATACCTACAACAACAAAACAAATTTCGTGCTTAGGTTGTGGGAGAGACTGCGGTGTTTTGATTGAAATAATTACAACAAACCACACCGCCATTCAGATAAAAGCACTATTCTACGGTCCACTGCTTGGAGCCTTTCCAACAGATAGCACCGCTATTCAGACAAAGAGACATAACCAGGTGGGAACCGGGAATCGTCTTTGTCCGTTTAACTACTTTCAACCGGTTCGTCACTTCCTCAGTTCACCACGAACCTATCCTTTGTGCTTCTCAAACACTTGGGATATTTCTGGTAACTGTTCAGTGACTATTACCGGAACATATTGGTATTTTCTCGTCATGCTATATGCATAAGCTGCATCTCGACGAGCGCAAAATATGGCATTCATGATGGATTCCATTGCAGCAGCATAGGCAATCACACTCATTAATACTAGTTCAGACAATGTTCAAAACACTTCATCTTGCTAAGATTATTGCCATAAGACCTTTGGTATGAAGCCATTCTTGGAATCATGCATATTGGAACTGTCCAATACCTTATCAACATAAGGATTTTGACACGATCCAATTAGCCTTTCTGATCCATTCCAATGGATCATTATTCCAAGAACTCATGCGGCTACTCCCATGTCTATCGTTTAAATTTGACTTCCGACCTAAACCTTGACAAGACTTTAGCGTCGGAACGTCGTTTGTGAGATTCAAGTATGTTAACTACATACTGTGTGAGAATTGCCATTACGCTCCCACTAGTCTTCTTGTAAACGCATGGTTTCCTTTTTCTTTCTGATCAAGTCAAAACTTTTGACTACATTATCAGCATGTTGATTCCAACTCCAAGATGTTTGCTTCAATCTAGAATTGGATCGATGAAGCTAACATTCATGCCCAGCCAATTTTTCGGAGTTGGGGCTCACCATCGCTTCTTTGAATTTCGCATGTTCGTCACTTTTCAATAATCAACAGATCACGACAATAGGTTACGAGAAATCACTCTCGAGTTAGTGACGGATCCTATCGGGTCTGCGAATTTCAGGCTCTACAGGCGTAGATCCTACAAAACTTTGTAGGTCTTACCGCTGCTCTCCCTCAACAGGTTGAGCAGCCTCCTGTGTTAATCGAATTTCTTCGATGTATACTTTTACTCCCACTGTTCCTTTTGAACGTATGATCTTTCTTAAAAGACAGTTCTGGACAATAAAAGTACTAAGCCTTGGTTTCCTTAGGACAACCAGCGATGTGGAACTTATCATATGTGGGTTCAAGTTTGTTTGTTGACTACTTTCTTACACAAACCTTGCAATCCCAATTAATCAGAAAAACAAATCTGGAAATCACCCAGTCCACATCCAATGTGGTGTTTTTCACTGATTCTGAAAGAAATTCTTTTCTGCGCAAAGACAGACATTTTAGGATGTATTCTTAAATCGTTTATGGAAGATTCCTGTGACTCATCATTAATCGGAGCGTATCTAATAAGATCCGATTCATTCTTTTAGATGATCACTTAATTCTTGACTTAAGTATTTTCCTCCGCAATTCAATCGAGGATCTCAATACTTCTGTCAAATCGTTTCTATACTTCATATTGGAACTCCTCAAGGGATTCCTGCTTGTGTCTCATCAAATGAACACAACCATACTTTATTGATGCCATCAATAAGGTAATGAAGTACAGAAGATTTCCTCTGGCACTAATGCTCGTTGGGCCGCATACATCAGTCTGCGTAAGGCCCAATAAGCCTTTGGCCCATTTCTTTTAGCTCTGCTAAAGGGGCCTTAGTCATTTGGTCCAGTGAACAGAATTCATATCTCAAATGATTAACAATCGAATGAGTCCAAAACCATGGAACCTTTGAATTCGCTTCACTCTATGTGGTTAAACGACTATGCCAAAGAAAAATCGACTTCAAGTCATCAGACTTAAAGTGTTTGGTATTTATGTTATGTGTACAAGCGTACATTGGTTCAAGATATAAAACCCATTCCAAATGGGGTGCTACCATAGAATATTTCATTAAGATCTAAAGAACAAAATTTGTCTTTTATCAAAATGAAAAACAACCAAATTCTATACAAGAAGATGAAAGACATTTCTGCACAAGGCAGATACATAGTAGCAATTACTTAATTTCTAAAACCAAGTATGAAAGGCTCCTACAAGTGGAGAATCTCTACGGCTCATGCAGCAACCATTGCTTCATACCACACACGCAGTTCCACTTGCCCTTTCTTCAACGTTCTACTGTCGTTTAGGTTCTGCATATTTCAAAATATCAGTACCACAACTAGTATTCAATACTTACGTAGAACTTGAATTAATAACACAATACCTGAAGAAGAAGTACCATACATCTCCTTCATCTCTTGTGAATCTTCCAAGAATTTAATGCAATCTCTCTTCCAATGCCCTGACTCATCGCAGTAGAAGCACTTTCTAACACCAGACGGGCCTGACTTGGGCTTATAAGATGACACAGGCTTATCCTGATTCCAAATCTGGACGGCCCTGTCTCTACCCTTGCCAGCACAAGATTTCTCAAATCTTTTGCCCTTTATGATGTTTTGCTCTACTGCTTTGAGCATGCCATGCAGCTCAGTCAACGTCTTCATCAAGCCTTTCTTAATATGGTTCTTAATGAACTTATCATAGCTTGACGGCAGTGACTGCAGAATGATGTCAGTGGCCAACTCTAAGCTGACAGGACATCCCAGTCTCCCCAGGTTATCAACGTAACCCATCAGTTTAATGACATGAGGACTTACTGGAGCATCCTCTGGTAGCTTGCACTCAGTTAGAGACTTCACCATCTGGAATCTCTCAATTCGTGCCATATCCTGAAACTTCAGTTTCAGGCTGGTGATCATCTCTATTGGCGACTCCATGTTCTCGTATTGACTTTTCAAGTAAGAGTTCATGGTAGCCAACATCAGACCACGCACATCTACCACATCAATATAATGCTTATTCCAAGCATTATATGCTGCATGCGAGCGATTGGACCCAAGTCTTTCTGGAAGAGCCTTTTCAAGGACATAGTCCTTGCTCTCCTGCTTGAGAATGAATCTCAGATTGGATCCATTTAACTTGTCCTTCTCAAGGACGGATCGCAACGAGAAAGTAGTCATAGACATAAGCTGAAATCCAAGAAAAACAAAGATTTAGTTATGTATATGATGAGAAATCTTATCTAATAAGAAAACTCGCATTATATTCAAACGATGTTTCCTCTATGAATATAATGATCCAAGTTCCATACATCACTAAAATCTGAGTCGGCGACTCGCCATTACCCAAACTTTAGTCATCTAGGTAAGCAAATTATTGCTAATTGTACCCAGTACAACTCTTGGTTGTGGATGAGACAAACTATGTCTAATCCACTCTGATGTCTCTGGACCCAGAACTTCCGACAGCCCAGTCAAGTAAAACCAATCTTTTCTGTCTTGTTATCACTGACAGTTGCACTGCAAGTCTGTCAATGAGCACCTGCTTTACTCATGTTGCAGTGGATACCAAGGACTCCAAGACTATCCAACAAATGACACAAGTCTTGACAGTAGACAAGATTGTGCAAGACATCAAGGTTACTTGATATTTGGTTGAGGAAACCAAACCCAAAAGTTTAGCAAATCAATCTTTTAGGTCATATAATTGTTGATGTTTTAGCACTGCAAATCCATCAACATAACTACCTGCCTTACTCACGTAATTGTGGACACCAAGCTCTTGGCTAGACATCACACAACGAAATGAGTCTTGACAGTTGACCATATTGAAGTTAAGCTTTAATCAAGGTTTTGGTCGAGTTTGGTTTCTGCAAATTCAAGGTTCAATAACCAGAATTTCGAGCACTGTATCGATCGACGCAGACTTTATATGTCGATCGACACCACTAAACAAAACCGGACTTCAATAACCGGTTAATCCAATTAACCTGGTTCATCGAACCGGTCACGTCGATCGACACAACCCGTGTGTGACGGTCGACACAGACCTTAACCGAAAACAGTTTTGATAACCGGTTCAATCCAATTGAACCGACTTATCAGATCAAACTGATCTTAACCAATCGGTTTATACTAATTGGGATAATCAGTTCAATCCAATTGAACCAACTCATCCAATTTAAACCGTTTAAACAGTTTCAACTGATTGCGATAACCGGTCCAATTCAATTGAACCGTATTATCCAATCAAACTGATTTAACCCATCGGTTCATGCTAATTGAGATAATCAGTTCAATCCAATTGAACCAATTCATCCAATTTGAACCGATCTATTCGGACTTAACCAAGCATGATAACCGGTTCAAACCAATTGAACCGATTAACCATTCGCTGGGTCTGTGTCGACCGACACTAACCTGTGTCGATCGACACTGTGCCGAATCTGCTCTGTGTCGACCGATACACAAGCTGTGTCGATCGACACAGTAGGCTTTCGGTTTTTTCTTCGCGAAAAACCCTAGCCGCCGATTCTGTCGATCGACACAGATTCGACTTTCGATCATAATCGATCTTACCTGTTCTAACCAAACAACCTAGTTTGTGAATCTAAATCATCAAATTCATTTAGACAGGTTGATTCAATGGAAAACCCTAAGGCTCTGATACCACTGAAGGAACTTCGAGCCAATTCTACCGTATTCAGAATCCTCTTATGTTCCAGATAGCCTAGGATCTAGGGTCTAGTTAATTAAATCAAGGATCTGATCTCGTGTTTACCTTGTTCTGGCAGCAGAATAGGGTCAGGTAAACGAGATCTGTGGAGCGCCTCAGATGTTGCGCCTCTACTGATACCATTATCCCAAACGGACAACGGATCTGAAAAGAGGACGAGAAATCGAGTGAGATGGGCTTTCGTTTCGTTCGAATCGGGTTTAGGACGGTCAAGTTATGGTCCACCGAAGTGTGGTTGACTAAAAGTCAACGGTCAGGTCAAAATCAACCGGTTGACCCGGTCAACCCAGACCCAGACCCAAACCCAGACTGAACCAGGCCCAATTCTATAACTGGTCCAAATCCTAAACCAGACCCTAACAACCTAAACCAGGAATTGAATTGAAATTGAGGTTAAACCGGAATTCCAATTGGACCAACTAAACCAGAATTAGAAATTGAAATTGGAAGGACTAAACCGGAAATCGCAATTGAACCAGACCAACGCAGCTAACCGGACCGGTCGGTCAACAGTCGGCGACGGCGGCTGTCAACAGCGGCGGTCAATGGCGGCGCTCTGGCGGCGGGCGGCTCCTCCGGCGCACGTGGATCTCACGCGCCCGTGACTCCTCCGGCGAGTGGCAGCGCGTGCGGGCGCGTGCGGTGGCGCGTCGGGCTCGTCTCGGCGGCTACGACTTCGTCTCTTCACGACGGTCACGGTGGCTGTGTTGGAATTATGTCCAGTAATCTCTGTACTGTCTCTAGAAAGTAAGAGTATGTCAATGATCAGACATAAGTCATATAATACTGGGGGGTCATGATGGCTTGCTAGAGTCCGCTCATGATCTATAAGTCTTGGACTTATTGCCTTTATTATATGATCCCATATGGGTCACACGCCTAAGCTAACAAGAAAATATGAAGGAACGGTTTAGCAGAAGTACGGTAAAAGTGCTAGGCATTTACTGAGATTAAAGGGCCTGATTAAATCTAAGGGATTTAATCAGACTGGGAATTGGGCCCAAAAGGCCCAACAGAACTGGACAAGGGTTTTTAATTAAAAACTTGACCTAGCTCTTTTCTTCCCAAGCCTTCTGCGCCTCTCTCTCTCTTCTCTGCGCCTCCCTCCCTGTGGTCTAGCAGCCAACTTCCTGAAGTGTGCGTGTGTGAACCTTTGGAGGAGCTGTCTCTTGGCGGTTCTGCTGATCTCTGACTCATACCTCTCCATTCCGCTGCATAACAAGGTATTAGGTGAGATCTTTTATGATTCAGCAAGAGAACCTAGATCCAAGCATGTTTAGTAGGATCAATCAATGAGTAATTGAATCAGGATAAGCTAAACAATCCTTCAGTGGTATCAGAGCCATTGGTTCTATTAGTATTTCTTGTTAGAATCATGTTTAGGTTGTTTAGAAGTGTTTGAATCAATCTGTGCTTGAATTTGATAAGAAAACACTTAAGAAACCTAAGAACTAAAACCCTAATCGAAACCGCATGAACCGATCTCGGATTGGTATGCGTCGGACCGGATCGGCGAAGACGCACGAACCGATCGCTTGAGGATCGTGTTGCGTGGTCGTTCGCACGATCGCGAGAGATCGACGGCGATCGCGTCCCGTCTCGACCCGAGCTTATGCGATCGCGTCCCGTCCCGTCCCGTCGCCTCTCGTCCCGATCGGCCTTGACGCGCGAGAGTTGGACCGGTCCGGACGTGCGATCGTGTCCCGCCTCATATCCCGATCGATCGCGTGAAGCTTGCTGTCCGGATCGATGGTGAGTGCATGGGCCTGTTCGTTTCGGTTTGGTTTATGGTTCGGTTTAAAGATAATTAAAACTTAATCGTCACGGTTTAATAATTACAGATTTAATAAAATTTATTAGATCTGGTTAAACCGTGATAAGAAATCCAAAGTCATAAAATTGGATTTAGTGCCTAAACCAGTGGTTTTCTAATTTGATTTGGTTGGACCAAATAAATTGAGAAAATCCGGTTTAGTAAATAACCGGTTGACAATTGTGGTCATCGTAGTAATTAATTTTGGTTAGACCAATTTTAATGAACCAGACCGGTTATGTCATTTAATTGGACAATTGGGTTATGTCTTGGACATAGACCAAATTCTTGGGCCATGGGCCAAGAGGTTAAAACAATTGGGCCAGTTATTTGAGTCTTTTCTTCAGATTTAATTCAAAATTTGATTTTAAATTAATCAGTTTCCAAAATTTCAAATTAGAAAGTTTCTTAGAATAGAAGTTTCTAGATTTGCATGTTTTGGATTATAGGAAATTTCTATAGTTAGAAAGTTTCCAATTTTAGGAAGTTTCCATTTTTAGAAAGTTTCCAAAAATAGTAGGTTTCCAAAAATAGAAAGTTTCCAAAAATAGTAATCTTCTATTTTGGGAATGAAATTTTAAGAAAACCTATAAACCTCAAATAATATCAAGCGTTGGATGTCTTGTCCAGTCTATGTCAGCTGTTGAAACCCATTCAATCGTACACATGGCCTTACAGTGTGAGGGTGTCTATCTTTTGCGTGGGTAAGACAGTTTGTGATTCATTAATGTCATTGGGAGTCCCAGACATTAGTGATTACATGACTGTATAGTCTGATTTTCTTGACTGGGTCATCGAGAGTCCCGGACCTTGAGACATCAGAGTGGATTGGGCCTCGGGCCCAGATTCAAAACCAAGAGTTATATCACGGATATAATTAGCCGAAATAGGGCTTACCGATATAAGCTAAGGTTGGGTGACGGCCAGTGGCCCACTTTGATCTTAGTTATATGTGGATCTTGGAATCATTATATTCTTTTGAGGGTAACTGATGTTATTGAATATAATGCGAGATTAATCATATTGAACATATTAACTAAAATCCTTTTATCTTATATTTCAGCTATGACTACAACAAGCACACAAAACACATTCTCAATCCGGTCTGTTCTCGACAAGGAGAAGCTGACTGGAACGAACTTCCTGACGTGGTCAAGGAACTTGAGGCTGGTCCTCAAGCAGGAGAAGAAGGAATATGTCCTTCGTGATCCCCTCCCCGAGAGGCCTCCTAACAATGCCGCCAGGACTCTGCATAATGCTTGGGAAAAGCATTCGTCAGATGAAAATGATGTCTATTGCCTGATGTTGGCGACCATGACTCCTGAGCTGCAAATGCAATTCGAGAGTGTGCTGTCGCCCATCGAGATAATGGCAAGCCTGAAATCGCTTTTTCAGGAGCAGGCAAGAACTGAGAGGTTCCAGACAGTTAAGAACCTGTTAGACTGTAAGATGGCTGCAAATGCGGCAGTGAGTCCTCATGTCTTGAAGATGATGGGTTATCTCGATCATCTTCAGAAACTCGACTGCCCTATCAGCCAGGAACTTGCCTGCGACATCGTTCTGCAGTCTTTACCTGCAAGCTATGATCAGTTCATCCTGAACTTCAATATGCATGGCTTGAGTAAGACATTGCCTGAGCTTCACGGAATGCTCAAGACTGCAGAGCCCAACTTGAGGAAAGCCAAGGACCCCAATGTGCTTATGGTGCAAAAGGGCAAGGGCTTTAAGAAATCCTCTGCCAAGGACAAGGGAAAGGCTAAGGCTGTTCAAGTCTCGGACAAGGACACGCCAAAGCCCAAGCCCAAGTCCAAGGCTGGGCCTACTGACATCTGCAGGTTCTGTAAAGAACCAGGGCATTGGAGGAGAGAATGTAAGAAATTCCTGGAAGGTCTAAAGGAATTGAAGAAGAAGACTCTGGAGACTTCTTCATCAGGTATTTTTGTTATAGAAGTTAATACAACTACTTCTGATAATACCTCATGGGTTATGGATACTGGTTGTGGGGCTCATATTTGTACTAATATGCAGGCACTCAGCAACAGTAGGAGGCTGAAGCAAGGACAAGTGGAGCTACGAGTTGGGAATGGAGCGAAAGTTCCTGCACTAGCTGTAGGCACATACTTGTTGTCTTTACCTTCGGGATTGGTTTTAGAACTCAATAATTGTTATTTTGTACCTGCGATAAGCAGAAATATTATTTCAATTTCATTGTTGGATTTGGAAGGTTATGATTTTTCAGTTAAGAATAAATTATGTTCCTTCAATCGCAACAATTTGTTATATGGTTGTGCCCCTCTTACGAATGGGCTTTACATACTTGATCAATCTGCGCCAATTTATAACATTAATACCAAACGGTTCAAACCTAATGAGGAGAACCGAACGTTTCTATGGCATTGTCGTTTAGGGCACATCAGTGAGAAACGCATTAAGAGGCTCCATTCGAATGGACTTCTTGGCTCATTTGACTTTGAGTCATGTGAGAAATGCGAATCCTGCATGATGGGCAAAATGACGCGGGCCCCCTTTAATAAACCTAACGAGAGGGCCAGTGACTTATTGGGCCTGATACACACAGATGTGTGTGGCCCAATGTCCACAAATGCAAGAGGAAACTATCAGTACTTCATTACCTTCACTGATGATTTCAGTAGGTATGGATATGTTTATTTAATGAAACATAAGTCTGAGTCGTTTGAGAGATTCAGAGAGTTCCAAAATGAAGTACATAACCAACTTGGCAAAAGCATTAAAGCTCTTCGGTCCGACCGAGGAGGAGAATACTTGAGCCAAGAGTTCAGTGATCATCTGAAAAGTGTGGGATAGTTTCCCAACTCACTCCTCCTGGAACACCTCAATGGAATGGTGTGTCTGAGAGGAGGAATCGGACCTTATTGGATATGGTTCGGTCTATGATGAGTCACACAGACCTTCCAATATCCCTTTGGGGATATGCTCTGCTAACAGCAGTGTTCACTCTAAATAGAGCGCCATCAAGAGCAGTAGCTAAGACACCATATGAATTATGGACTGGGGAAGCTCCAGTGCTGTCTTATCTTAGAATTTGGGGTTGTGAAGCCTATGTCAATAGATTGATCTCTGACAAGCTTACACCAAAGTCTGATAAATGCTACTTCATTGGTTATCCGAAGGAGACCAAGGCTTATTACTTCTACCTACGATCCGAGAACAAGATCTTTGTTGCCCGGGATTGTAATTTTCTTGAGAGGGAGTTTCTCTCTAATAAAAACAGTGGGAGTAAGGTACTGCTTGAAGAAATTCAAGATGAACAGGATACTGCTCAACCTAATGAGGAAGAGCAGCAGGAGGACCTACAAGAAATTGTAGAGCCTGAACCTGTAGTACCTGAAGTTCGAAGATCCGGGAGGATCCGTCACGAACCCGAGAGATATCAAGGATTCCTCGTGACTAACTGTCATGATCTTCTGATCATTGATGGTGATGAACCATCGAACTTCAATCAAGCCATGATGGGCCCAGATTCCTCCAAGTGGCGTAAGGCCACTGATTCCGAAATGGACTCCATGTCGGTCAACCAAGTGTTTTCGTTGGTTGACTTACCCGCTGGTGTAAAAGCCATCGAGTGCAAATGGATCTTCAAGAAGAAGATTGACGTGGATGGAAATGTCCAGATTTATAAAGCCAGGTTGGTGGCAAAAGGTTTCAGACAAGTTCACGGTGTGGATTATGATGAAACCTATTCCCCAGTGGCTATGATGAAATCTATTCGGATTCTACTAGCAACTGCAGCTTTTCATGATTATGAAATTTGGCAGATGGACGTGAAAACCGCCTTCCTGAATGGTATTCTGGAAGAGGATGTGTATATGACACAACCTGACGGTTACATAGATCCAAAGAATGCTGGGAAAGTATGCAAGCTTCATAAATCCATTTATGGATTGAAGCAAGCATCGAGGAGCTGGAATCTTCGTTTTGATGAAGCGATCAAGCAATTTGACCTCATCAGAAACGAAGAAGAACAATGCGTGTATAAGAAAACTAGTGGGAACAAGATAGTATTTCTTATTCTGTATGTCGATGACATACTGCTTCTCGGAAACGACGTACCAATGCTGCGGTCGGTAAAGGACTGGCTTGGAAGTTGTTTTTCCATGAAAGACATGGGTGAAGCCGAATACATTCTTGGAATAAGGATCTACCGGGATAGATCTAAAAGGCTGATAGGTTTGTGTCAAGATTCATACATTGACAAAGTCCTGCATAGATTCAGCATGGCAGATTCCAAGAAGGGCTTCACGCCAATGGTACATGGCACAACGCTAAGCAAGAAGCAGAGCCCTACGACGGCTGCTGAGCTTGAGCGCATGAAGAATATTCCTTATGCATCTGCAATAGGATCTGTCATGTATGCCATGATCTATACTCGTCCTGATGTTGCTTATGCATTGAGCATGACGAGTAGATACCAGTCAAATCCAGGTGAAAACCATTGGATTGCCGTCAAGAATATCCTGAAGTATCTAAGACATACTAAGGATAAGTTCTTGGTGTACGGTGGAAGTGATGTGCTTGAAGTCAGTGGATTCACGGACGCAAGTTTCCAGACAGACCAAGATGATTTCCGGTCACAGTCCGGTTATATCTTTTGTCTGAATGGCGGTGCAATCAGTTGGAGAAGCTCTAAGCAAGACACCGTTGCTGATTCCACTACAGAAGCTGAATATGTCGCCGCCTCAGAAGCAGCGAAGGAAGCTGTTTGGATACGAAAGTTCATTATTGAACTAGGTGTGATACCGAATGCAGCTGAGCCTCTAGCACTGTTTTGTGATAACAATGGTGCTATAGCTCAGGCAAAGGAACCAAGATCACACCAGAAATCCAAGCATATATTAAGAAGATTTCACTTGATACGTGATATCATTAATAGAAAGGAAGTCAAGATCAGCCGAGTTCCGACAGATGATAATGTCGCTGATCCATTGACAAAGCCACTCCCAAGGCCTAAGCTCGAGTACCTGACTGAAGCTGTAGGCATTAGAGACATTGAAATGTAATCTAAATTTGAGTGGAAGTTTGAGGGCTTTATTTAGTTATTAATATGTTCTTGTAAAACATTTTAAGATGTTTAAATAAAATTATTATTTCAAGATTATTTTAACTGTGATGAGATAATCGTTCCAAAATGATATAAACCATTTTATAGGTCATCGAAGTAAGTGACTTGATCTTGAGTCATCAAAGTCATTTAGCTTGATCATGAGACCCTATATTTGATAGATGGCTTATATCATCCAGTCCCTAGTCGAAGGTTGTTGAAACTGGAACACCAACAACCGCGTGAGACTAGATTGGTATGTGACTTATGACCAAGTTTCATGGTGTCATAGATGCGCGGCATCAAAGTCAGTACATAGGTGTATGTTGGGGTACATACGACCGGACATGACCCGATTATAAGAACTCTTCAGGATATTTATATCTGTGTCATAAGATATTCTTACTACGACTATAGAGTATAGTCCTTAGACCTGAGTTCGCATGCATGTGACTGCACATCAACTAATGCGCTTTGATCATTGTCTAACACTGTCGTTAAGCGATAGTTATAAGGACCTTGTTTGGGTGTATTATGAAATGAGTAGTTTACAGTGATGGAACAAGACGGGATTTGTCCCTCCAATATAAATGGAGTGAATATCTCTAGGCCAATCGGAGATTTGAATACTGGAAAATGCATGGTCATGCTCAAACGGACTGTCCCGAGTCGTTTGGATTGTCAGTATCAAATCAGAGTCCGATGAACATGATTAGGCTTTATAAGGATGACACTCATCTTGCCTTATGACTAATCGAGATATTGAGACAAAAGGAATATGAATACAGAGATTCCAGTACAAGTGGGAGATTGTTGGAATTATGTCCAGTAATCTCTGTACTGTCTCTAGAAAGTAAGAGTATGTCAATGATCAGACATAAGTCATATAATACTGGGGGTCATGATGGCTTGCTAGAGTCCGCTCATGATCTATAAGTCTTGGACTTATTGCCTTTATTATATGATCCCATATGGGTCACACGCCTAAGCTAACAGGAAAATATGAAGGAACGGTTTAGCAGAAGTACGGTAAAAGTGCTAGGCATTTACTGAGATTAAAGGGCCTGATTAAATCTAAGGGATTTAATCAGACTGGGAATTGGGCCCAAAAGGCCCAACAGAACTGGACAAGGGTTTTTAATTAAAAACTTGACCTAGCTCTTTTCTTCCCAAGCCTTCTGCGCCTCTCTCTCTCTTCTCTGCGCCTCCCTCCCTGTGGTCTAGCAGCCAACTTCCTGAAGTGTGCATGTGTGAACCTTTGGAGGAGCTGTCTCTTGGCGGTTCTGCTGATCTCTGACTCATACCTCTCCATTCCGCTGCATAACAAGGTATTAGGTGAGATCTTTTATGATTCAGCAAGAGAACCTAGATCCAAGCATGTTTAGTAGGATCAATCAATGAGTAATTGAATCAGGATAAGCTAAACAATCCTTCAGGTTGGCTCGGTTTCTCGGGATTTGGGATACTTTTGGAGTTACGAAATAAGGAAAACGTTTTGTTGTTTAAAACCCAGATCTGATTCTCGGATGTTACCTGGTGAGAGTAGAAGAGAGAAAAACGTGAATAGTGCTTCTTGAATACTTCGAATGTCGACAGGGCTTCGCCGAAAAGAAAGAGGATGGGTTTTCTGGAGAAAAGGAGGCATATTTATAGGGGAAGGCTCTGGAAAAACCCTAGGGTTTTTGGGAAAAGCTAATGGGCTTGGGCTTTCTCTCTTCTTTTTAAAGAAATTTCGGCGGACCGGGTATGAGTATGTTACAAAAATCGCTTTTGGGTTATCTGAAATCTGAAATGTATTGGGGAATTTTAATCAAAAATCGGTTTGTTTTTTTTGCTTGCTTGCTCTCTGTCTAGTGTTAATTTACAAGGTAATTTTGAGCCTTAGAGAATATAAGACTGGCTCATAAAATTAAAACGAATTGAATTCTTGAATAGAATTGGTTTTTGTTTATCTTTTTTCTCATTTCAAATTAAATTATACCAAAATTTAAATTATAAAAATATTATTTGAAAAATAATATCATGTATTACATCATATATCAAGTAGATCTCGCTTGTTCATTTGGTATCAGAGCGTAGACTTGTTTACTTTATATATATGTGAGATCATGTGGAAGAAATGGAGAACTACAATGAGCTAATCAATAGCTCTAGAGTGATACTGGATGCAAACAATATGGCTTTTGAAAAACACGAATGAGATCGAAAATCAAAGGCATAGATGCATTTACATGGAAAGCAGTCGAAACTGGTTGGAGTACTCCCACTGCCAGGAATGAAGTTGGGGCATATGTACCCAAACCTAAAGAGATCTGTATAGAAGTAGAACTCAAGATGTCCCAATATATTTCCAGAGCACTCACTGCAATTTATTGTGCGTAGAAAATAAGCAGTTCGAGCTGATTTAAGGTTGTGAGTTGGCAAAATAAGCATGGGGTATACTTCAAATGCACTTTGAAGGAACATAAAAGGTTCAAAACTAATGAAAAGATCTGATGGCTATTAAGTTTGAGAATTTGAAAATGGAGGATCATGAGTCAATTGATGTCCTTAGCTCTAAGATAAGCTCACTAGCTCAAGATGCGTCACTTCTTGGAACAAAGTACAAGGAGAAGAAGTTGGCCAGGAAGTTCCTAAGGTGTTTGCAGTGTCATGCTTTAAACTTCCAAAGTCCACTTGCACAAACTTAACAAGTGCAATGTCTAATTTCCAGTGGAACTCGGTGGAGTATGCAAGGAAAATGCATTGGGTCAAATGGGAAAAGATGTGCCTTGCAGAAGATCATGAAGGGCTTGGTTTCAGAGATGTTGAGTGCTTCAACCAACCTCTCTTGGAAAACAGACATGGTGTTTACTCCAGAATCATGAATGTATGTTTGCTCGTCTCTTTAAAAGAAGAGATTATTCAAGCTCAAACTTTTTAAAAGCCGGATTGGGAGATAAGCCTTCAATCGTTAGGATGTATCACTCATGGTAGGATCCTTCTCGCAAAATGATTGAAAAAGGAAGTTGGCAATGGTAAGTCCATTAAAGTTTGGATTGAAAACTGGATTTTCGAAGATGTTTTGAGAGCTCCTTGGAGGCGCCAGTACTATTTTGATGTTATGCTTGTGGTCAGTGATCTTTTCGATGAGAGTAAATCAAAGTGGGATCTAATTAAACTTGAGGAACTCTTCTATCCGGGAGATGTGCGCGATGTTGAAGAATGAACCTATAGTGGATCAAGAAGATTATTGGATTTGGATTCATAATAAAAGTGGAGATTACTCGGTGGAGTCGGGGTATTAGATGGCTTTCAATCCAAACAAAGAAGTGTTGATAAGCAACAATATTACCGTCAACAAATGGGGTAAAAGAACCGTTTTTTGATCTCTCAACAGAACCTAAAATCAGAATTGTTCTTGTGGAAGATGATGAGCGGAGCCTTACCAGTGGAAAACAACCTCAACAAATGTGGAATGAAGGTAGGTGAAAGGTGCCAAACTTGTGGTTTTAAAGGTGAATCAATCAATCATGTTATCTTCATTTGTGATATTGCGCGACAAATATGGGCTGTTTGTGAATTTCCTTCGCCTGAGTTTGGCTTTGAGAATGGGTCGCTCTTTGCAAACTTTGTACATGTGTTACTAATTGGTAAATCGAAGATAGGCACAGTGGATATTCGCAGGCTTTATCCTTGGAGCATTTGGAGGTTTGGAAGAATCTAAATCTGTTTCTTTTTGAAGGTAAAAGGTTTGAGGTTCTAGAGGACATGGTGAAGATTAAATCCACTGCTGATGATTGGTTTAGAGCTCAAACAATGGATACACAGGCAGGAGGCTGAACGTATTAGAAGTGAGATTTTGTCAAGAAAATGGAAACCTCCTCTGATATCGTGGAGTAAATGCAACAATGGGGCAGCATGGTCATCAACAACAAAAACAAAAGGAGAGGCTTGAGTCCTTAGAAACAACTTTGGTGATATCTTTTTACATAGCAGAAGATATTTTTGTAATTTGTTGAATTTGGAAGACATTAAACTGATGGGTGTGATTTGGGCTATGGAGATCATGCTAAGTCACAAGATAGACAAGATGATTTTTGCGACAGAAGATCTTGTTTTGGTGGGAGCGATCAACCGAACAAAAGCTTGGCCTTCTTTCCGAGCAAGGCTGAGTGAGGTGAGGTCTTTGCTGTATAGTTTTAGTAATTGGAAGATGGTGTTGGAAGTTAAATTGACCAACAGAGGAGATTGTCTCTGTAATGGCCCAAAACCCAAGCCCAAAATTTTTGAAGAAAAGAAGTGAAGTCCATGTCCAAATCTTTTCATTATTGTGTTTTCTTTTCTGATTTAAGCCCAAATCCCAAGGTCCAACTCGTTAAGGAGGGAAGCCCTAGCTCTTTTCCGTATAAAAGGAGGAGAAGAGGCTCCTTATTTGTCACACAATTCCAAAGAACGAGTAGTGCTCGTGACCGGAGACCGACGACCAGTCGCCGGAGCTCCACCACCGGACCGCCGGAGCCGCCATCCGTTGCCGCCATTGACCCTTGACCGGGTCGAGTCGGGTTGACCGGGCCTGGTTGGGTTGACCGGTCTGGTTCGGTTGAAGCTTGTTTGGGATGGTTATTTTCAACTGATCATAAATAGCTCATCCTAAACCCGAATTGAGCAAGACGAAGGCCTAATCCACTTGTCTTTCCGACCTCTTTCCAGATCTGAAGACCGTTCGGGAATTGGGGATCGGGTTTTACCCTTTTTGGCCAATGTAAGGATCGGTTTGACCTTGCCTATTCCATTTCAATTCCGGACACGAGTCCTTCGTTAATGTCGTCTTTCCTAGGTAGTTTAGGATTAATAATGTGCACTATGTGATTGATTGTTGAACGTAAAACAGCTAGGTTATCACTAAACTGAAAACATTGCTTGTGTCTGATGGCTATGTGTGATAGAACTGTTTTAGGGATTACGTGGCAGGGCGCGTATAACGAGTTTTGGTACGCGTCCTTGATCGTCGGAGGAGGGTCCTGACGAGCCCTCCCATGGTGGTGTGTTGTGGTTCGAAGTTTCGGGAGCCGTTTGTTTGCTGTGGAAAGGGCGTAATGGTCGGTCCGTGGGTGAGATTAGGGAAAGGCAGCCCTAGTCCGCAACCATAGACAGGTAGTTATTTGGTAGGTTGATTGTAATGTGCCTTCGGGCATTGCGTGCAAGGTGATATTAGCTTAGAACTTGTTTCGTAGTTGTGTGGCGTAAGCCGGGATCGCGGATTCCTTAGTCCGCCCTCACTGGGTAATTATGTTTGAAACAATTTTTCAGGCCTCTCTTTTCCTTTCTCGTGCCTTTTTCCCTCGCAGGTCCGGATGCAGGATTGACGATCGATCGATGCTATTGGTGGATTTGAACCGAAGAAAGCGCGCGGGGGTCTTGGGCCCAGATTGAGAAGGCAGCTGGTTGGACCGTTAAGGTTCAACGAGTGCCTTAATGTTGCGTCTCCTGTTCGCCGGGAGACGGGTGTTACAATTTGGTATCAGAGCCAGGGTTAAGATCTCCAAGTGCCATCCTGGGAGATCAGCTTTCGTTATTTTCCCAAAACTGAGTTTTCAAACTTTTAAAACGTGTTTGCAAAAGTTTATAAAACGGCTACTTCGGGAAAGACTTTTTTCAAACACCGACTTTGCCATCGATTATTCTACGCATTGGTCCTAGTCTAGTTAGATTCTCCTCGCAGGTTTGGGTTGTAGTCTTTATACCTCAGTGGTGATATTGCCCATAAGATGTGTGTTGGCATGTATGTTGTGATTTGTGTCGTTGAGGTGTATATTGGGACGTATGTTGCGGTGCGCGCCTAGAGGGTAGTCTGTACTATTGGGTGTGTTTGTGGGGTCATCGTCTGTTCAGAGTGTTGTCTAACCAAACGTGCTAAGGCAATCAGGATGTGGAGATGTCCACCGAAGAGGCTACCAAGGGAGTGTAGCAGAGAGCGGCAAGCGTACAGGAAATGTTGAAGGAGTTGCAAGGGGCAATGTGGGAGCTGCAAGGAGTGCTGCAAGATCTGCAAGGAGTGCTAGAGGAGATTCAAGCGGTCAATAGAGAGACCTGATTGCAAGGAGTGCTACAGGAGCTGCAAGAGGTCGATGGAAAGTCCGGATCGCAAGGAGGCCATTTGGAAGTGGCGGTGTTCCGACTTGATTTAGCGTCAATAGTTGTTTGAGTTGCTTGGATCACAAGGAGCAGCAGGAGGATATCCAATTCTCTTCTAAGTATGGAATCTTAGAATCAGAATTGTGACATCAACTTCGAGGAGTTATGGACCCGCTCGTTTGAAATCTAATCAAACTGGAAGCTAGAGGAGATCTTCGTGTCACAGCGGGCTCGAGATTCAACGGTAGAACCGGAAAGGAAACGGACCGCCCTGGAGTTCTTTGTGGATTACTATAGCAGCTAAGGGAGTTCTTCACGAGGGAAAGGAGATAGCAAAGCATTGGGAAAGTGACATTGTGGCATTTGGAATTGCCTAGTTAGCGGGACTTCTATTGGTTGCAAGCGCAAGTGGATGAAGCAGGCTATTGGAGATGGAAATCCAACAGAAGAGTGTTAGGAAAACACTAAAGCGGATTGGAAAGAAGCTGCAAGGGGAGCAAAGGATGGCAAGTGTAAACGGGGAAGGAAACCCAAAGGATGGTGTTTGGAATGCACCACGGCTGAATCAAAAGGTAGGAAAACTTGAGCTGGAAATCAGATTGGAAGTCGGTTTGGGAATCAGAGTGTGCAGCGTAAGCGTGGTGGGTCGTTCCCCCCCAAGTCAGATTGGGAGTCTATTTGGAAATCAGAGTGCGCAACGGAAGCGTGGTGGGTCGTTCCCCACATGTCAGGAAGCCATAATGGACATGGTTCACTAAATCGTTCACGGAGGATAAGCAAGGATGTATGCTTGTGCAACTGTCAACGCCATGGTGCACAGGAATGGAAACCGTCGAAGAGAATCCATTTGGAATTGGATGATACACTATGGCACGGTAATGGAAACCGTTGAGGAGAATTAGATTGGAAACGGAGCATCTCATTCAATACTTAGAACCACTCGAAGGATGAGTGTTGTTTCTAAATGTTGGAAGCATTAGCTATGACACTAGTCGTTCTCTTTCTCATAATGCTATGCGTCGGTATTGACAAATCTCAAGGACATAGATAGTAACTGGTTTGACTCAAGTGGTAAAAGGAATGTGGTAGTGGAGTTCATCCTAGCAATGTAAGCTAGAATTTTAAACCACCTCATCAAGGAAACCGACCCTAATGGACATGGGTGGGGCATGTGGCGTTTGTAACGCATTCTGGAAGCTGCTATCAGATTGGCACCAAGGAAAAGGACACTTCAGAGCGTGATTTAAAATAAGGGGGAAGAAGCAGCCTCCTAGGATCAAATACAAGATCATTTCAAGTGAGTAAGCGATCGAGATCAGTTTCTGTTCAGCGAAGTTGCGGAGTGGCTGTTGGTAAGGAGTTGCGGTGGAGAACTCTCGTCCCAGAATTCGGTGACGAATTCTTTTTAAGGGGAGGAGAATTGTAATGGCCCAAAACCCAAGCCCAAAATTTTTGAAGAAAAGAAGTTAAGCCCAAATCCCTTCATTATTGTTTTTTCTTTTCTAATTTAAGCCCAAAGCTCAAGGTCCAACTCATTAAGGAGGGAAGCCGTAGCTCTTTTCCCTATAAAAAGAGGAGAAGAAGCTCCTCATTTGTCACACAATTCTAAAGAGCGAGCAGTGCTCGTGACCGGAGACCGAGGACCGGTCGTCGGAGCTCCACCGCCAGACCGCCGGAGCTGCCGTCTGTCACCACCGTTGACCCTTGACCGGGTCGGGTCGGGTTGACCGGGCCAGGTCGGGTTGACCAGTCTGGTTCGGTTTAAGTTGGTTTGGGCAGGTTATTTTCAATTGATCATAACTAGCTCATCCTAAACCCGAATTGAGAAAGACGAAGGCCTAATCCACTTGTCTTTTCGTCCTCTTTCCAGATCTAAAGACAGTTCGGGAATCAGGGATTCCTAAATTATGTTTTTACCCTTCTTTGGCCAATGTGAGGATCGGTGTGACCCTTGCCTATTCCATTTCAATTCCGGACACGAGTCATTCATTAATGTCGCCTTTCCTAGGTAGTTTAGGATTAGCAATGTGCACTACGTGATTGATTGTTGAACATATAATGGCTAGGTTATCACTAAACTGAAAACGTTGCTTGTGTGTGATAGTTATGTGTGATAGAACTGCTTTAGGGATTGCGTGGCAGGGCGCGTATAACGAGTTTTGGTACGCGTCCTTGATTGTCGGAGGAGGGTCCTGACGAGCCCTCCCGTGTTGGTGTATTGTAGTTCGAAGGCTCGCGAGCCATTTGTTTGTTGTGGAAAGAGCGTAATGGCCGGTCCATGGGTGTTATTAGGGGAAGGCAGCCCTAGTCCGGAACCATAGACAGGTTGATTGTAATGTGCCTTCGGGAATTGCGTGCAAGGTGATATTAGCTTATAACTTGTTTCGTAGTTGTGTGGCGTAAGCTAGAATTGTGGATTCCTTAGTCCGCCCTTACTGGGTAATTTTGTTTGAAACAATTAATCATGCCTCTCTTTTCCTTTCTCGTTCCTTTTTCCCTCGCATGTCCAGATGCAGGATTGATGATCGATCGATGCTATTGGTGGATTTGAACCGAAGAAAGCGTTCGGGATTCCTGGGACCAGATTGAGAAGGCAGCTGGTTGGACCATTCCGATTCAACGGGTGCCCTAATGCTGCGTCTCCGGTTCGCCGGGAGACGGGTGTTACAGTCTCATTGCTCAAAGTGCCACGAAAGTAGCCTTTCTTCAATCTTATGTTGCGGTCTCGCATCCTCTATGGCTACGTGATATCGATATCTTTGATAGTGAAAGAGTTGTATCCTCTTCTAGGTAATTTGGTCTTTTGGAGTAATTTTTTGATGTTGAGCTGATGTTCAACTGCTATATAAAGTTGGTTTTTGGTTATGTAAGAGATCAAATGTATGGATAGCTTCATATGCTAGGATCATGATGTGGAGGTTAGAAATTTAGGTGTTTGAACCCGATGTGGGTGGATCCTGTGTGACTTGTAGTATGTAATCTTTCGTTCTCTATATATCAATATTGATAACAAAAAAATAGTCTCATAAATATAGATGTTAATACAATCTTTCATTCATTAGGTATCCAATCCAATAACACAATATATGAAATTGCAACTACTACAAAGAGAGGATCAATATTCATTGGTGTAATTTAATATTGGCTTGACCACTTATACTCTAACTTTGGTACCGTTTTACCATGGGTGAAGTAAATTCCATCTTCCCTAGCATCCCAAAAGTTTTTCTTACCATAGTGAATGAGGAAACCGCCACCTTTATATGCTCTAAACTTTGCATGAAACCTGTAACCAGATCCCTGCCATAAGTCACAATCGACCTTTGTTTTTTTAATACTTTCATAAAAGCTAAAATCATAGGTTTGTCCATGGCTTAAATAGTGGTCTCCAAAGTCGTCTTGGTCTGATATACAATGGATTTTGAGAACGTTATTCGGATTGAGGAAGTTAGTAAAGTGCACGGAGTCTTTCTCCATGAACTTGATGGCGTTACTCAACCCAACGCACAACATAATGATAAGCAAAGAACACGAAAAGCGATTCATCATTTCAATAGATGATTGTCCCACGTCGTGCACATGATTAAATAGGAAAAACCATATGAACATATTATATGTGAAAGAAAAAGTTATGGTGTCCTTATATGTTATATAAAAACCAAAAAGGAAGCTTTGACTATATTTATTTCTTCTTTCATTATAATACAAACTAAAGATTAAAAAGCTTCTTTTTTTTGTTACATTAATCTTTAGTTTGTATTGTAATAAAAGAGGAAATAAATATAGTCAAACTTTCCTTTTTGATTATATTGTTAAATTTAGAGTGATTTAGGTGAAAAATATCATCTGATAATTTAATTAGGTAACAAGGAAAATGTCTTTTAAAATCATTTCAGAGGCTGCAAAAAGACGGAGATACCCCTAAAGCATATGACACGTAAGCTGAGCACAAATTATTCAATATATGAGTGCCACTATTATACATTCCACCTAAACAATTTAGGTAGCGTTAACATTTTATTTAGGTTGCTAACATGTTATTTGGCCTAACCAAATGACAAAAATGACCCTAAATAAATGGACACGTAAGCTAAGCACAAGTTATTCAATATATAAGTACCACTAGTATACATTTTATCTAGACAATTTACGTAGCGTTAACATTTTATTTAGGTAGCTAACATTTTATTTGGTGATACTACTATTTTAGATATACACTAATTTGGACTTGCATGAATGATTTAGTGTGTTATAAAACTCAGTAGTTATACAAAATGATAGTATATTCATTATATTAGTATTGATAACATCCGATTTGGACTTGCTAACATTTTATTGGTGCTGCTAACATTTTAGATATATATGTTATTATAGACTTGTATGCTAACAATTAACTTTATATGACTAATATATTTGCTTTGCCTGCAAATTAAAATGTTAGTCTGGGTAACCAAATATTTAGTAATTATTAACTAAATACGGCTTATGTTCTCACCAAATATTCAGTTGCTCAATCGACACTATCCCACCAACACTGTCCGGAAACGGACCAACAAGCTCAGTAAGATCTCTTTAAAAGTCATATTCCATTACATTCTACTTAAGAAATGGTTAAAATCAGAACCCGTTAGCTGAAGTATCAACAAAACGGTGTTGCTTATTACAATACTATGCCCAAGTTACCTTAGCTGGGTAACTGATATACTTCAAAGCTTCAATGCCCATGGCAGAACAAATTGTATTAGTAATGTCAGCACTCCAGTACGTCCACCATGGAGCTCCACCACTACCTCCATTGGACCAGAGCTTAATCACTGCTCATAATAAGAATTTTTTTTAGCTTCATCCATTCTTAGTTAATATATACAACATGGAAGAGTATTTCATATACTCACTTAAACAAGACCAAACCAAGCAGACTACATTCTGAGACAAGTTCAGAAATGCAAGGTGCTCGAATCTCTTCCTATCTCCACCAAATTTCTTCGTGGACATTCTGGTTTGGTTCTAACTGTTTGGGTCTTTGCTTCGCCATTAAACCTGAGATTTCCAACAACAGCAAGCTTAACAGTTATCTGCTTCATCAACAACAGTAATCAATTTCAAAACTTGTAACCTTTGTGTAAATCGAAGTAACAAAAAAAAATTATGAAAGGGGCTGAAGAATTTACAACCGAACCAAACCCAGTAAATCAACGATCTTTGAACAAACCCTAAACACACAATTTCAATTTTCAGCAATATAGAGAAGAGAGATATCAAGACTGGGGAATTGGGGATAAATCAAGTGGGGCACTTTCCGATCCAGAAGCGACTCTAATCAAAAGCTTGAAGAGAAATTTCAACGAGTCATACCTTTGAGTTTCTTTATGTAAGTGACAAATGACGATGACAACGAGTCGGAGCAAGCCTAGACGACGGCGAAGGTGGACGAAGTAAGGAGAGAGGAGGAGGCGAAACCAGCGATGTCAGATTTAGCATCGGATGGATTTGGTAAGCAAGGATTCATGAGCCATGACAAGTGCCGAAAGTTGCAGCTCTCTGACAGAGAGGAGGGAGAAGGTGTGCAAGAGAGAAGCTTTAGACTAGGGAATAGGGGTAGTTTGGACATATAAAAAGTTGAAATACACATATGGTCATGGATTTAATTATGCATCCTTTTTGGGCCACCTACCCCAATTATTTCGTTAAATTTATTACTTTAATTTCATTAAAATTAGCTTTTTATAATCGTGAGAGTTTCAAAGGCTTTCTAGGCCCAAAAAATAAATTTATAAAGCCTTGTATTTGGGTACGCATTTGAAAATTATTCTAAAATTAAAATGCGGCTAGATGGCCAGGAGGAATCAAACCTGAGTAGCGAGAGGGTACTACCACTCCCTTTACCACTAGCATACGAGCTCCTAGTTATTAAAATTAGCTTTAGTAGGTTATTAATTTAAACTTTATATAAATGATGTCATGCAAAATGTTGGATGTGGATTTGCACACATCTATAAACCTATTGGAAATCTTGCCACCTCATCCAAAACATTTTGCCCCAACAAATGAGCCAGCTAAAGAGTCAAACGGCCCAGCAGAAAGTCAGATCTTTTGCACTATAAATAGATCCTTCACTCTTCATTTTTCATCATCTTGTAACTTGCGAAGGCTCGTAGCTTTGGTTCCGAGCTACATTTATAATGCTACGAGCCCGATCAACATTTAGGAAGCACGTCAATCGACGGACTTCCACCTCGTCAATCATATTCATTATTCGGCTTCGACTTTATTAATAATAGAACAGTTTCCGACCTCACTTAAATTTTATTCCCACCTCGTTAGTTCGGACCCCTTTGATCGTAATCCGAATTGTTTGGACTAGATCGAAATTCCATAACAACAATTGGCGCCGTCTGTGGGGACGAGAAACTCTTCTACGCTTTAAGATGAAGCCGAAATTATAGGACTGCCCTCAGTCAGTGATAGCTCCAAGAAGACTCCGAACCCACTACCTCCGAGCTTGACCCATCAAGCTCGGTCGAAGGAACGGGTTCACCGTTCTTGTCATTCGATACTTCAAATACCCAAAATCCAAACCCTCACGCTTCCTCCAATACCGCCAATTCCAGCTCCGCGCTAACCCGCATGAAGATGTCGATGGTCAACAGATCTGTCAATCAGACCAGGATAACGGACAGGCACAAGGACGTCGAACTGACAATTCAGCCCCAGAACACCCCGATCCTAAATTATCAAGATGTCTCTTCCCACGTAAGGATCTTGATGACACAGGTCAACGAGCTGACACGATACAATAACAACCATTTTGAGCAGCTCACAAATGCTCAAAATATGTGCCGGGAGAAAATCAACAACCTTCGAACAACTGACCACCGGGCATCTCAGGATACGGAAGATCTCACCCCGCGGCTCCAAAGAACCCTGATCAATACATCTCCAACCCCAACCCCCATATCGGGCGGACGACCACCCATACCTCTCATACCCCTACTAACTGAACCAGGAGAAGACCAAACAACATCTACTGAACTGACATAACACATAGAAGAACCAAGTAATAGAAGCGAGATTGAGTTATTGAGAGCGCAACTGGACCGCATGACGTGAAAAGTCAGCAAGAGGACAAGGTCGGCCCCCCGATATTGACCGAGTTCTAAAGGAAACGCAAAATACACATTCACGAACAAGAAAGCGGTAACATCAGTTCGGCATCCGAAAAATATCAAACTACCCACCTACGATGGAAGCTTGGTTACTCGACAGTACCTAACAGCCTTTAGTATCTCAATGGGACGAGCCCAGTTCTCTCCCGAGGAACGCGACGCCGGCTTCTGCCAACTATTTGTTGAGAACTTAAACGGTGCCACTCAACTGGTTCTCGTGTTTGGAGGCACACTCCATCGACAGCCACCACCAGTTAACAGCCACCTTCCTCAAACACTACTCCATGTTCATCCAATAAGGGGCTTCAAGTGCCAACCTCTGGGAGATAAGCCAAGGACCGAGGGAATCCCTCAGGTCATACATCGACAGATTCAAAGTCATCTCCAAAATCTCGATGATCGACAACGAGGGACTCCCAGCGCTACGAATTGGACTCTGGTATGAATCATCGTTTCGCAACGATCTGGAATTAAACAAATGGCAAACTCTCGAAGATGCCCTTCACCGATCGGCCGTCTCCGTCGAGATAAAAGAAGATAAGGAACTACTTGCCAAGAAATTCGGGTCAGCAAAACCTTCAAAGGGAAAGAATCGACACCAGAATACGTTGAGCCGCGCCAGCTTTACGACCAGGAGTACAAAAATTCAGAAAAGGAAGGCAAGAAAACAACGACCTACTATGTCAACGAACACGACCAGTCGAACAACCTGCAGAACCGGACAAGAAAAAATGCTAATACAAGCAACAAATAAAAGTCTTTATGCACATATTACCAAAGGTCGGGACACGACACCAACCACTGCGCCACTTGCAAAACCTCCTGCTCGGAGAATACTAGAAAGGAAACACGAATATAACAAATTGAAATGTGCTAACAACACCCGCCAAAAACCAAATAATGAGAACCAATCAAGGGACGATGCCGGTCTAGTCCGGTTGTTGGAGGAAAAAAGAAGGAACCAAGGAAACGCCCAACAGGCAGAACAAAACGATGCCGATGCAAAATCACATAAACGAGATCGAGGTGACGAAAAAGAAGGCTCAACCAAGGAAGCGCATTAACATGATAATTGGAGGACTTCCCGAATACAGAAAATCAACACGGTCCACAACGTCACCTAGCCAGAAGACAAGCGCCCGACCAGAAGGGGAAAGAAGTCATGAGGACAAGTCATGCAACGAAGGCAAAATCACCTTCACCACGAAGCGCGAAGGAAAGCTGGGTAGACTGCACAATGATCTGCTCGTCATTAACTCCAGATAGGTAAGCATGAAGCGTCTAAAGCCTTGGTCGACACAGGAATTTCGGTTAATCTCATTTTTAGGGAAACCTTGCAAAGAATGAAACTCGAAAAATACATGGTAAAGTGGTAAAAAGAACCCTTACCAGCTTCGACAGCGAAACGAAGACCACAATCAGAGCGATTAAACTGCTGGTACGCGCTGGACATGTCACCAAAGTTATCACCTTGCCCGTCATAGATCGACCCACTACTTACAATGCGATTCTGGGAACCCCTTGGATCCATGGTCGCTCCAACTTACCATCAGTGTGTCAAATTTCCGACCTCAGAAGGAACCTTCACGATCTTGGGAAGTCAGGGGACCTCAGAAGTCAACTCTTCAAACGAGCACGAAACACTGGCGACCCCCAACAACACCAAGAGTCTGAGCGACCGAACTAGATGTTAGCCCTCCGAGCTCGCCTGCAAAGCCAAGTCTCGGCTCCAAAAAATTAAGCCGACACTAACAGGAGCTGAAATCACAAAGCCCAACCCAAACAACACGAAAATCCACACTTAGATCCAATACTGATTCCAAATATAGAAGCTACGAAACACCCTCAAACATTCGTGGAACCCCTTAACGCCGACACCACAATCACTGTCAAAAGTCAACACATGCGGATCTGCAAGGCTCAAAAGTCATAAGCAAACATGCAGACTTACCAGGAGGAAAGTACACCCTAGGGCATGGAGAAACACCGAAAAAATTCACAAACAACGATTAACAAACCAAATAATCACATTCAAGATTCTAAATCTTATCCACCTAAATTCCACCTATCTAGTCTAAATCAATAACTTTGCGACTTCACATGGGGACCATAACATACCTAAAAAGATATCTAATTATTTCACTAAATTAAAAGTGGTGGAAAGAGCAAATTTTTTTATAGAACCCCGAGATAAAAGGATAATCGAAGACTAACATAGCACAAACACAACAACTACACATGCATAACCCAATCACCGAGAGCTAATTAGACAAACAAGTAACTAACAGTCCAAACCCTTACCCAAACCAGAGTAAACCACTATACCGAAAGTCAACTAAAAAAATAAGCCAACTTGTTAATGTTGGAAGTTTCAGTTGATCCTGATTCAATTCTCATATTGATATCAACCTAAACATGCATCAGATCTAGGTGTTCTTATTTAGAAACATTATGATCTCACCTTTTACCTGTTTGTTGCAGCGGAATTGATGAACAGGTCAGAGATCAGGGAGATACACCAAGAGATGAATCCTCCAAAGGCTCACACACGCAATCACCGGAAACTGGCTGCTAGACCACGAGGAGATGGGGCGCAGAAGAGAGAGAGAGGCGCGGCTCAGTGTTAGGGTTCAGAGAAAGAGGCTTTGGCTTTTAGTTTATAAAAGCCTTCTCTTTCCCTCTTGGGCTTTTGGGCCCAAAACACCAATCTGATTAAATCTCATTTAATCAGACCCGTTAATCTTTTTCTCTTAGTACGACAAATGCCTAGCACTTTTGTCGTACTTCTGCTAAGCCGTTCCTACTTTATTTCCTGCTAGCTTAAGCGTGTGACCCATATGGGATCATACAATAAAAGCAATAAGTCCGAGACTTATAGATCATGAGCGGACTCTAGCAAGCCATCATGACCCCCAGTATTGTATGACTTATGTCTGATCAATGACATACTCTTACTTTATAGAGACAGTACAGAGATTGCTGGACACAATTCCAACAATCTCCCACTTGAACTGGAATCTCTGTATTCATAATCCCTTTCGTCTCAATATCTCGATTAGTCATAAGGCAAGATTAGTGTCATCCTTATAAAGCCTAATCTTGTTCATCGGACTCTGATTTGATACTGACAATCCAAACGACTCGGGAAAGTCCGTTTGAGCATGGCCATGCGTTTTCCAGTATTCAAATCTCCGATTGGCCTAGAGATATTCACTCCATTTATATTGGAGGGACAAATCCCATCTTGTTCCATCACTGTAAACTACTTATTTCATGATGTACCCAAACAAGGTCCTTATAGCTATCACAGAATGATAGCGTTAGACAATGATCAAAGTACATCAGTCCATGTGCAGTCACATGCATGTGAACTCAGGTCTAAGGACTATACTCTATAGTCGTAGTAAGAATCTCTTATGACACAGATATAAATATCCTGAAGAGTTCTTATAAGCGGGTCTTGTCCGGTCGTATGTTCCCAACATACACCTATGTACTGACTTTGATGCCACGCATCTATGACACACCGAGACTTTGTCATAAGTCACGTACCAATCCAGTCTCACACGGTCGTTGATGTTCCAATTTCAACAACCTTCGACTGGGGACGGGATGATATAATACATCTATCAAATATAGGGTCTCATGATCAAGCTAAATGACTTCGATGACTCAAGATCAAGTCATTTACTTCGATGACCTATAAAATGGTTCATATCATTTTGGAACGATTATTTCATCACAGTTAAAATAATCTTGAAATAATAATTTCATTAAAACATAAAATAATGTTTTACAAGAACATATCAAATAACTAAAATAAAGCTCACAAAACTCCCACTCAAATTTAGATTACATTTCAATGTTTCTAATGCCTACAGCTTCAGTCAGGAACTCGAGCTTAGGCCTTGGGAGTGGCTTTGTCAACGGATCAGCGACATTATCATCTGTCGGAACTCGGCTGATCTTGACTTCCTTTCTATTAATGATGTCACGTATCAAGTGATATCTTCTTTGAACATGCTTGGATTTCTGGTGTGATCTTGGTTCCTTTGCCTGAGCTATAGCACCATTGTTGTCACAAAATAGCGCCAGAGGCTCAGCCGCATCTGGTATCACACCTAGTTCCATAATGAACTTTCGTATCCAAACAGCTTCCTTCGCTGCTTCTGAGGCGGCGATATATTCAGCTTCTGTAGTGGAGTCAGCAACGGTGTCCTGCTTGGAGCTTCTCCAACTTACTGCACCGCCATTCAGACAAAAGACATAACCGGACTGTGACCGGAAATCATCTGTGTCTGTCTGGAAACTTGCGTCCGTGAATCCACTGACTTTAAGCACATCACTTCCACCGTACACTAAGAACTTATCCTTAGTATGTCTTAGATACTTCAAGATGTTCTTTACGGCAATCCAATGGTTTTCACCTGGATTTGACTGGTATCTACTCGTCATGCTCAATGCGTAAGCAACATCAGGACGAGTACAGATCATGGCATACATGACAGATCCTATTGCAGATGCATAAGGAATATTCTTCATGCGCTCAAGCTCAGCAGCCGACGTAGGGCTTTGCTTCTTGCTTAGCGTTGTGCCATGTACCATTGGCGTGAAGCCCTTCTTGGAATCTTTCATGCTGAATCTTTGTAGGACTTTGTCAATGTATGAGTCTTGACACAAGCCTATCAGCCTCTTAGGTCTATCCCGATAGATCCTAATTCCAAGAACGTATGCGGCTTCACCTATGTCTTTCATGGAAAAACAACTTCCAAGCCAGTCTTTTACAGACTTCAGCATTGGAATGTCGTTTCCAAGAAGTAGTATGTCATCGACATACAGAATAAGAAATACAATCTTGCTCCCACTAGATTTCTTATACACGCATTGTTCTTCTTCGTTTCTGATGAAGTCAAATCGCTTGATCGCTTCATCAAAACGAAGATTCCAGCTCCTCGATGCTTGCTTCAATCCATAAATGGATTTGTGAAGCTTGCATACTTTCCCAGCATTCTTTGGATCTATGTAACCGTCAGGTTGTGTCATATACACATCCTCTTCCAGAATACCATTCAGGAAAGCGGTTTTCACGTCCATCTGCCAAATTTCATAATCATGAAAAGCTGCAGTTGCTAGTAGAATCCGAATAGATTTCATCATAGCCACCGGTGAATAGGTTTCATCGTAGTCCACACCGTGAACTTGTCTGAAACCTTTTGCCACCAACCTGGCTTTATAAATCTGGACATTTCCATCCACGTCAATCTTCTTCTTGAAGATCCATTTGCACTCGATGGCTTTTACACCAACGGGTAAGTCAACCAACGAAAACACTTGGTTGACCGACATGGAGTCCATTTCGGAATCAGTGGCCTTGCGCCACTTAGAGGAATCTGGGCCCATCATGGCTTGATTGAAGTTCGATGGTTCATCACCATCAATGATCAAAAGATCATGACAGTCAGTCACGAGGAATCCCTGATATCTCTCGGGTTCGTGACGGATCCTCCCGGATCTTCGAACTTCAGGTACTACAGGTTCAGGCTCTACAATTTCTTGTAGATCCTCCTGCTGCTCTTCCTCATTAGGTTGAGCAGTATCCTGTTCTTCTTGAATTTCTTCAAGCAGTACCTTACTCCCACTGTCTTTCTTAGAGAGAAACTCTCTCTCAAGAAAGTTACAATCCCGGGCAACAAAGATCTTGTTCTCGGAACGTAGATAGAAGTAATAAGCCTTGGTTTCCCGTGGGTAACCAATGAAGTAGCATTTATCAGATTTTGGTGTAAGCTTATCTGAGATTAATCTCTTAACATAGGCTTCACAACCCCAAATTCTTAGATAAGACAGCATTGGAGCTTCTCCAGTCCATAATTCATATGGTGTCTTTGCTACTGCTTTTGATGGCGCTCTGTTTAGAGTGAACACTGCTGTTAGCAGAGCATATCCCCAAAGGGATATTGGAAGGTCTGTGTGACTCATCATAGATCGAACCATATCCAATAAGGTCCGATTTCTCCTCTCAGACACACCATTCCATTGAGGTGTTCCAGGAGGAGTGAGTTGGGATACAATCCCACACTCTCTCAGATGATCACTGAATTCTTGACTTAAGTATTCTCCTCCTCGGTCGGACCGAAGAGCCTTAATGCTTTTGCCAAGTTGGTTCTGTACTTCATTTTGGAATTCTCTGAACTTCTCAAAAGATTCAGACTTATGTTTCATCAAATAAACATATCCATACCTACTGAAATCATCAGTGAAGGTAATGAAGTACTGATAGTTTCCTCTTGCATTTGTGGACATTGGGCCACACACATCAGTGTGTATCAGGCCCAATAAGTCACTGGCCCTCTCGTTAGGTTTATTAAAGGGGGCCCGTGTCATTTTGCCCATCATGCAGGATTCGCATTTCTCACATGACTCAAAGTCAAATGAGCCAAGAAGTCCATTCGAATGGAGCCTCTTGATGCGTTTCTCGCTGATGTGCCCTAAACGACAATGCCATAGAAACGTTCGGTTTTCCTCATTAGGTTTAAACCGTTTTGTATTAATGTTATAAATTGGCGCGGATTGATCGAGTATGTAAAGCCCATTCGTAAGAGGGGCGGAACCATAGAACAAATTGTTGCGATTGAAGGAACATAATTTATTCTTAACTGAAAAATCATAACCTTCCAAATCCAACAAAGAAATTGAAATAATATTTCTGCTTATAGCAGGTACAAAATAACAATTATTCAGTTCTAAAATCAATCCCGAAGGTAAAGACAACAAGTATGTTCCTACAGCTAGTGCTGAAACTTTCGCTCCATTCCCAACTCGTAGCTCTACTTGTCCTTGCTTCAGCCTTCTACTGTTGCTGAGTGCCTGCATATTAGTACAAATATGAGCCCCACAACCAGTATCCATGACCCATGAGGTATTATCAGAAGTAGTTGTATTAACTTCTATAACAAAAATACCTGATGAAGAAGTCTCGAAAGTCTTCTTCTTTAATTCCTTTAGACCTTCCTGGAATTTCTTACAATCTCTTCTCCAATGCCCCAGTTCTTTGCAGAACATGCACATGTCAGTAGGCCCAGCCTTGGACTTGGGCTTGGGCTTTGGCGTGTCCTTGTCCGCGACTTGGACACCCTTGGCCTTTCCCTTATCCTTAGCAGAAGACTTCTTAAACCCCTTGCCCTTTTGTACCATAAGTACATTGGGGTCCTTGGCGGTTTTCTTCAAGTTGGGCTCTGCAGTCTTGAGCATTCCGTGAAGCTCAGGCAGTGTCTTACTCAAGCCATGCATGTTAAAGTTCAGAATGAACTGATCATAGCTTGCAGGTAAAGACTGCAGAATGATGTCGCAGGCAAGTTCCTGGCTGATTGGGCAGTCGAGTTTGTGAAGAAGATCGAGATAACCCATCATCTTCAACACATGAGGACTCACTGCCGCATTCGCAGCCAACTTACAGTCCAAGAGGTTCTTAACTGTCTGGAACCTCTCGGTCCTAGCCTGCTCCTGAAAAAGCGATTTCAGGCTTGCCATGATCTCGATTGGAGACAATACACTTTCGAACTGTTTTTGCAGCTCAGGAGTCATTGTCACCAACATCAGGCAATAAACATCATTTTCATCTGACGAATGCTTTTCCCAAGCATTGTGCAGAGTCCTGGCAGCATTGGCAAAAGGCCTCTCGGGGAGGGGATCTCGAAGGACATAATCCTTCTTCTCCTGCTTGAGGACCAGCCTCAAGTTCCTTGACCATGTCAGGAAGTTCGTTCCAGTCAGCTTCTCCTTCTCGAGAACAGACCGGATCGAGAATGTGTTTTGTGTGCTTGTAGTAGTCATATCTGAAATATATAAATAAAAAGGTTATTAGTTATTATGTTCAAAATGATTAATCTCGTATTAAAGTATAATATGATTAATCATGCATTATATTCAATAACATAAGTTACCCTCAATAGAATATAATGATTCCAAGATCCACATATAACTAAGATTAAGGTGGGCCACTGGCCGTCACCCAATCTTAGCTTATATCGGTAAGCCCTAAGTCGGCTAATTATATCCGTAATATAACTCTCGGTTGTGAATCTGGGCCCGAGGCCCAATCCACTCCGATGTCTCAAGGCCCGGGACTCCCGATGGCCTAGTCAAGAAAACCGGACTATACAGTCATGTAATCATTAATGTCTGGGACTCCCAATGACATTTATGAATCACAAACCGTCTTACCCACGCAAAAGCAGACATCCTCACACTGTAAGGCCATGAATGCAATTGAATGGGCTTTGACAGCTGACATAGCCTGGACAAGACATCCAACGCTTGATATTATTTGAGGTTCGTAGGTTTATTAAAATCATTCCCAAAATAGAAGATTACTATTTCGGGAAACTTTCTATTTATGGAAACCTACTATTTTTGGAAACTTTCTAAAATTGGAAACTTTCTAACTTTAGAAATTTCTTTAAAATCCAAAACCCGCAAATTCAGAAACTTCTATTTTAAGAAACTTTCTAATTATAAAATTTCGGAAACTTTAATTTAAAAACGACTTTATAATTTTATAAAATAGATTTTAAATTAATCTGAAGAAAGACTCAATTAACTGGCCCAATTGTTTTAACTTCTTGGCCCGAGGCCCAAGAATTGGTCCATGTCCAAGACATGACCCAATTGTCCAATTAATTGACATAACCGGTCTGGTTCATTAAAACTGGTCTAACCAAGTTTCAATTACTACGATGACCACAATTGTCAACCGGTTATTTACTAAACCGGAATTTCTCAATTTATTTGGTCCAACCAAATCAAATTAGAAATTCCTGGTTTAGGCACTAAATCCAATAATTCTTTCGACATTGGATTTCTTATCCTGGTTTAACCAGACTTAATAAACTTATCAAATCTGTTTATTAAACCAGGACGATTTAATTTTAATTTAAAACTTAAACCGAACCGCCAAAACGAACCGTGACGATCACGTCAGCCCTAGCTTCGCGACCATTGTCCAGCCGCAAGCCGTGCAACGATCCGAGATCGAGACGACGTGCAGCTCCGGACGGGACGCGACAGCCGGGCAGGTTGGGACGCTCAGGTGGGACGGTCGGGACGCACGGTCGCTCCACGATCGCCGAGCGATTGGGACGTGACGCGCGCGACAGCCGGGAAGCGATCGGGACGACGCGATCGACTCGACGCGACGATCGACTGCGATCGGTCGACCGACCCGATCCGATCCATCCGTCCGATCCGCGTCCGACCGGTCCAATCCGACCAACCGGCCATGCCGATCCAATCCGATCGCAAATCTGAGTCATATAGCTCATGTTTTGCGATTTTTCTTGTGTGTTTAGAGTTCAATTCTGATTCTTAACTGTTTTATCTTATCAGTAATTGATTCAAAAACAATTCTAAGCAGATTAAACAACCTAAACAATGAATCTAAAACAAGAAACCTAAGAACCAATGGCTCTGATACCACTGTTGGAAGTTTCAGTTGATCCTGATTCAATTCTCATATTGATATCAACCTAAACATGCATCAGATCTAGGTGTTCTTATTTAGAAACATTATGATCTCACCTTTTACCTGTTTGTTGCAGCGGAATTGATGAACAGGTCAGAGATCAGGGAGATACACCAAGAGATGAATCCTCCAAAGGCTCACACACGCAATCACCGGAAACTGGCTGCTAGACCACGAGGAGATGGGGCGCAGAAGAGAGAGAGAGGCGCGGCTCAGTGTTAGGGTTCAGAGAAAGAGGCTTTGGCTTTTAGTTTATAAAAGCCTTCTCTTTCCCTCTTGGGCTTTTGGGCCCAAAACACCAATCTGATTAAATCTCATTTAATCAGACCCGTTAATCTTTTTCTCTTAGTACGACAAATGCCTAGCACTTTTGTCGTACTTCTGCTAAGCCGTTCCTACTTTATTTCCTGCTAGCTTAAGCGTGTGACCCATATGGGATCATACAATAAAAGCAATAAGTCCGAGACTTATAGATCATGAGCGGACTCTAGCAAGCCATCATGACCCCCAGTATTGTATGACTTATGTCTGATCAATGACATACTCTTACTTTATAGAGACAGTACAGAGATTGCTGGACACAATTCCAACAGTTAACACAGAGGAAACATATACTTTGAAACAGAGGTGTTGGAATCACGGAGAGCCAACGAGCCACCAGAGAGCCGGCGAACCACCCTAGATCCGCTTGATATCAAGTAAGATGGAGAGTATGAGCACGATTTACAAGTAATACATAACTCATGACATCAAAGTCTTCGAAACTACAGGCCACCGAAGGATGATCTCCCTAAACTAGAGAAAGAACGGAGCACGACCACCGATGGAAGCAGAAAGCCTCAAAACCCGACGCAAACAACACCAAAATCCACACTCAGATCCAATAGTGATTCCAAAGATAGAAGCTATAAACTACCCTCAAATATTCAGGGAACCACTTAACCCAGACATCAAAATCACTATCAGCCAAATATTCCCCTTAAACCGTCATTTAAGTTAAACGTTGGAAAGGAGGATACAAAACCCGACACCAGAGATTACCGGAGAAAAACTTAGAGGAGAGGATGAAAGAACTGTACATAAATATGAGAGGACAAGAAGGTTGGTGAGCCGCCGAGATGCGGCAACGATGACGCCAAACAAAAACATTGACTCACTATCGACGAAGGCTCTTCAACTATTGACTAAGGCGAATGATGTGTTGTGTTTTTAAGTGCATTTAATCATGATTTGGCGTGTGTTTTAGCTTTCGGAAAAGCATTTAGGCATCATTATTTTTCTCTTTTGTAGGTGGTGGATGTAACGCTCCTTTCCCATTATCCGCTGACCGACGAGCTGACCGGTCAACAATCAAACAAGAACATGACCAAGTCGAACCCGAGCAAGTCAAACAGAAAAGGTTTGTCACAAGACGAAGCCAGAGACAGATCGGTTTGAGACAAAGGCTCGCACTAACCCATCTTTGACCCCGCTATCCTCACTTCCATGATAGAAAGCTTTGCAACTTGAACCATTTCCATGAGTTGTGTCGGTTCGGACTAAACACAATATCAGGGAAGCATATTCATTTCTGAGTAATCAAACGTTACGTACAACGTTTAACAGTCTTTACAAAATAATTGCCATTAATAAAAACGATCATCGAGTTGCAACACAAAATGGTACTAGATGGAACCAAAAGCCGAACCGAAATAAAATCCCAAAATTGTCGAATTAAAATCCCGTCACAAGCAATCCCGAGACTACACTGAGGATCTCTTGCGTCCGCCGCTGCTAAACCTGAAAAACACAAAATGAGTCTAATGAGCGATCTAAGATCACCCAGTGAGACGGCTCCCCACTACGGCTGCTAGTCTATCTAGCATCTACAAATTTTCGTCCCCAAAATCCCCAAAATAACAATCAATACAATAATCAGTCGATCACGCTCTACCACATCGTGTCAAACCCACAACACACAAGCACTTGCCAAAAGAAAGAGAATGTGATTCAAGGGAAATCGAAGGCAGTGCGGCACATGCTCTCGATTGGAACTCGATCTATCTATCGCGCAAAGCCAACAATATAAACACAACACATGGCCCCTACGATCTTGGTAACTTCCACGGGTTCTCATCATCACCAACATGGTAACTAGCCTAAGACTCCTAGACGTAAACAAGAAGTCTCACGGTTAGGACACCGTTCTCCGTCCATCGATACGCGGTGACTCAAGTTACCCCCGACAACCTAAGTTTCCATGCAATTCCAGCCCTAGGACATGACCCCGTATTCTTCGAATCACACACCTACCGGCGTCACCCAATACGTTAACACCATAACCAGCACCACTGCCTGAAGGCATGTGTCCGTTCAGGTAACTACCCGAGGATCCAATCGGGTCGGAAGTACCGGAACGTAACCAGACACCTAGACTTGCGGGATCTAACGCACCCTAGAGTCCTAGTGCAGAAATTTGTAAACACGCAGTCTCGCTCGGACTCTAGCAATCATACTCAATCATTACTCAACAACAATCTCAACACCACGTCCCGCAAGTCTACACATACACACACACCAACACCACCGCTCTGATTCGGCATCACACCGAGTCAGCAACCACGACTTAACCGGTCACGTGACCAAGTTAAGTACCCACAAGGATCGCTCGGCCCAACACCGAGAGGATCTAATAGGCCTGCACAGAAAGTTCAACAGCAACCACACAACAACACAACCGCACAATCACCACACAACCAGGCCTATTAGGGTTTCTATAATCTTTTAACCAATTCACGTCCGCTACCTTAGATTAGCGGATTGCTAATCCGTAGACGGCCCCCATCTCATTAACGTCTGCTACTTTGGATTAGCAGATTGCTAATCCGTAGTCGGCTCATCACACACTTCACGCACATCTTATCTCATACCCATTTCTTTTATGTCTTTTAATCATTCCCCGATCCGTCGTTTTAGAGTTAGCAGCTCGCTAAGCTCCCCGACATCTCATAGTTCACTTACTTAATTCCTTCACTCCTCTTTATCCTTTAATACACTTATTCCCGATACCAACTCATACTTTATACATTTGTTAGGTTTAAGTCCGTCTTTAAATTCCGTCTTACTTCCCGTATATATGTACATTCGGTATCGTTCTTTCATACATATATATATATATATATATATGCATATATAGCCCTGTCCCACCACGGCTATATGAATGCACCAATCAACGTTACTAGCAACCTAGCGGCACACAACATGTTTAGTCCGTTTAATGTTATAATCTTAGCATGCGTCTTGAACCTTAACCAATTTGCCGATATTCAGTCACTTTAGTCATCAAACATCACTTAGTCTCAACTCGGGTATGCAATCTATGGTTTCTCATTTCCCGTTCTATATGTTCCATATACGATGTTTGAGCTAACTCACAGTGATTGGTCAGAATGAACGGCACATATGCGGATACGACTTCCCGAGACCCCGAACTAAACCCAAACCTCCCGAACACCCAAATACAAACTCCGAGGCTTCCCGAACACCCATATACAAAGCAAAAATGCAAAACTGGCCGGAGTCAACGCGTTGATTCTCCCTGATTTTATATTAATTTAGCAACTTGAATCACATCATTTGGATTTTCCTAGCTTCGGTTATGAATTTCCGAAGTTTTCTCGGTTTCCTCGGTTTTCCACCAAACAAGTCGAAAAATCCGTTTCTGCTCCGTTTCTTCCAATTCTAGTCTTGTAAATGTTCTTTATGTTATAAAATGAGAACATTTGGCCCGTCTCGACTTCCGTCTCATACTTTGGTAAATTACCATTTTACCCCTGAGTTTGGCAAAATTACAATTTTGACCCTGTTGACCACATTTCTGGATATAGGGTATTATAGTGGATGAACTTATGAAGCACCAAGAGAAAATGGAGGAAGTAGGGACCAAAAGAGCACTCAAACAAGGTGGAAAAACAACTAACGATCGTGGCATGACTCAACAGTGGCTATACACAACGACATCACCAAGTCGCTGTGGAGGATTTGCGGGACGAAAAAATCCACAGCCGCATCCACAGCGAGTGCCAGAAGCCGCTGTGGATCAAGACTCCTCACAGCGGCTATGCACAGCGAGGGACGCGAGCCTCTGTGAGACCAACTTTTCCCACTTTATCTTTTTCTTTTTGCTTTCGGTTTGTAGACTCTCCCATGTGGTTGTGGTCGACCATTGCACAGTTTTATCTTCTATTTAAGAGATTTTGATGTGTTAGAAGAGCCATATCACCCCCTTTTAACAATCTACTCCAAACAATTGAGTTTTCTTGAATCTTTTATGAAATTAAGAGTTTGCTTTTGAGTTCTTCTTCTTGTTCTTTGTGAGAGTCGAAACTCACACGGTCAAAACTTGTAAAGCTAGACTTTTTAGGGAACATAAACTTTCAAGGATAACCACGAAACTAGCAAACCCGGAGGATTTTTATTGATTAAAGTCGAAAAGAATACAAAGATTGGAAAGAAAGTAAAGGATCGGAAAAGAACAAAAGAACTCTCTAAAAATCTAAAAGAAAACTCAAAAGCTCTTAAGTCTAAGTCTTAGGGTTTTTCGCTCTGTCTCGATCGTATGGCCACCATCTTCTTTTATAGCTGCGGGAAGTCGGTCCTCGAGAATATTTCCGTCAGATTTACGGAAATCTTCCTGTTGTTATCTCTTTCCCTTTTCCATTAAGATTTACATTTCTCCCTTTGATTTCCTTTCCGGCTCATCGATATCTCTTCCTTTTATCTCTATCTTCTTTCATCTTTCCGAGGCCTAACTTATCTTCCGGATGGGCCAAGATTTGGACGTTCCGAATCCGTTAAAGTTCGTCGTATGCTTAGGCCTAAGTTCCCATTTTCCTTGATTTCAATCCATTAGCCCAAGTCATTGGTCCGAGAGAGTATGGGCTTTCCGAAGGAAAGTGTTGCGACAAATTATGCGCATCGGCAAATGTTTAGTTATCCGTTCGGATAGTTCAGCTCGGAAAATTCAAGCTGGTCCATCTCAGAAAATCCGAGATGGTTCATCTTGGAATTCGGAGCAGGTTCATCTCGGAATTCCGAGCAGGTTCATCTCGGAAATCCGAGATGGTTTATCTCGGAAATCCGAGTTGGTTTATCTCGGAATTCCGAGCGGGTTCATCTCGGAAATCCGAGATGGTTGATATCTCGGTTCATCTCAGAAATCCGAGATGGTTCATCTCGGAAATCCGAGATGGTACATCTCAGAATTCTGAGCAGGTTCATCTCGGAAATCCGAGATGGTTCATCTCGGAAGATCCGAGATGGTTCATCTCGAAAGATCCGAGATGGTTCAGCTCGGATCTTCGAGCTGGTCCAGCTTGGTTTTCCGAGCTGGTTTAGTTGTCCTGTCTCGGTTTTCTGAGCTGGTTCAGCTCGTACTTTGCTTTGTTCGGATGTTTCACCGATCCGTAATTCTTGTCGGAAAGTGCGTTTGCCCAATCGTGGTTTTGTCTGTTTTCCGACATCATTCTTCCGATAAATCGTTTAGGTGAAATCATCGATGTTTCATACGATTTTGCCATTTACACGAAACATTAGACGTTTGATGAAAATTCGTTCGTATCCGGCTATTCAATCCTGTCTATCGGTTATTGTTTTTGTCGAGGAGGTTTTTGACCTCAACAGTTAGCCCCCTAGCTCGTTATATCCGAATGTGGTGATGACGAGGTTATTTCGTTTATTTAGAGGCGAAAGCAATTGTCCGAAAGACTTGGTTCGGTCCTTTCTGTTTTGTTGCTCTTCCGTTTGTGACGAAGGGTTGTTCGAATCGTTTGTCGCATTTTGGCCTTCGTCTTGTACGTCAAGTTAAACATATTTTTTGGAACGGCATTTTCGAGTCGGATTTGTTCCGGCCCTTCGAGTAAGTCGACTCACATCCGTTGGCGTTTATATGGTGATCCTTTTGGATCTTTCGGCCGTAGTTGTTTTTTTTTTTGTGCAGAGTCTTCCGAGCAATTCTGTATGTTATTGAAACTTTCTTCGGAACCATTGGCCGTTCCTTGTGTATGACCTTGATGCTTCTTTACTTTAAGAGAAGAATTTTTGTTTACAGCTGAACCTTATGAAAGGCTGTCTACGTTCCCTTAAGAAAGGGATCAAGCCATCCGTAGTTCTCTTGTCATGTCGTTGGATGTTTGGAAATCCATTATTGGTCTTTCGTCGACTCTTCCACATTGAATCGTGAACCGATCGTGCTTACAAATGTATAGAGTCCGAGAGGGAAATCATGATGGTCTTCGGAATTCTCCGAGTAAGTCTGATTGGATTTCCTGTGCAAACATGCTCGGATTTTCTGAGCACATCTGCTCAGGCTTTCCGAGTAGGTCTACTCGGGTTTTCTAAATAAGGATGCTCGTATTTTTGAGTATGATTTGTTTTCAGGTTAGTTTGTCGAGCCTGCTAGGACGATTTGTACGTCCGAGAAGTTCAGCTGTCGTGTTGACGTTAGGTTGATAAATGCAGAAAAGTCGAGCAGATTTAATCGGGAGAAAATCTCCTTCGTCGGCTCCGTATAGATTGTACGAGTCGGTTTCGTAGAGCTTGAAGGCTTTCCTAGAAAGCTTCGTATAACTCCGGATGGAAAGTGTGATTAAGCTTTTGACCCTTTGCGTTTTTAGGAGAATTACACTCAGATGCGTATTCCGAGTCTTGAGGTTAGTGGGACATCATTTAAATCTGGCGCGCGTAGAAGCATTCTGCCATATTTTGAATCAAGTTTTGGGTTCAAAGGTCGGCAATATATACTCGCCGTTGTGATGACTAAGACCAGCGTGCTCGGAAGCGCCTAACTGGGTTTCGAGTTAAGTTCGAAGGTCAGCGAGATATTCTCTACCTTCAAACCTGATATGATTGATACCAGTGTGCTCGGAAGCGTCTTACTGGGTTTCAAAATTGAGTCTGAGGAATAGTTAGACGTATTCCTCCCGCGGACATGTAATGATTAGACCAGTGTGCTTGGAAGCGTCTTACTGGGTTTCGAAATTGATTCCGAGGAGTAGCAAGATGTACTCCTCTTGCGGACTTGTAATGTTTTGACCAGTGTGCTCGGAAGCATTTTACTGGGTTTCGAGTCCGAGGAATAACAAAACGTTTTTCTCTTGTGGACTTATAATGATCAGACCAGCGTGCTCGGAAGCGTCCTGCTGGGTTTTGAGGAGTTTTACGGTCGACTTTAGTACTAGTGCGGGGGTCTACCATCTTACATTCCGAAGTCGGTCATGTACTTAATAATGACTTTGTCGAGACCAGTGTGTTGCATTTTACTGGGTTTAGATTTTCGATCCCGTTTTTCCGCGAAACTCTTGCCTTGCGTCTTCCGTTCACTAAAAATAAGCCGGTATCCGCAGGACTACCTTTCAAAGATACCGAACCAAGATATACTTGGTTAAAACGTCATTTCACCAGTGTGTTGAGTAGCGTTATACTGGATTTTTTGGGGTTTATTATCGTCTCCAGTACTGGTGCGGGGGATTTGAAGACCTGTCAACAACCCGTTTTCGGGATCTTACGTTGACCTCTCGACTTATGGTCCCTTCGCCGATAACAAACATATATAGCGCGCTTTTATCCGTTGCTGGATGTAATAGAGCCTCAATCCATATTGGATATGTTGGCTTATATCCGTAAAGGATGTATGCGTTTGTCCGCTGCGGCTGTCAACGGACAAGATAAGCTATTCCTAACGACTATGCATGCGATGTAATAGTAGGCGGTTTCTAAGTTACAATGTTCATATCCTAATTTCGATCTAAGAGAAATAAATTATAATGGAAGTGAGAAAAGGGAGTTTGTTTTCGTTACCAGATAACTTATGGTCGGAGGGTTGGACATTTGCGGATGCGCCATGTTTCTAGTTATGATCCGTTATCAGGGGTTGTTTGAGTGAATTTATTGTATGAGCCGAGTGTCTTGAGAGTAGTCCGAATATGCCTCGAAATTAGTTGGAGAAGTTTTGTCTTTGGTTGAAAGAAGCGTCATGCTCGGAGTTTCCGAGAAGAGTGGTCAGCTCGGAATTTCCGAGAAGAGAGGTCAGCTCGGAATTTCAAAGATGAGAGGTCAGTTTGGAATTTCCGAGAAGAGAGGCCAGCTCAGAATTTCCGAGAAGAGAGGCCAGCTCGGAATTTCCTAACTAGTTCACTCGGAAGTTTGGATTTTCCTAGCTGATTTACGCGGAAGCTCCGAGTTGACTGGTTTGGTTAGCTCAGACTTTCCAAGCTGATTGCTTGGAAGTGTCGAGCTAACTTGTTTGATTAACTCGGACTTTCCTAGCTGACTTGCTCGGAAGTTCCTAGCTGACTTGCTTGGAAGTTCCTAGCTGATTTGACTCGGAATTTCCGAGATGGTTCCTCCCAGATTTCTAAGCAGTTTTGTCCAACAAGTTTTTGAGAACTGGTTTAAAAAATTTGCGAGATCCGAAATGGAAGTATAGATATATACGGACCCACTCCCTCCTCCTTTTTTGAGAGGGGGGACAGCTGAACCGATCTGGAAGATCGGCTGCCTACGTACCTCCTGCGGGGATCAAGCCGTCCCGTAGTTCAAAATGTTTCGTAATTATTTTTTTTTTATTATTATTTTTTTTTATTATTTTTTTTTTGCTAAGTCTTCAGTATCAGAATCTTCTCAGATGCATTGCGTTCCATCCGATCTTGGTGTTGTCCATGGTTTCGAGCTCGTATACCTCAGGACGGATCTCTCTTGTTATCATGTAAGTTCTTCCCAATCCGCACTGGTCCTCCGGAGCGCTGAGCTTCGCCAGATTCTTCTCAAGACAAGATCTCCTACGGAGAAGTGTTTATTTCGATTGTCGGTTCGGCGAGGCGGGTTGCTTCTCTCTGTTGCGTTCGTCTGCTGATCTTGATCTCCGTTTGGGGGATCGTCGGGAATTCGCCGTCCCCAAATCGTGCTGACTCCGAAAGGTGTTGGGAACTTGATGCACAAATGATAAGTTGAAGGGACTGCCTTCATGGAATTTATCCACGGAATTCCGAGAATCGCTCCATAGATCGTTGGGCCATCGATCACCGTAAACTCGATGATTTTGAAGATTCCTCCAGCGATTATCGGTAGCTTGATCTTTCCGTAGGTGACTACGGGATCTCCGACAAATCCTGTTAGGGATGACTGGGAAGGCGTCACTTCGTTCAGATTCACGTCCATTTTCCTTAGAGTCTCGGAGGAGATTAGGTCGACAGAACTTCCGGTATCAATAAGTATGTCTGGCACACGACGATTCTTGACCATTAATTCTATGACTAACGGTTGCTTGCCTGGATTGCTGGTTTTCGAAATCCGCATGTCCTCGAATGTGATCATAGGATAACGATTCGTCGTATGATGCCTGTCGTTTCTTCTTGGGGCAGTTGCGTTCCATGATCGTCTAGGGTAAGGGTCGACCGTCATCTTTGGCCTCGGGCGGTATTGTGACCTCTCTACAATCATGTTTATCCTTTGCCTGTTGACTGCCTTAGGATCTTCATCGTTCCCTTTCCTTCGCCTGTTGCTGCCTGTCGTGGTCTGTCCTTCTTGATGGCTTCGTTCTCGATCCATTTTGTTTGGATCGTTGCTTTTGTTAGGCTTACCTGACTGACTTCCGGTCTTTGTGTCGTCGAGATCCTTCAGTGTTATCATGTCACCCAGTTCTCCAGCTACGAGTTTGGCTGCGATTTTGATTTCTAGTCTGCGACAGTTGGCAGTGTTATGCCCGTAAGACTGGTGGTGATCGCAGAAGGCGTTCTCGTCGTAGGAGCTAGGATTCCTTGTCCAAGTGTTCCAAGAGCCTTTCCTCCGTTATGTTGGCCTGTCTTCGTGCTGGTTTGTCCCGATCTGGTAATTATGCGATCCGATCGTCCTTTCATGCCGCAAAGCGCTTCTTGGCCTGTCGCTACTCGTGCTTGCCGACATACGAGTTTTCTTGCTTGCATGCTTTCTTGATTTGTGCTTTTCGGATAAGACCTTCATCTCTTCCTCATCTACGATGAAATCGATTGCTCTGTGTAAGGCGTCCGCCAATGTTTGTAGTCGGTTTAGCGAGATTTCTCTCCTAAAATCTGACTCATACCAGAGCGCTTTCTTTAGCGCGTCGATACACACTTTGTCGCTCGAATTTTCAATGCGGCTTGCAACTCTTTTGAATCGCTCGATAAACTTCCTTAGGCTTTCGGTTTCGCCTTGACTCAAAGCCCGCAGGTCGACGTCAGTGTTGGAGTTGTGTCCAATAATCTTGGTACTGTCTCTATAAAGTAAGAGTATGTCAATGATCAGACATAAGTCGTATAATACTGGGGGTCATGATGGCTTGCTAGAGTCCGCTCATGATCTATAAGTCTTGGACTTATCGCCTTTATTATATGATCCCATATGGGTCACACGCCTAAGCTAACAGGAAAATGTGTAGGAACGGCTTAGCAGAAGTACGGTAAAAGTGCCAGGCATTTGTCGTACTTAGAGAGAGATTAATGGGTCTGATTAAATCCAAGGGATTTAATCAGATTGGTATTTTGGGCCCAAAAGCCCAAAAGGGAAAGAGAAGGGTTTTATAAACTAAAACCCAAATCTCTTTCTCTCCAACCCTAAGCCCTAGCCGCGCCTCACTCTCTCTTTCTGCGCCTCTCTCCTCGTGGTCTAGCAGCCTCTCTTCCTGCTTGGTGTGCGTGTGTGAACCTCTGGAGGAGTTATCACTTGGTGGGCATTGGAGGAGAGAATGTAAGAAATTCCAAGAAGGTCTAAAGGAATTGAAGAAGAAGACTCTCGAGACTTCTTCGACAGGTATTTTTGTTATAGAAGTTAATACAACTACTTCTGATAATACCTCATGGGTTATGGATACTGGTTGTGGGGCTCATATTTGTACTAATATGCAGGCACTCAGCAACAGTAGAAGGCTGAAGCAAGGACAAGTGGAGCTACGAGTTGGGAATGGAGCGAAAGTTCCTGCACTAGCTGTAGGCACATACTTGTTGTCTTTACCTTCGGGATTGATTTTAGAACTCAATAATTGTTATTTTGTACCTGCTATAAGCAGAAATATTATTTCAATTTCTTTGTTGGATTTGGAAGGTTATGATTTTTCAGTTAAGAATAAATTATGTTCCTTCAATCGCAACAATTTGTTCTATGGTTGTGCCCCTCTTACGAATGGGCTTTACATACTCGATCAATCCGCGCCAATTTATAACATTAATACCAAACGGTTCAAACCTAATGAGGAGAACCGAACATTTCTATGGCATTGTCGTTTAGGGCACATCAGCGAGAAACACATCAAGAGGCTCCATTCGAATGGACTTCTTGGCTCATTTGACTTTGAGTCATGTGAGAAATGCGAATCCTGCATGATGGGCAAAATGACACGGGCCCCCTTTAATAAACCTAACGAGAGGGCCAGTGACTTATTGGGCCTGATACACACTGATGTGTGTGGCCCAATGTCCACAAATGCAAGGGGAAACTATCAGTACTTCATTACCTTTACTGATGATTTCAGTAGGTATGGATATGTTTATTTGATGAAACATAAGTCTGAATCTTTTGAGAAGTTCAGAGAATTCCAAAATGAAGTACAGAACCAACTTGGCAAAAGCATTAAGGCTCTTCGGTCTGACCGAGGAGGAGAATACTTAAGCCAAGAATTCAGTGATCATCTAAGAGAGTGTGGGATCGTGTCCCAACTCACTCCTCCTGGAACACCTCAATGGAATGGTGTGTCTGAGAGGAGAAATCGGACCTTATTGGATATAGTTCGATCTATGATGAGTCACACAGACCTTCCAATATCCCTTTGGGGATATGCTCTGCTAACAGCAGTGTTCACTCTAAATAGAGCGCCATCGAAAGCAGTAGCAAAGACACCATATGAATTATGGACTGGAGTGGCTCCAGTGCTGTCTTATCTTAGAATTTGGGGTTGTGAAGCCTATGTCAAGAGATTGATCTCAGACAAGCTTACACCAAAGTCTGATAAATGCTACTTCATTGGTTATCCGAAGGAAACCAAGGCTTATTACTTCTATCTACGTTCCGAGAACAAGATCTTTGTTGCCCGGGATTGTAACTTTCTTGAGAGGGAGTTTCTCTCTAAGAAAGACAGTGGGAGTAAGGTACTGCTTGAAGAAATTCAAGATGAACAGGATACTGCTCAACCTAATGAGGAAGAGCAGCAGGAGGACCTACAAGAAATTGTAGAGCCTGAACCTGTAGTACCTGAAGTTCGAAGATCCGGGAGGATCCGTCACGAACCCGAGAGATATCAAGGATTCCTCGTAACTAACTGTCATGATCTTTTGATCATTGATGGTGATGAACCATCGAACTTCAATCAAGCCATGATGGGCCCAGATTCCTCTAAGTGGTGCAAGGCCACTGATTCCGAAATGGACTCCATGTCGGTCAACCAAGTGTTTTCGTTGGTTGACTTACCCGCTGGTGTAAAAGCCATCGAGTGCAAATGGATCTTCAATAAGAAGATTGACGTGGATGGAAATGTCCAGATTTATAAAGCCAGGTTGGTGGCAAAAGGTTTCAGACAAGTTCACGGTGTGGATTACGATGAAACCTATTCCCCAGTGGCTATGATGAAATCTATTCGGATTCTACTAGCAACTGCAGCTTTTCATGATTATGAAATTTGGCAGATGGACGTGAAAACCGCCTTCCTGAATGGTATTCTGGAAGAGGATGTGTATATGACACAACCTGACGGTTACATAGATCCAAAGAATGCTGGGAAAGTATGCAAGCTTCATAAATCCATTTATGGATTGAAGCAAGCATCGAGGAGCTGGAATCTTCGTTTTGATGAAGCGATCAAGCAATTTGACTTCATCAGAAACGAAGAAGAACAATGCGTGTATAAGAAAACTAGTGGGAGCAAGATAGTATTTCTTATTCTGTATGTCGATGACATACTGCTTCTCGGAAACGACATTCCAATGCTGAAGTCGGTAAAGGACTGGCTTGGAAGTTGTTTTTCCATGAAAGACATGGGTGAAGCCGCATACGTTCTTGGAATCAGGATCTACCGGGATAGATCTAGAAGGCTGATAGGCTTGTGTCAAGATTCATACATTGACAAAGTCCTACAAAGATTCAGCATGAAAGATTCCAAGAAGGGCTTCACGCCAATGGTACATGGCACAACGCTAAGCAAGAAGCAGAGCCCTACGACGGCTGCTGAGCTTGAGCGCATGAAGAATATTCCTTATGCATCTGCAATAGGATCTGTCATGTATGCCATGATCTGTACTCGTCCTGATGTTGCTTATGCATTGAGCATGACGAGTAGATACCAGTCAAATCCAGGTGAAAACCATTGGATTGCCGTAAAGAATATCTTGAAGTATCTAAGACATACTAAGGATAAGTTCTTGGTGTACGGTGGAAGTGATGTGCTTAAAGTCAGTGGATTCACGGACGCAAGTTTCCAGACAGACCAAGATGATTTCCGGTCAAAGTCCGGTTATATCTTTTGTCTGAATGGCGGTGCAATCAGTTGGAGAAGCTCCAAGCAAGACACCGTTGCTGATTCCACTACAGAAGCTGAATATATCGCCGCCTCAGAAGCAGCGAAGGAAGCTGTTTGGATACGAAAGTTCATTATTGAACTAGGTGTGATACCAGATGCGGCTGAGCCTCTGGCACTGTTTTGTGACAACAATGGTGCTATTGCCCAGGCAAAGGAACCAAGATCACACCAGAAATCCAAGCATGTTCTAAGAAGATTTCACTTGATACGTGACATCATAAATAGAAAGGAAGTCAAGATCAGCCGAGTTCAGACTGATGATAACGTCGCTGATCCGTTGACAAAGCCACTCCCAAGGCCTAAGCTCGAGTTCCTGACTGAAGCTGTAGGCATTAGAGACATTGAAATGTAATCTAAATTTGAGTGGGAGTTTGAGGGCTTTATTTAGTTATTTGATATGTTCTTGTAAAACATTTTTTTGTTTAATGAAATCATTATTTCAAGATTATTTTAACTGTGATGAAATAATCGTTCCAAAATGATATGAACCATTTTATAGGTCATCGAAGTAAGTGACTTGATCTTGAGTTATCAAAGTCATTTAGCTTGATCATGAGACCCTATATTTGATAGATGACTTATATCATCATGTCCCTAGTCGAAGGTTGTTGAAATTGGAACACCAACAACCGTGTGAGACTAGATTGGTATGTGACTTATGACAAAGTCTCAGTATGTCATAGATGCACGGCATCAAAGTCAGTACATAGGTGTATGTTGGGAACATACGACCGGACAAGACCCGATTATGAGAACTCTTCAGGATATTTATATCTGTGTCATAAGAGATTCTCACTACGACTATAGAGGATAGTCCTTAGACCTGAGTTCGCATGCATGTGACTGCACATGGACTGATGCACTTTGATCATTGTCTAACGCTGTCGTTGTGCGATAGTTATAAGGACCTTGTTTGGGTACATCATGAAATGAGTAGTTTACAGTGATGGAACAAGACGGAATTTGTCCCTCCAATATAAATGGAGTGAATATCTCTAGGCCAATCGGAGATTTGAATACTGGAAAATGCATTGCCATGCTCAAACGGACTGTCCCGAGTCGTTTGGATTGTCAGTATCGAATCAGAGTCCGATGAACAAGATTAGGCTTTATAAGGATGACACTAATCTTGCCTTATGACTAATCGAGATATTGTGACAAAAGGATTATGAATACAGAGATTCCAGTACAAGTGGGAGATTGTTGGAATTGTGTCCAGTAATCTCGGTACTGTCTCTAGAAAGTAAGAGTATGTCAATGATCAGACATAAGTCGTATAATACTGGGGGTCATGATGGCTTGCTAGAGTCCGCTCATGATCTATAAGTCTTGGACTTATCGCCTTTATTATATGATCCCATATGGGTCACACGCCTAAGCTAACTGGAAAATGTGTAGGAACGGCTTAGCAGAAGTACGGTAAAAGTGCCAGGCATTTGTCGTACTTAGAGAGAGATTAATGGGTCTGATTAAATCCAAGGGATTTAATCAGATTGGTATTTTGGGCCCAAAAGCCCAAAAGGGAAAGAGAAGGGTTTTATAAACTAAAACCCAAATCTCTTTCTCTCCAACCCTAAGCCCTAGCCGCGCCTCACTCTCTCTTTCTGCGCCTCTCTCCTCGTGGTCTAGCAGCCTCTCTTCCTGCTTGGTGTGCGTGTGTGAACCTCTGGAGGAGTTATCACTTGGTGGCTCTCTGATCTCTGACCTGTTCTCTCTTTCCGCTGCATAAACAGGTAAAAGGTGAGATCTTATTGTTTCTATTCAAGGAGAACCTAGATCTGCATGTTTAGGAACTGTTGAATCTGAGAATTGAATCTGGATTAACACCTGAACATTCCTTCAGTCAGAAGTCTCCTTGTCCATGAAGATGGAGTACTGCTTCATGAATTCCTCCGATAGCTGCTGGAAATTTCCGATGGAGTCGCGCTCTAGCCTTGAAAACCACTCCAAAGCTGCCCCTTTTAGATGTTCCACGAACAGAAGGAAAAAACCGGCATCTCTGTCCCTTCGGGTGAGATTTGCTCTTTCCATTGCGATTCAGAAGGCCAATATATGAGCTTTCGGATTAGTTGTTCCGTCGTAGAAGAGGATTTTGAGCTTGCCCGGATTGGAAATCCGAGTCCCGGTTATTCGAGTTTTGAACGGTGTCTTTCTTGTCTCTTCCAGGACGCGATCAATTTCCGGGGCAGCGCTGGTCGCTCGGTGAACTTCTGATCGCACAGTTTTGATTTCTGCTGTTGTCTGAGCCAGCGCGTCCCTGAGTTCGCCGAGTTCGCTCCTTCTGCTGCTTCTCTGCCGTTGAGTTGGCCCGTTCTGACGAGTTTGTTCTACGTCCTCTTCTTCCGAGAATTCATCATCGCTTAGATATGGGACGTACCGATCGGTGTCGATTCTCTCTTCATCATCGGAAGGCGATGCGGTTTTGTCCTCGGGTGATTCGTTCTCGCAATCTTCAGTGTTGCCTGCCATCGTGGATTTTCGTCTTCGCATTATCAGAGGAGGATCTGTAATGTTGAGTCTTGTTACCGGCGGAGTTCGTTCACCTGTGGGCTGCTTACGATGTTGCGACGAATCCCTTGTCGGCTGTCCTGAATCCGAGAATTCTAGGCGTCTCCGTTCAGTCGGGGCGAAGTTCACCGTTCGGGTGGCTTGAGTGCGGTTTCCGGTTTTCAGTCTTTCGATCTGTTCAGTGAGGGTGCTGTTCACATTTTCTTGTTCTTCCGCCTTTTCTCTTAGTGCAGCTACCATCTCTTTCAACTCGGCGAGAGTTGCGTTGATTGTCGTGTCTGATGCGGTCGTGTTTGTAACGTTGCCGCTTGCCGAAGTGTTACCAGTGGTAACGTTGGGCATGTTGTCATTGATCGGTAATTGCTGATTTGTTTCGTCTTCATTTCCGATGATGGCCATCTCTTCGGATATGCTAATTAGTGACTCTAAGTGTCGAAAGTTTCTTATTCCCCACAGACGGCACCAAACTGTGAGAGTCGAAACTCACACGGTCAAAACTTGTAAAGCTAGACTTTTTAGGGAACATAAACTTTCAAGGAGAACCACGAAACTATTAAACCCGGAGGATTTTTATTGATTAAAGTCGAAAAGAATACAAAGATCGGAAAGAAAGTAAAGGAATCGGAAAAGAACAAAAGAACTCTCTAAAAATCTAAAAGAAAACTCAAAAGCTCTTAATTCTAAGTCTTAGGGTTTTTCGCTCTGTCTCGATCGTATGGCCACCATCTTCTTTTATAGCTGCGGGAAGTCGGTCCTCGAGAATATTTCCGTCAGATTTACGGAAATCTTCCTGTTGTTATCTCTTTCCTTTTTCCGTTAAGATTTACATTTCTCCCTTAGATTTCCTTTCCGGCTCATCGATATCTCTTCCTTTTATCTTTATCTTCTTTCATCTTTCCGAGGCCTAACGTATCTTCCGGATGGGCCGAGATTTGGACGTTCCGAATCCGTTAAAGTTCGTCGTATGCTTAGGCCTAAGTTCCCATTTTCCTTGATTTCGATCCATTAGCCCAAGTCATTGGTCCGAGAGAGTGTAGGCTTTCCGAAGGAAAGTGTTGCGACAAATTATGCGCATTGGGAAATGTTTAGTTATCCGTTCAGATAGTTCAGCTCGAAAAATTCAAGCTGGTCCATCTCGGAAAATCCGAGATGGTTCATCTTGGAATTCCGAGCAGGTTCATCTCGGAAATCCGAGATGGTTCATCTCGGAAATCCGAGATGGTTCATCTCGGAAATCCGAGATGGCTCATCTCGGAAATCCGAGATGGTTTTTCTCGGAATTCCGAGCGGGTTCATCTCGGAAATCTGAGATGGTTTATCTCGGAAATCCGAGATGGTTCATCTCGAAATTTTGATATGGTTCGTCTCGGAAATCCGAGATGGTTGATATCTCGGTTCATCTCGGAAAATCCGAGATGGTTCATCTCGGAAATCCGAGATGGTTTATCTCGGAAAATCCGAGATGTTTCATCTCGGAATTCCGAGCAGGCTCATCTCGGAATTCCGAGCAGGCTCATCTCGGAATTCCGAGCAGGCTCATCTCGGAATTCCGAGATGGTTCATCTCAGAAATACGAGATGGTTAATCTCGGAATTCCGAGCGGGTTCATCTCGGAAATCTGAGATGGTTCATCTCGGAAATCCGAGATGGTTCATCTCGAAATTTTGATATGGTTCGTCTCGGAAATCCGAGATGGTTGATATCTCGGTTCATCTCGGAAAATCCGAGATGGTTCATCTCGGAAAATCCGAGATGGTTCATCTCGGAAAATCCGAGATGGTTCATCTCGGAAATCCGAGATGGTTTATCTCTGAAAATCCGAGATGGTTCATCTCGGAATTCCGAGCAGGCTCATCTCGGAATTCCGAGCAGGCTCATCTCGGAATTCCGAGATGGTTCATCTCGGAATTCCGAGCAGGCTCATCTCGGAATTCCGAGCAGGCTCATCTCGGAATACCGAGATGGTTCATCTCAGAAATACGAGATGGTTAATCTCGAAATTTCGAGAAGGTTCATCTCGGAAATCCGAGATGGTTTATCTCGGAAATCTGAGATGGTTTATCTCGGAATTACGAGCAGGTTCATGTCGGAAATCTTAGATGGTTGATATCTCGGTTCATCTCGGAATTCAGAGATGGTTCATCTCGGAAATCCGAGATGGTTCATCTCGGAAATCCGAGATGGTTCTTCTCGGAAATCCGAGATGGTTCATCTCGGCAAATCCGAGATGGTTCATCTCAGAATTCTGAGCAGGTTCATCTCAGAATTCCGAGCAGGCTCATCTCGGAATTCCGAGAAGTCTCATCTCGGAATTCCGAGCAGGCTCATCTCGGAAATCCGAGATGGTTTATCTCAAAAATTCAAGATGGTTTATCTCGGAAATCCGAGAAGGTTCATCTCGGAAATCCGAGGTGGTTCATCTCGGAAATCCGAGATGGTTCATCTCGGAATTCCAAGCAGGTTCATCTCGGATTTCTGAGATGGTTTATCTCGAAAATCCGAGATGGTTTATCTCGGAATTACGAGCAGGTTCATCTCGGAAATCCGAGATGGTTCATCTCGGAAGATCCGAGATGGTTCAGCTCGGATTTCCGAGCTGGTTCAGCTCATACTTTTCTATGTTTGGATGTTTCGTCGATCCGTAATTCTTGTCAGAAAGTGTGTTTGCCCGATCGTGGTTTTGTCCGTTTTCCGACATCATTCTTCCGATGAATCATTTAGGTGAAATCATCGAGGTTTCGTAAGATTTTGCCATTTACACGAAACATTAGACGTTTTATGAACATTCGTTCGTATCCGGCTATTCAATCCTGTCTTTCGGTTATTGTTTTTGTCGAGGAGGTTTTGACCTCAACAATTAGCCCCCCAGCTCGTTATATCCGAATGTGGTGATGACGAGGTTATTTCGTTTATTTCGAGGCGAAAGCAATTGTCCGAAAGACTTGGTTCGGTCATTTCTGTTTTGTTGCTCTTCCATTTGTGACGAAGGGTTGTTCGAATCGTTTGTCGCATTTTGGCCTTCGTCTTGTACGTCAAGTTAAACAGATTTTTTGGAACGGCATTTTCGAGTCGGATTTGTTCCGGCCCTTCGAGTAAGTCGACTCACATCCGTTGGCGTATATATGGTGACCCTTTTGGATCTTTCGGCCGTAGTTGGTTTTTTTTTTGTGCAGAGTCTTCCGAGCAATTTTGTATGTTATTGAAACTTTCTTCGGAACCATTGGCCTTTCCTGGTGTATGACCTTGATGCTTCTTTACTTTAAGAGAATAATTTTTGTTTACAGCTGAACCTTATGAAAGGCTGCCTACGTTCCCTTAAGACAGGGATCAAGCCATCCGTAGTTCTCTTGTCATGTCGTTCGATGTTTGGAAATCCATTATTGGTCATTCATCGACTCTTCCACATTGAATCGTGAACCGGTCGTGCTTACAAATGTGACGAGTCCGAGAGGGAAATCATGATGGTCTTCGGAATTCTCCGAGTAAGTCTGATTGGATTTCCTGTGCAAACATGCTTGGATTTTCTGAGCAAATCTGCTCAGGCTTTCCGAGTAGGTCCACTCGGGTTTTCTAAATAAGGATGCTCGTATTTTTGAGTATGATTTGTTTTCAGGTTAGTTTGTCGAGCCTGCTAGGACGATTTATACGTCCGAGAAGTTCAGCTGTCGTGTTGACGTTAGGTTGATAAATGCAGAAAAGTCGAGCAGATTTAATCGGGAGAAAATCTCCTTCGTCGGCTCCGTATAGATTGTACGAGTCGGTTTCGTAGAGCTTGAAGGCTTTCCCAGAAAGCTTCGTATAACTACGGATGGAAAGTGTGATTTAGCTTTTGACGCTTTGCGTTTTTAGGAGAATTACACTCAGATGCGTATTCCGAGTCTTGAGGTTAGTGGGACAGCATTTAAATCTGGCGCGCGTAGATGCGTTCTGCCATATTTTGAATAAAGTTTTGGGTTCGGAGGTCGGCAAGATATACTCGCCCTTGTGATGACTAAGACCAGCGTGCTCGGAAGCGCCTAACTGGGTTTCGAGTTAAGTTCGAAGGTCAGCGAGATATACTCTACCTTCAAACCTGATATGATTGATACCAGTGTGCTCGGAAGCGTCTTACTGGGTTTCAAAATTGAGTCTGAGGAATAGTTAGACGTATTCTGTTGGGATTATGTCCTGAAATCACATTGTACGAACTCTAGAGATAGTTGTATTGTCGAGATCGGACAATTCATGTGATACTGGGTAATCATAATGTTTTGCTAGAAACCAATTATGAACAATGAGTTGTAACTCGTTTCCAGTATCGTGTGAACCTACAGGGTCACACACCTAAGCAAGTTGGACATACTCCATATGGGATTGATCATTGGCATATGATCTGATCGATGTGTATTAGATGCACATCGAATATAAGTTTCTATGAGATGTATCGATCGACACCATTGGGTGCGTCGGTCGATACAGGAGGTGTGTCGATCGACACTACTAAGTGTGTCGGTCGACACAAGGGCGAAACCGAAACTGAAGTTTCGGTTCTCCTCGAGGTCAATATATAAACTTGTTTTATTGACTCGAGAAAAATAAAGATGAATAGTGCGCCGCCCACAGTGTTTTGTCAGTGAGAAAACACAGAAACCTCTAGAAACTAAAGTCCCAAGGAGATCCGAGCACCGGTACTAGCATCCCGGCGGATTCCAGCTTGTGTGCGTGTGAACTACGATAGAGGCGCAGCATCTGAGGCGCAATAGATCTCGTGCTACCTGATCAATTTTCCGCTGCCAAACACCAGGTAATCACGAGGTGAGATCCATGCTTCAATTAACTAGACCCTAGATCCTAGGCTATCAGGAACTCGCGAGAATTCTGAATCTGTAGAATTGGCTCGGATTCCCAACAGTGGTATCAGAGCCTTAGGGTTTTATCATTGAATTGAGCCTGTTAAACGAATTTGATGATTTAGATTCGCAAACTAGGTTGTTTGAATTAGAACAGGTGAGATCGATTTGATCGATCTGCGATTCTGTGTTTTCACACAGTGTCGATCGACACACTGGGTGCGTCGGTCGACACAAGGTGGCGAAATCGACAGATTCGGCGGCTAGGGTTTTTCGCGAAGAAAAACCGAAAGCCTTCTGTGTCGATCGACACAAGTTGTGTATCGGTCGACACAGAACAAATTCGGTTGAGTATCGATCGACACAGGTTAGTGTCGGTCGACACAGACCAAGCAAATGGTTATGTCTGATGACTCGAACTCGACCTTTCTTTGGTATAGTCACTTAACCACAAAAGTGAAGCAGATTCAGTAAATCCATAGCTTTTGACTCATTTGATTTTAATCATTTGAGATATGAATTCTGTTCACGTGACCAAATGACTAAGGCCCATTTAGCAGAGCTAAAAGTAAATGGGCCAGAGGCTTATTGGGCCTTACACATACTGATGTATGCGGCCCAACAAGCATTATTGCCAAGGGAAATATTCTATACTTCATTACCTTATTGATGGCATCAATAAGTATGGCTGTGTTCACTTGATGAGACATGAGCTGGAATCCCTTGAGGGAGTTCAAAGATGAAGTGTAGAACCAATTTGACAGAAGTATTGAAATCCTCGATTGAATCGCGGAGAAAGAAAATACTAGAGTCAAGAATTGGGTGATCATCTAAAGGAATGAATCAGATCTTATTAGATATGATCTGATCAATGATGAGTCACAGGAATCTTCCATAACCATTTAAGAATACGTTCTGAAATGTCTATGTTTACGCTAAAAGGTTTCTATCAGAATCAGTGAAAAACACCACATTGGATGTGGACTGGGTGATTTCCAAATATGTTTTTCTGATTAATTGGGATTGCAAGGTTTGTGTAAGACAGTATTCAACAGACAAACTTGAATCCATATATGATAAGTTCTACCTCGCTGGTTGTCCTGAGGAAACCAAGGCTTAGTACTTTTGTTGTCCAGAACTGTGTCTTTTAAGAAAGGTGATACTTTCAAAAGGAACAGTGGGAGTGAAAGTACACATCGAAGAAATTCGATAAACACAGTAAGCTGTTCAACCTGGTGAGGGAGAGCAGCGGTGAGATCTACAAAGTGCTGTAGAATCTGCAACTGTGGAGCCTGAAATTCGCAGATCCGAAAGGATCCGTCACTTGATCGAGAGTGATTTCTCGTAACCAATGGTCATGATCTGTTGATCATTGAAAAGTGACGAACATGCGAAATTCAAAGAAGCGGTGGTGAGCCCCAACTCCGAAAATTTGCTGGGTATGCATGTTAGTTTCACCGATCCATTTCTGGATTGAAACAAACATCTTGGAGTTGGAATCAACATTCTGATAATGTGGTCAAAAGTTTTGACTTGATCAGAAAGAAAAGAAACCATGCGTTTACAAGAAGACTAGTGGGAGCGAAATGGCAATTCTCACACAGTATGTAGATAACATACTTGAATCTCATGAACGACGTTCCGACGCTAAAGTCTTGTTAAGATTTGGGTCGAAAATCAAATTTAAACAAAAGACATGGGAGTAGCCGAATGAATTCTTGGAATAAGAATCTATTGACATAGATTAAGTAGGCTAATTGAATCGTGTCAAAATCCTTATGTTCATAAGGTATTGGACAGTTCAAATGTGCTTGATTCCAAAAATGGCTCCATACCAAAGGTCTTATGGCAATTATCCAAGCAAGATGCAGTGTCTTGGACACTGGCTGAGCTGGTAACGATATTAGCAAGAAGAAGTGTTTTGAACACTGTCTGAACTAGTATTAATGAGTGTGATTACTTATGCTGATGCAATAGAATCCATCATGAATGCCATATTTTGCGCTCGTCTAGATGCAACTTAAGCATAAAGTATGACGAGAAAATACCAATGTACTCCGGTAATAGTCACTGAATAGTTACCAGAAATATCCCAAGTGTTGAGAAACACTAAGGATAGTTTTGTGGTGAACTGATAAAGTGACGAACCAGTTGAAAGTAGTCAGTCGGACAAAGACGATTCCCGGTTCCCACCTGGTTATGTCTCTTTGTCTGAATAGCGGTGCTAACTGTTGGAAAGGCTCCAAGCAGTAGACCGTAGAATAGTGCTTTTAATCTGAATGGCGGTGTAATTTGTTGAAATTGTTTCAAGCAATAGCACCGCACTCTTTCCCACAACCTAAGCACGGAATTTATTATGTTGCTGTAGGTGTAAGATATCTGAGAAGATGATCTTGATTCTAGTGGGAGTTATTTTAGTTATGTTGTAAACTTTACATAGACATGCTTTGGCAGTGTTTGTGTAAGTTAAAACTGCCATCAGTATTATTTAATTATTGGATAATTAAATAATGGTCCCAAAGTATTTTATGGTCATCTTATAGGTCATCAAGTTGAAGACTTGATCATGAAACCCTATAAGTAAAAGATGACATAAATTATGATTGTCCCTAGTCAAGGTTGTTAAAATGGGACACTAACAACCACGCATACTAGTATGTGAGGTGACTGTTGGACTAAGTTTCATGGAGTCAATGATATGATTATCACAATCAGTCACATAGATATATGTTGGTGAACATATGATCGGACATGACCCGCTTAATGGGAACTCCACAGGATAGTAACATCAGTGTCATGGGAGGTTCTCATTACGACTATAGAGTATAGTCCTTAGACCTGAGTTCATCATGCTTTCTAGCATATGAATTGGTGCGTGTTGACATTGTCAAACGTCGTTCCGTAACTGGCGGCTATAACGGCATTGCTTGTGCGCATCATGAAGTATGTGTAGAAACAGGGATGGAACAAGATGGGATTTGTCCCTCCTGGATAACGGGAAATAAATATCTCAGGGCCCATCGAAGATTTGATACTGAGAAAATGCATGGCCGTGCTCAAACGAGGTGATTGTCAGTCGTTTGTTTTATCAGTACAGATCAGAAGTTCGATGAACATGATGTTGGCTATAATAAGGATGACACAATCTCTTGCCTTATGCCATATCGAGATATAGAGACGAAGGGATTATAGGAATAAGTGATTCCAGTACAAGTGGGAGATTGTTGGGATTATGTCCTGAAATCACATTGTACGAACTCTAGAGATAGTTGTATTGTCGAGATCGGACAATTCATGTGATACTGGGTAATCATAATGTTTTGTTAGAAACCAATTATGACAAATGAGTTTGTTAGAAACCTACAGGGTCACACACCTAAGCAAGTTGGACATACTCCATATGGGATTGATCATTGGCATATGATCTGATCGATGTGTATTGGATGCACATCGAATATAAGTTTTTATGAGATGTATCGATCGACACCATTGGGTGCGTCGGTCGATACAGGAGGTGTGTCGATCGACACTACTAAGTGTGTCGGTCGACACAAGGGCAAAACCGAAACTGAAGGTTCGGTTCACCTCGAGGTCAATATATAAACTTGTTTTATTGACTCGAGAAAAATAAAGATGAATAGTGCGCCGCCCACAGTGTTTTCTCAGTGAGAAAACACAGAAACCTCTAGAAACTAAAGTCCCAAGGAGATCCGAGCACCGGTACTAGCATCCCGGCGGATTCCAGCTTGTGTGCGTGTGGACTACGATAGAGGCGCAGCATCTGAGGCGCAATAGATCTCGTGCTACCTGATCAATTTTCCGCTGCCAAACACCAGGTAATCACGAGGTGAGATCCATGATTCAATTAACTAGACCCTAGATCCTAGGCTATCGGGAACTCGCGAGAATTCTGAATCTGTAGAATTGGCTCGGATTCCCAACATATTCCTCCCGCGGACATGTACTGATTAGACCCATGTGCTTGGAAGCGTCTTACTAGGTTTCGAAATTGATTCCGAGGAGTAGCAAGATGTACTCCTCTTGCGGACTTGTAATGTTTTGACCAGTGTGCTCGGAAGCATTTTACTGGGTTTTGAGTCCGAGGAATAACAAAACGTTTTTCTCTTGTGGACTTATAATGATCAGACCAGCGTGCTCAGAAGCGTCCTACTGGGTTTTGAGGAGTTTTACGGTCGACTTTAGTACTAGTGCGGGGGTCTACCATCTTACATTCCGAAGTCGGTCATGTACTTAATAATGACGTTGTCGAGACCAGTGTGTTGCATTTTACTTGGTTTAGATTTTCGATCCCGGTTTTCCGCGAAACTCTTGCCTTGCGTCTTCCGTTCACTAAAAATAAGCCGGTATCCGCAGGACTACCTTTCAAAGATACCGAACCAAGAGATACTTGGTTAAAACGTCATTTCACCAGTGTGCTGAGTAGCGTTATACTGGATTTTTTGGGGTTTATTATCGTCTCCAGTACTGGTGCGGTGGATTTGAAGACCTGTCAACAACCCGTTTTTGGGATCTTACTTCGACCTCTCGACTTATGTTCCCTTCACCGATAACAAACATATATAGCGCGCTTTTATCCGTTGCTGGATGTAATAGAGCCTCAATCCATATTGGATGTGTTGGCTTATATCCGTAAAGGATGTATGCGTTTCTCCGCTGCGGCCGTCAGCGGACAAGATAAGCTATTCCTAACGACTATGCATGTGATGTACTAGTAGGCTCATATCCTAATTTTGATCTAAGAGAAATAAATTATAATGGAAGTGAGAAAAGGGAGTTTGTTTTCGATACCGGATAACTTATGGTCGGAGGGTTGGACTTTTGCGGATGCGCCGTGCTTCTAGTTATGATCCGTTATCAGGGGTTGTTTAAATGAATTGATTGTATGAGCCTAGTGTCTTGAGAGTAGTCCGAATATGCCTCGAAATTAGTTGGAGAATTTTTGTCTTTGGTTGAAAGAAGCGTCATGCTCGGAGTTTCCGAGAAGAGTGGTCAGCGAGATTTCTCTCCTAAAATTTGACTCATACCAGAGCGCTTTCTTTAGCGCTTCGATACCCACTTTTTCGATCAAATTTTCAATGCGGCTGGCGACTCTTTTGAATCGCTCGATAAACTTCCTTACGCTTTCGGTTTCACCTTGACTCAAAGACCACAGGTCGACGTCAGAAGTCTCCATGTCCATGAAGATGGAGTACTGCTTCATGAATTCCTCCGATAGCTGCTGGAAATTTCCGATGGAGTCGCGCTCTAGCCTTGAAAACACTCTAGGCCTGCCCCTTTAGATGTTCCACGAACAGAAGGCAAAAACCGGCATCTCTGTCCCTTCGGGTGAGATTTGCTCTTCCCATTGCGATTCAGAAGGCCATTATATGAGCTTTCGGATTAGTTGTTCTGTCGTAGAAGGGGATTTTGATCTTGCCCGGATTGGAAATCCGAGTCCCGGTTATTCGAGTTTTGAACGGTGTCTTTCTTGTCTCTTCCAGGACGCGATCAATTTACGGGGCAGCGCTGGTCGCTCGGTGAACTTGTGATCGCACAGTTTTGATTTCTGCTGTTGTCTGAGCCAGCGCGTCCCTGAGTTCGTCAAGTTCGCTCCTTATGCTGCTTCTCTGCCGTTGAGTTGGCCCGTTCTGACGAGTTTGTTCTACGTCCTCTTCTTCCGAGAATTCATCATCGCTTAGATGTGGGATGTACCGATTGGCGTCGATTCTCTCTTCTTCATCAGAAGGCGATGCGGTTTTGTCCTGATAGGTCGAGTTTAAACCTATTCTAACTGAAAGTGCACAGTGATGTAGTTGTAGTACTTAGGGTATCGAATCCACAGGGACTCCGGTCAACTATAGATTTAGAACAAAAAAGATTAAACTAGGAGAAAGCAAATATGATTAGAAACTAAAAAGCGAAGCAGAAAAGTAAATCAAGCGAGTTTGTGAGAAAGAAGGCGAAGCGTTAAGTCTAGGGAGTTCTCAGGAAATCAGGAACATAAACTAATCAATCAATCGGGATCTAATTATTCTAGAACTCAAACACAGATATGGACTTAACCAACTGTCGTTGCGAGAATTCTCTAAGTCTAAGTGCAGCAATCCAAATTCCTTTGCAATTACTAATAGATTAAACCAGCTTTAATTCCAAGTTTGATATGTTCACAATCTTATTAAACCAAATTCCTTTGCGAGTAATTAAATTGCTCATCTAGGTTCTTTCTAGCTAATTAACCAACTGTCGTTGTATCAATCAACCTAACATCATAAATCTGAGTAGCTAATTCAGATTAAGCAGTAGAACAATCCTAGATGAAGAACTAACAAGTATGAATCCCTACAGATATATTAACCTATAATTCCATGAAATCCCTAATGAGAATCCCTAAACTTAACAGGTAATCTACTCAGACATGTTCATCGAAACAGAAAACATCATGAATAGAAAACCAAATATTATAAAATCAAATAAAGAACAGGGGTTCGAAATCCTCTCTCTTTCGAGACCCGGATCAGCCCCTAACTCTCTCTGAAAATAGAATAAAGCGTAAGTAAAGCGTAGCCTAAACAATGGCTTAAAAACCCTAGTATAATGGTCTAAAGTCGGCTGGGGCTTCTTTGTAATTATGAGAAACTTCTGGGCAAAGTTGCAATTTCCAATTCTTCATAATTAAACGCTCGCGAGAAGTCTGTGTCGACCTTGTGTCGATCGATGCACCTTCTGTGTCGATCGACACAGGTCTGTGAAACGGTCAGTGAACTCTTCCTCTCGGGTTTAATCTCCAAAATGCTCCATAATGTCCAATTCCGCTCCAAACGTGTCTAGACCTGTAAACATACTAAAAAGACTCCAAAACATTATAAAAGACTCGATAAATAAGATATATACCATGGCTAAAATCCCTAAAATCCATGGTATATCAACTCCCCCACACTTAGCTCTTGCTTGCCCTCAAGCAAGTAAAGAACCCAAGTATAAGAAAAGAAGTTTGAAAACACAGAAACTCATTTCGTCCAAAGAACTTTCGCATTCACATTCACTTAGTAATCCACTGAAAAATTTCCTACAAAACTCAAGACCACAGTATACTTCCCCCACACTTAGCAACTGTCCCAAGTAAACTCCACAATCACATTTACGCATTCAAATTCTCCCTACTGACTTCTGCAAGTATTTAAGTGCGGTCTCACCTAAGGATTATCGATCAAAGGGCACATGGATTCTTACCTTGTTAGCTCTAGAGCACCATACTATCTTTCTCTGGTCCCTTTCTTCTCAACTGATTTTTCCCCATTGGGTATCATTTTATTTTTTTTATCATTGTTCTTCCCGTTATGGGGTGTACTTTGGACACATTCCATGGATGCACAGGATATGATAGTTGTAGCTACCACTCCCAGAGACCACTTCGGAGCTACTAGCTCATCCTCAATTTATTATCTCTTTTTTTTTTTACTTTATGAAAGGGGAGAAGGGAACCAAATAGGACAGGTTTACATGCTGTGTCAGAACTAACAAAGGAATCCGACACAAGGTATACCAAGCCCTTAGGTGAGAAAATTAAGTCAGTATTAAGATTGAAGTCAGTAAAAGGATCCTCTGATACCTGAAGTGATATGGGTGTTCTTAGTAGGCTTATCCGTGTCTGGGTTTTCTAACAGTCATCGAGGCTCTGCAAGTCTGTCCAATGGTTACTTAGTTCCTGTTCAAACGAAATATTTCCTCGAAAAATCATAGTTTCATACAAATTTTGACTCAATAAAACAATTTTGAAAAACACAGGACTGACTCTAAGAAAACAAAAGTGTGCGTCAGTAGCTCCTCCCCCACACTTAAACTACACTGTCCCCAGTGTAATCAAGCCCAGGATCGGTGAGAAAAATAATCAAATTGAAACAAAACGAAAAGTTGCAGATTACTTACTGTCGTCGCCCTGTGTCAATCGATGTCGGCGAAAGTTGCGTTGATTATCGTGTCTGATGCGGTCGTGTTTGTAACGTTGCCGCTTGCCAAAGTGTTACCAGTGGTAACGTTGGGCGTGTTATCATTGATCTGTAATTGCTGATTTGTTTCATCTTCGTTTCCGATGATGGCCATCTCTTCGGATCCGCTAATTATTGACTCTAAGTGTCGAAAGTTTCTTATTCCCCACAGACGGCGCTAAACTGTGAGAGTCGAAACTCACACGGTCAAAACTTGTAAAGCTAGACTTTTTAGGGAACATAAACTTTCAAGGATAACCACGAAACTAGCAAACCCGGAGGATTTTTATTGATTAAAGTCGAAAAGAATACAAAGATCGGAAAGAAAGTAAAGGAATCGGAAAAGAACAAAAGAACTCTCCAAAAATCTAAAAGAAAACTCAAAAGCTCTTAAGTCTAAGTCTTAGGGTTTTTCGCTCTGTCTTGATCGTATGGCCACCATCTTCTTTTATAGCTGCGGGAAGTCGGTCCTCGAGAATATTTCCGTCAGATTTACGGAAATCTTCCTGTTGTTATCTCTTTCCTTTTTCCGTTAAGATTTACATTTATCCCTTAGATTTCCTTTCCAGCTCATCGATATCTCTTCCTTTTATCTCTATCTTCTTTCATCTTTCCGAGGCATAACTTACCTTCCGGATGGGCCGAGATTTGGACGTTCCGAATCCGTTAAAGATTGTCGTATGCTTATGCCTAAGTTCCCATTTTCCTTGATTTTGATCCATTAGCCCAAGTCATTGGTCCGAGAGAGTATGGGCTTCCCGAAGGAAAGTGTTGCGACAAATTATGCGCATCGGAAATGTTTAGTTATCCGTTTGGATAGTTCAGCTCGGAAAATTCAAGCTGGTCCATCTCGGAAAATCCGAGATGGTTCATCTTGGAATTCCGAGCAGGTTCATCTCGGAAATCCGAGATGGTTTATCTCAGAATTCCGAGCAGGTTCATCTCGGAAATCCGAGATGGTTCATCTCGGAAATCCGAGATGGTTTATCTCGGAATTCTGAGCGGGTTCATCTCGGAAATCCGAGATGGTTCATCTCAGAATTTCGAGATGATTCATCTCGGAAATCCGAGATGGTTGATATCTCGGTTCATCTTGGAATTCCGAGATGGTTCATCTCGGAAATCCGAGATGGTTGATCTCTCGGTTCATCTCGGAAATCCGAGATGGTTAATCTCGGAATTCCGAGCAGGTTCATCTCGGAGATCCGAGATGGTTCAGCTCGGATTTTCGAGCTGGTTCAGCTCGGTTTTCCGATCTGGTTTAGCTCGTATTTCCGAGCTGTCCTGGCTCGGTTTTCCAAGCTGGTTCAGCTCGTACTTTGCTTTGTTCGGATGTTTCGTCGATCCGTAATTCTTGTCGGAAAGTGCGTTTGCCCGATCGTGGTTTTGTCTGTTTTCCGACATGTTTCTTCCGATAAATCGTTTAGGTGAAATCATCGATGTTTCGTACGATTTTGCCATTTACACGAAACATTAGACGTTTGATGAACATTCGTTCGTATCCGGCTATTCAATCCAGTCTTTCGGTTATTGTTTTCGTCGAGGAGGTTTTTGACCTCAACATTCTTCTTGTTTATCATTCTTCTTGCTTTATTTAAACATGTCTTGCTTTGTTATTGCTATGACTAGTGAGTAGTTTTCTATAAGTTTATGGGTTTGAGTAAAGGTGAGGGTGATCTAGAAATGATTTAGGTTGTTTAGAACTTGGGAATATTGATTTCTTACTTGTTAGAAGTTATTAATGCTAGGATTGAAGTAGCTAATCAATTTCTTGAACTTGGATGTTGCTAGCACTGAGAAGTGTAGTTAATGTTTGAATCTCTAATCAAGTGCTTTACATACTTAACCAATGAGAATTGATGTTTAAGGTGTTTAGTGGTAATAAGAACTTGTTCTTAAAGCATGTTTATCTTTAAATTGCCAATGAGAATTGATGTTAATGCTTGATAGATATAGGGTTATTATCATGAGAGTGGAGTAACTTGAATTGTTGTTCTTAGCCTAAGAAATCATCCTATGTTTGTTAAATGTTTCTGAACTGATTATTGATCACCCAAACAGAAAACTCAACCCAAGGAACATAGTTTTAATCAATTGTCTTTAGAAATCATCTTGCTCTATTTATGCTCTGTTCTTGTTCTGTATTTAAGCTCACTTTAATATTGTCTAAATCTTTGTTTAATCATGTTTGGAACCTGGTTACATTGTAAGTTATTAGTGATAAAACCCACAAACGAATTTGGTTGCACTTAGATTAAGAGAACACTTGCATTCTTAGTGTGTTTAATTTACCCAAGTGGATTGACATCTCAAAACTACAAGGACTAGGCTGTATACTTGCAGCTGAAGTGATTGAAAGGAACTTTTTATTCATATCAAGTTTGGCGCCGTTGCCATCTTGGGTGTAAAATTATGCCATTAGGATTTGGTGTTTGCTTGAGACTAAGTCTATCGGTTACAGAGATACTAACTTTACCTACCTTATTTCCCTTTGTTTTGCAGGTGAATGAACTTGATGAGCAGGGGACCAACAAACCTTGTACCAAGAGTTGACGACATAAAAGCTCACGAAAGGGGAATTTCAAGGAGGAGAAGACAGCAACAAAGGTTAGCAAGAGTACAAAACAACATGGCTGACAATCAGCAACAACCACACGACGGTGATGTGTTTGAAAACAACCAAGGGAATGAAAGAAACAGACAAAACTATCCACCAAGGGTACACATAGCCATTGGAGCATATGACGAACCAAGCATCAACGACTACCATTCTGGAATCATTGTACCAGCAGTGGAAAACAACAATTATGAAATCATGGCAAGCATCATCAACATGGTGCAAGGAAGCAAGTTCCACGGGCTGCCAATGGAAGATCCACTAGACAATCTTGACAACTTTGACAAGCTATGCCGAACAGTCCGAATCAATGGGATTTCTGAAGATGCAATGAAGATGATACTATTTCCATTCTCTCTTGGAGATAAAGCCCACCTTTGGGAGAAGAACCTTCCTCCAAACTCAATCACCTCCTGGGATGAATGCAAAATGGCCTTCTTATCAAAGTTCTTCTCCAAATCAAGAACCGCAAGGTTGAGAACTGAAATTTCAAGCTTCAAACAATAGCCACAGAAAAATTTGGAGAAGCTTGGGAAAGATTCAAAGGCTACACCAACCAATGCCCTCACAATGGCTTCACTAAGGAGAGCCTACTCAGCACACTATAACGTGGCATACTACCCAAATACAGGATGACGCTAGACACTGCTAGCAATTGCAACTTCTTACAAAAGGATGAAAGAGAAGCCACACAACTGTGGAGAATTTGGTGGTAAGTGACACAAACTATGGGGAAGACTATGACCGCACATACCGAGAAGGAGGAGATAGAGACGACCAAAGGAGGGAGATCAAAGCCCTCAAGAGAAGCTGGAAAAGTTTCTCAAAGCAAACCAAAGGAATGTCAACTTTGTGGGAGAATTTGATCAACTCCAAGGATACATGGAAGACGATGCTGAGATGAGTATTGATGGACATGCTGAGATGAACTAAATTTGTAACGCCCATGTTCCGCATTGAACTTAGTCAACCGATGACAACCAATCAAACAAAAACATGAATAATGGTTTCCTTTAGTCGGGAACAGAGCCGTCACAATTTTTACCGTGTTTGATTAATTCGGCTTGACTTAACAACTTTTGTCATTAAACTGATCCGAGTTATTCAATTACACTTTTCCCAAATTTTAATTATAGCTTCGCAACCGTAACAAAATTTGGTAGTTATATTAGACCGGACCAATCTAATATAATTAACATGCTTTTTCGAGTATAAAACATTTTTTACTATGAAAGTGCGGAAATACAAATAGGTCCATGTACATTATTTATTTAAAATAATACAACATTACTTGAATTTTTTGTTACGAAAGAGACGTCGACACTACACCGGCTACACAGGCCGGCCTAACGTCTTAGGGTCCGCTATTCTTTCTTATGGGTTACCTGAAAGAGATAAAAGAGAGGGGTGAGCGATCTATTATCGACCCAGTGAGTTGAGATTCCCCAACAAAGAAAGTAACTTCCCGTTTACCCAACCCAACTCCAATCACAAGCAATGACGGAAAGTTACACAAACAATATTAAATAGCCGAATTACGAAAACATTAATTATACTACATGCATGCTATGGGACCTGAAAATATCGTCACTCTCGGAATACTCGTCCCGTCACCATACAAGCCCACGGTATTGATTCCCTCGACTCTTACTGATAGACACGGAGTACTACAAGTAAGAGACCGTTCTCCATCCATCGATATGCGGCGACTCGGGCTACCCTAGATAGCCAGAGCTTCCATGCAGTTCGGCCCTAGGACATGACCCCGTATTCTCCGGACCACACACCTACCGGCGTCACTCAGTAGGTCGACACCTACTGGTAACACGACCCGAGAGTACGTGAACCAACCGGTACGCTCCCGAGGATCCATCTGGGAGGAAAGTCGATATGCCCACTATATTACCATGTCGCTAACAAAACAAGAAAACAATTAAACATACCACAACCATCATTCACACAACCTCTCATTAGTCAATTATTCATGAACCGATCATCATATTATTATCAAGTTACTTAATAGTTTTCCGTGTTTCATTCGTTATTTGATTTAACCATCAAAAGTGTGTTATATCATATTAACTTTAACCACAACATCAATATTAACCCATCAAGCAACCATAACATCAATATCAACCAATCAAGTAATCATAACATCAATATCAACCATTCATGAACCCATCATAATAACGTAACTAGATGATAATCAAACCGACACTAGTCAGAATCATCGCGACGGATCATAACCTAGTGTCGGGAACCTATGTAAATAAACATTAGACAAGCAATTAACCCCAACTAACCAACACTTTATCGCGGTTGACCTCGTATTGCCTTACTACTCGAACCTCCAGACCATCCTAAAGCCGCTTAAGACTGAAGAGAAGGTCGGTACTTGGGATAAACGTTGAAAATCTCCGCTTAGAAAATACTTCCCCGCTCTTACGTCACCATCCCAACTCTTAACTATTCTCTCTCTCTCTCTCTCTCTCTCTCTCTCTCTCTCCCTCTCTCTCTCTCCTCCTTTCTCTCTCTCCTCCTCTCTCTCTCCCCTCTGGAACCTCCTTCTTTTCTTCTTCCTCCGGCTTCTTCTCCTCCTCTTGGCTCCTCCTCCTCCTTCTTCTTCCTTGCGCCTCCTTCTCCATCTATCTCCCTTCTCCCTCTCTTCTTTCTCTCCTATTTACCTCTTTTTGCTTTGAGAATGTTTTGTGTGAAGAATGAGAGGGGTGGAGGTCTCCTTTTATAACAAAAATGGTGTAATCTCCACCCTCCATTTGTATCCTCTTCCCTCCCATATTATGTCACGCCTTTGGTTCAGGTGTTGGCCAGAGACACTTCTTTCTAGCATACATTCCCCATCTGCAAATCCCATTTAGAAGCCTCTTGGGTTTGGCCCAAAATTTATTGTAGGTTCCTCTTGCATAATTTTAGTGTCACATGCCTATTAATGGGATTTAATCTGGTCCATAATGACTTCATATAGCAGCTCTTATCAGCCTAAACCAAGCCCAAGCTCCCTTGAATTTATTTTGAATTGTTTTGTCCTTAATTACCAATTAATGAGCTAAAATCCAAAACTTAATCTAGGGATCAAATCTTACTAAATCCTTTTAACCATAATTTATAAATATTTAATGGAGACATGGTTAAAAGTTCATTATTTTTGGTAGACGTTAGAGTCTTTTCTCACTTGCCCGAACATTTTATTGGTTTCTCGAAAAAACCGGTTTTTAATGAAAATTCTCTAGAATTTCCAAAAATAACTCCAATAAATTTCTTAGCAAGATAATTCATTTTAATAGTGATAAAAATATAATTACATTTCATAATAATACTTTTATCAAGTTTCCGTGATCGGGGTATTACATTCTTTCCCCCTTATTAGAATTCGTCCCCGAATTCTTTAAGGTTATAAACAACTCCTTTCTACTAAGTACTAATCAAAAACTCTGGATATGCTTCTCTAAACCTTGATTCATCCTCCCACGTGACGATCACACGATTCTGCTTTCCCCAGAAGACTTGAACTTGCGGAATCTCTCGATTCTTGAGTTTATGGATGCATCTTTCTCTTATGTGAATGGGTGCTTCGATGTAGGTAAGGTTCGACTGAAGATCTTCTATCTTCTCGGTTTCCAAATCCCTTGGGTCATGGATGAATTTACGTAGCATAGACACATGGAACACTGGGTGAATCCGCATGGCTGACGGTAAATCCAATTTGTACGCCACTTCTCCAACCTTACCAATTACTTGGTATGGTTGATAGGTCGTAAGTTTTACCCTATACTAACTGCAAGTGCACAGTATATCAATGTAGTACTTAGGAATCGATCCACGAGGACTCTAGGCAACGATAGGATTAGAACTAAAGAGATCAAACTAGGAGAAAGCAAATTGTAATGAATAACTAAAAGGCAAGCAAGAAAGTAAATCAATAGCAAGTTGTAATTGTAAGCAATAAACTAAGGGCGCTAAGTCTAGGGCGTTCTCAGGAAATCAGACAAGCAGATAAATTATTCAGTAAGGATCTAATTAAACTCAGTTCTAGAACTCAAACACAAATATAGAATTAACCAACTGTCGTTGCCAGAATTCTCTAAGTCTAAGTTCAGCAATCCAAATTCCTTGGCAATTACTAACAGATTAAACCAGCTTTAATTTCAAGTTCAATATGTTCACAATCTAATTAAACCAAATTCCTTTGCGAGTAATTAAATTGCTCAAGCTAAATAGTTCAGATTCTAAACCACACTGTTGTGTCGTATTTAGCAACCTAAGTTCTAGATTCTAATTAATCAGGTTAGAACTAACATTAAACACAATTTAGTTTGAAGAACATTCTATTGATGTGAATCCTTAACTGAATTAATTATATCTAACAAGTTATGAAATCCCTATGAGAAACCCTAAACCTAACTATGAAACTACTCAGACATAGAATATGAAGACATAATCAATGAAATTATAGATATCATAAAAGAGATTAGAATAATAAAGGGGTTCGAAAACTTCTCCAAAACAAAGTGTAGTATAGGATCAGATCAGCCCCAAAATCTCTAAAAACTCTCTGCTCTAAGTTATGATAGCGTATCTAAAACTGAAGTTAAAAACCTAATTAAATAGCTAAAACATGACTTGGGGCTTCTATGTAAATATCTGGAACTTCTAGGCATCTTTGCAATATCAGCATTCTTCATTAAACCGCCGAGAATCTGGCCCATTCGCGTTGTGCATCGATCGATGCAGGTGTGCGTCGATCGACACACTACTCTGTTTTGGACATTGAGCACAACCTCTCGGGACAAAACTCCAAAGTGCACCAAATAGCTCCAAAATCTTCACTTTTGCTCCAAACGTGCGTGTACCTAATAACACCTGTAAAGGACTATAAAAGAACACCAAAAGACACTAAAACAGACTTATATCATGGCATAAAACTAGTAAAAACCATGATATATCAACTCCCCCACACTTAGCCTTTGCTTGCCCTCAAGAAAAACAGAGAACTAAGACATGGTGAAGAGGTTTGAAAACTTTCAGAAACTCTTTTTGTCCTAGAAGCAACAACACTCAGATTCCCCTTAGTAAACCACTGAAAGAATCAACCGCAAGATATCAAGACAAACATATACTTCCCCCACACTTAGCAATTGTCCTAAGTAAACTCCACAATCACATTCACGCATTCAAATTCACCCTACTGACTTCTGCAAGTATTTAAGTGTGGTCTCACCTAAGGAGTATCGATCAAAGGGCACATGGACTCTTACCTTGTCAGCTCTAGACCACCATACTATCTTTCTCTGGTCCCTTTCTTCTCTTTTCCCTTCCTTAGCATTCTGATTTTTCCCCATTGGGTATCATTTTTTTTATCAGTGCTCTTCTCGTTAAGGGGTGTACTTTGGACACATTCCATGGATGCACAGGATATGATAGTTGTAGCTACCACTCCCAGAGACCAACCACTTCGGAGTTACTAACTCATCCTCAGTTTATTATCTTCTTTTTTTATTTATGGAAGGGGAGAAGGGAACCAAATAGGACATGTTCACAAGCTGTGTCAGAACTAACAAAGGAATCCGACTCAAGGTATACCAAGCCCTTAGGTGAGAAAATTAAGTCAGTATTAAGGTGAAGTCAGTAAAAGGATCCTTTGATACCTGAAGTGATGTGGGTGTTCTCAGTAGGTTGATCCGTGTCTGGGTTTTCTAATAGTCATAGATTGTCCTGCAACTTCATCCCAATGGTCACTTAAGTTCCTGCAAGTGCTGTTAATCTTCTCAAAAAATCATTGTTTCTTATTTAAACAAGTTTTGACTCGATAAAACAAATTTTGAAAAATTGGACTGACTCTTAAGAAAACAGAAATATAAAGTCATTAGCACCTCCCCCACACTTAAGACACACTGTCCCCAGTAGTGTCAAGCGAAGGATTGGTAAAAAGAAAGAAAACTAGTTAATGGATGTGTTGAGTTCTGTCTGATTTTTACCTCTGTCGCACATGCATCGATGGTTACACTAGGTGCGTCGATCATTGCCGTGCGATTTTTCATCGTATGTCGATCGTTGCTCAGGACCGCAACGATTGCTGCAATGCGATTTCTCGTGTTGTGAAGATCGACACAATGGTATGTCGATCGACGCACTGCGAATACTCGATTAGTCAGCAAGTTAGCAGGTTAGTCCGTGAGAAAATTCAAATTTTCGAACCTGCAAGCTGAAAAACACTGAAAACAGGCAAAATCAAAGCAATTAACAGTCTCAATGCAAACACACAATCCAATCATAAACATCCTAAGGAAATGCAAAAAGAAAAAGAAAAATAAGAGAATACAGAACCGAATGTCTAGAGAAGTCACTATCTCACTCGTCATCATCCATCTCAGCAATGCGATCAGTACCACTCGAAGAACCAGGAGTCGGAGAGCGTCGTCTGCGTCGTGAAAGTCCTGGATGGTGTATATGTGGCTGTCTCCTGCAAGTGCAGGTACGCATGAAGTTCCAGACCACCCGTAGAATACCATCCGAGCGCTCTCTCCACTCTGCCTCAGACATATCACAATAAGGCATCGTAGGCTCGGGAAAAGGTCCAACGTCATCGACAGGGGCAACAGGTGCAGGCGCAGAGGAGGTAGAAGCTCGTGTAGAAGGCTCTCCCAGCGGATGAGCCATAGAAGGGACCCTGCGCTGCTCGCTCGTAGGAGGCTGGAACCTCAAGGCATCCAGTGTATCAACCTGTGTAAGACCAGGAGAAGGAAGATCCACACCACACTTCACTGTGGCAGAGTCATAATAGACCCAAACGCGTCCCTCCTTGAGCCATCTAGCACTCTGCATATGACTGAAATCAAGGAACTCCATGCTCTCACTACGCTCTGTTCCCTCTAAGGGAATTCTGCAATGTCTGAAAATGGGAGTAAGCAGACTCCCAACTCTCTCAGTGCCCACACCATCAAATGGCTTCTTCTGCAGCTCGCATAAATGGTGAGCGAAGACAACTCCCAAGTTGAGCCCCTTAGTGGGATCTCTCAAAACAGTATCCGCAAACTGGTCCCTCAGTCCAATGAACAGCATCTCCATCTCATTTTTACGCATCTTGTTGGCTTAAAACTTGCACAACAGAGTAGATCCCAAGATGTGCAAGACGTATCTAAGAACCGGATGCCTAACCTGAATCACCGGTGTGGTCCTCGAGTTGTATCGACCAGTGCCAATACACTCCCAGAAATACTGAGCTTCATCCACATCCCACTCAAGTGACATACCAATGCGCATCGGCTCAGTGCTGAATCCATAAATCCTACAGATATCGAGAAGGGGAATCCGATACCTGCATCCCAAGCACATGAAGGTAAAGAAACCTCCTGAAGCCTTCCTTCTATCTGGTGTAGGGTATATCACTCTGCAAGTCGCTAGCAGCTGTCTCACCAACTCAGGGTACATCTCATGAGGCTGCATAGGCATTGTCCCCAGACCAATGCCTTTACATAATGCAAGAACCTGCTCATCAATGCCCAGACTCCTGCAAGTCGAGTAATCTGCAAACTTGGTTGGCTTAAGCGTCATGCCACACCAACCATTGTACAACAATGTGTCATACTCATCCCACTGGTTAAGCAATGACCTTTCTGTGAACTCATCAGTCTTAAGGAACTCAGCAATATCATTATCCCACAATCTATCTGGCGGAATCAATAGCTTATCTGCTCTAGGCCATGGTGGCTGTATCACTGCTTGGACTCTCTGATAGTCTGCAGGTGGATCTGAGTCTCGATGGGACCACTCAGGTGGTGGAGCGTGATGAGTTGTAACTGCTGCTGCGGTAGTTCTACGCTTACGGGATTGTCGAGGAGGCATCTGCAAGAAATTTAAAACAAGTAAGTCTCGGCAGAAGATCCCTGTGAAATCGCAATGCAACGACCGTTGCACAAGTGCAACGATCGATGCAGGGCGATTTCACAGCCGACAATGAATCCTCAAAATCGTTTCTAAATCCGTTCTAAGACTACACAAACAACAATAATCCATCACCAATCATCCCTAATCATGCCTAATCAGTACGGGTTCATCAATTTCAAGCCTAAAAATCTCTAATTTCTAAACCCTATAACCGAATCCGAAAATGTTGAAAATGAAAGTTCTTACCTTGGATTCACTGCAATTGGATCAGAGAAATAGATAGGGGATGTTAAAAAAGTAAAATCAAGCCTTGAATCAGTGAAAACGATGAAGATTTGAGAGATTTAGAGTAGGGGAATCGCGGTTGTACGGACAGCGAGAGTGGAGAAGAAGGGAGGAGAAAAGGGTTTAAGGCACTTACCTGGTCGTGGGTGCAACGATCGTTGCTAATGAGCAACGATCGACGCTGTTGACCCAAATCGATTCCGGTTTAGCGCGCGTACCTTAATTCTGCAATTAAACCATTTGCAACGACCATTGCACAAGACCGCAACGATCGTCACAAGGCGATCCCATCTCTTCGTCATATCTCCTTGCAACGACCGTTGCACATATGGCAACGATCGTCACACTTCTCCAGACTCGAGTTCTGTATCTAAAAACTTAGCAAAACAAAATCAAAACGTAAGTTCCCAAGAAAAACACCAAAAATCAAAAAGAAAAATACTAAAACCTAATAGTGAGTTGCCTCCTACTCAGCGCTTGTTTAAGGTCATTAGCTTGACCGGACGAACAAGAATCAGGCACCGGGAGATCCTGATAGAGACTTTGATTGCCTCTGGGCAAGTCTCCTCATCCATGGCGGAGAGTAAGCCGTATCAGAATGAACTTGTACAAGGTAAGATGGAATGTGATGATCTCCAGGATCAGGAACCAATGTCTCAGCTGTCTACTCTCCATCCTCATCTCTAATGGTGAAGGTTTGACCATCAATCTACGGCTTGCACAGCTTATCCATCTCAAAGTGAGGTGTGTCATCTCCCAGATGGAGGTCAATCAAACTATGCTTCACATCTATAACCGCTCCAGCTGTAGCTAAAAATGGCCTTCCAAGTATCAAGGCATCGTCAGGATCACTGTTGTACTTCAGCACCAAGAAGTCAGTCGGAACCAAGTAGTTTCCTACTCTTACTGAGACGTCCTCAAGAACTCCTTCTGGAATTATTATAGACTGATCAGCTAGGATAAGAGAGGTCCTAGTAGGCGAAAAATCTGCATTCCCAGCTTCTCTGCCACAGAGTATGGCATAAGACTTCCAACAGCTCCCAGATCACACAGAGAACGCCTAAAACCATCCTGAAAGATAGAACAACTCAGTACAAAAACACTAGGATCGGGCAGCTTCTTTTGGATCTTGGTTAAAAAAACCTCACTGACATGCCTAGGAACTACTATCACCCAATCCTTCAGCTCCTCATCCATAGGTAACATCTTACCCAAGTATCTCTGCACACAAGGGTGATAGGGTGGATCATCAGAAGGTGGACTTTCATCCAACTCTTCACCAAACTCTTCTAGCCTTTTAAGCTCTTCAATCTCTTGCTGAATCACTTCAGATACTTTAGGATATAGTCGGATAGATTGTGCATAAATCTCCTGCTGAGTAATCTCAGACACTCCAGGGAACAAATGATTAAGCTCCAAGTCAGCCTCTGCATCAATGCCATAAGAATCCTGTGAATCTGTCTGTCCATGCCATGCAACGATCGACGCTAGGGGTGCATCAATCGATGCAGTTGAATTTTCACATATTTCACCGAGAGGTTTTCTTCAAAATCCGAAATTTCGGTCTCTTCTACCAGTTCAGCTGTGTTTAGCTCGAATCTTTCACCTAGGTGTGATCCATCATCAACGTACACTGACCAGACCTTAATATGTGTGTCTGCTACTCCTTTTCTTTTAACAGAACAAGAGATCTGGCTCACCTGAGTGTCCAACTGCTTCACATGAGTGTTTAGAGACTCAAACTTCCCATTAAGATCTTCATAAACCGCATCAAACTTCTTGTTGCAGTCCACAACAATCTTGGTTTGTCCCTCTAGCAGCTGCTCCATCAGAGCTTCCATCTTGCTCTCATGAGCACTAGCAGTAGGAGGAGTCTGATAAGATGAAGATCCATAAGTCCTTTGGTTACCTTGTCCAAAAGGTTTCTGAAAACCACTAGTCTGTCCAAATCCAGAAGAGTTTTGATTGCTGTTGAAAGCACTCTTCTGTCCTCCATTGAAGAACCTATTCCCAGACTGATTTCCAAATATATTACCTTGGAATCCAGAACCACTAATGTAGTTCACATCCTCTTATTGGTTCTCTTCTTCAGCTCCAAATACCTCAACATCCGGGGCAAAATGGACTGTCTTTTTCCCCAGCTAGAAGATTACTGACAGTGTCTAGCTTAGATCTAATATCAGCAATCTCCAAATTCTCTACATTTCCACCGGACTTCTTCCTTATCTCATCAGTAGTCTTGCAGCTATTGCTGCTCACTAAGTTCTCTATCAGCTGCTTAGCTTGTGCAGGAGTCCTAGTGTTGAAGTTCGCATCGCTGGAATTATCCAGTGCAGTCTGATAAGGAAGATCTATGCCTCTAAAGAAGATTCCAAGCAATGTTACCTCAGTAAATCCATGGTGTGGGCAGTCACGCTGGTACTTCTTGAATCGCATCCAGGCAGTTTTAAGAGGCTCTACAGGACCATGAGAGAAAGTAAGAATGTCTTGTCTAGACTGATCCTAGCGAGCATCATCATAGAAATGTCTTAGGAACTCGCTCTTCATAGCATCCCATTTCTCAAACTTCCCAGGTGGAAGTTGTTTCAGCCATGCAGCGGCATCTCTAGCGAAAGAGTAGGGGAAGAGCTTGAGGAACATATAGTCATAGTTCACTCCGTCATATTTCATACCGGTGACTATGTCCTCAAACTCATCTATGTGATCCATAAGCTGCTCAGTCGGATGCCCATGAAAGGCATTCTGCTTCATGAGAGTGTATTAGATGGTTTTGATCTCAAAATCATTCCTATGAAAACCAGGAGGCACAAGAGCTGACCGGTTGGCATGAAACTCGTCCGGTCTGTTGTAGTCAGCTAAAGTCATCTCATGGATTACCATCCTCTGCTCCTGTCTACCTTGGGCCTGTCCTTAGCCTTGGTTCTGCTCCTGTTGTTGTCCAGGAGGATCAGGGATTACATTCCCTTCAGCATCAATCCTATGCCCAGCAGCATTGTACGGATTGTTATCTCGGTCCCTCAGGGTACCTTGAGCATCGGGTATCAGAATCAGACGTTCTCGAACCATTCTTGTTCTTCTTTCTCTTCTGTTGGTCCTCTCTAGTTTAGCAAGTTCTTCAAGTTGTAGGTTAACGAGGTTCGAATCCGGATTACTTCTGGTTTCACGCGCAGACATAAACCGTATGTAATCGCTCAGCAACGATCGATGCTAATAGTGCAACGATCGATTCAACTCCAATAGCCTAGTAACGATCGACACAAGATGTGAAACGATCGACACAGTGCGATTATGAACCTGTCGACAGAGAAGAAACAGAGAAAAATCAGTAACTAAAACAAAAAAAATAAAAAATCTTAGTCTAAACCCTAGGTTCCAATCTATCGAAGACTCAAAAGAGTCCCCGGCAACGGCGCCAAAAACTTGATAGGTCGTAAGTATTACCCTATACTAACTGCAAGTGCACAGTATATCAATGTAGTACTTAGGGATCGAATTCATGAGGAATCTAGGCAACGATAGGATTAGAACTAAAGAGATCGAACTAGGAGAAAGCAAATTGTAATAAATAACTAAAAGGCAAGCAAGAAAGTAAATCAATAGCAAGTTGTGGTTGTAAGCAATAAACTAAGGACGCTAAGTCTAGGGCGTTCTCAGGAAATCAGACAAGCAAATAAATTATTCAGTCAGGATCTAATTAAACTCAGTTCTAGAACTCAAACACAAATATAGAATTAACCAACTGTCGTTTCGAGAATTCTCTAAGTCTAAGTGCAGCAATCCAAATTCCTTGGCAATTACTAACAGATTAAACCAGCTTTAATTTCAAGTTCGATATGTTCACAATCTAATTAAACCAAATTCCATTGCGAGTAATTAAATTGCTCAAGCTAAATAGTTCAGATTCTAAACCACACTGTCGTGTCGTATTTAGCAACCTAAGATCTAGATTCTAATTGATCAGGTTAGAACTAGCATTAAACACAATTTAGTTTGAAGAACATTCTATTGATGTGAATCCTTAACTGAATTAATTATATCTAGCATGTCATGAAATCCCTATGAGAAATCCTAAACCTAACTATGAAACAACTCAGACATAGAATATGAAGACATAATCAATGAAATTATAGATATCATAAAAGAGATTAGAATAATAAAGGGGTTCGAAAACTTCTCCAAAACAAAGTGTAGTACAGGATCATATCAGCCCCAAAAGCTCTAAAAACTCTCTGCTCTAAGTTATGATAGCGTATCTAAAACTGAAGTTAAAATCCTAATTAAATAGCTAAAACACGACTTGGGGCTTCTGTGTAAATATCTGGAACTTCTGGACATCTTTGCAATATCAGCATGCTTCATTAAACCGCCGAGAATCTGGCCCATTCGCGCTGTGCATCGATCGATGCAGGTGTGCGTCGATCGACACACTACTCTGTTTCGGACAGTGAGCACAACCTCTCGGGTCAAAACTCCAAAGTGCACCAAATAGCTCCAAAATCTTCACTTTTGCTCCAAACGTGCGTGTACCTAATAACACCTGCAAAGGACTCTAAAAGAACACCAAAAGACACTAAAACAGACTTATATCATGGCATAAAACTAGTAAAAACCATGATATATCAATGGTCCGATGTAGCGAACTCCTAACTTCCCAACCTTTCCAAACCATTCCCCTCTTCTCTGCGATTAGACCCTTAAATACATCCAATCTCCGACTTCAAAGCTAACCTCTCGCCTTGCTTGGTCTGCAAATTTCTTCTACCGATCTTGAGCTTTCTTCATGTTGGCTTGAATCATTTGCAGTTTGCTGGTCGTTTCATCAACGATCTTGGCCTAAAGACTTCTTGCTCTCCGATCTCGGTCCAACATAGCGGAGTTCTACACGGTCGTCCATATAAGGCTTCATATGGAGACATTCTGATACTGGTATGGTAGCTGTTGTTATACGAGAACTCCATTAAAGGTAAGTGATTTTCCTAATTTCCAGCCCAATCGAGAGCACACATTCGCACCATATCCCCAATGGTTTGGATAGTCCTTTCGGTTTGATCGCCGGTTTCCGGATGATAAGCAGTGCTGATATGCAGCTACGTTCCTAGTGCTTCTTGTAGTGCTCTCCAAAATATGGAGGTAAATCGTGGATCCCGATCAGATACGATGTCTGCTGGAACTCCATGAAGGCGAATGATTTGATAAATGTATAGCTCAGCCAGGGCTTCCACCCTATCGGTGTCCTTTATCGGAATCAAATGGGACACATTGGTCAGACGATCGACGATTACATAGATTGCGTTGTTTGCCCTCCCTTTTGCCGTCGGAATTCCGGTGATAAAATCCATGGATATGGAATCCCATTTCCACTGAGGGATAGGTAGGCTCTGAAGTAGACCACCGGGTACTTGATGCTCCACTTTGATCTGTTGACAAGTCGGACATTGAGCTACCCATCGTGCTACGGACTTCTTCATTCCTGGCTAATGGTAATACCTCCTCACGTCTTTATACATCTTTGAACTCCCGGGGTGGATACTAAGCAAAGAATGATGTGCTGCCTCCAAAATTTCTTCTCGCAAACCCTGTCCTTCGGGTACAGTGATCCTTCCCTTGAGCAACAATGTACCATATTTGGCAAGATGATAACCGCTCTGGTTTTGTCCGTCTCGGTTTCTGACTTCTCCAATGATCTTCAAAATCTTCTCATCTTTCTGATGCTCTTCTCAGATTCGAAGAACTAAGTCTGCATGTCTTACAGCTCGTAAACCTAATGGTTCATTTGCTTCCCTTCCATTGCAGCAAACTTCACTGACTTGAGTTCCTCGGTTAGGGTTTCGAGTTACCTTTCGATGCTAGCCTTGGTTTTTCGCCGACTGAGTGCATCCGCAACCACATTAGCTTTTCCAGAATGATACTTGATTTTGACATCATAATCCGCGATGAACTCCATCTACCTCTGTTGTCGTATATTAAGGTCTGGTTGCGTGAACAAGTATTTAAGACTTTGATGGTCTGTAAACGCTTCTATTCTTTCACTGTAGAGATAGGATCTCCAAATCCACAATGCGAATACAACTGCCGCCATCTCCAAGTCGTGCATCCGATAATTATCCTCGTGCTTCCTTAACTGAAGAGACGCATAAGCGATGACTTTACCTTCATGCATTAGGACACACCCCAAACCCACTCGCAATGCATCGGTATACACCGTATATGGTTTTCCAGGTTCTGGCATAGCCAAAACTGGTGTTGAAGTCAGAGAGATCTTTAACTTCGCGAAAGCGTCTTCTGCGTCCTTATTCTAAATAAAGGGAATTCCTTTCCCTGTTAGCTTCGGCAATGGCTTGGCGATTGAATAAAACCAACGAACGAACTTCCGATAGTACCCCGCCAAGCCTAGAAAACTTCGAACTTCCGTTACAGAGGTATGCCGAGGCCATTCTTGGATGGCTTTAAATTTTTTTGGGATCGGCTGATACTCCTTACTCGGAGATGCGATGACCCACAAATCCAATTTCCATCTGCCAAAACGAGCATTTGCTAAACTTAGCGAACAATTTCAGCTTCCGCAATCTCTCGAGAACTAATGCCAAATGCGACCGGTGCTCTTCCTCAGTCTTTGAGTAAACCAGAATATCATCGATAAATATGATAACAAATTTATCGAGATAATCATGGAAAACTTCATTCATTAACCGCATAAAGGCTGCTGGTTCGTTGGTAAGCCCAAAAGGCATTACCACGAACTCAAACTTCCCATATTTGGTTTGAAACGCCGTCTTCATGATATCTCCCTCAGCGATAGGAATTTGGTGATATCCAGATGCCAAATCTACTTTTGAAAATCAGCTTGCTCCCTTAAGGTGATCCAAAAATTTCATCGATTCGAGGCAACAAATATTTATCCTTGATGGTGATATTGTTGATGCCGCGATAGTCGATGCATAATCTCATACTCACGTCCTTCTTCTTTACGAATAGCACTGGAGCTCCCCATGGTGACGAACTTGGTTGAATAAAGCCTTTTCCGATCAAGTCTTCAAGCTGCTTCTTAAGTTCCGCCAACTCCGCTGGGGCCATTTGGTAAGGTGCCTTGGCGATAGGATTCGCTTTCGGTTCCAAGGTAATGGTGAAAGGATTACTCCGAGGTGGATGTAATTCCTGTAACGCCGCAAATACGTCATCGAAATCCTGGACCATGGAATGTCTTTGATCTTGACGTCGCCGATGGTGGTTCCTTCGTTGGCAGTGATGGCCACCAAAAACGCTTCCCCATTCCTTATTAAGTCTTGAACTCGAAGAGCCGCCACTACGCACACCGATTTACAAGGGTTAGTCCCATAGTAAATTGTCGCCTCCATCCCGTCTCCACAAAATGTAATCCTTCCTCGACCGCAATCTAGTTGGGCTTGATAGCCAGACAACCAGTCCATTCCGAGAATAACTTCGTACCGTGTCAGAGGGGTGATTAGCTGATTCGCCAAGAATTTCTTCGTCTCAATGACTAGTGGTACGTTCCGGATACATTTATCTATGCGGAGGTATTGCTCTCTGATAGGTCTAGTTTTAATCCCTATACTAACTGCAAGTGCACAATGATGTAGTTGTAGTACTTAGGGTATCGAATCCACAGGGACTCCTGTCAACGATAGATTATAAAACAGAAGAGATTAAACTAGGAGAAAACAAATATGATTAGAAACTAAAAAGCAAGCAAAAATTAAATAACAGCGAGTTGTGAGCAAAGAAGCGAAGCGTTAAGTCTAGGGAGTTCTCAAGAAATCAGGAACACAAGCAATCAATCAATCGGAATCTAATCAGAAACTGTTCTAGAACTCAAAACACAGATATAGAATTAACCAACTCTCGTTGCGAGAATTCTCTAAGTCTAAGTGTAGCAATCCAAATCTGTTTGCAATTACTAACAGATTAAACCAGCTTTAATTCCCAGTTTGATATGTTCACAATTAAACTAAACCAAATCTTTTTGCGAGTAATTTTAATTGCTCATCTAGGTTCTTTCTAGCTAATTAACCAACTGTCGTTGCATCAATCAACCTAACATCATAAATCTGGATAGCTACTTCAGATTAAGCATTAAGAACAATCCTAGACGAAGAACTAGCAGATATGAATCCCTACAGATTGATTAAACTATAATTCCATGAAATCCCTTGTGAGAATCCCTAAACCTAACAGGTAATCTACTCAGACATGTTCATCGAAACAGAAGACATCTTGAATAGAAAACCAAATATCCTAAAACAGAATAAAGAACTGGGGTTCAAAATCCTCTCACTTTCGAGAACAGGATCAGCCCCTAAAACTCTCTGACAATAAAATAAAGAGTAAGAAAATCGTAGCCTAAACAAGTGGCTAAAAACCCTAATATATAGTCTAAAAAACGTTTTGGGCTTCTGTGTAAATATCTGGGCTTTTCTGCAATATCAGCATTCTTCATTAAACCGCCGAGTCTGGCTCATTCGCACTATGCATCGATCGATGCAGGTGTGCAACGATCGACGCAATCCTCAAATCTGGAAAGTGAACTCTGTCTCTCGGCCAAACACTCCAAAATCTTCAATTCAGCTCCAAAAGTACTTATACCTGTTAAATACCTGAAATGACTCTAAAACATAGTAATAGTCTCGATAAATAAGACCTATACCATGGTTAAAAGCCCTAAAATCCATGGTATATCAACTCCCCCACACTTATCCTTTGCTTGTCCTCAAGCAAAACAAAGAACTAAAATGTAGTCAAGAGGTTTGAAAACTTTCAGAAACTCTTTTCATCCTAGAAGCAACAACACTCAGATTCCCCTTACTAAACCACTGAAAGAATCAATTACAAGATATCAAGACCAACATATACTTCCCCCACACTTAGCAACTGTCCTAAGTAAACTCCACAATCACATTCACGCATTCAAATTCACCCTACTAGCTTCTGCAAGTATTTAAGTGCGGTCTCACCTAAGGAGTATCGATCAAAGGCACATGGACTCTTACCTTATCAGCTCACGACCACCATACTATCTTTCTCTAGTCCCTTTCTTCTCTCTTCCCTTCCTTAGCATTCTGATTTTTTCCCCATTGGGTATCATTTTATTTTTTTATTTTTTTTATCAGTGCTCTTCCCGTTAAGGGGTGTACATTGAACACATTCCATGGATGCACAGGATATGATAGTTGTAGCTACCACTCCCATGACCATTTCGGAGTTACTAACTCATCCTCAGTTTATTACTTTTTTTTCTTTATGGATGGGGAGAAGGGAACCAAATAGGACAGGTTTACAGGCTGTGTCAGAACTAACAAAGGAATCCGACACAAAGTATACCAAGCCCTTAGGTGAGAAAATTAAGTCAATATTAAGTTTGAAGTCAGTAAAAGGATCCTCTGATACCTGAAGCGATGTGGGTGTCCTCAGTAGGTTGATCCGTGATGGGGTTTTCTAATAGTAAGAGATCATCTTGCAACTTCATCCCAATGGTTACTTAAGTTCCTGCAAGTGCTGTAAATCTTCTCAAAAAAATCATTGTTTCTTACTTAAACTGGTTTTGACTCAATAAAACAAATTTTGAAAAACTGACTGACTCTTAAGAAAACAGAAAACAGGAGTCAGTAGCACCTCCCCCACACTTAAGACACACTGTCCCCAGTAGTGTCAAGCAAAGGGTTGGTAAAAAGAAAGAAAAAAATTAAATGTTAATGGACGGGTTGAGTTATGTCTGATTTTTACCTCTGTCGCTCAGGCATCGACCGTTGCACTAGGTGCATCGATCGTTGCTAGGCGATTTTCATGTATGGTCGATCTTTGCTCAGGACCGCAACGACCGCTGCAATGCGATTTCGATCGTGTTGTGACGATCGACACAATGTGTGTCGATCGACGCACTGCGATTACTGTCGAATCCTGCAGACAAAATTCACCAAAAACCAAGAACAAAAATGTAAAATGCTAACGAAAACACCAAAAATAAATTATGCAAACCTAACAGTGGGTTGCCTCCCACTCAGTGCTTGTTTAAAGTCAATAGCTTGATTGTGGAAAGGAGATCGGACACATGGTGGTTTCATCAGAGACTTTGAATGTCTCTGTGAATATCTCTTCATCCAAGGTGGTGTATATGCTTTCGGATCATGAGATTTCCCAAGGAAAGAAGGAAGAGAACCAGGGCGGGAGTGAAGCATGGGTGGAATACTGCGTTTTCCTGCATTCAAAGCTGATTGTTCAGGAGGTTTAAGTTTAGAATGTGCATACCTTTGCTTTGGTGGAGATCTGATGTTTGGAGCTTTCTGCTTATGAGCAGTTGCAGGCTCAGAAGATGTTAGAGTAAATTCCCGAGGAATCACCATCTTCTTTTCTCCACTATCGGATACTGTAATTCCACCAATCTGAACTGCTTCTTTCAAATAACCATCAGTAGAGATCATCTTCTTTGCATATATCCAACACCGGAGGATGAACTCGCGAAGCTTCAGCTGGTGGAGTTTCATTCATCTCCTTATCCACCACTACCATGCACTTGACTACACTCTGCTCATGTTTAGACCTTATAGGAACTTTTGGGAATGGTATTGGAGGTTTGTAGACCCTTTCCTTAGCAAAAACATCAGATTTGGGCGAAATTGGGGCTGCCCGACTGTCGCGTCGACCAACGCAGAGTGGGTGTCGGTCGTCATTGAATTGATGTCGACCTTCAGTGTCGACAATGGTCAATTTCCGTTCGTCGTAAGAACTCGAAATTGCCGTCAGAATTGTGTGTCGACCGACACTAAGGGGGTGTCGATCGATGCAAGTCTCAGACATACAATATTCATCCAGAAAATCCGAGATTATGCTCTCTTCTTCTCCTAGCAACTCAATCTCATCTCTTAAGGTCACAGCTTTGATGGATATGTACTGTCCAGCTTTCCCAACTTCATTATGCCTTTGTATTGCTTGAAATGTCTGTTGGATTTGAACATCTAGCTTCTTCACATGTGCGCTCAAAGATTCAAACTTTATGTGCAGATCTTCATGCATTGCATTTATCTTTGAGTTGAAGGAGACACTGATCTGTTGTTCTCCCTCAAGAAACTGCTCCATCATTGCTTCTAATCTGCTCTTATGTGTAGGTGCAGGCGGTGCTTGGTAAGAAGAAACACCATAGTTCCTTGAGAATGAGTTACTCTATTGCTGGAAGGGTCTCTAAAAAGCAGATTCCTGACTGTAGAATTCATTCCCTCCAACACAGTTGATAGCTCTTTGCGCATCCTTTCCAAGTACAAGACTATGTAGAGAGTCTACCTTGCTCTTCAGCCCAGCTATCTGCGAGCTGTCAATCCCTAAACTAAAGAAATCATACATCTTCCTTACGATATGTGTCGATCGATGCAGAAGAAGCGTCGATCGATGCAAGCGCGATGATGTGACGATCGACACACAGGACCGTGTCGATCGTTGCAGGGCGATTACAGGCGTACCTGAAACGAAAGAACAGAAAGAAAAAAAATTAGAAACAAAAAACAAAAACGAAAAACCTAGTCTAAACCCTAAGTTCAAGTATATCGAAGACTCTAAGAGTCCCCGGCAACAGCGCCAAAAACTTGATAGGTCTAGTTTTAATCCATATACTAACTGCAAGTGCACAGTGATGTAGTTGTAGTACTTAGGGTATCAAATCAACAGGGACTCCGATCAACGATAGATAATAAAACAGAAGAGATTAAACTAGGAGAAAGCAAATATGATTAGAAACTAAAAAGCAAGCAGAAAGTAAATAACAGCGAGTTTTGAGCAAGGAAGCGAAGCGTTAAGTCTAGGGAGTTCTCAGGAAATCAGGAACACAAGCAATCAATCAATCAGAATCTAATCAGAAACTGTTCTAGAACTCAAAACACAGATATAGAATTAACCAAATCTCGTTGCGGGAATTCTCTAAGTCTAAGTGTAGCAATCCAAATCTGTTTGCAATTACTAACAGATTAAACCAGCTTTAATTCCAAGTTTGATATGTTCACAATTAAACTAAACCAAATCTCTTTGCGAGTAATTTTAATTGCTCATCTAGGTTCTTTCTAGCTAATTAACCAACTGTCGTTGCATCAATCAACCTAACATCATAAATCTGGATAGCTACTTCAGATTAAGCATTAAGAACAATCCTAGACGAAGAACTAGCAGATATGAATCCCTACAGATTGATTAAACTATAATTCCATGAAATCCCTTGTGAGAATCCCTAAACCTAACAGGTAATCTACTCAGACATGTTCATCGAAACAGAAGACATCTTGAATAGAAAACCAAATATCCTAAAACAGAATAAAGAACTGGGGTTCAAAATCCTCTCTCTTTCGAGAACAAGATCAGCCCCTAAAACTCTCTGACAATAAAATAAAGAGTAAGAAAAGCGTAGCCTAAACAAGTGGCTAAAAACCCTAATATATAGTCTAAAACACGTTTTGGGCTTCTGTGTAAATATCTGGGCTTTTCTGCAATATCAGCAATCTTCATTAAACCGCCGAGTCTGGCTCATTCGCGCTATGCATCGATCGATGCAGGTGTGCAACGATCGACGCAATCCTCAAATTTGGACAGTGAACTCTGTCTCTCGGCCAAACACTCCAAAATGCTCCAAAATCTTCAATTCAGCTCCAAAAGTACTTATACCTGTTAAATACCTGAAATGACTCTAAAACATAGTAATAGACTCGATAAATAAGACATATACCATGGTTAAAAGCCCTAAAATCCATGGTATATCAACTCCCCCACACTTAGCCTTTGCTTGTCCTCAAGCAAAACAAAGAACTAAAATGTAGTCAAGAGGTTTGAAAACTTTCAGAAACTCTTTTCATCCTAGAAGCAACAACACTCAGATTCCCCTTAGTAAACCACTGAAAGAATCAATCACAAGATATCAAGACCAACATATACTTCCCCCACACTTAGCAACTGTCCTAAGTAAACTCCACAATCACATTCACGCATTCAAATTCACCCTACTGACTTCTGCAAGTATTTAAGTGCGGTCTCACCTAAGGAGTATCGATCAAAGGCACATGGACTCTTACCTTATCAGCTCTAGACCACCATACTATCTTTCTCTTGTCCCTTTCTTCTCTTTTCCCTTCCTTAGCATTCTGATTTTTCCCCATTGGGTATCATTTTATTTTTTTATTTTTTTATCAGTGCTCTTCCCGTTAAGGGGTGTACGTTGCACACATTCCATGTATGCACAGGATATGATAGTTGTAGCTACCACTCCCATGACAATTTCGGAGTTACTAACTCATCCTCAGTTTATTACTTTTTTTTCTTTATGGATGGGGAGAAGGGAACCAAATAGGACAGGTTTACAAGCTGTGTCAGAACTAACAAAGGAATCCAACACAAAGTATACCAAGCCCTTAGGTGAGAAAATTAAGTCAGTATTAAGTTTGAAGTCAGTAAAAGGATCCTCTGATACCTGAAGCGATGTGGGTGTCCTCAGTAGGTTGATCTGTGATGGGGTTTTCTAATAGTCAGAGATCATCTTGCAACTTCATCCCAATGGTTACTTAAGTTCCTGCAAGTGCTGTAAATCTTCTCAAAAAAATCATTGTTTCTTACTTAAACTAGTTTTGACTCAATAAAACAAATTTTGAAAAACTGACTGACTCTTAAGAAAACAGAAAACAAGAGTCAGTAGCACCTCCCCCACACTTAAGACACACTGTCCCCAGTAGTGTCAAGCAAAGGGTTGGTAAAAAGAAAGAAAAAAATTAAATGTTAATGGACGGGTTGAGTTATGTCTGATTTTTACCTCTGTCGCTCAGGCATCGACCGTTGCACTAGGTGCATTGATCGTTGCTAGGCGATTTTCATGTTTGGTCGATCGTTGCTCAGGACCGCAACGACCGCTGCAATGCGATTTCGATCGTGTTGTGACGATCGACACAATGTGTGTCGATCGACGCACTGCGATTACTGTCGAATCCTGCAGACAAAATTCACCAAAAACCAAGAACAAAAACGTAAAATGCTAATGAAAACACCAAAAATAAATTATGCAAACCTAACAGTGGGTTGCCTCCCACTCAGCGCTTGTTTAAAGACAATAGCTTGACTGTGGAAAGGAGATCGGACTCATGGTGGTTTCATCAGAGACTTTGAATGTCTCTGTGAATATCTCTTCATCCAAGGTGGTGTATATGCTTTCAGATCATGAGATTTCCCAAGGAAAGAAGGAAGAGAACCAGGGCGGGAGTGAAGCTTGGGTGGAATGCTGCGTTTTCCTGCATTCAAAGCTGATTAATCAGGAGGTTTAAGTTTAGAATGTGCATACCTTTGCTTTGGTGGAGATCTGATGTTTGGAGCTTTCTGCTTATGAGCAGTTGCAGGCTCGGAAGATGTTAGAGTAAATTCCCGAGGAATCACCATCTTCTTTTCTCCACAATCGGATACTGTAATTCCACCAATCTGAACTGCTTCTTTCAAATAACCATCAGTGGAGATCATCTTCTTTGCATATCCCAACACAGGATGATGAACTCGCGAAGCTTCAGCTGGTGGAGTTTCATTCATCTCCTTATCCACCACTACCATGCACTTGACTACACTCTGCTCATGTTTAGACCTTATAGGAACTTTTGGGAATGGTATTGGAGGTTTGTAGACCCTTTCCTTAGCAAAAACATCAGATTTGTGCGAAATTGGGGCTGCCCGACTGCCGCGTCGACCAACGCAGAGTGGGTGTTGGTCGTCATTGAATTGATGTCGACCTTCAGTGTCGACAATGGTCAATTTCCGTTCGTCGTAAGAACTCGAAATTGAGGTCAGAACTGCGTGTCGACCGACACTAAGGGGGTGTCGATCGATGCATGTCTCAGACATACAATATTCATCCAGAAAATCCGAGATTATGCTCTCTTCTTCTCCTAGCAACTCAATCTCATCTCTTAAGGTCACAGCTTTGATGGATCTGTACTGTTCAGCTTTCCCAACTTCATTATGCCTTTGTATTGCTTGAGATGTCTGTTGGATTTGAACATCCAGCTTCTTCACATGTGCGCTCAAAGATTCAAACTTTCTGTGCAGATCTTCATGCATTGCATCTATCTTTGAGTTGAAGGACACGGTGATCTGTTATTCTCCCTCAAGAAACTGCTCCATCATTGCTTCTAATCTGCTCTTATGTGTAGGTGCAGGCGGTGCTTGGTAAGAAGAAACACCATAGTTCCTTGAGAATGAGTTACTCTGTTGCTGGAAGGGTCTCTGAAAAGCAGATTCCTGACTGTAGAATTCATTCCCTCCAACACAGTTGATAGCTCTTTGCACATACTTTTCAAGTACAAGACTATGTAGAGAGTCTGTTAGAATTCATATCGGTTATGAAACAATTTTATAATTAACCTATGAATTTACTAGCCAGGAACTCATGAAAATACTAAAATAAATCTAGATCTAGAATCTCGAATATACCTGGGATATTTTGCAGCGGAATAAAACGAGCCGATTCGAGATTCTTTTAACACTCCAGATGTAGTGCCTCTACCGATATCCACACATACACAAACTGGATCGAAAGGGATGCTAGTGCCTAAGATCTCACGAACTCTTCGTCTCTTTTATATTTTGGTTACGGCGTAAGTGTATATCTCATAAAGCACATCGCATGTTCTTTATATATTACAACACAAACCCTAATCAATTTATTAACTAATGTACATGGGCCAAACCCAATAAGAAGGAATTAATAATTCCTCTTACGTGTATGCATTATTGAGCATAACACATATACATATAATTAATATAATTAATTTCATATGACATATCATATCATATTATTATACAATCCAAAATATCATTGATCCAATTTGTTTAAGTGTGTGACCCTGTAGGATCATATAATATTAGTAACAGATTCTAAATCTATAGATTATAAGCGGTTTCTAGCAAAACATTATAACCAACTAATATTATATGATTGTCGAACCTCGACATTACGACTTAACCAAAAGTAGGTACAATTGATTTCAGGACATTCCCAACAATCTCCCACTTGTACTGGAATCATCTATTCCTGTAATCCTTTTGTCTCTATATCTCGATCTTAGCATAAGGCAAGAAACGGTGTCATCCTTATTAAGCTAGATCATGTTTATTGAACTCCGATTTATACTGATCAAACAAATGACTGACATTCACCTCGTTTGAGCACGGCCATGCATTTCTCAGTATCAAATCTTCGATAGGCCCTGAGATATTTATCTCCCGTTATATAGGAGGGACAAATTCCATCTTGTTCCATCCATGTTCCGTACAAAATTCATAGTACACCTAATCTATGTCTTTATAATCATCTGTTACGGCTGACGTTTGACAAGGTCAAAGTGAACTACTCCATAAGTAAGAAATCATGACAAACTCAGGTCAAAGGACTATACTCTTTAGTCATGATGAGAAACTCTTATGACACTCATATAACAATCTTGTAGAGTTCTCATAGCGGGTCATGTCCGATCTTCTGTTCTCCAACACATATCTATGTGATTGACTTTAATACTCTTATTAATGACTCCATGAAACTTAGTCATCAGTCACCTCACATACTAGTCTCACGCGGTTGTTGATGTCCCAGTTTATCAACCTCGACTAGGGACCAACATAATTTATGTCATTTATTATTTATAGGGTTTCATGATCAAGTCACATACTTGATGACCTATAAAATAAAATAAATTATTTTGGGACTTTATTTGTTATCCAATAACCAAATAAATATGAAACAAATTTCATTAATTTGAAAAACATAACCAAATGTATGTAAACACGAACATCATGTCATAACTAAAAACCAAATACAACTCCCACTGAAAACAAGATCATATCTTAAGAAATCTAATGACTATAGCAGTAGTATGACTCTCATGCTTAGGCCTTGGGAGAGGCTTGGTCAGAGAATCATCAACATTCTCATCCGTCGGGACTCTGCTGATCTTCACATCTCCTCTGTTAATGATATCACGGTTAAGGTGATATCTCTTCTCTATGTGTTTGGACTTCTGGTGTGACCTAGGTTCCTTCGCCTGCGCAATGGCTCCATTGTTGTCACAATACAAAGCCACTGGCTCAGAAATACTAGGAACTACACCAAGTTCAGTGATGAACTTCTTGATCCAAACAGCCTCCTTTGCCGCTTCAGAAGCAGCGAGGTACTCAGCTTCAGTCGTGGAATCTGCTACAGTGTCCTGTTTGGAACTCTTCCAACTAACTGCACCGCCGTTCAGACAAAAGACGTAACCAGATTGTGATCGGAAATCGTCTTTGTCCGTCTGAAAACTTGCGTCTGTGTAACCACTTACTACCAGCTCATCACTTCCTCCGTACACCAAGAATTTATCCTTAGTATTTCTCAAATACTTCAGAATGTTCTTGACAGCTGTCCAGTGACTTTCACCTGGATCAGATTGGTATCTACTCGTCATGCTTAAAGCACAAGCAACATCTGGACGAGTACAGAGCATGGCATACATGATGGATCCTAAAGCCGAAGCATAAGGAATCCGACCCATGCGTTCTCGCTCAGCAGGTGTCGCAGGACACTGCTTCTTGCTGAGACTTATGCCATGAGACATTGGTATGAAGCCCTTCTTGGAATCATGTATACTGAATCTGTGTAAGACCTTATCAATATAAGTGTCTTGACACAGTCCAATTAACTTGTTTAATCTATCTCTATAGATTCTTATTCCAAGAATGTACGCGGCTTCTCCCATGTCTTTCATTGAAAAACAACTTCCAAGCCAAGTCTTGACAGATTGCAACAACGGAATGTCATTTCCGAGAAGATGTATGTCATCTACATACAATACGAGAAATGCAAATGCGCTCCCACTAGTCTTCTTGTAAACACACGGTTCCTCTTCGTTCCTGATGAAATCAAACTTTTTGACTACTTCATCAAAATGAAGATTCCAACTCCGAGATGCTTGCTTCAATCCATAAATGGATCGATGAAGCTTGCTTGCATACCTTCCCAGCAGCATTAGGATCGATGAAACCTTCAGGTTGTGTCATGTACACATCCTCTTCCAGAATTCCATTAAGGAAAGCTGTTTTCACATCCATCTACCAGATCTCATAATCATAATGAGCGGCTGTTGCTAGGAGAATCCGAATGGATTTAAGCATAGCGACGGGGGAATAGGTTTCTTCATAGTCAATACCATGAATTTGTTTGAAACCTTTTGCCACCAACCTTGCTTTATATATCTGAATATTTCCATCCACATCAATTTTCGTTTTGAAAATCCATTTACACTCAATGGGTCTTGCACCATCGGGTAAATCACCAAAGTCCATACTTGGTTCTGTGACATGGATCCCATTTCGGATTCAGCGGCTTTCAGCCACTTTTTGGAGTCAGGGCTCATCAATGCTTCTTCAAAATTCGAGGGCTCGTCACTGTCAATGATCAACAAATCATGACAATTAGTTACGAGAAATCCATATCTCTCAGGTTCGTGACGGATCCTTTCGGATCTGCGAATTTCAGGCTCCACAGGCGTTGGTTCTACAACTCTTTGTAGATCCAACTGTTGCTCCTCCTCAACGGGCTGAGCGGTTTCCTGTGGCTCTCGAACTTCTTCGAGTTGTACTTTACTCCCACTGTTTCTCTTGGAAAGAAACTCTCTCTCAAGAAAAACGCAGTTCCGAGCAACAAACACTTTGTTCTCGGACTGGTTGTAAAAGTAGTAAGCCTTGGTTTCCTTAGGATAACCAACGAAGTAGCATTTATCTGATTTGGGTTCGAGCTTATCTGTAATTAACCGCTTAACATAAGCTTCACAACCCCAAATCTTAAGGAAAGATAGACTCGGAACATTTCCAGTCCACATCTCATGTGGTGTCTTTGCAACTGATTTTGACGGAACCCTATTAAGTGTAAACGCAGACGTTTCTAGAGCGTATCCCCAAAAGGATAATGGAAGAGAAGAGTGACTCATCATTGATCGAACCATATCTAATAAGGTCCGATTCCTCCTCTCGGACACTCCATTCCATTTAGGTGTTCCAGGAGGAGTGAGTTGTGAAACAATTCCACAATCTCTTAGATGATCATTGAATTCTTGTCTTAAGTATTCTCCTCCACGATCTGATCGAAGAGCCTTAATACTTTTGCCAAGTTGATTCTGCACTTCATTTTGGAACTCTTTGAACCTTTCAAAGGATTCCGACTTGTGTCTCATTAAATAGACATAGCCATACCTGCTGAAATCATCAGTGAAGGTAATGAAGTATCGAAAATTTCCTCTGGCACTTGTGCTCATTGGGCCGCATACATCAGTATGTATAAGGCCCAATAGGTCACTGGCCCTTTCATTTTTTTGTTGAAAGGGGCCTTGGTCATTTTGCCCAGTAAACAAGATTCACATTTCTCACATGATTCATAATCAAATGAGCCCAGAAGCCCATCACTATGGAGTTTCTGAATCCGTTTCTCATTTATGTGGCCCAAACGACAATGCCATAGAAAAGTCTGATTCGTGTCATTTGACTTGAATCTCTTGGTGTTAATGTTATAGATTGGTGTACTTTGGTTTAGAACATAAAGCCCATTCTCTAATGGACTGCTACCATAAAATATATCATTGTAATCAAAAGAACAACATTTATTCTTAATTGAAAACTGATATCCTTCCATATCCAAAACAGGAATAGAAATAATATTTCTGCTTATAGCAGGTACATAGTAGCAATTTTTAAGTTCTAAAACCAAACCAGAAGGTAAAGACAAATTAAATGTTCCTACGGCTAATGCAGCAACTCTTGCTCCATTTCCCACACGCAGGTCCACTAGTCCTTTCTCCAAAATCCTATTGTTGCTTAGGCCCTGCATATTAGTACAAATATGAGCACCACAGCCGGTATCCAATACCCTAGAAGTAGAACCAGAAGTAGTAACATTTACTTCTATAACATAAATACCTGAAGATGAAGTCTCGAAAGTCTTCTTCTTCTTCTTCTCTTCCAAGAATTTGTTGCAATTTCTCTTCCAATGCCCATGCTCTTTACAGTAATGGCACTTATCAGTCTCAGATGGGCCAGGCTTGGGTTTAGGAGCCGGCGCAGGCGTGTCCTGGTTCTCAACCTGGACGGCCTTGCCCTTTCCCTTACCCTTGCCAAGTTTCTTAAACTTCTTACCCCCTTGTACCATAAGTACATTTGGAGTGCCCTTCTTGTTATTAGGCTCAGCTGTCTTGAGCATGCCATGCAGTTCAGTCAATGTCTTTGTCAAGTTGTTCATGTTGTAGTTCATGACAAATTGATCATAGCTTGACGGCAGTGACTGCAGAATGATATCAGTAGCCAACTCTTGGCTAATGGGACAATCTAGGTTCCCCAGGTTATCAATATAACCCATCATCTTTATGACATGAGGACTTACTGGACCGTCCTTTGGTAGCTTGCATTCTATGAGAGACTTAACCGTCTGGTACCTCTCAGTTCGTGCCTGCTCCTGAAACATACTTTTCAGGCTAGTGATCATCTCCATGGGCGACTACACGTTCTCGTATTGCTTCTGAAAGTCCGAGTTCATGGTAGCCAACATGAGACAAGTCACATCGACCACATCATTGGAGTGCTTATCCCAAGCACTCCTTTCTGCATGTGGAGCATTGGCTCTCGGTTTTTCAGGGAGAACATTTTCTAGGACATAGTCCCTCTTCTCCTGCTTGAGAACAATTCTCAAGTTCCGATACCATTCGAGAAAATTCGATCCATTTAACTTGTCCTTCTCAAGGACGGATCGCAGGGAGAAAGTGTTGTGATGAGTGTTAGTCATAGCTGAGATCAAAGAAAGGAAAAGATTTAGTTATGATGTTCAAGAAATGAGAAATCTTAACTATTAAGAGAACTCGTATTATATTCAAACAATGTTTCCTCAAATGAATATAATGATCCAAGACACATACCTCACTAAATTCAAGTGAGCCACTGGCTATCACCCAACTTTAGCTATCTAGGTAAGCAAGTAATTTGCTAGTTATATCCAATACAACTCTTGGTTGTGGATTGACATCTCATGTCCAATCCACCTGATGTCTATGTGCCCAAAACGATTTTGATGGCCCATTCAAGTAAACCAATCTTTTGAGTCATGTAATTGTCGATGTCTTGCACTGCAAGTCCATCAACACGATTACTTCTTGTCTTACTTATGTAATTGTGGACATCTTGCACTGCAAGTCTATCGAACAATGAAACAAGTCTTGACAGTTGACAAGATCGGGAAGACATCAAGGATTACTTGATAATTGGTTGAGGAACGGATTTTCAATCTAATTTTAATTTATATTTAAATTTTATTTCTTATATAAATATTTAAATATATATAATACATATCATATATGTATTTTGATTAGATTATAAATAATTAAATCTAATTTAATTTATATTAATTATTTAATATACTTTAACGTGTAACTATATTGAACCAAATAGTCAGATCCAATCTTATTATAATAGGACTATATATCACACGTGAAACTGAATCCAAATCATATAAGGATTTAATCAATTCATGTCTTAGAATAATTGCAAGGAAAGAGAAAACGTTTTAAGCTTCTTGACTGAATATTCTTAAAACATAAACAGTGAATTGATTTGTACGGTTTCAAAGTCAAACTAGAAACTTTTGATATTATAATAATTCGTATAAAAAAACATACGTATGTATATCTCAATATACTTATAATATTATAAACCGCTCCAGATATGATATGGTTTCTCTGTACTCAATTTAAACAAATTAAATATTAACGAAACCATGCGATAACTTATTATGATTAATATGAACATGTTCACGAAACCATTTCTGACCATACTAAACCTGACAAATTAATTCTATATCTAATATAGATTCAACAAGATTCAATTTCAGTATTAACAAATAGGCTCTGATACCACTGTTAGAATTCATACCGGTTATAAAACAATTTTATAATTAACCTATGAATTTACTAGCCAGGAACTCATGCAAATACTAAAATAAATCTAGATCTAGAATCTAGAATATACCTGGGATATTTTGCAGCGGAATAAAACGAGCCGATTCGAGATTCTTTTAACACTCCAGATGTAGTGCCTCTACCGATATCCACACATACACAAACTGGATCGAAAGGGATGCTAGTGCCTAAGATCTCACGAACTCTTCGTCTCTTTTATATTTTGGTTACGGCGTAAGTGTATATCTCATAAAGCACATCGCATGTTCTTTATATATTACAATGCAAACCCTAATCAATTTATTAACTAATGTACATGGGCCAAACCCAATAAGAAGGAATTAATAATTCCTCTTACGTGTATGCATTATTGAGCATAACACACATATACATATAATTAATATAATTAATTTCATATGACATATCATATCATATTATTATACAACCCAAAATATCAGTGATCCAATTTGTTTAAGTGTGTGACCATGTAGGATCATATAATATTAGTAACAGATTCTAAATCTATAGATTATAAGCGGTTTCTAGCAAAACATTATAACCACCTAATATTATATGATTGTCGAACTTCGACGTTACGACTTAACCAAAAGTAGGTACAATTACTTTCAGGACATTCCCAACAGAGTCTACCTTGCTCTTCATCCCAGCTATCTGCGAGCTGTCAATCCCTGAACTAAAGAAATCATACATCTTCCTTACAATATGTGTCGATCGATGCAGAAGAAGCGTCGATCGATGCAAGCGTGATGATGTGACGATCGACACACAGGACCGTGCCGATCGTTGCAGGGCGATTACAGGCGTACCTGAAACGCAAGAACAAAAAGAAAAAAAAATTAGTAACAAAAAACAAAAACGAAAACCTAGTCTAAACCCTAAGTTCAAATATATCGAAGACTCTAAGAGTCCCCGGCAACGGCGCCAAAAACTTGATAGGTCTAGTTTTAATCCCTATACTAACTACAAGTGCACAGTGATGTAGTTGTAGTACTTAGGGTATCAAATCCACAGTGACTCCGATCAACGATAGATAATAAAACAGAAGAGATTAAACTAGGAGAAAGCAAATATGATTAGAAACTAAAAAGCAAGCAGAAAGTAAATAACAGCGAGTTGTGAGCAAGGAAGCGAAGCGTTAAGTCTAGGGAGTTCTCAGGAAATCAGGAACACAAGCAATCAATCAATCGGAATCTAATCAGAAACTGTTCTAGAACTCAAAACACAGATATAGAATTAACCAAATCTCGTTGCGAGAATTCTCTAAGTCTAAGTGTAGCAATCCAAATCTGTTTGCAATTACTAACAGATTAAACCAGCTTTAATTTCAAGTTTGATATGTTCACAATTAAACTAAACCAAATCTCTTTGCGAGTAATTTTAATTGCTCATCTAGGTTCTTTCTAGCTAATTAACCAACTGTCGTTGCATCAATCAACCTAACATCATAAATCTGGATAGCTACTTCAGATTAAGCATTAAGAACAATCCTAGACGAAGAACTAGCAGATATGAATCCCTACAGATTGATTAAACTATAATTCCATGAAATCCCTTGTGAGAATCCCTAAACCTAACAGGTAATCTACTCAGACATGTTCATCGAAACAGAAGACATCTTGAATAGAAAACCAAATATCCTAAAACAGAATAAAGAACTGGGGTTCAAAATCCTCTCTCTTTCGAGAACAGGATCAGCCCCTAAAACTCTCTGACAATAAAATAAAGAGTAAGAAAAGCGTAGCCTAAACAAGTGGCTAAAAACCCTAATATATAGTCTAAAACACGTTTTGGGCTTCTGTGTAAATATCTGGGCTTTTCTGCAATATCAGCATTCTTCATTAAACCGCCGAGTCTGGCTCATTCGCGCTATGCATCGATCGATGCAGGTGTGCAACGATCGACGCAATCCTAAAATTTGGACAGTGAACTCTGTCTCTCGGCCAAACACTCCAAAATGCTCCAAAATCTTCAATTCAGCTCCAAAAGTACTTAGACCTGTTAAATACCTGAAATGACTCTAAAACATGGTAATAGACTCGATAAATAAGACATATACCATGGTTAAAAGCCCTAAAATCCATGGTATATAACTCTCCGGGGGTCAACACAGCGACACTAACATTTTCTATCTTGTGATGTCCTTTGATTTCTGCGACTACTTTTGGAATTACAAAGCTATGGGTGGCTCCTGAATCGAACAATACATGTGTGGGACGACCCGCGACATGTATGGTTCCTGCTATAGTAATATTTAACTTTAAGATACAGTACTACATTTTGAAACGGAAAACTTTATTTATTTATATAGAAGCTTTATTTTCGAAAACTTGTAGGGTAAACATACAAGGATTAGGGTTCAGGCACAAATGTACCTGTGATAGGGTCTTGAGTGGGTTTCAGGGCCTCATTATTATCTAGCTCTAAGGCATAAACCCTACTATCAACGGCTTGACGCTTGCGAGCGGGCTAAATCGTAGGGCGAGTTGGTGCATGGTTGATGGCGAGTGGGGTTGCTGGAATCAGGTTTGAACACCCTCGAGCATAATGGACCTTCTGACCAAATATGAAACAAGTAAGACTGGGCGATGCATGCTGTGCTGCATTCCTTAGACAGTATTTGGAGATATGACCGGGCTGACCGCAGTTGTAGCATACTGATGCTCCCTTGAATGAGTCAGATGATCCTTGGGGTCGTTTGCCTTTGTCTTTGAAATGACGGTTATGTCCCGATTGCCGGCCCTGAAGGCTTGATGACCTTCCACCTTTGTTTGAGTTGAAGTTTCCCCGCACTGTCCGTTCTGCTGCTAACCTGATCTCTATGCTTACAACTTTCTCCACCAAGTCTGTGAGGCTTGCGAAGTTCCCTACCGCAAGTCTTCTCTCCAACTCGGGTCGAAGGCCGAACAAAAAGTTGGTAATCATCGCTTCCTCATCTCCATTATTATTGCCCATATAACGCTTCAGTCGCATGAACTCGGATTCGTACTCTCGAACTGATTTACGCTCCTGTTCGAGGTTGGCCAATTCCCGCTGTAGTCGACGCCTGGACTCTGGAGTAAAGTACTTGCGCTCAAATTCCTCTTTGAACGCTGACCAGGTCTTCACCATATGTCCCACTTGGGCTTCCCTGCTTTCCCACTAATCGGCTGCAACTCGGTCCAAGTAATAAGTTCACAGGCTTAGCTTATAGTTCTCCAGACATCTTATAGCCTTCAAGTTCTTCTCCACCATTCGGATCCATCGATCGGCGACTAACGGGTCAGTTCCACCGGAGAAGTGCGTAGTTCCCATTTTTTTCATCGAGGAGATCAAAGATAGGAACGGTGGTCGAGTCGTTGCATCAGAGGTTACTTGTGGTGATTGCATAGCTTGGGTCCTTACGTCATGAAGCATTTTCAGGATATGCTCGGCTCCGTGTTTACATCTCGGCCTCCTTCCGCATTCTGATCATTCCTGGACATCTCCTTATGACGATCATTGCTAGATTCAGTATCCTCGATGTCTTTTTCTGCGGTCGCTTGCGCCTGATCTGCCTACCTTTCTTGGTTGCCCGAATTTTCTGATGACTTGGCTGGTTCCTCATAACCCAGTCTGCGGTGTTCCAATACCCTTTCCGACCCCATACCCATACCATGCCCGCCACTACTCATCGCTCCGTCCTCCATCTGCATCATAAACGGGTAAGCGACTAAGTCCTAACTAAACAGGACGTAACCAGTTTCCTAATGTCTCTTTCGCGACTCAATTTTTGACTCGATAAATCTGAAAACACATGTTATATGAGCACGATCGGAACCATGCTCTGATACCAAATTTTGTAAGGCCCCTGTTTCGCTTTGATATAAGTCAACCGATAACCAACAATCAAACAAGAACATGATCACCGATTTCCTTTAGCCGGGACCAGAGCCGCCACAATTTTTACCATGTTTTATTAATTTGGCTCGGATTAACAACTTTCGTCATTTAACTGATCCGAGTTATTCTATTACACGTTTCCCAAATTTTATTTATAGCTTCGCAACCGTAACAAAATTTGGTAGTTATATTAGACTGGACCAATCTAATATAATTAACATGCTTTTTCGAGTATAAAATATCGTTTACTATGAAAGTGCGGAAATACAAATAGGTCCATGGACATTATTTATTTAAAATAATAGAACTTTACTTGAAATTTTGTTACAATAGAGACGTCGACACTACACCGGCCAGCCTAACGTCTTGCGAGCGATCTATTATCGACCCATTGAGTTGAGATTCCCAAACTAACAAAGTAACTTCCCGTCTACCCAACCCAACCCCAATAACAGGCAATGACGGAAAGTTACACAAACAATATTAAATAGCCGAAGCACGAAAACATTAATTACTACATGCACGCTATGGGCCCTGGAAATATCGTCATTTCCTCGGAATACTCGTCCCGTCACCATATAGGCCCACTGTAGTTATTCCCTCGACTCTTACTCAGAGACACGGAGTACTACAAATAAAACACCGTTCTCCGACCATCGATACCCGACGACTCGGGCTACCCCTAGATAGCCAGAGCTTCCATGCAGTCCGGCCCTAGGACATGACCCCGTATTCTACGGACCACACACCTACCAGCGTCACTCAGTAGGTTGCTACCTGCCGGTAACACGACCTGGGAGTACGTGAACCAACCGGTACGCTCCCGAGGATCCATCGGGTAGGGAATTCGATATTCCCACTATATCACCATGTTGCTAACACAACAAGCAAACCATTAAACATACCACAACCATCATTCACACAACCTCTCATTAATCAATTATTCATGAACTGATCGTCATATTATTATCAAGTTACTTAATAGTTTTCCGTGTTTCATTTGTTACTTGATTTAACCGTCAAAAGTTTGTTATATTATATTAACACTAACCACGACATCAATATCAAACCATCAAGAAACCACAACATCAATATCAACCAATAAAGTAATCATAACATAAATATCAACCATTCAAGAACCTATCATAATAATGTAACTAGATAATAATCAAACCGACACTAGTCATAATCATCCCGACGGATCATAACCTAGTGTCGGGAACCTACATAAATAAACATTAGGCAAGCAATTAACCCCAACTCACCAACACTTTGTCGCGGTTTACCCCGTATTGGATTACTACTCGAACCTCCGGACCGTACTAAAGCCGCTTAAGACGGAAGAGAAGGTCGGTACTTGGGATGAACGTTGAAAATCTCCGGTTAGTAAATATTTCCCCGCTCTTCCGTCACCATCCCAACTCTTTACTATTTTCTCTCACTCCTCATTCTCTCTCTCTCTCTCCTCCTTCTCTCTCTCTCCCCTCCGGCTCCTCCTTTTTCTTCTCCTCCTCTTGGCTCCTCCTCCTGTTTCTTCTTCCCTGCGCCTCATTCTCCTTCTTTCTCCCTTCTCCTTCTATTCTTTCTCTCCTCTTTACCTCTTTTTTCTTTGAGAATGTTTTGTGTGAAGAATGAGAGGGGTGGAGGTCTCCTTTTATAACAAAAATGGTTTAATCTCCACCCTCCATTTGTCTCCTCTTCCCTCCCATCTTATGCCACGCCTTTGATCCAGTTGTTGGCCATAGAAACCTCTTTCTAGCATACATTCCCCATCTGCAAAGCCCATTTAGAAGCATCTTAGGTTTGGCCCAAAAACTTATTGTAGGTTCATTGAACCAAAATCTCTCAAGGCTTCTTCTTTCCTCTTGCATAATTTTAGTGGCACAGGCCTATTAATGGGCTTTAATCAGGTCCATAATGACTTCAGATAGCATCTCTGATCAGCCTAAACCAAGCCCAAGCTCCCTTGAATTTATTTTGAATTTTTTGTCCTTAATTACCAATTAATGAGCTAAATCCAAAACTTAATTTAGGAATTAAATATTGCTAAATCCTTTTAAACATAGCTTCTACATATTTTAATGGATCCATGGTCAAAATTTCATAATTTTTGGTAGACTTTAGAGTGTTTTCTCACTTGCCCGAACATTTTATCGGTTTCTCAGAAAAACGGTTTTTAATGACAATTCTCAAGAATTTCCAAAAATAACTCCAATGAATTTCTTAGCACGATAATTCATTTTATTAGTGATAAAAATATCTTTACATTAAATGATCTGGGTATCACAACATTGGTGGCCAAGGATTCAACAGACGCTTCAACCAAAACTGTAGGAATCACCCCAACTTTTCCTATAGGAACAACAATGTGGAGAATCCCCAAGACCAGACATATCCACCATTCAAAACTCAAGGACATACCACTCTTAAAGGGAACTTCCCCACAAAACCAGCATTCAAAAACAATGGAAAATTTCAACAAAGTCAACCTTAAAACAACAACCAAGGAAATTTTCAGCCACACCAACAGTACAACAACAACCAACGGCACTATCAAGGGAACCAACGTTACCAAGGACAAGGAAGCTCACTCAACCAATAGAGACAAGAAGACCCAACACAACAAATGATGAAACAACTAATGGAGGGCACCAAAAAGATGATGAACGATATGAATGCAAAATACTACAGCCTAGCATTTGAGTTTGAAAGCCTCAAACGATCACAACAAGCGGGATCATCATCAAAAAGACCAACGGGATGCTTACCTGGAAAACCAGAGTCAAACCCAAAGGAGTACATCAACGCCATAACACTAAGATGTGGAAGAGATCTACCATCAAGAGAGCTCATTGTGGAAAATTAGAAACAAGGTGGGGGGATGAACTTTGAACTTGAGAAGGAAACCATTAAGAGAGAGAGGTATGATGCAGAAGTCAAAGAGGAAGTTAAAGATATCAAAGGGAAAGGCAAGATGTATGAAGAAACGAAGGAGAAGGCAAAAACCGGTTCAGCCTCTACATCCAAGGAAAAAAACTTTGTACCACCAGCCTATGAGCCAAAACTTCCCTTTCCTGGAAGATTCAAGAAGCAACTCTTAGATAAGTATATAACACTCTTTGACAAGTAAATGGAGAAGATTCGTCTCACCATGCCATTGGTGGATTCATTCATGCTAGTGCCTCAATATAGCAAATTTCTCAAAGATGCGATCAAGGACAAAACAAAGGAGATGGAAGTCATGGTTGTCCTAACCCACGAGTGTAGTGCCATCATTCAGAGAAGGACCATTCCAAGGAAGCTAGAAGATCCCGGAATCTTCACCCTACCATGTGCCTTGGGACCACTCTCCTTTGAGAGATGTTTATGTGACCTTGGAATGTAAGCTTGATGCCACTCTCAGTTACAAAGCGGCTAGGTATCACACGCTACAAACAGTGTAGAACCCCACTTGAATTGGCAGATAGGTCAGTGAGACTTCCTGTGGGAATGCTTGAAGATATTCCGGTCATGGTCGGTAATATCTAAATACCGACAGATTTTTTGGTTCTGGAGATGGATGAAGAACCAAAGAAACCCCTGATCTTTGGAAGACCTTTCTTGGCCACTTCTGGAGCCATAATTGATGTCAATAAGGGGAAGATTAACCTGCACTTGGGAAAGAACCATATCCTCAATTTTGACATCAATGAAGTGATGAAGAAACCAACGATTCAAGGGCTGGCCTTTTGGATTGAAACACTGGATGCTTTGGCTGATGATTACCTGGAAGAGCTGGCTATGGAGGACTCCCTGGAGATAGTCATGACCACCAAGAAATACGTGAGTGAGTTGGTTACAAAGCAGGACAAGAGTATGCCAAACTCCTCGGCTCTCGCAAGGCGTTAGGAGGAAACGATCAATTCTTGGAACTCCCCCTAGAAGTCCACATCATCAAGTCCATGGAGAGAGAAGAAGAAACAAACCAGCTGGCAATGGTGAGTCCAGCCTAGATGATTACTGGTGTGAGCTGAAAGCACCAAAGGTAGAACTCAAACAACTTCCGGATGGACTAAGGTACGCTTTCTTGGGACCAAACTCGTCATACCCTGTCATAATAAGTGAAAACCTAAATTGAAAAGAACTGAACTTACTACTTAATGAACTGAGAAAATATAAGAGAGAAATAGGTTATTCAGTTGATGACATTAAAGGACTATCACCAACTCTTTGCAACCATAGAATCCATTTGGAAGATGAAACAATGACTTCAATTGAGCACAAAGGAGACTAAATCCTAATTTGAAAGAAGTTGTTAAAAAGGAAATTATGAAACTCTTGAATGCAGGAATAATCTTTCCTATTTCAGATAGCACATGGGTCTCGCCTGTTCATGTAGTTCCTAGGAAGGGAGGTATAACAGTGGTAAAAATGAGAAAAATGAACTAATCCCTACAAGAACTATAACCGGACATAGAATGTGCATCGATTATAGGAAATTGATCTCAGCCACCAGAAAAGATCACTTTCCTCTCCCATTCATTGATCAAATGCTTGAACGATTGAAAAATTATCCATTCTACTGTTTTCTTGATGGGTACAGTGGGTTCTTTCAAATACCCATTCACCCGAACGATCAAGAAAAGACGAGATTCACATGTCCTTATGGCACCTTTGCATATCGAAGGATGCCATTTGGGTTAAATGCTCCAGCCACCTTTCAAAGGTGCATGATGTCGATATTTTCTGACTTAATTGAAGAAATTGCTGATGTTTTCATGGGTGATTTTTATGTATATGGTTCCTCGTTTGATGCTTGTTTGTCTAATTTGTGCATGGTACTTCAGCGTTGCGAGGAGACAAACTTGGTACTAAACTGGGAGAAATGCCACTTCATGGTGAAGGAAGGAATAGTACTTGGGCACAAGATTTCAGAAAGAGGGCTCAAAGTGGACAAAGCAATAATAGATGTGATGATGGGACTGCAGCCACCGAACTCAGTCAAAGGGATAAGGAGCCTTTTGGGTCATGCAGGTTTTTACCGACGGTTCATCAAAGATTTTTCAAAGATTGCAAGGCCATTAAAAAGACTGTTGTGCAAGGAGACAGAGTTAGTCTTTGATGACGAATGCTTCAAAGCATTCCATACGATCAAGAATGCCCTTGTGAGTGCACCTATAGTTCAAGCTCCAAACTGGGATCTTCCTTTTGAGATTATGTGTCATGCCAGCGACTATGCAGTTGGAGCGGTTTTAGCCAGAGGAAGGACAAAAAGCTTCATGTCATATATTATGCAAGCAGGACCTTGGACGATGCTCAAGTCCGATATGCAACCACAGAGAAGGAGCTCTTGGCATTAGTGTTTGAATTTGAAAATTTCAGATCATATTTTGTGGGATCGAAAGTGGTGGTGTACACAGATCATGCAGCATTGAGACACTTGTTGGCTAAGAAGGATGCTAATCCAAGGTTGTTACGATGGATACTTCTACTTCAGGAGTTTGACCTTGAAATTCAAGACAAGAAAGGAGTTGAGAATGGAGTGGCTGATCGCTTATCAAGGTTTAGGATTGATGAACAACTGCCAATAGATGACTCCCTACCAGAAGAACAACTCATGATAATCCAAAGTTTAAAGAAAGGGTACGAGATGGTCTTGAAGTTAGAAGAAGTAAAGAGCTTGAAAGAAGAGAATCTGCCTTGGTATGCAGATTTTTTCAACTACTTGGCATGTGGAAAGGTGCCACCAAACCTCAGCAGCTACCAAAGGAAGAAGTTCTACCGGGATGTCACTCGGTTTTATTGGGATGAACCATACTTGTTCAAGAGGTGTTCAGATGGTCTCTACAGGAGATGTGTCCCAGAAGAGGAGATGGAAGGGATCTTGTTTCACTGCCATGGTTCAGATTATAGAGGACACTTTGCATCATTCAAGACCGCAACAAAAGTGTTACATTCAGGTTTTTGGTGGCCCAGCCTGTTTAAAGATGCTCACGGATATGTGTCAAAGTGTGATGCCTGCCAAAGGAAAGGCAACATTGGAAGGAGGAATGAGATGGCACAAAACCCGATATTGGAAGTGGAAGTATTTGATGTATGGGGATATACTTCATGGGACCTTTTCCATCCTCCTATGGAAGTCAATACATTTTGGTGGCAGTTGACTATTTTCCAAAATGGGTAGAAGCTATTGCAAGTCCTACCAACGATGCAAAGGTGGTTATCAAGCTGTTCAAATCCATCATATACCCTTGTTTTGGTATCCCAAGAGTTGTGATCAGTGATAGAGGCACACACTTCGTCAACAAAGTATTTGAGAGTCTTATTAAGAAATATGGAGTGAAGCACAAGGTGGCCACACCTTATCATCCTCAGACCAGCGGACAAGTGAAAGTTTTTAACCGGAAAATCATGGCCATATTGAAAAAGACTGTTGGGAGCTCAAGAAAAGATTGGGCCAAGAAACTTAATGATGCTATTTGGGCATACTGGACAGCCTTCAAGACACCTATCGGCACAACACCTTTCAACATTTTGTACGGAAAGTCATGTCACTTACCAGTAGATTTGGAGTACAAGGCAATGTGGGCAGTAAAGCTACTGAATTTCGACATCAAGACTGCAGCTGAGAAACGCCTCATCCAACTCCATGAGCCTGACGAAATCCGGTTGGATGCTTATGAAAGTTCAAAAATCTACAAGGAGAGGACAAAAGCGTTCCATGACAAGAGGATTGTCAAGAAAGAGTTCAAGGCAGGAGACCAAGTTTTACTGTACAACTCCTGGTTGAGGTTGTTTCCCGGGAAACTAAAATCGAGATGGCCTGGCCCTTTCTCAGTCAAAGAAGTACGACCCTATGGAGCCGTCATTCTACTAAGCAAACATGGAAGTGAGTTTACGGTGAACGGGCAAAGGCTCAAGTTTTACTCAGCATCCAACCCCGTGGAAGAAGTGATATCGATTCTTCTCACAGAACCAACCCCGACCTAAGAAGTAAGAGAGTCAAGCTCGTGACTTAAAACAAGCGCGCTTGGGAGGCAATCCAATGTTATCTTTTGAATATATGGTGTGAACTTTCTATCTCTGGTTTGATTTATATGTGTTTGTGTGCATTGATGTTTGTTTTAGTTTTGAGTGTGTGTTTTTAGCATGTGGGAATGATCAGGAGCAAGAATGGCATCACGGAGGAGCCACTGCAAGGAAAGGACCTCAGAGCGGCACCTCACAGCGACAGCCTCCAGTCGTTGTGAGGAATTTGTGGAAGCTGTTTTTCACCAGAGGCATGCGCAGCGAGTTCACGCAGCCGCTGTGAAAAAAAGTACCTCACAGCGACATCCGGCAGCGAGTGCCTGGAGCCGCTGTGAAGGATTTCCGGTTGATGATTTTCTGCAGCGGCATGCACAGCGGGGGCTCCAAACCGCTGCAGGTAAGGAAAATTCAAAGCGGCATCTGGCAGCGAGTGCCTGAAGCCGCTGTGAGACCAGTTTGACCCATAATTTTTCGTTTGACCACGTTTTGAAAAAAAAGAAATTCCCTTAACCCCTTCTCACGACCATCACTCTCTCTTCTTCTTCCCAAAAGCTAAAAAACTCAATTTTCTCTCCAAAGTTCAAAACTTCAATACTCTCTCAAATCTAAACTGTTTTCATCAATTTTTGGACTTGTGATTCACGATTTCCCATCACCTACACATGTGGAATCATAATCTTTCATCAAATCAAGCCAAGGTCTGAGATTACAAAACCCTTGCTCTTCATAGTAAAATTTCGATTTCGGATTTGATGGGATTTGTGGCTTTGTACTTGTTCATTAGATGATTCTAGACACACCCATGTTATTAATTTGAAGAACCCATGGTTAGATTGTGCTAAAACTGAAATAAAAATTATAGGGTTCTTGATAAAAAACAAAATTGGGAAATTGGGGAAAACACAATTTGATTGTTCCTAAGGCTTTGTTAGGATGTCTAGAGCATACTTTGCAAAAGGAACAATATCAAATTCATGGTGCATTGAGATTTATGTGGAAAAAGAAAGATATTCATGAAGAAAGTGACGAAAACTTGAATTTTTTTGAATTTTGAGAAGAAAATGAGTTCTTGGTGCTTGCTTGGACACTGTAATTGCCTAAGTATAGAGTGATTGAGGTTGCATTGATTGGAAAATATAATGCTCGGACTTTAGACATTACTTTTGTGTTGATTGATTGAGAAATAGTTTGATGGCTCTGAATTGGGTTTGTGCAGATGATAAGGAGAAAATAACAAGAGCAAGAGCAGCAGCAAAGCACGCAAACACATTGTCCAGGGAAAGAATCTGCTGTGGCACAAAAGGATAATGAGGAGAGAATTTATTTCTCGGGTAGCAGCAGTGAAGAAGAAAGGGTACAGCCAACGGTGAAGAAAGGAAAAAGCAAGAAGCCGGATCAGAAAAAGCCGAAGAAGAAGAATAAGGAAAAAACTTACACATTGGTTCAAGTGAGGTCAAAGGTGGGATGTTATGACTGGGTTGCCACAAAATTCGGGGATGTTGATATCTGAAAGAAGCTGGGGGTTTATGAGGATGTGATGACCATTCTGAAGAGCATGAGCTTGGAAAAGTTGGTGACAGAGGCTTACCCTGTCTATGAGATGTCGTGCCACCAGTTCTTATGCACGCTTCTGATGGAGGAATTCATGGATGGACCAACTGAAGCTGAGGGATTTGGTTACATCACCTTCAGCTACCATGCCTCAAAGTACAGGCTGGGTTTCAAACAGTTGTCGACAATACTTGGATTTAGAGACGAGTGGAACAACAAGCTGCCAAGCTTAGACCTTCTCCCTACAGTATTGTGAAGTGTCATCTCCATGGCAGTTTACAAGACAGGATAGATGAAGAACTTTAACATTGCCCACCCAGCCGTTCGATATGTAGAGAAGCTGATAGCCTACACCTTTTTTGCTAGACGAGAGAACAACAAGGTACTAGAAGAAGGGCTGAGGTTTATGGCTATGGGACTCCAGCCAGTCTTGGGAGAGTTTGACATTCATGAGGTTAACTTCTGGAAATATGATGACTTGGGAGTTGTGGCTTAGTTCTCCATGAGGTTAATGGCTATCAGAAAGCAGGCGACGAAATCTGTTGATAGGAAGCCCATATTCAGATTTGGAGGGATGCTGACTTTGATCTTTCAGGCCGTGAAAATCCCACTGGTCAACGGGTTGCGCAACAGCGGATAGATGAAGCCCTTTTGCGTAAGACCAACTTCCTAGTTGAGCATATAGAGGACAGGTTTGCATACACATTCAGAGCCAGCGACAACCTGACTGCGAATGTCCTCCTCCCGAACCTTGCCATCACCACACTGTGGAACAAGGAGAACCTCATGTTTCAGCCGGATCCACGGTACTACCACAACATTGCAGCTTACCCGATGGAAGCGCAAGAAAGACCAAGGAAGAAGAGAGCAGTGGAGAGAGCTTCGCAGGGAGAAAGCACCAGCAGCTAAGCGGATGTTCCGACAGAGACAGGAGCCAATTCTGAACAGGATAGACCACTAAGCCCGATCTATGGGAGCGCACGTTATTACCTCCATGCTCCTAATGAAGCAATTCAGGGTGCTCAGTTGCGCAGGGCTCATAGCTATATCAGGAAGTTCGAACGTTGGAACAAGCTTCAAGACCGCACCCTTGAGAAATTGGTGGCAGCTGGACGAAAGACAAAGGAGGTCGTGAAGAAGAAGTATAAGGAGAAAACGAAGGCGCTCAGTCGTCGGGTGAAGTACTCGGCTTATATGGTGACAGGGAAGAAGGGTCCGGTAGAAATGCCTCATGGTTACCCGAAGATTGAATAAGAAGCAGATTCAGAGGATTTCCCGACTAGACACTCCTATCATGGAGGAGAGGCTACCAGCTCCTCTAGCAGAGCACCAGGACGCGCCTCCCTTGACGAGCGGCGCCACATAGCTAGATGCTACATCCCACCACCATCTCCCAGTTCCAACAATGAGTCTCCATCGTTGGGTGAGGATGAGGACGACATCGCCCCTCCTAACTACTGAGGTAACTTCACCACTTTGTAAATAGTTTATTTTTTTATATTTTTAACTACCATATTTAGCTTCCCCTAATTTGCTTTCACACCGAGACGGTGCGAAGTAAGTTCATAAAAGACTAAATAAAACCATCGTTTCTGTTTTATTTAGTCTTTTATGTTTTGCATTGTTAATAGATATGATTTCAAAAAAACCAAAAAAAATTGAAAAATTGAAAAAAAACGAAAAGGCATGTGGTCTCATATTTGTTTCTCTTTTAAGATTGAGTCTAGTAGCATTCTAGATTGCATTTGCATAGGAGACAATGATATAATTGCCTTGTAAGAAATCTAGACTTTAGAACTCAACATGATGCCCTTGATAATCATAATATGTTGCTCAAACAACTATTGAAACACTTGCCCATTTCGGGTTTTGATCACATCACTCCAATCTATTTGTCAATTTTGATACCCTCAACTTTGAAACCAACTCATAAATATGGACTTAAATGCACTTAATCCTCTCACTTATGGGTTTTTGATGCTTGATCATGGTCACCATATATACACTTGGATTATCTTTTACCATATTTTTAGCACCCTTTGTTAATCCAAGTGGCCATTCTCACTCTTAGGATGGTTTCCACACCTTAGAACCCTTCTCTTTCTTTTAAACCTTCATTTGATTGATTGAGTGAGGCCTCTTTTTGATAATGTTAACATGTTTAAAAGGTTAAATGTATAAGAATGACAATGATTAGCTCTCATAGGCTAGTCTAGGAGTTCACTTCTATTGGCATTTGGGGTATAAGTACTTGAAAATGGGATTGGGAGTGAAATGAAAGAAAGAGTGAAATGGGAGTAAAAGAAAAAGAAAGAACCAAAGGGCTTGTGAAGGAAAACACTTGGGAAGTTGAGATAAAAATTAGAAAACACTAAGTTTGGGATGAAAAGAAATCAAAAGGAAAAAAAGAGTCTTAGTAAATGTAGAGAATAACTTCTAAAGACCCAAAAATGAAAAAAATTCAAATGGTTAAATTTTGGTAAAGTAGGGAGATTGGTTAAAATTGTGATAGGATTTGGAAACACAATTGGGTAAGAGTGACGTAAGATAATGGGAGTTAAGAGTTGTATGCATAAATTGTTCTTGTCTTGCTACATTTTGCATAATGTCTAGCATTCCTTTTCCTTGAGAGTTAGCCACTAAACCCTAAATGATGACCTTCCTCTCAACACCATTTGAAGCCTCTTTATACCAAGCCAATTGATTAAGATCAAATCCCCATCTGTGAGACTACGAATTAATGAAAAGAATGAATGTAAGAGTTGGTGGAATGTCGAGTAAGTTGATTCTTGACAATGTACTTAAGAGAACAAGATTTTGTGTGCTGATAAGGACATCATGTTGAGGGCTTGCTAAATTTCTTTGGTTATGAGTCTCCAACTTCAAACCTCTACCCCTTTGTTCTCTTTGTCGTTTGCTTGAGGACAAGCAAGGAAACAAGTTTGGGGGAGTTGATGTGTTGTGTTTCTAAGTGCATTTAATCATGATTTGGAGTGTGTTTTAGGTTTAGAAAAAGCATCTAGGCTTCATTAGGAGTGCATGTGCTTTTTTCTCTTTTGTAGGTGGTGGATGACCTTATGAAGCACCAAGAGACAATGGAGGAAGTAGGGATCAAAAGAGCACTCAAACAAGGTGGAAAACAGCTAAGGATCGTGGCAGGACTCCACAGCAGCTACCCACAGCGACTGCACCAAGTCGATGTGGAGTATTTGCGAGACGAGAAGTTCCACAGCGGTACCCACAGCGAGTGCAAGAAGCCACTGTGGAACAAGGCACCTCACAGCGGCTACCCACAGCGACTGCACCAAGTGGCTGTGGAGGATTTTCGGGACGACGAAATCGACAGCGGCATCCACAACGAGTGCCAGAAGCCGCTGTGGATCAAGACTCCTCAAAACGGCTATGCACAGTGAGGGACGCGAGCCGCTGTGAGACCAACTTTTCCCACTTTATCTTTTCCTTTTGGCTTTCGGCTTGTAGACCCTCCCATGTGGTTGTGGTCGACCATTGCACACTTTTATCTTCTATTAAAGAGCTCTTGATGTGTTAGAACAGCCATATCACCCCTTGTAACAATCTACTCCAAACAATTGAGTTCTCTTGAATCTTTTAAGCAGTTAAGAGTTTGCTTTTGAGTTCTTCTTCTTATTTATCATTCTTCTTGCTTTCTTTAAAAATGTCTTGCTTTGTTATTGCTATGACTAGTGAGTAGTTCTCTATAAGTTTCTGGGTTTGAGAAAAGGTGAATGTGATCTAGAAATGGTTTAGGTTGTTTAGAACTTGGGAATATTGATTTAATACTTGTTATAAGTTCTTAATGCTAGGATTGAAGTAGCTAATCAATTCCTTGAACTTGGATGTTGCTAGCACTGAGAAGTGTAGTTAATGTTTGAATCTCTAATCAAGTGTTTTACATACTTAACCAATGAGAATTGATGTTTAAGGTGTTTAGTGGTAATAAGAACTTGTTCTTAAAGCATGTCTATCTTTAAATTGCCAATGAGAATTGATGTTAATGCTTGATAGATATAGGGTTATTATCATGAGAGTGGAGTAACTTGAATTATTGTTCTTAGCATAAGAAATTATCCCATGTTTGTTAAATGTTTCTGAATTGATTATTGATCACCCAAACCGAAAGCTAAATCCAAGGAACTTAGTTTTTAATCAATTGTCTTTAACAATCATCTTGCACTGTTTATGCTTTGTTCTTGTTCTGTTTTTAAGCTCACTTTAATATTGTCTAAATCTTTGTTTAATCATGTTTGGAACATGGTTAAATTGTTAGTTATTAGTTATAAAACCCACAAACGAATTTGGTCGCACTTAGATTAAAAGAACACTTGAATTCTTAGTATGTTTAATTTACCCAAATGGATTGACACCTCAAAACTACAAGGACTAGGCTGTATACTTGCAGCTGAAGTGGTTGAAAGAAACTTTTTATTCATATCAGCGAACTTGGGAGAAATGGACAAGAAAAAACTAAAGTAAGCTTTTTAGTTATGTTTTTGGAGGTGCTATTAGCTATCATCACTAAAATGTCTAAAATTATGACACTCAAAGTCAATGTAATTAGCTAAACTAGTGATCTTTACACCCCCGCGCATGTGCAGAGGTTAGTTGTGAAAGTTGAGTTCTATTTTAGTTATTCAGCCTTAAATATAATTACTTTTTCATCATATAATGTTGGCTTTAAAATACTTATTAGAGTTGGAAGTTTTGTGTCATATGCGCTTTAAAACGTAGCCTATGTTTTTTTTTTTTAGATATGAGCGGAAGTGTACTCGTGTGACCTTGTCTCTAACGAATATTTTAAAGTGGAAGGATATTGTTATACCATTTTCCAGTAGTTTTAGTTTGCGACCAATTTAAAAAATTTGTAATCTCATGTACCATAATTCTTAATTACATTATCTACACGCTTACTTCATGCGGTTTTCTCATTTGCTAAAATAGTCCCATTAAACATAAGGTTTATCTCAATCATTCCCTCAAGCATATGGGTGTTTTGTAAACCATAGTCATGTTCTTATTATATTCGTCTATCTTCCCTTCTAGGACATGGCTTCTTTGATCTAGTACATCATACCATGATTGTTATGGATCGATGCTCATCTCATGCCAATAAACAAAAAGCACCACCAAATTAAACAACCGTTTTATAGGCTCACCATTCCAGCAAACATGCACCCAAGACTCCATAAGTGTAAAAAATAGTCAATAGTCCTGTAGATCCAACAACAGCTCCGGACCTTTGAAGTACCTGGTCATAAGATATAAAAAGTGAGAGAAGATGTAAAAAAAACGCTAGACGTATAAATAAGTCAGGTATATATTCATAATGTGTTGTAGCTTCTAATATCTCAATGCATACAATACAAACTATATATGTTAACTCATCTAAAATCTTTATGAACAGAAGTTCCTACTTAACAAATTCAACAAAGACAATCCTCCAAAGAGATTAGCAAAAAATAAGAACTACCTTGAAGCAACACGAGCATTGTATTATTTCCCAGGATGGTAGAACTCTGCCAAACCCCAATCAATTAAACGTAGTTTCAGTTTCTCGTGATCAATTATGACATTATGCGGTTTCACATCTCTCTACATGATTCCACGTGAATGGCAGATATCCTATGCATGCGTAATCGTTATAAAAACAACAAACATAATTATAAAAAATGAATTGATAACTTTGTAACTAAAGCGCATTGGATTCACAAGTCAATTAATGCCAGAGACTATACAATAATCTACCGAATACTTTGCCAGAGCACAAATCTAAGGATTCAAGAAACATAAGTAATCCCCTTTAGAAGTTCATACATATAATATCGAACATCATAGTCTAAGAGAGTTAGATAGAGGACTTTAAAATCCTTGTTGTTCACATTTTCTAAAATCAAACTGGGCGTTTTTGACTGCTGATCTCTAACAATATCGAGCAATTTTACAATATATGTCATGCGGCATTTGTTTTGCAGAAACTTAATCTCTCTCTTGATATACGACAAGGAGGATCAAATTATGTTAAGAGATGAATTCATTCACACTTCCTCCTGAGCATTCTTAATGCCAAAAACCAGAAGAAGCTGGATTCTAAAAACTTCTTCTTCTTCACAGGCTTCAAAATCTTGATAACGCACTTCTCGTCATCAGTGGCATGGATTCCTTCAAATACCTCATTGTATTTCCCCCTTCCCACCTTCCTCACTACCTCATAATCATCATCTACACTGCATCATAACTGAAGCGACCTCAAACACAGATATACCAGATAGCAACACACATACACCATACACAAACTCAAGATAAACACACATTCTCTGAAAAGTTACCACACCATACAATCTCAACCCATAGTAGGTATTATCTAGAGGGCATACCTTAATACCAGCTTTAGATTCCTAAATGAATGACTTGTGTCAAAAGAAAAAAACGTCTTAGAAGTTGGTGAAAGCACTACTACTGAGGTCATTATTCCTAAAGCTAAAGCTTAAAAATGCAACGCCATAAATCTAGGGGCAAATCACAAAAATGGCACAAAAAACATGTCTTGTCACCAATATACCACCAAAGAAGAAAAATTATAAAAATAGCACAAAAACATGTCTTTTCATTAAATTAGCCCTAACCCTAAACTTTAAATATTAAACCCTAAACCCTAAATAATAAACCCTAAATACTAAATACTAAACCCTAAACCATAAATAATAAACCCTAAACCCTAAATAATTAATCATAAACCCTAAATAATATAATGCTATAAAAATCTTTATAATTAAAATAATGCTAAAAATGTCAAATTTTTTTTTTGTGCTATATTTATAATAAAATATTTTTTTGTGCTATTTTATGCATAAACCTTTTACGCTTGTTGTCTTGGCTTGTTTACACATCCATTCAGAGAAAATAATTACTCTCGTAAAATGAATCAAACAAAATTTGAGCATGTAAACAATGTACGACCATGACCAAATATATTGAGACAACTTCAGAACAAAAAACTTACTTGATGGTTGCCCTTCCTTTTCCAATTATGCCTCCAAAAGAACTGCTAGGAACCACAAGAATAATTCTTATCGTAGGCTCAACATCACTACCCTCATGAAGCTAACCAAACAAATTGAATAGACAAAATTGCTCTCATACATACATATTATATATATATATATATATATATATATATATATATATATATATATATATATATTTGTTAATCGCATTTGTGACATGACAAATTAGTCAAACATGACCCGAAAAAAGATAACTTCACTGTGCAATTTATCAACGATAAGTTCGAAGCTAGTGACAACTTCTTTAATCAAGCCTGAAATCGTACTAATTCTATCAGTCGTCCAAAGAAAACTCTTGTTTACGTGAGAGATGGATCTGCGCCCCCAAACTTTTCCTAAAATTCAGTGATGGTCGATCCTCCTTTACCAATTATGGAACCAGCTGCCGCGTTGGATGTCCAGTAGCAATATGCGTTCTTCCAAACTCGAGCCTAATTTAAAAACTACCGATCTTTACAACACAAGCCCAATAATTAATCCCAAACATATGCCCAATAAGTATAACTCAAACAACAAAACCATAGGTTATGTTATGTATTCTCTAACTAGTACGCAATTACCTGCTCGGACGGCAATGTGAAACTTCCATATTATTGTTGTTCAAATTCACCACAACTCTTTCTATGAAATCACTTATGTTTGGTAAACTAGTGGACAATGATGGGTATGATTGAGTTGTGGTGGATTGAAGTTGCGAGATATATCAATATGCCCACACTCTTGTGGTTCAGTGGTAGGCAAGGCCTGAGAATGAGTTACATCTCTCCCCTTGGGTTCGAATCTCCCTGGAAACAACAATCACATTTGTGTGGGAAGTCTGGGCTTGGGTCCCGTCCAGTTTGGTCCAAGCAGTTTACCTAATAGTCAGTAACAGGCGATCTGGCTATCCCCTGTTATTAGTCAGAACGTACTCCAAACTCAGATAGACAGTGTGATAGCCAGTCCACTCTGTAGCACCTAGATGCGTTCCTACCGGGGCTTACCAGATCAGCCGATATGGCTTATCAAAAAAAAAAAATATCAATATATAAGTGATATTTAATTATTTAAATACGAAAATATAAAATTTTAGTTAAACAAAGGAGTTTTTATATATCATGTACTTTTTGTTTTAAAAATTTACATCGAAATTGTTTTGTTATTATTTGTAATCGTAAAATTTAAAATTTTGCGTTCTAAAAACTATTTTATATTTTCCTTAAATTTTGAAGGTGTTTTTAAGCTTTTATAATTTTAATTTTTTTATCATAATTTATTATTAAATATTAATATTTTTGAATAAAAATCAAAAGTTAATGAAAGTTAACTCTACATTAAATCGATGATGTTAATTAGATTCAATTTTAAAAGTTGTTGTATAAAACAATTAGTTTATATAATAAATTGAAAACACGAAAATTTTATGTATTAAATTCATAATAATAAATAAATTGGTGTATTAAAATAGAAATTTTTGAAACTTTTTTTTTGTCAATTCCAAACTTTAAATACTGACTTCTTCTCTCTTTCCTTCTCTCTTCCTTCTCTTTAGAAAATCTACAGGCGATTTTCGTTTTCCTCCGGCCACAGGCATGGGTTTCCTCAGCCATGTCGGTGGAGCCCACGTCGGTGGTCGGCTGTAAAATACTTTTTGGGGTTTCCCGACAATAAACTCTCGGTTTTTGCTTGGTCGGCTTTCCCGATACACTATCGGGTTTTGTTTTCCGGATTTTTCCGGGCTTTTATCTCCCTGTTGAGAATCGATTTGTGCTTTACCTCTTTTAATGGGTTCTTAATTCCAGAAAGGCATATTGATCTCTTCCACGGTGCTTCACCGCCATGATGACAGTTCTCTTCTTTCTATAACCGTAATCGCTGTGCGCTTTTGATCTGTAGGTTCGAAGCTTGATCGAATTGAACGGGTCGGCTGGCGCTTAATTCCTCCGATGGTGTTGATCCTCTGTTGGATTCCACTGTATGAAGCGCATATTCCAGCGGAGATGATGGTTTAAGATTGAAGTGTTCTCCACTCTATGTGGTGTCCTCTAGCGATCTTCAGTTGGTTTGATCGGCATGAAGCAGAAGCAACGAGCGGCAAGACCACAGCGTCGGAATTTCGACGGAGCTCTGCATGAAGCGGTCATCTGCTTCTTCGACAGGTGGCAGCGAGGGTTACGCCACTCTTGGACGAGTTTATCCAAAAACGAAATTAGGCCATCAGTTTTTTTTGGGCTTCGCTTAAGCCCGTTTGCTATGTCTAAATTTTATCCTTCAAGCTTTTTTCTCCTGTAATGCTTAAAGGCCCACTGGGCCCCTTAATAGAAATTCAAGTTGCTTCCAAAATTAAAAAACATGGCATTGTGCATTATTAAAATAGAAAGGAAAAAAAAAGATTTGTTTGACCGTTCCTTATTTAAGTCTGAAGAAGTCTCATACCGTATTTTACCTCCAATTTGGAGAAAGTAAGGAACCACCGTCGCAAGAAAAGTCGCGTGTTTTATCGACCCAACTGCTCTCTACCTTTCATGGAAAATTCCCGTGCCCTTCAAAACCCAAATTCACAAGCCTTCTTCGTCATTGAGTCACCACAAAATTCGAAAATCTCTGGATCGATTCCGTGTTTTCTGCGATTTATCGATTGATTGGTTTTTCCATGAGGAGAATTGCGTGTGACTGTTGATATATCATTCTGGGTTTTCAACTTTAGAGTTTCTCCCCCTTTTGGTCCATCTTCTTTCCTGGGTTAGGTTTTTTTGTTCGTGATGGGTGAGGAGGGTTCAGTGTTTGCCCTGGGCAATGGATTTCCTCCTAATGATTGTGATGGTGGTTTCGTGTTTGAAGACGACGACGAGGATCTCACTATTGACCTTAACACGATTTACCGTATTCTAGATGAGAAGCCGGATTTTGTCGAGGTGAATTCATGTGGGAGCTTGACAATTTTGATTACACGGATTTCTAACTAATAGACTTCAATTTCAACACAAAATTGCTACAATACAAGTTGTAACATACAAAAACCACCAGCCCAAAAAGTTCTTTAAAAGAAAGGAGAAAGCCCAGTTCAAGTTCACTTCTCTTGCCAAAACCCTAAATTCCCCTTCCTTCTTCTCCTATTTAAAGTGGTGGCCACGATTGAGAATTGTGAAGAAAAGAGATCTCGGCAAAGCCCTGCTCCCATCACGTCGCAACCAACCCCTCCCAAGATCAGATATGTAGCTCCTTCATCGTTTGATGTAGAAGGTAATCCTGAAACCCTGTTTTCAGATCTGTTTTCCTTCAACCAGAACACTAAAACCTCCATATCTTTATATACATGATGAATCTGGGAAATCCGAGATCACCATTGCGTTCCCCTCGAGGAGACAAAGCCGTATACGTCAACTGCACCTCCATAGCCCTCTGGACGCTCCCGCAATCGCCAGGGGAAGAATCGCCGGTTTCCCACGCGTAGCCGTCGCCGGTTTCCCAAGCGCCGCCGTCGCCAGAGTCACGCGTTGCCGCCGTTTGCCGGGAGACGCCGCCGTCTGTCACTGGAGATCCACTGTCCACCTCTGGGAGTCACCGCCATACGCCGCTGTCGCCGCCATACGCCGCCGTCGCCGCCAGACACCCGCCGAGCCAACTCACCGGCAACCGAGTCGACTCGGTACGGCTGAGTAAACTGGGTTGACCGGTTTGGTTCGGTCCAACCCGGTTCAACCTGGTTCAATCCAATTTGACTGGTTCAATCCGATTGGGTCAAGTTTAGCCTTGTTTGGTCTAATTCCAATTTTAATTATTGATTCAATCCAATTCTCCGGTTTACTTTCGTTTAGGATCAGTTAGTGGCAATTGGGCTGGTTATGGATTGGGCCTGGTTCGTTTTGGGTTTGGGTTTGGGTCTGGGTCTGGGTTGACCGGGTCAACCGGTTGACTTTGACTTGACCGTTGAATTTTAGTCAAACAATCTTTGATCGACCATAACTTGTCCGTCCTAGATCCGATTCGAAAGTAAACAAAGCCTAATCAACATCTTTTTCCGTCCTCTTTCTATATCTGATGTTCATTCGGGCTAATGGAATACCTAAACTACGCTTTTACCCTTCTTTAACAAGGGTTAGGATCAGTCTTGATCCTTGCTTATCTTATTCAAATCCGGGCGTGAGTCCTTTGTGTTAATACCTTCTTTCCTAGGTAGCGTAGGATAGTAAGGTATTTGATGTGATTGCTTGTGGAACTTAGAACTGCTAGGACATCGCTTAAACCGAAAATGTTGATTGTGCGTGATGGACATATGTGAATTAGTATTGTGGTAGGGCCCCCGAAAGGGTGTTGAGTGGTAGGGCGTGTAGCGGAAATTGTGTGCGTGCTTTGAATCGTCGGAAAGGGGTTTTGGCGATCCCCCCCCAAGAGTATTGCTTCGGGCCGAGAAGTTTGGCTTTGGGCCGGTTGTGTGGGCTTTCGGGCAGTTGAGGTGTTTGTGAGTGCGCAAGCACGAGTGGGCGTTAGAATTGCGTGGTGAAGCCTTCGACCGTGATTGCAAGGTGATATTAGCTTAGAAATCTTTCTAGAAATTGTGTGGTGTAAGCCGTGATCGCGGGTTTCTTAAATCTGCCCTCACTGGGTAATTGTGTTTGAAACAATTGCTCAGTCCTCTTTCCCTTTCCATGTCCCCGTTTTTCTTACAGGTCCGGATGTGGGATTGATCGATCGTGTGACGTAATTGGTGGATTTGAATACGAAGGAAGCACCGTATTCCTGGAACAAGTTGAGAAGGTGTATTAGTAGGACCGAATCCAGTTCGACAGGAGCCCTAACGCCGCGTCTCCGATTAGCCGGGAGACAGGTGTTACAATTTGGTATCAGAGCCTATGTTAAGGTCCCCCAGTGCCGTCCTGGGGGATCAGCTTTCGTTGTTTTCTCAAAACTGTGTTTTCAAGAATTTTTCAAAAGTGTTTGCAGAATTTTATAAAATGGTTACTTTGCGAAAGGACTTTTCAAGCACCAATTATATCTTCGATTATTTTCCATGCCGGTCCTATTCTAGATAGAACTTTTCCTTGCAGGTTGGGGTTAGTGTCTTCAAACCTCAGTGGTGTTACTGCCCGTTAGAAGTTTGTTGGGATTTATGTCATTATGTATGCCGTTGAGGTGTATGTTGGGATGTATGTTGCGGTATGCGCCTATAGGTTAGCCGCTACTATTGAGGTGTGTGTTGGGGTTAACATCTGTTTGAAGCATTGTTCAACCAAGCATGCGAGGACGATCATGATTTAGAGACGTTTACTGGAGAGGCTACAGAGGGAGGGTAGCAGGGAGCTGCAACAGGAAGTGTTGAAGGAGTTGCAAGAAGTGTTGTGGGAGATGCAAGGAGTGCTGCAGGAGGTCGATGGAAAGACCGGATTGCAAGGAGGCCATTTGGAAGTGGCGGTGTTCTGATTGAATTAAGCGTCGAGAGTTGTTTGAGTTGTTTGGATCACAAGGAGCAGCAGGAGGCTGTCCAAATCTCTTTTAAGTATGGAATCTTAGAATCATATTTGTGACATAAAATTCGATGAGTAATGGATGGCTCGTTGGAAGATTGATCAAGATGGAAGTTAGAGGAGGTCTTCATGGCATGGCGGGCTCGAGATTCAACGGTGGAACCGAAAGGGACACGGTCTGCCTTGAAGCTCTTTGTGGATTACTGGAGAAGGTAATGGAGTTCTTCAGGAGGGAAAGAAGATTGTAGAAGCATTTTGGCAAGTGGCGTGTGGCATTGGAATTGCCTGACAAGCTGGACTCATGTTGTTGCAAGCGCAAGTGGACAAGGCATATTATTGGAAATGGAAATCCAATGGAGATGCGTTAGGAAAACACTATGTCTTGATTGGCAAGAACCTGCAAGGGAGAGCAAAGGATTGCAAGTTTAAATGGGGAAGGAAACCCAAAGGATGGTGTTTCAAAAGCACCACAGCTGGATCATAAGGTAGGAAACCTTGAGTTGAAAGTCAAATTGGAAGTCGGTCTGGGAATCAAAGTGCGCAGCGGAATCGTGGTAGGACGTTCCCCTCAAGTCAGTTTGGAAGTCGGTTTGGAAATAAAGTGCGCAACGAAAGTGTGGTGGGTCGTTCCCCACATGTCAGATAGCCATAATGTACATGGTTAGCCTCATCGTTCACCAAGGATAAGCAAGGATGTCTGCTTGAGCGACAGTCAACGCCATGGTGCACGGGAGTGTAAACCGTTGCAGAGAATCCATTTGGAACTGGATGATACACTGTCACGAAAATGGAATACCGTAGAGTGTGGATTCTAAATTTTTGGAAACCGACCCAAATGGACATGAGCGGAAGCATGTGGCCTTTGTGCTGTATTCATGAGCTGCTGTTGGATTGGTACCATAAAGAAGGACACTTCAGAGAGTTGTTTGAAATAAGAGGGGGGGGGGAGAAGCAGTCTTAAGGATTCATGGACAAGTTCTTTCCAAGCGAGTAAGTGAGCAAGTTCAGTTTCGTTTAAGCGAAGTTTGCAGAGTAGCCATTGGTAAGGAGTTGCACTGGAGAACCCTCGCCACAGAATTCAGGACGAATACTTTTTAGGGGAGGGGAATTGTAACATACCAAAACCAGCAGCCCAAAATTGCTTTAAAAGAAAGGAGAAACCTCAGCCCAAGCTCACTTCACTTGCCAAAACCCTAGGTTCCCCTTCCTTCTTCTCCTATTTAAAGAGGTGGCCACCATTTAGAATTGTGAAGAAAAGAGATCTCGGCGAAGCCCTGCTCCCATCATGTCGCAACAAACCCCTCCCAAGATCAGATCTGTAGCTCCTCCATCGTTTAATGTCGAAGGTAATCCCGAAACCCTGTTTTCAGATCTGTTTTCTTTCAACCAGAACACTAAAACCTCAATATCTTTCTATAAGTGATGAATCTGGGAAATCCGAGACCACCATCGCGTTCCTTTCGGCGACAAAGCCTTAACCGTCAACCACACCTCTCTAGACATCCGGACGCGCTCGCAATCGCAAGGGGAAGGATCGCCAGTTTTCCACGCGCTGCCGTCGCCGGAGTCCTGCGACGCCGCTGTACGCCGGGAACCACCGAGGTCGACGCCACCTGGAGCCGCCGTCTGTCGCTAGAGATCCACCATCCGCCGCCGGGAGTTGCCGCCGTCTGCCGTCGTCACCGCCATCGCTGCCATCTGTAGCCGGAGATCCGCCGTCCGCCGCTGGGAGTCGCCGCCGCCGGAGAGCCGCCGAGTCAACTCGCCGGCTACCCAGTTGACTCAGTCCGGCTGGTTCGATCCAACCCGGTTTGACCCGGTTCAATCCAATTCGGCCATTTCAATACGATTGGGTCCGGTTTAGTTTGGTTTAGGATCGGTTAGGGACTATTGGGCTTGTTATGGATTGAGTCTTGTTCAATTTGGGTTTGGGTTTGTGCCTGGATTGACTTTGACCTGACCGTTGACCTTCAGTCAACCAAAATTTGATCAACCATAACTTGTCCGTCCTAAGTCCGTTTAGAACGAAACAAAAGCCTAATCCACTTCTTTTACCATCCTCTTTCCAGATCTGATGTCCGTTCAGGCTAATGGAATCTTTAAATTACGCCTTTGCCCTTCTTTGGATAAGGTGAGGATCGGTCTTAACCCTTGCTTATCTCATTCAATTCCAGACGTGAGTCCTTTGTTAATACCGTCTTTCCTAGGTAGCGTAGGATAGTAAGGTACCTGATGGTGATTGATTGCTGAATGTAGAACTATTAGGACATCGCTTAAACATTGTGCATGATGGACATGTGTGGATTAGTATTGTGGTAGGGCCCCCGAAAGGGTGTTGAGGGGCAGGGCAAGTAGCCGAAATTGTGCACATCCTTTGAATCGTCAGAAGGTGGTTTTGGCGAGCCCCCAAGAGTATGGCTTTGGTCCGAGAAGTTTGGCTTTGGGCCAGTTGTGTGGGCCTTCGGGCTGTTGAGGTGTCTGTGACTGCGCAAGTACGGATGGACGTTAGAATTTCGTGGTGAAGCCTTCGAGCATGAAGGCAAGGTGATATTAGCTTAGAACTCTTTCTCGAAATTATGTGGCGTAAGCCGAGATCGCGGGTTCCTTAAATCCGCCCTCACTGGGTAACTGTATTTGAAACAATTGCTCAGTCCTCTTTCCCTTTCCCTTTCCCCATTTTTCTTGCAGGTCCGGATGCGGGATTAATCGATCGTATGACGTCTTTGGTGGATTTGAACAAAAAGGAAGTGCAGGGTTTTTGGATCAAGTTGAGAAGGCATCCCGGTAGGACCGAATCCAGTTCGATGGGAGCCCTAACGTCAGTTCTTCGGTTAGTTGGGAGACGGGTGTTACACAAGTGGTACATCGTTACCAGAACATACCCCAAATTTTGCCCTTGATTTTGCGTTTCAGTTCATCCCCAATATAGAAGAAGTCGCAGAAGATGTTGACAGTGGAGTAAGTGAGTGTCTTTAGTTGACAGTGGAGTAAGCCCGATAATTTTTTATAGACACGGGAGAGTAGAAAACGTATCTTTAGATAGGAAATCTATTGTTGATTTCTCCAGCGCAAGAAAGATAAGTTTCAATGTGAAAGTAATCCTTCAGTTTTTCTTGCATTTGTCAAACCTTACAATAGTTTTGACGGTCATTTAACTGGTAATGACCTACACCGGCCTGATAATTGTTGAAGCAGTTTTCAGAGTAATAAAGCTGCCTATGTGAAGGTTAAGCCAAAGGCTGACTCAGAGAAAGTGGTCTACAGTTCAGCTCCAAAGGAAGAAACTGTTACGGACGCTGTTTATGCACCTGGTGAAACCAATCATTGGTGGTTTGGTGCATCTGACTTTTTAGTCTCCTATCAGACAGATATTGAAAAAGGATTCGCATTTATGGCACAGCAAACTGCTTTCCCTAATCAAGACAATGGCAAATCCAATAAATTTTATGATTCAAATGCATGTTTGCAATATGTTGCAGCAGATCCGAGCCCAGGGACACAAATCAATGGGTATTTAGACTCTCAGTTCAAAGTCTTTCTTCAAGAATGTATATCCGATAGTGATGATAATTCTGATGTTTGCATAATAGAAACTAATGGTCAATCTGCAAACCCATATCGATCTCTAGCTATGAAAAGACCTGTGGTTTCCTATGTTGCACCAAGACGGATACGGATATAGAAACGAGGACGGAAACGGGGACAGAAAACGGCAAAACTAATGAAAGTTTCAGAAACCTTTTCAGCAAAGAACTTATGAAGCTTCTTCATACCAGACACCTCCTGCTACTACTACTCATGAAAGCAGGTTGGAAGCTATGATGGAGCAACAACTTGAGGGAAACACAAAGACTACATTGGATTTCAACAAGAAGATAAATGTCCTTTACACTGATCTAAATGGGAAGTTTGAGTCTTTGAGCAGACATGTGAAACAGTTGGATACTCAAGTTGCTCTGACTGCTGGAGCTATTAAGAGGCAAGATGGATTCCTTCCTGGAAGGACATATACCAATCCTAAGCACCAATGTAATGCTATAACATTAAGGAGTGGGACAGATCTGCAAATTGTCCCCAAAAAGAAGCTGAGTGCTAAGGAACTCATGGAATTATAAGAATTGGAGGAAGAAGACATTGAAGCCGAGAGGTTAATTTCGACTGACACCAACCCTCAATGTCGATCGACACCACATTCTTCGAATTCTCGTGACGAACAAAAATCAAGCAGAGTTGATTACCAGCCCGACAGAAAGGGTAAATCCATCGATGTCGATCGACATCAACCCAACGTCGATTGATGCCAATCGCGTAAAGAGTCAGATGATGAGAAGAAGACTCATGTTGTTGATGAGAAGGTCTATAAACCCAATGTACCTTTCCCAAGGAACCCGAGACTATCCAAATTTGATCGATACAAGGCTAAATACACTAATATGCTGAACAAGCTCACTCTTACAATGCCATTGTTGGATGTTATAAACAACAACCCACTGATGGAGAGGTGTTTGAAACAGATGCTAACATCTGACATGGGAGATGAGGAGTGCATAATGATGATCAATGAAGTTTGTAGTGCTGTCATCCAGAACAAGATTCCACAGAAGCAGAAGAACCCAAAAAGCTTTGTCTTAGACTGTTGATATATCATGGTTTTTACCTGTTTTAAGCCATGATGTAAGTCTGTTTTAGAGTCCTTTGTAGTGTTTCTCGAGTCTCTTTCAGGTGTTTATTAGGTACATGCACGTTTGGAGGACTTTTGGAAATATTGGAGTTTATCGGGGAGTTTTGGAGCTGAAGCCGCAAGGAGCTGATTTCACTAAGTCTGATCGATCGCTGCATCGATCGATGCATAATTGACATCGATCGACACAGCCTCGCGCCAGCACATTAATGAAGACTTTGGAGATTTTCAGATTTGCCCCAGAAAGTTCTAGTATTTACGAAAAGAACCCAAGACGTGATTAGCTCTTTATAATTAGGTTTTTGGTATTTCGTTTAGATTACACATTCATACTATTAGCTATTGAGAGAGAGAGAGAGAGCTTGAGGATGATCGTTCTTTTACTGATTGGAGAATATTTCGAAACTCTTTGTTTCTCTACTCTTTATTTATATGCAATCTATTTATTCATTGATTTCTGTTTTATTAATCATGTCTGAGTAGATTCATAGTTAGGTTTAGGGATTCTCTTAAGGGTTTTCATGACTTGCTAGATTGATTTATCAGTTAAGGATTCATACCTTGTTTGTTCTTCAACCTAAATTGTGCTTGATACTAGTTTCTAATCTGATCACTTAGAATCTAGACCTAGGATTTATAAATTGATACGAAAGTATAATTTAGAATATGATATGTTTAGGTTGAGCAATTTAATTATCTGCAAACAAATTTGGTTTAATTGAATTTTGAACAAATCGAACTTGCACTTAAGGCTAGTTTAATTTGTTAGGAATTGCAAAGAAATTTGGGTTTCTGCTAATTGCACTTAGTGAATTCTCGCAACGAAAGTTGGTTAGTTTTATATCTGTGTTTGAGTTCTAGAACCGTGTTTAGTTTGATCATGACTGATTATTGATTTGCTTGTCTTGATTTCATGAGAACTCCCTAGACTTGGCGCTTTTAGTTGAAAAACAAAACCGTTCTTAATATTGATTTAGTTTCTGATTTTTAGTTTATTATTTCTGATTTGCATCGCCTAGCTTAACTTGACATTTATAGTCTATCATAATATTTCTTGAGTCTCTGTGGTTCGACCCCTAGATACTATCATTGTACTGTGCACTTGCAGTTGAACTTAAGGAATTAAACTCTGAGCATATCAAGTTTTTGGCACTGTTGCCGGGGACTCTTTTGAGTCTTCGCTAGTTTTGAATTTAGAGTTTAAACTAGGTTTTTCGTTTTTGTTTTTGGTTACTAATTTTCTGTTTTTCTTTCTGTCTTTGCGTGTTTCAGGAAATTGCTTTGCATCGACCCATACTACTTTGAATCGATCGACACAAGGCGAATCACGATTTGAATCGATCATTGCGGACCTGTGCATCGATTGACGCAAGACTATTACCGACGGTTTATGCAGAAGCGTGAGACCAGAAGTAATCCGGACAAGGAACTCGTGAATCTCAGACTTGAGGAACTTGCTAGACTAGAAAGAATGAACAAAAAAATCTCAGAGACAAGCTAAGATGGCAAACGCTAATCCAGAACCTATGATTTCGATTCAAGATGTTGAGGGTAATCTGAGAGATCTGCAGAATAATTTGTACAATGCTCACGCACCGAGAATTGATGTTGATGGGAATGTGATCGAGCAGCAGATTGTTCAGCAGCCTGATGGAGAGGCTCAAGGACAAGGAAATCCGCAAGGAAATCCACAACCCGAAGCACCTCCTAGAGCGCCAGAGCCTCCGTCTAGGAGGACACTAGCTGATTACAACAGGCCTGATGAGTTCTATGCTAACAGGTATGCGATTGTACATTCTGCTTTTCCGATGAATGATTTTGAGTTTAAGACATCCTACTGTTGGGAATGTCCTGAAATCTACTGTACTATCTCTAGAAAGTATGATAAGTGTCGAGATCAGACATAAGTCATAAATACTGGGTGATCATGATGACTTGCTAGAGCCCGCTCTTGATCTATAAGTTTAGGACTTATTACCAGTATTGTATGATCCCAAAGGGTCACACACCATAGCTAACGGGAAAGTTAAATGGAATTAATACGGTAAGATGCAAGGCATTTACTGTATTTGTACAGAGAATTGGGCCAGACAAAATACAGTTATTTTGTCTGATTTGGGTCTTGGGCCCAAAAGCCTAATAGGCCATTAGTTTAATCACTTGGGCCCATATAAGGAAGAGGACAGGCGCCAGGCGCCAGTAAGCCTAACAGTCTCCTACGATTTTATTAGGTCTGGCCGTCCTCTCTCTCTCTGTTGATTCCAACTTGGTCTAGCAGCCTGATCCAGTAGCTTGTAAGAGTGTGGATACCTAGGAGGAGCCGGTTATCATCAGCTCTCTGTGATCTCTTCATTCCTTTGATCAATCCGCTGCAATCATAAGGTAATGAATCTGATCTGTTTATGATTCAACTGCAAATCACCTAGATCCTAGTTGATTATGTGCTAGGTTGTAACCTGATAATTACACCAATGAACACACATAATCCTACAGTGGTATCAGAGCCAGGTCGTTAGGTTTTTGCTGTTTGGATCATACTAGGTTGTTTATTAGTTTTGATGAATCAATTTTGATGAATAAAATTGATTGAAACTTTGAAAACCTAGAATTGTATGAATCGCACATGTTGACTTTGTCTATATAATTAAACGATCGCTTTCAATTTGGAAAAGTCAAAAACATGTTTTTGTCTTTATTGTATGATCAAAATCGTTTTTGTTGATGATGTTCGTCTTGTTGACTTTGTTTTATAAACATAAGTGAATCGATTGTTTAAATTAGAAAAGGACAAAATCGTTTTGTTGTTAAGTGAATTGCTTGGTATCGATCGAATGTTGACTTTGTTTTGTTTGAGAATGAGGTTCAAACGTGTTTGGTTTGTTAATAGCATAATCGATTGTTGAATTTGAAAAATGACAAAATCGTTTTTGTCTTCATGTGTTTGTTATGATACGATTTGTTAAGGTTTGTTAAGGATCATGATTTTGTCTTATTTGAATGTCATAATCGAATTGGTAAAGTCAAAAGCAATTATCGATTTGGAAAAGTCAAAATCAATCATTGAATAATTATGGTTCAAGCGGTTAACCCAAATCGCGGTTTGCTGGAAATTATTTAATACAATTGGTATTATTTAATTTCTGGTTAAACCGGATTTAAATTCAAAAATTGAATTTTAACCTAAACCGAAGGCTGGTCTAAGTTTGATTTGGTTGGACCAAATAATTTAGAGCTGGTCTGGTTTAGTAAATAACCAGTTGGATTTAGTAGTTAATTTGGTCTCGGACCAGAATTAATGAACCGACTCGGTTATGTCAAATTATTGGGCCAATTGGAATTATGTGGTCTTGGGCCAAGAATTGGGCCTATAATTTGTGACCCAACCGAAAACTTTAATAAAATATTAAATTAGAAATTTCTATTTTAGTATATTTCTAAATTTAGAAAGTTTCTAAAATAAGAAAGTTTCCCAAAATAGTAATCTTCTATTTTTGGAAAGAAAACCTAAAATCCTCAAAACCAATATCAAGCTTGGATGTCTAACCCAATCTTGTCAGCTACTTAACGCTTATTCAATTACAGATATGGCTTACAGTGTGAGGTGTCTGTTTTTGCGTAAGTAAAGTAGTATATAGTCACTAATTTCATTGGGAGTCCCAGACTTTAGTGATTATTTGGCTGTAAGAGATTGGTTTCCTTGACTGGGCCATCGGGAGTCCCGGGCCTTGAGACATCTGGTGAATTGGGCCTTGGGCCCAATCCACAACCGAGAGTTATAAAGATATAACTAGCTGTGTGCATGCTTACCAAGTAAAGCTAATTCCGGGTGACGGCCAGTGGCCCATTTTGGTTTTAGTTGAACATGGGTCTCGGAATCATTGCATTCTTATGAGGTTAAACAAAGAAATTTTGAATGCAATGCGAGTTTTCTTATAAGTTATTAAGATTACTCTTTTATGAACTAAATAACTAAAACTCTATTGTCTCATATTTTCAGCTATGTCAAGCACAACAACACAAAACACTTTCTCGATCCGGTCTGCCCTTGAGAAGGACAAACTGAACGGATCAAACTTCCTGAACTGGTCCAGGAACCTGAGACTTGTGCTCAGGCAGGAGAAGAAGGCTTATGTCCTTGAAAGAGTTCTCTCTCCTAGACCTGCGAATAATGCCGCACAAGCTGTGAAGAATGCTTGGGATACGCATTCTTCAGATGCTAATGACGTGGTTTGCCTAATGTTGGCGACAATGGCTCCCGAACTGCAGATGCAGTGGGAAGGCCTGACTTGTCCCATGGAACTAATGGCAAACCTGAAAGCGTTGTTTCAGGAGCAGGCTCGTACAGAGAGATTCCAAACTGTAAAGAATCTCTTGGACTGTAAAATGGCTAAGGATGCAGCAGTGAGTCCACATGTTCTGAAAATGATGGGTTATCTCGATCATTTGACTAGACTCGACTGTCCTATAAGCCAAGAGCTTGCTTGTGATATCGTTCTGCAGTCTCTTACTCCTGCATATGACCAGTTCATCTTGAACTATAATATGCATGGGTTGATAAAGACTTTGCCTGAGCTACATGGTATGCTCAAGACTGCAGAACCTAATCTGAAGAAGGCCAAGGAGCCGTCTGTACTCATGGTGCAGAAGGGTAAGGGTTTCAAGAAATCCGCTGCAGACAAGGGAAAGGGCAAGGCAGTCGAAAAGGCCAAGCCCAAGCCCGTGTCTAAAGCTGGGCCTTCTGATATCTGCCACTTTTGCAAAGAGGCAGGGCATTATCGCAGGGACTATAAGAAATACCAGGAAAGTCTGAAGAAGAAGAAGAAGTCCTTGGAGACTACTGCTTCAGGTATTTTTGTTATTGAAGTAAATAATACTACTTCTGATAATACCACTTGGGTATTAGATACTGGATGTGGGGCTCATATTTGTACTAATATGCAGGCGCTCAGCAACAGTAGAAGGTTGAAGCAAGGGCAAGTAGAGTTGCGGGTTGGCAATGGAGCGAAGGTTCCAGCACTGGCCGTTGGCACTTACTTGTTGTCTTTACCTTCTGGATTGATTTTAGAACTTGAGAATTGCTATTTTGTACCTGCTATAAGCAAAAATATCATTTCGGTTTCATTATTGGATTTGCAAGGATTTGATTTTTCTATTAAGAATAAATTGTGTTCCTTTAATCTCAATAATATGTTCTATGGCTGTGCCCCTCTTATTAATGGGCTGTACATGCTGGATCAATCTGCTCCAGTATATAACATTAATACAAAACGGTTCAAATCTAACGAAGAAAATGAAACGTTTCTCTGGCATTGTCGTTTGGGGCACATTAGTGAGAAACGCGTCAAGAGGCTCCATTCAAATGGACTCTTGGGCTCATTTGACTTTGAGTCTTGTGAGCAATGCGAATCTTGCCTAATGGGCAAAATGACACGGGCCCCTTTTAATAAACCCACAGAAAGGGCCAGTGAACTATTGGGCCTGATACATACTGACGTGTGTGGCCCAATGTCCACAAATGCTAGAGGAAACTATCAGTACTTCATTACATTCACTGATGATTTCAGTAGATATGGATATGTCTACTTGATGAAACATAAGTTGGAAACCTTTGAGAAGTTCAAAGAATTCCAGAATGAAGTACAGAACCAGCTTGGTAAGAGTATTAAGGCTCTTCGGTCGGACCGAGGAGGAGAATACTTGAGCCAGGAATTCCGTGATCATCTGAGTGAGTGTGGGATCATCTCCCAACTCACACCTCCTGGAACACCTCAGTGGAATGGTGTATCTGAGAGAAGGAATCGGACATTGTTAGATATGGTCCGATCCATGATGAGTCACACAGACCTTCCTATATCCCTTTGGGTATATGCTTTGCTGACCGCAACGTTCACACTGAACAGAGTGCCATCAAAAGCAGTAGCAAAGACACCATATGAGTTATGGACTGGAAAATCTCCAGCAATGTCTTTTCTCAGAATTTGGGGTTGTGAAGCCTATGTCAAAAGATTAATCTCAGACAAGCTTACACCAAAATCTGACAAATGCTACTTCGTTGGTTATCCTAGGGATACCAAGGCTTATTACTTCTATCTGCGATCCGAGAACAAGATCTTTGTTGCTCGGGATTGCACTTTTCTTGAGAGGGAATTTCTCTTTAAGAAAGATAGTGGGAATAAGGTACAACTTGATGAAATTCAAGAAGGACAGGAACCTGTTCAACCTAATGAGGAAGAACAGCAGGATGAATTACATGAAGTTGTAATAGAACCTGAACCTGCAGTACCTGAAGTTCGAAGATCCGGAAGGATCCGTCACGAACCCGATAGATATCAGGGATTCCTCGTGACTAATTGCCATGATCTTTTGATCATTGACGGTGATGAACCCTCGAACTTTGCAGAAGCCATGATGGGCCCTGACTCCTTAAAGTGGCGTGAAGCCACTGAATCCGAGATGGACTCCATGTCTGTCAACCGAGTGTAAATGGATCTTCAAGAAGAAGATTGACATGGATGGAAATGTCCAGATTTACAAGGCCAGGTTGGTGGCAAAAGGTTTCAAACAAATTCATGGTATAGACTATGATGAAACCTATTCACCAGTGGCCATGATGAAATCAATTCGGATTCTCCTAGCAACTGCCGCTTATTATGATTATGAGATTTGGCAGATGGATGTGAAAACCGCCTTCCTGAATGGAATCTTGGAGGAGGATGTGTATATGACACAGCCTGACGGTTACATTGATCCTAAGAATACTGGGAAAGTATGCAAACTTCATAAATCCATTTATGGATTGAAGCAAGCATCCATGAGTTGGAATCTTCGTTTTGATGAGGCAATAAAGAATTTTGACTTCATCAGAAACAAGGAAGAACAATGTGTGTATAAGAAAACTTGTGGGAGCAAAGTGGCGTTTCTTATCCTATATGTCGATGACATATTGCTTCTTGGAAATGATATTCCAATGCTGAAGTCTGTTAAAGACTGGCTGGGAAGTTGTTTTTCCATGAAGGACATGGGTGAAGCCGCGTATGTTCTTGGAATCCGAATCTTTTGAGACAGATCTCAAAAGCTGGTTGGACTTTGTCAAGATTCTTATATAGACAAAGTCCTGCATCGATTCGGAATGGATAAATCCAAGAAAGGATTCACGCCAATGATACATGGTGCTACACTAAGCAAGGATCAGTGTCCAAAAACACCTGATGAGCTTAAGCGCATGAGTAGGATTCCTTATGCTTCGGCTATAGGATCTATCATGTATGCCATGATCTGTACTCGTCCTGATGTTGCTTATGCACTAAGCATGACGATTAGGTACCAGTCTAATCCAGGTGAGAGTCACTGGATTGCCGTATAGAATATCCTGAAGTATTTGAGGAATACTAAGGATAAGTTCTTGGTTTACGTAGGAAGTGAAGTGCTTGAAATGAGTGGATTCACGGATGCAAGTTTTCAGACAGATAAAGATGATATCCGGTCACAGTCTGGTTACATCTTCTGTCTGAATGGCGGTGCAGTAAGTTGGAAGAGCTCCAAGCAGAGCACCGTGGCAGATTCCACAACTGAAGCTGAATACATCGCTGCTTCAGAAGCTGCGAAGGAAGGAGTTTGGATAAGGAACTTCTTGATTGAACTCGGTGTATTCCCAAATGCTACTGAGCCACTAGCACTGTATTGTGACAACAATGGTGCAATTGCTCAAGCTAAGGAACCGAGACATCAGAAATCCAAACATATTATGAGAAGGTATCACCTGATTCGTGATATAGTGAACAGAGGTGAAGTGATGGTCAACAGAGTTCCCACTGATGAGAACGTGGCTGACCCGTTGACAAAGCCACTCCCGAGACCTAAGCACGAGTTGCATACTGCTGCTGTAGGAATTAGAGATATTAAAATGTAATCTCTTTTTGAGTGGGAGTTGTGAGGGCTTTATTTTAGTTATTTTGATTGGTTCATGTAAACATTTTTTAAATGTTAATGAAATTTTTATTTCTGGATTATTTTTAACTGTGATATAAAATAATCGTTCCAAAATGATTCATGTCATTATATATGGGCCATCGAAGTACATGAGTAGACTTGATCCTGAAACCCCATATTTAACGAAATGACATAAATCATAATATCCATAGTCGAAGGTTGTTGAAATTGGAACACCAACAACCACTTGAGACTAGATTGTGTTGAGACTTATGACCAAGTTTCGAGGGGTCATAGATGCGCGGCATCAAAGTCGACACATAGGTATATGTAGGGGAGCATATGACCGGACATGGCCCGCTGATGAGAACTCTACAAGATATTAATATCTGTGTCATAAGAGGTTCTCATATACGACTATAGAGTATAGTCCTTAGACCTGAATTCGCATGCATGTGGCTGCACATGGAGTGATGCGCTTTGATCATTGTCTAACGCTGTTTCGTAACTGGGAGCTATAAGGACCTTGGTTGGGTGTATTATAAAGTGTGTAGTTCATAGTGATGGAACAAGATGGGATTTGTCCCTGCCGTTTAACGGAGGTAATATCTCTAGGCCAATCGGAGACTTGATAGCTGGTAAGAGAGTGGCCACTCCCAAACGGACTTGCCCAAGTCGTTTGCATTGTCAGTATCAAATCTGGTCCGATGAACATGGTCTGGCTATATAAGGATGACACGCATCTTGCCTTATGCCAGATCGAGATATTGAGACAAAAGGATTAGGGAATGTAGAATTCCAGTACAAGTGGGAGATTGTTGGGAATGTCCTGAAATCTACTGTACTATCTCTAGAAAGTATGATAAGTGTCGAGATCAGACATAAGTCATAAATACTGGGTGATCATGATGACTTGCTAGAGCCCGCTCTTGATCTATAAGTTTAGGACTTATTACCAGTATTGTATGATCCCAAAGGGTCACACACCATAGCTAACGGGAAAGTTAAATGGAATTAATACGGTAAGATGCAAGGCATTTACTGTATTTGTACAGAGAATTGGGCCAGACAAAATACAGTTATTTTGTCTGATTTGGGTCTTGGGCCCAAAAGCCTAATAGGCCATTAGTTTAATCACTTGGGCCCATATAAGGAAGAGGACAGGCGCCAGGCGCCAGTAAGCCTAACAGTCTCCTGCGATTTTATTAGGTCTGGCCGTCCTCTCTCCCTCTGTTGATTCCAACTTGGTCTAGCAGCCTGATCCAGTAGCTTGTAAGAGTGTGGATACCTAGGAGGAGCCGGTTATCATCAGCTCTCTGTGATCTCTTCATTCCTTTGATCAATCCGCTGCAATCATAAGGTAATGAATCTGATCTGTTTATGATTCAACTGCAAATCACCTAGATCCTAGTTGATTATGTGCTAGGTTGTAACCTGATAATTACACCAATGAACACACATAATCCTACACCTACTACACACTTGTTGGGCACCACCTTTCTGTGGACTTCCACATGAGCACCCTATGGATCACATAGAAGACTTTGAGTCTTTAGTCACTGGGATGAAGCACAATGGAGTGAGCTATGACTACTTACACTGCAAGCTTTTTCCTCACTCTCTTGGAGGAGAATCTACTAATTGGCTGTAGCAGATTCCACTTGGGACTCTGACTACTTGGGATGCAGTGAAGAAGAAGTTTTCGCGACACTTCTTTGATGATGGACGATATGAGCAGCTTGGACATGATCTCTTGACCTTCAAACAAGGATCTACAGAGGCTTTGTAAGCATCTTGGGTAAGGTTTAAGATGTACCAGGGAGATTGCCCTCATCATGGTTTCACTGAGGTTCAGCTGCTGGGCATTTTATTTAGAGGAGTTGATTTGTGGTATCAGATGGCTCTAGATGCTGCAAGTAATGGGAACTTCAATACTAAGTCTCCAGAGGAAGCTAAGGAGCTTATTGAGAACTTGATAACTAGTAATAATGTCAAGAATGATGATGATCAGAGGAAGAAGTCTAGTTGAAAAGCTGATAGCTCACAGATATCTGAGATGAAGAACAAGATTGACTCTGTTCATAACCTTCTGATTGGAAAGAAGAGTGTTAGCTTTGCTCAGGATGTTGAAGAGTTTGAGGGTGATGAAGGCTGCGAATAAGAGGATGTGAACTATGTTTGTGGGACTGGTTTCAGGGCAACATATTTGCAAATCAACAAGACAGAGGTGGCTACAATGGAATGGGACAGCGAGGTACCTTCACAGGTAATTAAAACTCCTCCTGTTCACTCCTAAGCCTCAGTACCGGAAGCCTTATCAGAGTACTAGCAGCCCTGAGAACAACGCTACGAGCTTCACTAGGAACTATGGATCTTCATCATATCAGCCTGCTCCTCCTCAAAATGATAAGAATGATAAGATGATGGTAATGTTGGAGCAGCTTCTGGAAGGACAGCAGAAGAGTACATCAATGGACTTCAATGAAAAGATAGATGCTTTGTACTTAGATTTGAATGGAAAGATAGATGTTTTGAGCACACACGTGAAGAAGCTTGATGTTTAGGTTGCGCAGACTGATAGGTCTGCTAAGAGGCCAGATGGATCTCTTGCGGGACGAACTGATGCTAATCCCAAGTACGAGTGCAATGCAGTGACGCAAATATGTGGTAAGGAGCTTGCTCCTGCTCAAAAAAGGCAGTTGAGTTAGGAGGATATTGTTGAAATTGAAGAGATTGAAGTAAAGATTTGTGAGTTTCGCACTACGTCGACCTATGCACCTCAACATCAATCGAAACAGACCGTGAACGAGGATAGTGAGCCTAAGCTTGACGCTGAGGTCATGACAAAATCGCCTATCATCGATCGACACACATCTGATGTCGATCGACGCAAAGCGACTGCCAATCACATATACTGGACTGACTCAATACTGGACTGACTCAATCACAAGAAGGCCGATGAGAGGATCTATAAGCCTAAGGTTCCCTTTCCTAAGGACCCCAGAAAGGCCAAGAACGATAGGGAGATGGCTAAATGCAAGGAGATCATTAAAAAGGTGTTGATTGAAATGCCTTTAGTTTATTTTATGAAGACGACTCCTGTGATGAAGAGATGTCTTAAGGACCTGCTTGCTGGTAACTGAACTGATAAGGAGAGTGTGATGATGATCACAGAAGTATGTAGTGCAGTGATTCGGGACAGAATTCCTTAGAAGTTGAAAGATCCAGGAAGCTTTGTGTTGGATTGTGGCATCTACAGGGACATATTTGAGAGATCTCTATGTGGTATTGGTTCTAGTGGGAACCTTATGCCTTTCTATGTTGCTAAGAGGCTTGGGATGACAGACTTTATGCCTACTAGTATCTCATTGGTCCTAGCTGACAGAACAGTCAGGATTCCTGAAGGAGTGCTGGAAGATGTGCCAATCAGGATTGGTAGTTGTGTGATTCCTACTGACTTTGTGGTTCTGCAGTATGGAAATGAACGAAGGGATCCACAGATTTTGGGTAGAACTTTCTAGGCTACTGCTGGTGCGATGATTGACTGCAAGAGAGGGATGATAGTTCTGAATGTGGGTGATATGAAGATGAGATTTGATATGGACAAGCTGGTGAAGAGACCAACCATCGACGGACATACCTTCTATGTTGAAACTCTGAGTGATTTGGATGCAGATTTCTTTCATAAGATACATGCTGAGGATCCATTGGAGCGAGCTTTACTGTGCTCTATAATGGAGCTGGAACATTTGCAAGACGAGCCTGCAATCTGTTATGCGAGGCTAATAGACTCTACTGAGCAAGTGATGCATTTGGATGTGTTTTACGCGAATTTTCATCGATCGACACCATACGTGCAACGATGGATGCAAGTCGCAGGCAAATGGGCCGAACAAAAAGCCCCGAAAATTGAGTTCATACAACTTCCATCTGGGCTAAGGTACGCGTTTCTTGGACCTAATTCGACTTATCCAGTGATTGTTAATGCTAATTTGAATAACGCAGAACTCACTTTACTGCTGAGCAAGCTTCGCAAGTACGGCAAACTCTTAGCTATTCTCTTGATGACATTTCATGTATCTCTCCAAAGCTGTGCATGCATAGGATACATCTTGTGGACGAGTCTAAGACATCTATTGAGCATAATAGGAGGCTGAATCTGAATCTGAAAGAGGTAGTAAAGAAGGAGATTATGAAGCTGCTCCATGCAGGGATCATTTATCATATCTCTGACAGTGATTGAGTCAGTCCAGTATATGTTGTGGCTAAAAAAGGTTGAGTTACAGTGGTGAAGAATGAGAAGAACGAGCAGATTCCTACGAGGACTGTGACTGGACATCAGATGTGTATTGATTATAGGAATCTAAATGTTGCGACCAAGAAAGACCACTTCCCCTTACCTTTTATTGGTCAGATTTTAGAGAGGTTAGCTAATCACCCTTATTACTGCTTCCTCGATGGGTACTCTGGCTTCTTTCAGATTCCCATCAATCCAGAGGATCAGGGGAAGACTACTTTTACTTGTCTATATGGTACTTTTGCATACCGCATGATGCCTTTTGGACATTGTAATGCACCAGCCACCTTCCATAGATGTATGATGTCATGTCCATCTATACTAATATGGTTGAGGATTTTATGGAGGTGTTTATGGTTGACTTTCTATCTACGGGTCATCTTATCATGAGTGCTTGGATAATCTGTGCAAAGGGCTAGTTAGATATGAGGAGAAGCACTTGGTTCTTAATTGGGAGAAGTGTCATTTGATGGTCAGAGATGGCATTGTTCTTGGGCATAGAGTATCTGAAGCAGGGATCGAAGTAGACCGCGCTAAGATTGAGGTAATGACCAGCCTTCAGGCGCCTGATTTTGTGAAGTTTGTGAGGAGCTTTCTTGTACATGCTGAGTTCTATAGAAGGTTCATTAAAGATTTCAGTAAGATTGATAGACCACTAACTGATTTTCTATGTAAGGATGCCAAGTTTGAGTTCACTGCAGATTGTCAGACTGCATTTTGAACAGATCAAGCAAGCGTTAGTGAGTGCTCCTATAGTGCAGCCACCTGTTTGGGATTTACCTTTTGAGGTTATGTGCGATGCAAGTGATTTTTCTGTAGGAGCTGTTCTGGGGCAGATGAAGGACAAGAAGCTTCATGCTATTTAGTATGCCACCAGAACATTAGATGATGCGCAAAGAAATTATGCCAGTACAGAGAAGGAGTTGTTGGCTGTTGTCTTTGCCTTTGAGAAGTTTCGTCCCTATCTTGTTGGCTCCAAGGTGATTGTGCACACTGATAATTCAGCTCTAAAGTATCTGATGCATAAGAAGGATGCTAAGCCAAGGCTGTTGAGATGGATTCTGTTACTTTAAGAGTTTGACATTGAAGTGAGGGACAAGAAGGGAGTTGAAAATGGAGTTGCTGACCATCTGTCAAGGATTCTGGTTGAAGAAGACGTCCCCGTTAATGATTTCTTGCCTGAGGAGAACGCCAATATGATTGAGACAGTGTTTAGGACGGATTTAGACAGGAAGATGAAGAACTGCGGAATTCAGCGCACTTCGTCGATCGTTGCCACCTTAGCAATGATCGATGCACGTATCGAGAAACAACGATCGACGCGGACCTGAGCATCGATCGATTCCAAGCGCCTACGTACCCAGAACCTATAAAGATTTAAAATGGACACTACAACTTCAAACTTTATGTTGTTGCGACAACCAATCGACCCTGGTTTGCAGATATTGCTAATTACCTGGCTGCAGAGACTGAACTAGATGAGCTGAAGGGGTATGCTAAGAAGAAGTTCTTCAAAGAGCTCAGGAGATACTATTGGGATGAGCCTTATCTCTACAAGCACTGTTTGAATGGTCTTTACATGAGATGCATTGCTGAGTCAGAAGTTCCATATGTTTTATTTCACTGCCATGGATCAGATTGTGTTGGACATTTTGCTACTTTCAAGACTATTTCTAAGGTTCTGCAAGCACGCTTCTGGTGGCCTATGATGTTCAAAGACGCTCATTCTTTTGTCTCTCAATGCGATGCATGTCTGAAGAGAGGGAAAATCAATAAGAAGCATGACATGTCTCAGAATTTCATTATTGATGTTGAGGTTTTCGATTGCTGGGGCATTGATTTTATGGGTCCTTTTCCCTCATCTTATGAGAATAAGTTCATTTTGGTTGTTGTGGATTATATGTCTAAGTGAGTAGAAGCGATAGCTAGTCCAACCAATGACTCTTCAGTGGTTATTAAGTTGATTAAGATCATCATATTACCTAGATTTAGAGTGCCTCGGATTGTGATAAGTGATGGAGGATTTCACTTTATCAACAAGGTCTTTGAGAAGCTGCTACTAAAGCATGGTGTTCATCATCGTGTGGCTACTCCTTATCATCCTCAGACTAGATGGCAAGTTGAGGTCTATAACAGACAGGTCAAGGAGATCTTGAAGAAGACAGTTGAGAAGACAAGAAAGGATTGGTCTGCAAAGCTTGATAATGCATTGTGGGCTTATAGGACTGTGTTCAAGACGCCACTTGGGACTACGCCGTTTCATCTACTGTATGGGAAAGTCTTCCATCTACCAGTGGAGCTTGAGCAAAAGGCAGAATGAGCTGTGAAGCAGATGAACTTCGATCTTAAGTCTGCTGCAAAAAGGGGATTGGTGCAGCTTAATGAGTTGAATGAGATTAAGCATCATGCTTATGAAAACTCAAAGCTGTACAAGGAGAGTACTAAGGCTTACAATGACAAGAAGATTGTCTCTAGACAATTTGAGCTTAATGATCAGGTACTTTTGTATAACTCTCGTTTGCAGGTAAGCTTCGATCTAGGTGGTATGGTCCTTTCACGATCAAGGAGGTTCGTCCCAACGGTGTTGTTGTTCCGATCAGCCAGGAAGGTAAGGATTTCATGGTAAATGGACATAGGGTGAAGCATTAATTGGACAACGCCGAGATTCCAAGAGGTCAGATTCTGCCTCTGGATGATGCACCATATGCCTGATCGCAGAACAGTCAAGCTAGTGACGATAAAAGATCGCTGAGTGGGAGGCAACCCACTACGTAGTCTGTACGTATTCTTTTTAGTCATTTTGTTAGGATTTTACGTTTTTTTTTTTGCTATTTTTGGTCTGCAGATAAGAAGTCTGGAAACTGCGTAATCGCCCTGCATTGATCGTTGCGGTCCTGAGCAATGACCGATGCAGGTGGATATTTGACGAAGGGGAAAATTGCATTGCAACGATCGTCGTGGTCCTGAGCAACGATTGATGCAAGGAGAAATAAGGTGAAGAAAAGCAATCGCAGTGTGACGATCTTTGCGGTCCTGAGCAACGATCGACACACCTGGTTCAAATTCAAATCAATCGTACGCAAGCTATAAACCAGACAATCGGATTGGTTCGATTTTGGTCCGACAAATCCGGATTTGCAACGATCGTTGCCACACTGACAACGATCGATTCAAACACGAGCAGGTAAGTACCTTTAATCGGCTCCAAGGTGAAAAATTCGATTTTGGCTCTCATCTCTTGATTATGTGATGATTTAGCACTGATTCGGGTTGTTTGGTAGTGGAATGAGGATGCCTAAGTAGTTTTCACGTTCGATTTTGTATGTTTTTGAAAATTTCAATTTTATGATTGAACTTGTAAAATTGTGCGAATTCGACAGAGTTAAAAAATTGAATAGGCTGCTTATACTGCTCGGTTTGATGCTGCTTCTGATGCTGATTTTGCTGTCATTGAATATTTGATGAGTTTGTAATTGATTCTTCGATTTATTTCAGTTATTCTAATTTTTGCTCACAGATGCCTCCTCGTGCAGTTTCTCGCAAGCGGAGCATAGCAACACGAGCTGCTGCAGATCAGACTCCTCCTCCCGATGAGTGGTTTATTCGAGCATCACCACTGCCTGCTCCATATGAGAGAGACCATGATGTCATACAGTTTCCTTGGCCTAGGGGAGAAAGTGATCGGATTCCGACGACTAGACAGTGGGCACTTGCACCTAAGGACTTGATCAAGGATGCATAGTTTATAGATAGAGCGATATTAGAGGTGTGGGATGACTACGACACGTTGCTCTACAACGGTTGGTTATACATGGATATTGAGCCCACCAAGTTTGCTGACTATCGGACCTGCAAGATCATGGGAATCGATCAGGAGGTGCACTCGTTGGTCCAGAGTATTGGGATAGGGACTATGTCGATGCAGTATTACGAGCTATATCCAGATCTGGTGAGACAGTTATTGGCCACTTGCAGAGTCTATTACATAGACCCGATACGCAGGAGAGCTGCAGAGGGCACTTTCACGTTCATGTGTCTGGGATCCAGGTATCGCATCCCGCTCCTAGCTATCTGCCGCATGTACGGATTCAGTGTAGAGCCTACTCGATGCTCCATCACTCTTGATTGGGATGTAGCGAGCACTAAGTTCTTTTGGGAGCACTTTGGTAATGGGCGATACGATTCGAGAACTTCGAAGCAGATGTCTGTTAGGCATCCTGTTTTGAGATATGTGATACGCATCTTGGGCTACACACTGCTAGCCAAGTCTGAAGCAAACAAGATGAGGAAGAATGAGCTAGATATACTTTACACAGGTTTGAAGAACTTGTTTGCTGGGACTGATATGAGAGATCCTGCACCTGAGCTGAACATAGGGGCTGTATTTACTGAGCACCTATGCACATTGACGAAGAAGGCTTTTGATGGGGCGAGTACATACCATGTAGGGTGCTTGCTTACCCCGATCTTTCGACACTGCAGGATCCCTTTTTGAGGGCAGAGAGCTGTACATGGATTTGAGTAATCTGAAGAGTGCTACATGGATGTAGGAGGACCGTCTCTGGGTATATGATATATCATGGTTTTTACTGGTTTTATGCCATGATATAAGTCTGTTTTAGAGTCTATTTGTATTTCTTTAGAGTCTTCTACAGGTTTTATTAGGTACACGCACGTTTGGAGCTAATGTGGTGATTATGGAGCTTATTGGAGCATTTTGGAGATTTGGTCCGAGAGAGAGAACTCACTCTCCAGTTTTGGGATCATGCAACGATCGACGCACACCTGCATCGGTCATTGCACTACGCGAATGGGCCAGATCTCGGCGGTTTATGAAGTTATGAGATTTTGCAAAAAAGCCCAGAAGTTCCAGAATATTACACAGAAGCCCCAAGACGTGATTTGCTATATTAATTAGGTTTTAGACTTTATTTTACAGACACCATTGATAATTTAGAGCATAGGGTTTTTAGAGCTTTTTGGGGCTAATCTGATCCTGTACTACACTTTGTTTTGGAGAAGATTCCGAACCCCTTTACTTGTTTAATCTCTTTTATGATATCTAATTATTCATTGATTATGTTTACATCTTCTATGTCTGAGTAGATTCATAGTTAGGTTTAGGGTTTCTCATTAAGGATTTCATGACTTGCTAGACTTGTTTAATTCAGTTAAGGATTCATAACATATCTGTTCTTCGATCTAAATTGTGTTTAATGCTAGTTCTAACCTGATCACTTAGAATCTACATCTTAGGTTGCTAAATACGACACAAAAGTGTGGTTTAGGATCTGAACTATTTAGGTTGAGCAATTAAACTTCTCGCAAAGGAATTTGGTTTAGTTTAATTGTGAACATATCGAACTTGGAATTTAAGCTGGTTTAATCTGTTGGTAATTGCAAAGAAATTTGGATTCCTGCACTTAGACTTAGAGAATTCTCGGAACGACAGTTGGTTAATTCTATATCCGTGTTTTGAGTTCTAGAACTGTGCTTAATTAGATCCTTACTGAATGAACTGTCTGCTTGTCTGATTTCCTGAGAACACCCTAGACTTAGCGCCCCTAATTAACTGCTTTCACAACCAATCCTGCTATTGATTTACTTTCTCGCACTGCTATTTAGTTTACATTACATTGCTTTCTTCTTAGTTTAAATCTCTACCGTTCTTGATCTATCGAAACCGGAGTCTCTGTGGATTCGATACCCTATATACTACAATCACTTGACTGTGCACTTGCATTAGAATAGGATAAAACTAGACCCCTATCAAGTTTTTGGCGCCGTTGCCGGGGACTCCCTTAAGTCTTCAATAGATTCGAACCTAGGGTTTAGACTAGGATTTTTATTTTTTCGTTTTAGTTACACCTTTGTGTCGGTCGTCACTAGGCGATTCTGAGATTGAATCGATCGTTGCACTGCTAGCATCGATCGTTGCTTGACGATTACAGACAGTTTATGCAGACGTGTGAAACTAGAAGTAATCAGAACTTGAACCTCGTTAATCTCGGACTTGAAGAACTTGGACGACTAGAGAGGACTAACAGAAGAGAAAGAAGAGCAAGGATGGTACGTGAACGTTTGATCCTGATACAAGATGCTAACGGTATCCTGAGGGACCGATATAACAATCCGCACAATGCTGCTGGGCAGAGGATTGATGCTGAGGGACATGTGATCCCTGATGTTGAGGAACCTGAACCACAGCCGCAGGCGCAAGGCCAAGGACAGGCCCGAGGTAGACAGATGGTGATCCATGAGAGGACTTTAGCTGACTACAATCGTCCGGATTAGTTTCATGCTAACCGGTCAGCTCTAGTACCTACTGGTTTTGAGAGGAACGATTTTCAGATCAAAACCATCTACTACTCGCTGATGAGACAGAATGCTTTCCATGGTCACCCATCGGAGCAGCCTATGGATCACATTGATCAGTTCGAGGATATAATCACTGGCATGAAGTATGATGGAGTGTGCCAGGATTATCTATTTCTTAAGCTCTTTCCGCACAGTCTCGCTGGAGACGCTGCTGCATGACTGAAGCAACTGCCAGCTGGGCAGTTTACTACTTGGGATGCTCTTAAGAGCGAGTTTCTGAAGCATTTCTACGATGATGCGCGTTCCGATCAGTCCAGACATGACATTCTGACATTCTCCCAAGGTCCTGTGGAGCCTCTAAAAACTGTCTGGATGAGATTCAAGAAGTACCAGCATGACTGCCCGCACCATGGATTTACTGAGGTCACATTGCTAGGCATCTTCTTCAGAGGCATAGATCTGCCATATCAGACTGCGCAGGATAACTCCAGTAATGCAAACTTCAACACCAGGACTCCTGCACAAGCTATGCAGTTGATTGAGAACTTAGTGAGCAGCAATAGCTGCAAGTTTACTGATGAGAGGAGGAAGAGATCCGGTGGAAAGGTAGAGAACTTGGAGATAGCTGATATTAGATCTAAGTTGAACACTGTGTGCAATCTCTTGGCTGCGAAAAAGGGAGTGAATTTTGCTCAGGATGTTGAGGTTTTAGGAGCTGAGGAAGAGAACCAGGAAGAGGACGTAAACTACATAGGTGGTTCTTGTTTTCAAGGTAACAGATTCGGATATCAGTCTGGGAACAAGTTCTTCAGTGGAGGACAGAAGAGTGCCTTCACAGGCAATCAGAACTCTTCTGGCTTTGAATAGACTAGTGGATTCCAGAAGCCTTTTGGACAAGGTAATCAGAGAACTTATGGTTCTTCTTCTTACCAGACACCTCTTGTTACTAGCACTCATGAGAGTAAGATAGAGGCAATGATAGAACAGCTGCTGGAGGGACAGACAAAGATTGCTTTGGACTGCAATAAGAAGTTAGATGCTGTCTACGAAGATCTCAGTGGTAAGTTTGAGTCTCTGAACACCCATGTGAAGCAGTTGGACACTCAGGTAAGCCAGATCTCTAGTTCTGTTAAAGGAAAAGGAGTAGCAGAAACTCATATTAAGGCATGGTCAGTGTACATTGATGATGGATCAACACAAGGTGAAAACTTTGAGTTGAACACAGCTGAGTTGGTTGAAGAGGCTGAATTTTTGGATTTTGGGGAAAAACTCTCGGGTGGAAACTGTGAAAACAGTGTTGCATCGATCGATGCACCTCAAGCGTCGGTCGTTGCAGGTCGTGAATAGACAGACTCGCAGGATTCTGATGGCATTGATGCAGATTTAGAACTTGATCGTTTATTCCCTGGAGTCTCTTAGATTACTCAGCAGGAGATTTATGCACAACCCATTAGACTATATCCTTCAGTGTCTGAAGTGATTAAGCAAGAGATTGAAGAGCTTAAGCAGCTGGAAGAGATTGGTGAAGAGTTGGAAGAAATTCCATCATCTGATGATCCACCTTATCATCCTTGTGTACAGAGTACTTGAGAAAGATGCTGCCTATGGATGAAGAGCTGAAAGATTGGCTGATTGTGGTTCCTCAACAAATAAGTGATGTGCTGTTAACCAAGATCCCGAAGAAGCTGCCTGACTCTGGTGTCTTTGTGCTAAACTGTTCTATCTTTGAAGATAGTTTTAATAGCTAAAACTGGGAATCAAAAAGAGTTGTAAGTTTTCTCTCGGGCGAGCTTTTCGAGTAAAGTCTTTACCCATTGGTAACGGCCAAAAGTAGTTAGCCTCTTCTTTGTACCCGATAAGTACAAAATCCCACCTACCAAAAACTACTAATTAAGGCAAGTTTTCTTTAACCGTCGGTCACTCCGACCATCTCCCGGCCGGCTTTTGTCCTTAACGCGGCAAAGGACGAGCCTCAACGCCGGTCAACAGTCTCCGTCAACGACCTTCCTCTTCCGGCTCCCCTTCGACGCTCCCTGCTCTTAGTTAATCACAACTACTCCTCTTTACCTTCTTCAGCTAAGCCCTCCTCTGCTCTGTTTAACCTAACTATGGACAGAAGACCAACCTATGCTGAGAAAGGAAAGGCAATAGCCACCTCCGGGGAACAACAACGACGCATCCGTATTAGAGCCCCTTCGCCGGACAACTCGGAACAGACCCAAGACAACCGGCTCTGCTTGGTCGGTAGACTCACAAACCCGAAATATCAAGAACTCTGGCCACTCATCTCTTACTTCTCTACACACTGGCACCTGAAAGGGAAGACCTTTGGTTCTGACTTGGGAAGGGACTGCTTCCTCTTTCGTTTTGAGCTTGAGGAAGACCTGAAGAGAGTTTTGGCTAACAGACCGTATAGCTATGCTAGATGGATGGTGGTCCTGCAGAGATGGGAGCCAATAACTTCCCCTGACTTCCCTGCGAACATTCCTTTCTGGATCAATGTCTCTGGGCTCCCTTTCAACTACTGGCAGCCTCAAATGCTGAAAAAGATAGGCCATGAGTTGGGTCTCCTACATGGTATTGAGCTTAGCCCGTCTGCTGCTCGGATCCATGTCACGGTCAATGGACTGATGCCGCTCACAAAGGACTACATCGTCGACCTAGACAATGGAGAAGAAGTCATGGTTTCCCTTGACTATGAATCCCTTGACAAGATATGCAACATCTGCAATATGCTCACTCACGACTCCATGGACTGCCTTGACAGAGTTAGCTCAACGGATCGAGCCATCCAAAAGCCTGACATCATCCCAGATCCCTCCCCCAAAGCCTTGTGAGGGTCAGCTCGAAGGCAAGCTCCAGGACTGAACCAAGATAGTAACTTTCCTCTCCGTATTGATCGCCATGGAAGACCTTTCGGACCACGTGTCACTGAGAGAATCCCGGAAAGAGCCCTGAATACGGTACCACGCCAAACTACGACTCATTCCTCAAAACCTCGAGCCTCTCGTACTCAGGATGAAAGGAGTTTTGAGCGGATCACCCCTGCTGGAGATCATCGTCTGAATATAGAGATTCACCAGGCTCACACTATCTCAGATACACAGCACCAACAACACCGTATGGAGGCCCCCCCAACGGACCCTATCTCGAGCAAGAGTCACACTCTCGGAAGACTCACATCACTCTGCAAATCATCCAATAAGTAACCAATCAAGCAGACCCCCCTTGGAACGAAACTTGTATACTTCGGACTATCCACCCCCTCCCCAAGTTCCCACAATGGAAGAGATCTTAGAGGACCTAAGAATAGCCACCTATAACTACATCAACGGAGCTGACCCAGTGGAGAGAGCAGCTCGACAACAAAGAGTGAACTCGGATCAGGAGACGAGACTGATTGAGGAAACTGCAGCCCAAATTATGGAGTCAGCAAAACAAAGGGTAGCTCTTTACTATCAAACCTTGGAAAACTTCAGGAATCAGAGTACTCTGGATTTGGGAACAGAGGGTAACATCAGAGAAACTGCATCTATTCTATCTCAAACTGGTACCTTTGATCGGCAACCTCAGTTGGCTATTATTGCTCAACCTCCTGGACACATCTCACTCTCTGGAACTAATCATCAGACAAGGGTGACTAATCAGGAAGCTGCAGTCCGAGAGAACACTGCATTTTCCTCTCCAACGCGTGTCCACAACACAAACCTGTTGATCGACCTCCACAACACGGAGGACTTTCTAGCTCCTCAACCCCCAGTGGAAACTCTGGACCTCAATCAACCACCAAATCAGACCAACAGAGCCAATCGTCCACCACTCACGAACCAAGGAGGAAGAAGAAGAACTCCAAGGCAGGAAAACAGGAGACGTACACCAAGAAGAGATAACACTCTGCGTAGACGGAACCTGACCTAAAACTTGGTGTCACCTAACAGACGACGCACTACTTCCAGACTGGAAAGGGGAACAGTTCTCGTTGGCTCTTCCCACACTGATGTTCCAAATACAGATAATCACATGAATAGGAGGAATATCCGAAGTTCTCAGAAAAACCCGGAGGATTTTCGGCTTCCCGAGCATCTGCTCCTTTAGCCGTAGTAGCATGGAACTGTCAAGGCATTGGGAGTAGCCTTACAGTTCATAGACTACAAGAGATCCAAAGAACTATCAAGCCAGACATCCTTTTCCTCTCCGAAACAAAGAACAATGATGATATGGTTGAAGAATCACTACGCTGCCTAAACTACTCCCATCACTTCTCGGTACCTCCAATAGGCCTAAGCGGTGGGCTCAGCCTCTCCTGGAATGATGACATCTCGCTAGACATCCTTACTGCCACAGAGAACTTCATCGACACGAAAGTAAAGATCAAAAACCAGCATTGTTTCATCACTTTTGTTTACGGAGCTCCTAATCAAGCGAATAGAGCACTGTTCTGGGATGCTCTCTCGGTTATAGGCTCTGGCAGAGAAGAAGCGTGGCTACTTACAGGAGACTTTAACGATCTACTCGATAATTCCGAGAAGGTGGGAGGAAACCCGAGATGGGAAGGATCGTTCACTAACTTCCGTACCTATGTTTCTCGAAACGGACTGTGGAATGTACACCATCTTGGCAATGCACTCTCTTGGAGAGGAACTCGTTATCAGCACTTCATTAGGGCTCGTCTTGATAGATCACTCGCCAATTGTGCTTGGAACGAGGCTTTTCCAGCCGGTCGCTGCAAATACCTTAGATATGAAGGCTTGGACCACAGGCCAGTAGTAACATTCTTTGATGACACTCGTCGGAAAAAGAAAGGACTATTTCGCTTTGATAGGAGACTAAGAGAGAAGCCTGAAATCCAACAGATCATTGAGGAGGTCTGGCTGCTTAACCAATCGATGTCCCTGCTTTCTAAAATCAACCTGGTTAGAAGGGGGATAATTCAATGGCTCAAGGTCAGGAATGAAGCTAACGTAATGGTCTTCAAGGAAACACAAGAGGCTTATGAACATGCTCTGTCTGAGGACAGACAAACCAGCAGCTCATAGACAGCCTCAAAGACAAGCTGGAACATCTCTACAGAGAGGAAGAGATCTTTTGGAGGCAAAGGAGTCGCATTCAATGGCTCAACGCAGGGGATCGCAACTCAAGATTCTTTCATGCGGCAACGAGAGCACGACGACCCCGAAACAAGATATCAACTATTGCGACAGTCGATGGCAGGGAGGTTTATGAGGAGAAGGATATTGTAAAGGAATTTGAGCTCTTCTACAATTGTATTTTCGCCTCTAATAATTCCACTGCTTTTGATGTGGTTAATGAAGCTATTTCACCGTGTATCTCTGAGCCAATGAATGACACTCTCACATCCATTCCGAGCCAAGAAGAGATCAGGGAAGCGGCTAAGTCCATCAATGCGGACTGAGCCCCCGGTCCGGATGGTTTCTCATCCGGGTTTTACCATCCTTCTCAGTCAGCCTTTGTTCGGGGAAGAGCGATCTCGGACAATATTCTCATAACGCATGAAAGCCTTCATTTCCTCCGCACCTCCAAGGCAAAAGTCAGATGCTCAATGGCGATAAAGACTGATATGAGCAAGGCTTATGACCGCATTGAATGGGGTTTCTTGCGTGCGGTTTTAAAGAGATTTGGCTTCAACGACACTTGGATTACTTGGATCATTGAGTGTGTGTGCACCGTTTCTTACACCTTCCTTATCAATGGGGCTCCGCAAGGAAGAGTTACTCCTTCTCGAGGGCTGCGACAGGGTGACCCCCTCTCCCCCTATCTCTTTATCCTTTGATCGGAAGTTCTATCGGGATTATGCCGGAATGCACAAGAAGATGGATCTATGAGAGGAATCCGAGTGGCGACAAATAGTCCTTATGTTAACCACCTTCTCTTCGCCGACGACACAATGTTCTTTTGTAGAACATCACCCACGGCATGCGCAAAACTGGTCTCAATCTTACGACGCTACGAGGAAGCCTCGGGACAGATGATCAACATTGCTAAATCGGCCATTACGTTCTCTTCAAAGACACCTCCGGCCATCAAAGCGCGAGTTAAAGACTCGCTAAAGATCACAAATGAGGGAGGGCTGGGAAAGTACTTGGGGCTGACCGAACATTTTGGCCGAAGCAAAAGGGACATTTTTGCTGGCCTAATTGATCGTATGCGACAGAGATCTCAAAACTGGACCACGCACTTCCTGTCCGGAGCAGGGAAACAAGTGCTTCTGAAATCAGTCCTCTCCGCTATGCCGTCACATACAATGTCGTGCTTTAAGCTCCCGAGATCGCTATGCAAGCAAATTCAATCGATCCTTACCCGGTTTTGGTGGGATAATAAACCGGGAAAACGAAACATGTGTTGGGTATCATGGGAAAAACTCACTCTACCAAAATCAGTGGGAGGCTTGGGTTTTCGGGATGTCGAAGCCCTTAATGACTCTCATCTCGCTAAGCTTGCGTGGAGAATCATCCAACACCCCGATGCACTCCTCAGCCGTGTCCTACTCGGAAAGTACTGTCACTCCTCCACCTTTCTCGAAGCCAAACCGAAGGGTCATCTCTCTCATGGCTGGCGTGGTATACTAGCCGGATTGGAAGTTATTAAAAAAGGTTTAGGCTGGAAATTAGGTAATGGTGAGTCTATTCCTATATGGCAAGAACCATGGCTGAATACCTCCACCCCCGAAGCACCTATTGGCCCGCCTACAGAAGCACAACTGCAACTAAGGGTCTCTGACCTTATCTTACCTAACTCAAGAGACTGGAACATCGATGCCATTCGTACCCACCTGCCCCAATATGAAGAGAAAATCAGGAAGTTAGTGCCAAGCTCGGGTTCTACCCCAGATATGCGCTCTTGGCTACTAACAAAATCAGGGGAGTACACAATGAAGTCGGGTTATGCGATTGTGCGAACAGAGAACTCCCCTCCTCCTCCTGCGGCTGTCTGGGATTGGAGTAAGTTTGTTTGGAATGCACCCATCCCACCAAAAATCAGGAACTTCCTTTGGAAAGTGGCTTCAAAAGCTCTTGATGTGGAATCAAACTTGCTCTCTCGAAGAATGATTTCAGTTTCTCATTGTAAAAGATGTGGAGGTGTAGAGACTGAACTACACGTTTTTCTCCAGTGCCCCTTTGCATCAGAAGTGTGGAGCCAAGCACCGATCTCCCACAGACCGTCTTCCGACTCCTCCACCTCAGTCAAGTCTCTGCTTGAGTCCATCTCTCGAGAATCCCCTACCGCAATCACTGAGTTGGAAGGCTCGCCTATGAATACCTGGCTCCTTTGGCACTTATGGAAGGCTAGAAACATTCTATTTTTTGAAAACAGAGCCTTATCATCTCAGGAAGTCATTCAGCAAGCTCTAAAGGATGCACAGCTTTGGAAGGAGGCTAACTCGCAGACCGAACGCGATCAGCGACCCTCTCGTCAACCAGCTCGTCAATCAGCACCACCACAGCCCCCTCGGCCACCATTGTCATCATCTTGCCACGTTGACGGCGCATGGAGTAGCGCATCTGGTCATGGAGGTTTGGGTTGGATTTTCACAGATACGAATAACCGTACTCTGGAAACAGGATCGACGCATCGTAAACACGTTAACTCCGCAATTTTATGTGAAGCTCTCAGCCTTTATGCAGCAATGCAGTCGGCTATAGTCTCCAACATCAGAAGCGTTTGCTTCTACTCTGACTCGCAAGGTTTGATCAACATGATCAACACACATGCCACCACCAACGAGCTGTATGGGATCCTTAATGACATATGGGTTCTTAGTCTACAGCTCGACGCTACTATCTTCTCTTTCATTCCTAGAATTTCAAATGTTGTTGCTGATAGGTTAGCTAAAGATGCTCTCCTTCTCTGTAATTCAGCTTCTTGTATCCCTTAAAACTCTTTCTCCTTATAATGAGAAAACTGAAGGTTCGACCAAAAAAAAAAAAAAAGATAGTTTTAGGCGTTCTCTGTGTGATCTTGGAGCTGCAGGAAGTCTTATTCCATATTCTGTGGCAGAGAAGCTGGGTATGCTAGATTTTTCGCCTACTAGGACCTCTCTTGTCCTAGCTGATTAGTCTATAAGAGTTCCAGAAGGACTCCTTGAGGACATCCCGGTCAGAGTTGGAAACTACTTAGTTCCAACAGACTTCTTAGTGCTGAAGTATGACAGTGATCCTGATGACGCATTGATACTTGGGAGACCATTCTTAGCTACGGCAGGAGCAGTAATAGATTTTAGACACCGTCTGATTGACCTCCATCTGGGAGATGAGCCGCTGCATTATGAGATGGATAAGCTGCGCAGGCCGCTGATTGATGGGCAGACATTCACCATCATGGATGGAGATGATAAGCAGCCGAGTGATACTGTGATTTTGGATCCTGGAGAACATATTACTCCTTATTTTCTTGGACAAGAGCATTCTGATACAGCCTACTCGCCGCCTTGGATGAGGAGACTTGCACAGAGACAATCAAAGTCTCTGTCAGGATCTCACGGTGCCTGATTCTTGTTCGTCCTGTCAAGCTAATGACCTTAAACAAGCGCTGAGTGGGAGGCAACCCACTGTTAGGTTTTAGTGTTTTTCTTTTTTCTTTTTGGTGTTTTTCTTAGGAACTTACGTTTTGATTTGTTTTTGCTTCAGTTTTAGATACAGAACTCGAGTCTGGAGATGTGCAACGATCGTTGCTTCATCGTAACGGTCGTTGCAGGGAGATTACGACGAGGAGATGTGATCGCATTGTGACGATCGTTGCGGTCATGTGCAACGGTCGTTGCAATTGGTTTAATTGCAAAATTAAGGTACGTGCGCTAAACCGGAATCAATTTGGTTCAACTAGCAACGATCGTTGCTTGACTGCAACGGTCGTTGCACCCACGATTGAGGTAAGTGCCTTAAACCCTTCTCTTCTCTTTTCTTCTCCACTCCGCCGTCCGTACAACCGCGATTCCACGACTCTAAATCTCTCATTTCTTCATCATTTTTTGTGATTCAAAGCTTGATTCTACTTGTTTTAACATCCCCTAGCTATTTCTATAACCCATTTGCAAAGATTCCAAGGTAAGAGCTCTCATTTTCATGATTTCGGAATTGATTTTAGGGTTTAGAAATTAGGGATTTTTAGGCTTGAAATTGATGAACCAGTACTGATTAGACTTGATTTAGGTTGTTTAGTGATGGATTCTTGCTGGTTGTGTGGTTCTTGAACGAATTTAGAAACGATTTTGAGGATTTGATTGTCGGCTGTGAAATCGCCTAGCAACGGTCGTTGCACCTGGTGCAACGGTCGTTGCTCTACGATTTCACAAGAAGTTTTCTGCCGAGACTTACATGTTTAATTCTTATTTTGCAGATGCCTCCTCAACCGTCCCGCAAACGCAGAGCCACTTCCGCAGCTGCTGCAACAGCTCATCATGCTCCACCACCATAGTGGTTCCACCGAGAATCACCACATCCTGAGCCTTATGTGAGAGTTGGTCAGGCAATAGCACCGCCTTGGCCTAGAGCAGACCAGACAGAGATCCCGTCAGATAGGGTGTGGCCTAATGATATTGCTGAGTTCCTCAAGACCTCTGAGTTTACAGAGAGGCCACTACTTAACCATTGGGATGAGTTCGACACGTTGTTGTACAATGGTTGGTGTGGCATGACGCTTAAGCCAATCAAGTTTGCAGATTACTCTACTTGCAAGAGTTTGGGAATTGCTGAGCAGGTTCTTACACTGTGTAAGGGCATTGGTCTAGGAACAATGCCTATGCAGCCTTACGACTTGTACCCTGAGTTGGTGAGACAGCTGCTAGCCACTTGCAGAGTGGTTTATCCGGACCCAGATAGCAGGAGTGCTTCAGGAGGTATCTTTACCTTCATGTGCTTAGGAGCCAGGTATCGGATTCCTCTTCTCGATATCTGCAGGATTTATGGATTCAGCACTGAGCCGAGACGTATTGGCATGAGTCTTGCGTGGGATATGGAGGAAGCTCAGTTTTTCTGGGAGTGTATTGGCAATGGTCGATACAACTCGAGACAGACACCGGTGAAGCTGGTTAGGCATTCGGTTTTGAGATATGTTCAGCGCATCTTAGGATGGACTTTGTTGTGCAAGTTTGAAGCCAACAAGATGTGTAAGCATGAGATGGAGATGCTATTCATTGGACTGAGGGATCAGTTTGACGATACCCCTTTGAGAGATCCCACTAAGGGACTCAACTTGGGAGCTGTTTTCGCTCAGCACTTATGCGACCTGCACTTATGTGGACACTGAGACGGTAGGGAGTCTGCTTACTCCCATCTTCATGCATTGCAGGATTCCCTTAGAGGGCACAGAGTGTAACACTGCCAGGAGTTCCTTGATTTTAGCCACTTGCAGAGCGCCACATGGCTCAAGGAGGGGCGCGTATGGGTCTATTACGACCCTGCCACTGCGAAGCATGGTATAGATCTTCCTGCTGCCGGTCATACACGGATTGATACGCTGGATGCATTGAGATTCCGACCACCTCCGAGAGATCGGCGCAGCGTTCCTTCTATGGCTCATCCGCTGGGAGAGCCTTCTACGAGAGCTTCATCTTCCTCTGCACCTCCTGCGCCTGCTGCTGCTCCTGCTGATGATATTGTCCCTTATCCCGAGATTTCAGTGCCTTATGGTGATATGTCTGTGGCAGAGTGGAGAGAGCGTGAGGATGGTATTCTACGGAGCATCTGGAACTTCATGCGTACCTATACATGCAGGAGACAGCCGCAGATACACCATCTAGCACCTTCACGACGTAGACGACGATCTACGACTCCCGGTTCTTCGAGTGGTACTGATCGTATTGATGGGATGGAGGATGAGTGATTGATTATTGGCATCTCTAGACATTCGGTTCTGTAGTCTTTTATCTTTTCTCTCTCTTTTGCACTTTTTCTTTTTCTTTTCTTAGGATGTATTGTTTCTGGATGTTATGCTTGATTTGATACATCAATTGCTTTGATTTTATTCTGTTTTCAGTGTTTTCAGCTTGCAGGATTCGAAATTTGATAGATTCCAACGGACTAACCTGCTAACTTGCTGACTGATCCGAGTATTCGCAGTGCGTCGATCGACACACCACTGTGTTGATCGTCACAACACGATCGAAATCGCATTGCAGCGATCGTTGCGGTCCTGAGCAACGATCGACCATACACGAAAATCGCCCAGCAACGGTCGATGCACTATGTGCAACGGTCGATGCAGGTGCGACAGAGGTAAAATCAGAAAGAACTCAATCATTCATTAACATAACTTTTATTTTCTTTTAACCAATCCTTCGCTTGACACTACTGGGGATAGTGTGTCTTAAGTGTGGGGGAGGTGTTACTGACATATATCTTTCTGTTTTCTTAGAGTCAATATGTTTTTTTCAAAATTTTGTTTTATCGAGTCAAAACAGTTTAAGTAAGGGACAATGAATTTTTGAGAAGATTAACAGCACTTGCAGGAACTTAAGTAACCATTGGGACTAGTTTGCAGATGATCTATGACTATTAGAAAACCCCATCACAGATCAACCTACTGAGGACACCCACATCACTTCAGGTATCAGAGGATCCTTTACTGACTTCACCATTAATACTGACTTAATTTTCTCACCTAAGGGCTTGGTATACCTTGTGTCTGATTCCCTTGTTAGTTCTTACACAGCCTGTAAACCTGTCCTATTCTCCCCTTCCATAAAGTAAAAAAAAAAAGATAATAAACTGAGGATGAGTTAGTAACTCCGAAGTGGTCTCTGGGAATGATAGCTACAACTATCATATCATGTGCATCCATGGAATGTGTCCAAAGTATACCCCATAACGGGAAGAACACTGATAAAAAAAAAAAAAATGATACCCAGTGGGGAAAAATCAGTTGTTAAGGAAGGGAAAGAGAAGAAAGGGACCAGAGAAAGATAGTTTGGTGGTCTAGAGCTGACAAGGTAAGAATCCATGTGCTCTTTGATCGATACTCCTTAGGTGAGACCGCACTTAAATACTTGCAGAAGTCAGTAGGGTGAATTTGAATGCGTGAATGTGATTGTGGAGTTTACTTAGGACCGTTGCTAAGTGTGGGGGAAGTATATGTTGGTCTTGATGTCTGCAGGTGAAATCTTTCATGTGGATTACTAAGGGGAATCTGAGTGTTATTGCTTCAACGATGAAAAGAGTTTCTGAAGAGTTTTCAAACCTCTTCACCATTCTAGTTCTTTTTTTTGCTTGAGGGCAAGCAAAGGCTAAGTGTGGGGGAGTTGATATATCATGGTTTTTACTGGTTTTATGCCATGATATAAGTCTGTTTTAGAGTCTATTTGTGTTTCTTTAGAGTCTTCTACAGGTTTTATTAGGTACACACACGTTTGGAGCTAATGTGGTGATTATGGAGCTTATTGGAGCATTTTGGAGATCGCATTGTGACGATCGTTGCGGTCCTGTGCAACGGTCGTTGCAATTGGTTCAATTGCAAAATTATGGTACGCGCGCTAAACCGGAATCGATTTGGTTCAACCAGCATCGATCGTTGCTCACTAGCAACGGTCGTTGCACCCACGACCGAGGTAAGTACCTTATACTCTTTTCTCCTCTCTTCTTCTCCATTTTTCGCCGTCCGTACGAACCAAAAACCTCATTTCGCCTAAATCTCTCAATTCTTCGTCATTTTCTTCGATTCCAAGTGCTATTCTCTCGATTTTACACTCTTAATCCATTTCTATAACCCATATATCACGAATCCAAGGTAATGTGTCTCGATTTTATGATTTTCGGATTCATTTTTTGGGTTTAGAATTTGAGAGCTTTTGGATTGAAATTGATGATCGCATGCTGAATTAGACTAGATTTAGGATGGTTGGTGATGATTTTAGGCTGTTAGTGATGATGTGGAACAAATTTAGAACGATTTTAGGGATTTTGTTGATGGCTGAAATTTCCTTGCAACGGTCGTTGCTTTGCGATTTTGGAGATTTGTTCGATAATGCGAAATCGCCTTGCAACGATCGATGCCTTAGTGCAACGGTCGTTGCTTCGCGATTTCACAGAGAGATTGCCGAGACTTATTAGTGTTTGAATTTTTTTCTTATGCAGATGGCAACTCGCAGACAACCCCGCAAGCGCAGAGCCACAGCAGCAACAGCCACACGACAGTACATTCCACCACCAGGGTGGTTCCATCGATAATCACAGCCACCTGAGCCTTATGTGAAAGTTGGTCCGGCAGTAGCATTGCCTTGGCCCCGAGCAGATGAGACACCGATCCCGACAGCCAGAGAGTGGCCACGGAACATTGCTGAGTTCCTCAAGACTGCTGAGTTTACAGAGAGGCCACTGCTTAACCAGTGGGATGATTTTGACACGCTGCTATACAACGGTTGGTGTGGGATGACGATTAAACCAACCAAGTTTGCAGACTACTCTACCTGTAAGAGTCTGGGGATAGATGAGCAGGTTCTTGCAGTGTGCAGGCAGGGGCCTATGCGGCCTTATGATCTGTACCCAGAGTTAGTCAGACAGCTGCTAGCCACTTGCAGAGTGGTTTACCCGGATCCAGACAGCAGGAGTGCTACAGGAGGTATCTTTACCTTCATGAGTTTAGGAGTCAGGTATCGGATTCCTTTACTCGATATCTGGAGGATCTATGGTTTCAGCACTGAGCCAAGACACATTGGCATGGGTCTTGAGTGGGATCCAGAGGAGGCTCGAGTATTCTGGGAGTGTATTGGCAGTGGTCGATAGAACTCGAGGACTGCACCGGTGAAGCAGGTTAGGCATCCTGTACTGAGATATGTCTTGCGTATCTTGTGTTGGAGTTTGTTGTGCAAGTATGAAGCCAACAAGATGCGCAAGTATGAGATGGAGATGTTGTTCATCGGGCTGAGGGACCAGTTTGTGGGTTCTGGTGTGAGAGATCCCACTAAGGGACTCAACTTGGGAGCTGTTTTCACTCAGCACTTATGCGATCTGCAGTTGAAGCCATTTGATGGTGTTCTTACTGAGACAGTGGGGAGCCTGCTTACTCCCATCTTCATGCACTGCGGGATTCCCTTAGAGGGCACAGAGTGTAACACAGCCAAGGAGTTCCTTGATTTCAGCCACTTGTAGAGCCCTACCTGGCTCAAGGAGGGACGCATTTGGGTTTACTATGATCAGAGCTCTGGGAAGTGTGGTTTGGATCTTCCTGCTCCTGGACTGACACAAATTGATACACTGGAGGCCCTGAGATTCCAGCCTCCTGAGACCGAGCAGCGTAGAGTCCCTTCTATGGCTCATCCGCTGGGAGAGCCTTCAACACTAGCTTCATCTTCCTCTGCTCCTGCGCCTGCTGCTGCCCCTACTGACAATGTTGGACCCTTTCCGGAGCCTACGATGCCTTATGGAGATATATCTGAGGCAGAGTGGAGAGAGCATTCAGATGGTATTCTACGGGTCATCTGGAACTTCATGCGTACCTGCACTTGCAGGAGACAACCACAGATACACCATCCGGGTGCTTCTCGACGCAGACGACGTTCTCCTACTCCCGGTTCATCGAGTGGTACTGATCGCATAGCTGAGGATAAGTGAGAGTAGCTATCATCTCTAGACATTCAGTTCTGTATTCTGTTATCTTTTCTTTTTCCTTGCATTTTTTCTTTTTGATTTTTAGGATGCTACTATGTTTGGATGGTTGTGCTTGATTTGATACATCAGTTGCTTTGATTTTACTCTGTTTTCAGTGTTTTCAGCTTGCAGGATTCGAAATTTGATAAATTCCAACGGACTAACCTGCTAACTTGCTGACTGATCGAGTTTACGTAGTGCGTCGATCGACACACCACTGTGTCGATCGTTACAATGAAAAATCGCACAGAAACGGTCTATGCACCTAGTGCAACGATCGATGCCTGAGCGACAAAGGTAAAAATCCGACAAAACTCAACCAATCCTTTAAACAATTTTTTCTTTCTTTTTACCAATCCTTCGCTTGACACTACTGGGGACAGTGTGTCTTAAGTGTGGGGGAGGTGCTACTAACTTCTTTCTTTCTGTTTTCTTAGAGTCAGTTAAATTTTTCAAAATTTGCTTTATTGAGTCAAAATCTGTTTAAGTAAGAAACAATGATTTTTTGAGAAGATTAGCAGCACTTGCAGGAACTTAAGTAACCATTAGGATGAAGTTGCAGATTATCTCTGACTATTAGAAAACCCAGACACAGATCAACCTACTGAGAACACCCACATCGCTTCAGGTATCAGAGGATCCTTTTACTGACTTCAAACTTAATACTGATTTAGATTTCTCACCTAAGGTCTTGGAATACTTTGAGTCGGATTCCTTTGTTAGTTCTGACACAGCCTGTAAACCTTTCCTATTTGGTTCCCTTCTCCCCTTCCATAAAGTAAAAAAAAGGTAATAAACTGAGGATGAGTTGGTAACTCCGAAGTGGTCTCTGGGAGTGGTAGCTACAACTATTACCTCCTGTGCATCCATGGAATGTGTCCAAAGTACACCCCAAAACGGGAAGAACACTGATAAATAAAATAAAATAATACCCAATGGGGAAAATCAGTTGTTAAGGAAGGGAAAAGAGAAGAAAGGGACTAGAGAAAGATAGTATGGTGGTCTAGAGCTGGCAAGGTAAGAGTCCATGTGCCTTTGATCGATATTCCTTAGGTGAGACCGCACTTAAATACTTGCAGAAATCAGTAGGGAGAATTTGAATGCGTGAATGTGATTGTGGAGTTTACTTAGGACAGTTGCTAAGTGTGGGGGAAGTATATGTTGGTCTTGATGTCTGCATGTTGATTCTTTCATGTGGTTTACTAAGGGGAATTTGAGTGTTGCTGCTTCTAGGATGAAAAGAGTTTCTGAAGAGTTTTCAAACCTCTTCACTACATTTTAGTTCTCTGTTTTGCTTGAGGGCAAGCAAAGGCTAAGTGTGGGGGAGTTGATATATCATGGTTTTTACCGGTTTTATGCCATGATATAAGTGTGTTTTAAAGTCTTTTGTGTTCTTTTAGAGTCTATTACAGGTATAATCAGGTTTGGAGCAGAATTGGAGATATTGGAGCATTTTGGGGATTTTTGGAGTATTTGGCCGAGAGATTGAGCTCACTGTCCAGAAATCAGGATTGCATCGATCGACACACATTTGGTGTCGATCGACACACTAGCGAGATGGGCGGAATTGGCGGTTTAATGAAGAATGAAGAAATTACACTTTGGTCGAGAAGTTTCCAGTATTTATAAAGAAGCCCCAGCCGAGATTAAGCCTATATAATTAGGATTTTGGTGTTTTATTTACTTACGCTTTCATAATTAAGAGCAGAGAATTTTTAGAGCTATTGGGGCTGCTCTGATCCTGTACTTCACCTTATTTTGGAGAAGATTTCGAAGCCCTTTATTTATTTAATCTCTTTTATGCAATCTATTAATTCATTGATTATGTTTACATCTTCTATGTCTGAGTAGATTCATAGTTAGGTTTAGGGTTTCTCATTAAGGATTTCATGACTTGCTAGACTTGTTTAAATCAGTTAAGGATTCACATGAATAGAATGTTCTTCGATCTAAATTGAGTTTATTTCTAGTTCTAACCTGATCAATTAGAATTTAGATCTTAGGTTGCTAAATAAGACACGAGAGTGTGGTTTAGAATCTGAACTATTTAAGTTGAGCAATTAAAGTATTCGCAAAGGAATTTGGCTTAGTTTAATTTTGAACATATCGAACTTGAAATTAATGTTGGTTTAATCTATTAGTAATTGCAAAGGAATTTGGATTGCTGCACTTAGACTTAGAGAATTCTCGCAAAGGAATTTGGTTAATTTTATATCCGTGATTTGAGTTCTAGAACTGTGCTTAATTAGATCCTGACTGACTGATTTGTCTGCTTGTCTGATTTCCTGAGAACACCATAGACTTAGCGCCTTTAATTAAACTGCTTTCACTACCGATAATCTGCTACTTGTTTACTTTCTCGCATTGCTATTAGTTTACTTCCCATTGCCTTCTTCTTAGTTTAAATCTCTACAGTTCTTAATCTATCGAGACCAGAGTCTCTGTGGATTCGATACCCTATATATTACAATCACTCAACTGTGCACTTGCAGTAGAATAGGATTAAAACTAGACCCCTATCAATAATGCATTTAGGCATCATTAGGTTTGCATTTGCTTTGTTTCCTCTTTTTGTAGGTGGTGGATGACCCAAAGGAGCACCAAGAAGCAATGGAGGTGGTAGGGACAAAAAGAGCACCAAGCCAAAGTCAAAAATCATCAAAGGAATGCGGGGTACACTGGCAGCGGCATACACATGCCACTGCGGAGGACTTGCGGGCGAGAGATTTCCACAGCGGCTTGTACAGCGGGATCACCAAGCCGATGTGGAACAGAAGGACCTGACAGAGGCATCCTACAGCGGCTTACACAAGCCATTGTAGGGTCTCTTGCGGAATGAACTTTTGTACAACGGCATCCACAGCGGCTCCGAGAAGAGACGGCCTCATGCTGCTGTGAGACCACTTTTTCCCACTTGTTCTACTTTTTCTCTTTTTCTTTTGGCTTGTAGACCCTCCATGTGAGTGTTGTCGACCATGACACCCTGTTTTCGTGTATTTAATGGCTCTTAGTGTGTTAAGAGAGTCATATCACAATTTGCAAACAATCTACTCAAATCTATTTGATCTTTTATTCAATCCTAATGTTCTTGAGTATATCTTCTTGTTGTTCTTCTTCCTTATCTTGTTAAAACATGTTTTGTTTGGTTATTTCCATGGCTAGTGAGTAGTTTCCTTTAAGTTTCTGGGTTTGAGAGAAGGTAAGGGTGATCTAGATATGGTTTAGGTTGCTTAGAACTTGGGAGTACTGATTTCGTACTTGCTAGAAGTTCTTAATGCTAGGATTGAAGTAGCTAATCAATTCCTTGATCCTAAATGTTGCTAGCACCGAGAGGTGTAGTTTATGTTTGAATCTCTATAAAGTGCTTTACATTCTTAACCAATGAGAATTGATGTTTAAGGTGTTTAGTGGTAGTGAGAACTTGATCCTAATGCATATCTATCTTGAAATTGCCAACGAGAGTTGATGTTAATACTTGATAGGTGTAGGGTTATTATCACGAGAGTGGAGTAACTTGAATCGTTCTTAGCCTAAGAAATTATCTCATGTTTGTTTAAATATTCCTAAGCTAATAGTTGATCACCCGAACCGAAACTCAACCCAAGAAACTTTGTTTTTAAATCAATTACAACCTTCTTGCTCTGTTTATGCTCTGTTTTACATGCTTGTGAATTGTGTTTTAATTCAATCATCTTATTCGGAATCCGGTTATTTTATTAGATTTTAGATATAAAACCCACAAACGAATTTGGTTGCACTAAGATTAAGAAATCACCTGTATTCTTAGTGTGTTTAATTACCCGAGTGGATTGACACCTCGAAACTATAACGACTAGGTTGTAAACTTTCAATTGAAGTAAGTAAGAGGAACTGATTTATTGCTTATCACATGTCGTCAACTGGGAATCATAGGCGTTTGAATACTAACCTGAAAGAGGTTGTGAAGAAGGATATCATGAAGCTGCTACATGCTGGGATCATCTATCCTATCTCAGGCAGTGATTGGGCACAAGGTATCTAAGGTAGGGATTGAGGTTGATCGCGCTAAGATCGAGGTGATGACAAGACTCCAGGCGCCAGATTCAGTCAAAGGAGTGAGGGGTTTTCTTGGACATGCTGGATTTTACAGGAGGTTTATTAAGGACTTCAGCAAGATAGCTAGACCACTCACTGCACTTCTCTGCAAAGATGTGAAGTTTGAGTTCACAGATGAGTGTCATTCTGCTTTCCAGGATCTGAAACAGGCTCTGAAACAGGCTCTGATTTCTTCTCTGATTGTGCAACCTCCGGACTGGGATCTTCCTTTTGAGGCAATGTGCGATGCTAGTGATTATGCAGTAGGAGATGTACTTGGTCAGAAGAAGGACATGAAGATTCACGCTATCTACTATGTTGGTAGGACTCTTGATGATGCGCAGAATAACTATGAAACAATTGAGAAGGTGTTGCTAGCAGTTGTTTTTGCCTTTGAGAAGTTTCGTTCGTGTCTGATTGGATACAAAGTAGTTGTGCACACAGACCATTCTGCACTTAAGTACCTGATGCCGAAGAAGGATGCTAAGCCAAGGTTCCTGCGATGGATTATGTTACTTCAGGAGTTTGACATAGAGGTAAGAGACAAGAAAGGAGTGGAAAACGATGTGGCTGATCATCTGTCATGGATTAGGATCGATGAGGACTACCATAAGAGAACATCTATAAGGTTGAGACCGGTTTTCAGACAGAGTGTGCAAGATTTCTGCAATTTGCACGAGTTACAGAATAGGTGTCGGTCAACACTTACTTAACGTTGATCGACACTGGACTCGAAAACGCGAACAGAAATCGATCAAACTCGATGTCTAGTGCCCGATTACATTCAGCGTCGCTCGACATCACTTTCAACGTTGATCAACATCAATCGCGGACACACGCAGACGTTTCTGATGGTCGAATTGACTTGTTCATAGCTTCAGTTAGCCAAGGTTCTCTCTCTATTAGACCTTGGTACGCCGATATAGCTAACTAACTTGCTGCAGAGGATGAGTCTGAAGTGTTTAAAGGCTATGCTAAGAAAAAATTTCTTCGGAAAATCGGGCGCTATTACTAGGATGAGCCCTATTTGTACAAGCACTGCTTTGATGGTATCTACAGATGTTGCATCGCAAAGTCTGAAGTTGATAATGTGTTGTATCACTGCCATGGTTTTGAGTATGCTGAACACTTTGCTACTTTCAAGACAGTGTCCAAGGTATCAAGCAGGCTTCTGGTGGCTTACGATGTTTAAGGATGCTCAGTTGTTTATCTCGCAGTGTGATGTGTGTCAGAGAAAAGGGAAGATAAGCAAGAGACATGAGATGCCACAGAACTTCATCCTGGAGGATAAATTCTTTGACTGCTGGGGCATGATTTTATGGGACCATTCCCATCTTCCTATGAGAATAAGTATATATTGGTTGTTGTGGACTATGTATCTAAGTGGGTTGAAGTGATTGCTAGTCCGACCAATGACTCTTCGGTAGTCCTTAAGTTGTTTAAGACTATCATCGTCCCAAGATTTGGAGTGCCTAGGATTGTGATAAGTGATGGTGGTTCTCACTTTATCAACAAGGTCTTTGAGAAGTTGTTGAAGAAGCATGGTGTTAATCATCGTGTGGCTACTCCATATCACCCTCAGACTAGTGGACAGGTTGAAGTTTAAACCGACAGATCAAGGAGATTCAAGAGAAGACATTGGGACAGACTAGGAAGGATTGGTCTGCTAAGTTGGATGATGTGTTATGGGCCTACATGACTGCGTTCAAGACGCCACTTGGGACTACATCATTTCATCTCCTCTATGGGAAAGCTTGTCACCTTCCAGAGTAGCTTGAGCACATGGCAAGATGGGCTGTCAAAATAGATGCATGAACTTCGATCTCAAACCTGCAGCAGAGAGGCGTTTTTGATACAGCTGAATGAGTTAGATGAAATTCGCCACCATGCTTATGAGAACTCAAAGCTGTACAAGGAGTATACAATGGCAAATCTGATAAGAAGATCATCTCACGCCACTTCGAACTAAATGACAAGGTACTTCTGTATAACTCAAGTTTACAATTGTTTCCTTGAAAGTTGTGTTCTCGTTGTTCAGGTCCCTTTACCGTCAACGAAGCTAGACCACATGGAGCTGTTATCTTGGTGAAATTCAAAGGCGAGGAGTTCACTGTGAATGGGCAAAGGGTGGAACATAATTGGGAAAAAACCAAGATTTCAGAAGGCGATATTGTTCATCTGTATGATCCACCCACTGCCTAGTCGCAATACAGTCAAGCTAATGACGTTAAACGAGCACTAAGGAGGAGGCAAGCCACTGGTAAGTTGTAAATATTAGGACTTTTGGTTTTTAGTGTTTTTGTGTTAAGTTTCGCAGGACCAGAAGCACTCAGGATCGAGTGTCGATCGACATCACTACTAGTGTCGGTCGACATAGGATACAGAGATTTCGAGCACAGACAAAAATTGACCAAGGTCGATTATTATGATCGATTTTGGACCCGGAGAATTAATGTCGATCGACACCACACTCAATGTTGGTCGGCAACAGTGTTATCGAGGTAAGTGTTCTTAAAATTCGCGACCAGACTCTATTTTCATCACTTCTCCTCTCGCAATTTCCTCTCCAAAAATTTCAATCTTCTTCATTTCTTAACCGTTTTAAATGATTCAAAGTGCTAATCCACTCGATTTTCATTGCTCTATCCATTCCTCGTGTCAGTTCACTCGATCTGCAAAGGTATGTCTCCGAATCTTTCTATTTCCATTTCAGCCCTAAGGTGAAAAACTTCTAATTTTGCCTCGATTAGCTCGTTTCTATGGATGATTCTTGCCTATTCAGCCTGAGCTATAGGAATTATAGGGTCCCCATATAGATTTCGAGGTTAATTAGTAAGTCCAAAAATAAATTCGGTTTGATGATGAACTCTCTCGTTCGTTAATTCTGTCGATGTCTATGACAAAATTGGGAGGAAATATGGTTGATTTCAGTGCTGTGGATGATTGATAGTATCATGATTTTGAAATTTTTGAATCTTTGAGTCTCATGCTTTGGTTGTCTGTTTCTGTCTTGCAGATGGACAAACGACAACCTTCAAAGCGAGCAAGGAATGTTGTTGTAGCTGCTGCTTCTGGTTCATCTCCACATCGGGATGACACCGCAGCTGATACCAATGCCCAAACCCGCATACACGCCCACATTGGCCAAGGCGTGAGAAGCTGAGAATCCCTTTCCACCTGGTTTGGGCGAATGATCCTGATGTGAAAATCAAGTAGTATGCATGCTAAAACAGGCCAATCTCTGAGCAGTGAGACGATCATGACTCTTTTTTCTACAAATCCTGGTGTGGCATCAAGATCAAGACCACCAGATCTGCTTATCAGGCCACTATGACGAAGCTGAAGATTTGATCTGATGGGCTCCGCATCTTGCGGACAGTTGACTTGGGTACCATCTGTACTAAGCAGTATGATCTCTATGAGGAGCTGGTGAGGCAGTTTATGGCTATAGTCAGGGTGTATTACACCAACGAGATTGTCCAGAAGTCTTCTAAGGGGATATTGAACTTTGTGGCTAAGGATGTGAGGTATCGGATTACTATCCCTGAGCTATGTTACATCTACGGGTTTGACAAGACTAGGAAGCGAGTGACTTTGCCAGAGCAGTGGTGAGATGTGCAGGTGTTCTGGTCTCACTTCGGTAATGGGATCTATGATTGCCAGACGACCCGACAGTCTGCTGTGAGGCATCCTATTTTGAGGTACACTGTTTGTCTACTTGCGAACACCATTCTGTGTAACATGGAGTCTGGTATGATGAGGAATGCAGAGCAGTTACTGCTGTATTTCGGGATTGGGCATATCACTGGCGTAGAGCAATATCAGGATGCTCATTTGGAGGCAGATGTGAACATGGGAGCAGTGTTTGCCCACCATTTAGAGGAGCTGAAGACCAAGCATTTCATTTAAGGAAGCATGGAGACAGAGACTGTTGGGAGCCTCTTGACTCTTACCTTTGATCACTTTGGCTTTGACAAGAGTCAGATGACGATCTGCACAGCGAGGGCCACTATGGATATTACACATTTTAGGAGCACTCACATGATCAAGGGCGACAAGGACAGAGGAGAGATGTTGTGGAACTTCACAGATTCATTTGGAGTGGATCGTTTGTTTCCTCTTCTCGACACCAGACTCACAGCAATTATGGGCGAGCCAATGATGCTGAGCTTTCAGCCTTCTGTGGACATTTGTAGAGTGCCTCCGCGTCGCTCCACTGTGCTTTAAGGCATGTCCTCTCCAGCTGCTGCTTTTGCTGCTGAATACGACACAGTTCTTCCGGCTGAAGACGAGACTTACTGTTTTCCAGACCCTCCCATGACACCAGAGGACATGCCACCTACAGAATGGCAGAAGTGGATGACATGTACAATCAAGGCGATGTGGAAGAGTATTTTCAGCTGCCCCTGTCGCCGCGCATTTCACACCCACAACCACGACATCGCAAGCCCGCACCGCTTGCACCTGTCAGTCCTAATGACGACGAGATGGAGGCTGCTGATTCTGAGGAGATGGACGAGGAGGACTCTAAGGCGTTTTAGTTCTTCCGTTGCTACTGGTTCTTTGTTGTTTCTTTTCCTTTTCCTTTTTCTGTTTTTGAGTCATTTTTATGTCTTCTTTTGAGTCAGTTTGTTAGTCCAATCTCTCTGGAACTTATATGATTATGAGTTTATGCATGTTATTGTTGCTTTTGACATGATTTTTGAGTGATCTAACGTAGCTAACAGGTGAGAATTTAAGTGCTATCTCATTGAGTTAACCATGAGCCTGATCATACATCCTGCGTATGATTTTGAGGTTCAGTGTTGGCCGAGATTGACCTCAGTGTCGGTCGACTCTAATCGTGTTCAGATACGAAAATTTGACTCAATTTTCCTCTCGTTCCAGATTGACTTTGTCCAAACCCAAGCTGCGATTGCACTGAGGCCAGTGCAGTTTAAGTGTGGGTAAGTGGTTACTAACGACGTGTTTTGTTATCTTAGAGTCAGTCCGTTGTTTTCAAACTTGTTTTATTGAGTCAAAATCAGTTGGAAAGAGCAAATTTTCGCTGGAATAGGAAACTAAGTGACCATTGGAAAGACCTGCAATAGCTATATAACTGTTAGAAAACTACACACGGATCAACCTACCAAGGACACCCATATCTTCTCAGGTATTCAGAGGATCCACTACTAACTTCACCTCTAATCTTGACTTAATTTTCTCATCTAGGGGCTTGAGATCTCTGGATCGGATTCCTCTGTCATGCCTGAAACAGCTTGTAAACATGTCTCAGTATGGTTCCCTTCTCCTCTTCTTTAAAGTAAAAAAAAGAAGAAAAAGAAATAAACTGTGGATAAGCTAGTAGCTTTGAAGTGGTCACAAGAGTGGTAGAGACCCCTATTACCTCCTATGCATCCATGGAATGTGTCCAAAGTAACACCCAGAATAAAAAGGGAAGACCACTGATAAAAAAATAAAATGATACCCAATGGGGAAAAATCAGTTGTGAAGGGAGAAAGGGAGAAGAAATGAACCAAAAACCGATAGTTTGGTGGTCAGGTACTGATTTGGTTGAGAGTCCATGTGTCCTCTGATTGATACTCCCTTGGAGAGAGCACACTTAATTATATACAGAGGTTAGTGTGGTGAATTTGGATGTCTTGTCTTGATTGTGGAGTTTACTTGGGAAAGTTGTTAAGTGTGGGGGAAGTACATTGTGGTCTTGATCTCTGCATGAATTTTTTCACGTGGATTAATAAGTGAATGTGAATGCAATTTTCCTAAGACTAAATGAGTTTCTGTGTTTTCAAATCTCTTTTTCTTATTTTGGTTTTCTGTTTGCTTGAGGCAAGCAAAAGCTAAGTGTGCGGGAGTTGATATATCATGGTTTTTCTAAGTTTTCAACCATGATATAAGTGTATATATTGAGTTTTTAACCTTGTATTTTGAGTCCATCGAGTCTTTTACAGGTTAGCATGCGTTTGGAGTAAACTTAGGAGTTTTGGGACATTTCTGAAGCATTCTGCAAGGAGTTGAAGTTTGAGCCGTAACCAGCATTTGATGTCGATCGACATCACTCTTAGTGTCGGTCGACACTGAAGCCCAACATCAACTTTCGCGCGAGTCAATTACATCTTTCAAAGAATTGCAAGAAAGCCCATAAGTTTCATCATTTCTAATTTAGCTCCAAAAGGTGTTTAGTCTTTTTAGTAAGGTTTTGAAGAGCTGTTTTCTCCTATCTTTTGTTCTTGCTTTGTTTTGGCTTTTGGCTTTTGGAGATTGAAGCCAAATTGCTTTGAACGCTCATGTAAGGATTTCGATTATGGTTTTAACTGTTTAACACATTAGGTTCACTTATTGACGGGAAACCCATAATCTCTTTACCTCCAAAGTCCATTGAGTTGAGAAAAGTGGAATTCACCGAGGAGGAACGTGATTTCTACTCCAACTCCAACTTAGAGAACGAATCTTGTAATCAATTCGAGGCATGTATGTAGACTGTATATACCCTTATGTGGACTAAGTTTTTGTTTGTTTATAAATTTTCATAATATACCATGAGTAAGGGTGTGTTGTTATGCACTTGAAAATGTATTTATTATGCATACCATTGTTTAAAGTTTTCTACTATTTTTATCAAGAATATAAAGAATCCGGGACAGTGAAGCAAAATTATGTAAATATTTTGTTGATGCTCTTACGCCTTCGCCAAGCTTGTGATCATCCACTTCTTGTTAGAGGTGAGTACAGTTTTATGTGGGAATCCTCGCTCGGATTAGCTAAGGAGGAAAATTTCTCAGAAGCTTCATTGGTAACTTTTGGTATCGGCAATGTAAGATTCTTTTGCCCCGTAAATTATCAGAGAACATTTTTTCTCTTTTGTATTTCCTGATGAATGTGAAAGTGAAGTCCTGAAGCATTATCAAAGAAAATATTTGGAATTAGAAGCATGTGTGAATGTTAAAATCATAATGCAGATCTCGTAGTTTTCTATCATTTCTTGTTGCCAAACCATGACAGATATCTCAACTAGTAGTTTTAAATGTATCTCTCTACTTTACTTGCAGATTGATAGAATTCGCTTGTCTCAACACTCAATTCTCTCTTTAAATTGACTGAATAATACTTGTATTTGATATGGAAGAAGGAATTAAAGCTATGTTACAATCACTCTCAAGTTCTCATAACGAACTGAGAAATGATCGTCGTTCTCATCACCAACGTTCTGTTAAGTTTCATAGCGACCATTAACAAAATACAACAAAGCATAAATACCTATCAGTCAAACAACTATTATTTATATACTTTGACTTCTGCTTCCATCAACAATACTCTTCATGAAACATCATCGTAAAAGCAAACCCTCTGACTTAGGGATGTTAATACGGGCTATCCTGGCCCGTTTAAGCCCTGCCCGTTACAAGCCCGCCCGTTTACAGCCCGTTTAGTATGAGCCCGTTTAGAGTCCGTGTCGACTGAGCCCGTTAATACGAAGCCCGTTTAAGTCGGAACCCGTTTAAATAAACCCGTTTATGTAAATAAAAAACACTGTTTTTTGTTTTCTCTCCGTTTAAACCAATATTCTGTAACTTATTTTATTCTGCAACATTAAAGAAAGCAATTCTTTTGCCTGTTCTGTTTAAAATCAGACACAACCAGAGATGACAAGATCAAAAATAAGTCTGACTACAAAAGCTACGTTTTAACTAGTGAAACTTACCCTCCTACTCTGCCTAAAAATGATAAAAACCAATCAACATCGTAATAAAGCAAAAGCTTATAAGAACAATACTAACTTACTTAGACATCTAGACTCACACCAAAACATAACCGGAATCATTCAGGAAACCGGTTTACCTATATACCAACATTCTTCACTATAAAGAAAAGTAAAGAGTGAGAAAACCCATAAACTCTAACGTTAGCTGTGAAGTTGAAGATAAATCAAGAACAGAATAGAAAGTTTAATTTTTAGGCACATATGAAACTAAAACTTGGGGTGTTTATATCTATAATCGAGTGAAGAAATAGATACATCTAAGCCTACAGAAAAACCAATTACAATTAACTAAGAGCTTAGTGTGTTTATCTCAAACCGAATAAAGAAACACAAAACTAGGGAAACGACGTCGTTTTAGACGAAAGAAAGGTAAAAAATAAAATAAACGGGCGGGCCCGTTTAATAACTTTCAAACCCGTGAAGCCCGTGGACGTAAACGGGCTAGCCCGTTTAAAGCCCATTAAAAAAGAAGCTTTGTTGGACGGGCTGCGGGCTTAATTAATTTAACGGGCTCGGGTAAGCCCGCGGGCCTTAAGCCCGTATTAACATCCATACTCTGACTAAATCAGCTCGTTTGCTCAACCTGCTCCATCAGACTCACTCTCACGAGTCTTCTCCTCAACAGACTTGACTCCTTTCTTCCCTTACGATAATATGTTTGATGATATCTATCAATACCCCCCCCCCATCAAAATTACGCTTTTCCACAAGCTTAAAATAAGGAAACTCCTTCACAAATTGTTTAAAAGACATCCAAGAGTTCTCCACTGAAGATTTATCCAGCCATTTCACCAATAACTTCAACTCACCACTCGGAGAATATCGTTTATCCAAGACTTCTTCTGGCTCTAAAGAGATTTGTTTCTCCTCACTCCAAACGTCAGGCAAGTGTTTACATAACTCATGATTCCCCAAAGCTCGCTTCACTTGAGAAATGTGAAACACTGGATACACACGAGACTCAGCTGGTAATGCCAAACGATATGCAACCTGCCCAATCCTCTCCATCCCCTGATATGGGCCATAGAACTTGGCTGGTAACTTTTGACAGAATCTTTGGATGGCAGTCTTCCGACGATAAGTTCGTAACTTTAAGTAAACATACTCCTCCACATTTAACTCCACCTCTATCATGTGCTTATCAGCTTGTTTTTTCATCATATCATGAGCCTTTAATAGATTACCCTTCAACAGTTCTAACAATTCATCACGTTCCCGGAGTGAAGATTACAACACAAAGTTTTCTGTAGACCCTTCTTCAAACCGTATTATAGGGGGTGGATATCTGCCAATACCACACGAAACGGAGTAGTCCGCAAGGACTTATGATACGTTTTATTATACCACAACTCCGCCCAAGCTAGATATTTACTCCAAGTTCTCGGATGAAATGAAGAGAAACATCTCAGATAAGTATCCAATCTTCTATTCAGTACCTCTGTTTCACCGTCAGTTTGGGGGTGATAAGCCGTACTATACTTCAACTTAGTCCCAGCTAGTATAAACGCCTCCGTCCAAAAAGAACTGAGAAAGGCCGCCCCTCTGTCTGAAACAATGCTCTTTGGAAACCCATGGAGCATGACAAACTTTCTTGCCATATCCAAAGCTGAGAAAGGGTGCTTGAGTCCAACAAAATGAGCATACCTGCTCAACCTATCAATCACCACAAATATGACATTGATCCATCATGAAGTTGGTAATCGCTCCACAAAATCCATATTTATATCTTCCCAAATATGCTGAGGAATGGGTAAAGGTTGTAGCAACCCAAGTGGTGACAATGTCGGTTGTTTATGAGTTTGACAAATCACGCATTCCGCCACATATTTCTGTATCTGCTTGTACATGCTCTGCCAATGAAAAGATTGTTGAATCCTCTTCATTGTTTTCAGAACACCCAAGTGACCACCGAAACTGCTATCGTGACACTCGTTCAATATCAAAGGAATAAATTTTGAAGTCCTTGGTAACACCAGCCGATGCTTCAACCACAATATGCCATCAATCAAATGAAACTTGTCTGATATATTCTCCCCTTTCTGAGTCTCAGTAATTCTATTCTTAATTAATATATCAGCATTGATTTCTTCATAAAATTCTTCCCATTGCAACACTGATGGTACTGTTAAAGCCAATAATAGAGTAGACACTAACATGCTTCGAGATAAATCATTTGCAGCTTTATTTTCACAGCCTTGTTTATAAGAGATATCAAAATCAAATCCCAGAAATTTAGTCAACTATTTCTGATATTCCAGATTAACTTCCTTCTGCTCCAACAGGAATTTCAAACTTCTTTGATCAGTATGTTCCTGAAAATTTCTCCCAATCAAATAGTGCTTCCATTTCTGAACAACCATAACAATTGCCATTAATTCTCTTTCATAAGCAGGTTTGAGTTGTTCTCTTGGTGTTAAGGCATGGCTAAAGAAAGCAATGTGATTCTTATCATGCATTAAAACAGCTCCCACTCCAAAACCAAAGGCATCAGATTCCAAAATGAAAGTCTTAGTGAAATTTGGCAAGGCCAACACCAGAGCCTTTACCATCACATGTTTTAACTGATCAAATGCAGTCTGAGATTCCTTAGACCATGAAAACACACCTTTCTTCAACAGAGTCGTCAATGGTTTGGCCATGATACCGTAATTCCTTATGAATCTTCGGTAATACCCTGTTAAGCCTAGAAATCCCCTCAGCTGCTTAACATTGGTTGGAGTTGGCTACACAGCCATTGCTTCTGTTTTCTTCCCATCTGTTGCTACACCTTTATCCGAGATTATATGGCCCAAGTACCATACCTGCGGAAGACCAAATAAGCACTTCTTCTTATTAGAATACAGTTTCTGATCTCGTAACACTGCCAAAACCTGACTGAGATAAACCATATGTTCCTCCATACTGTTGCTATGTATCAAGATGTCGTCAAAGAAAACCAACAAAAACCTCCTCATAAATGGTTTGAACACTTTATTCATTAGAGCCTGAAATGTGGTTGGAGCGTTGGTCAAGCCAAAATGCATGACCAAGAACTCATAGTGGCCTTCCACCGTTCGAAACACAGTCTTCTGAACATCACCCTCACTCATGCGAATTTGGTGGTAACCAGACCTCAAGTCTAGCTTAGAAAATACCTTTGCCCTGTATGGTTCATCCAGCAATTGATCAATAACCGGTATGGGATATTTGTCCGGTATTGTTGTCTTGTTCAATGCTCTATAATCCACACAGAAATGAAATGACCCATCCTTCTTTTTAACGAGCAACACCGGGATTGAAAACGGTCTAGTACTTGGTCTGATTATGCCTGGCTGTAGCATTTCTTCCACCATCTTCTCCATTACCAGTTTAGTAGCATGCAGATACCTATAAGGTCGTACCGACACAGCTGAGACTCATGGAACCAAAACGATGTTGTGTTCCTGTCCCCGTACCGGTGGTAACCCAGATGGAATGTCAAACACGTCTGAGAATTGATCCAACAACGCCAAAACTGGTACATTCAAATCTGGTTGATGTGGTGTTACCATAGCAATAGATAACCACTACAAGAAAATCTGTAAATAGCCACGACCCAGCAACGAATTGGTCATGGCTATTTTTTTCAGCCACGAAATGTCGGTCCTGGCTATCTGTGGATATTTAGCCACGTATAGCCACGAAATAGTTGTGGAAAAACATAGCCACGACTAGACATGAAAGTTTCGTCGCTACCTAGCTACGATATGAAATTGTAGCTATATGTGGCTAATTTAGCCATGAATAGCCACAAAATTATCGTGGATACTTAGCTACGAACATTTCCGTGGATACTTGTGGCTATTTAGCCACGAATTGTAAAATAGCCACGGATAGCCATGATTTTATCAGTGGCTATTCAAACCATAAACCCTAAATATACTCTAAAACACCAAACTCTAAACCTTAAATTAAACAAACTTTATATATAAAACCTTAAACTATAAAAAATTTATATTCTCAAATCTACTATTTCCAAATTTTAATTAACTTAAAATCTTAACTATGACCTTTCAAACCTATACCCTAAACCATAATCAAACTCTAACCTTAAATTCTTAATCATAAAACTATAAAATCAAAATACAAATAAAACATATATCCAAAATTAAGACTAATACATAAAACTAATATATAAAACCTTAAACCTTAAACAAACCCTAAAACTATAAAGTATAACCAAAACTCTAATTAATAAAATTTTAAATACTATAACATATACAAAACTAATATTTAACACTTATAAAGGAAAAATATTTTCCAAATATATTACTTTCAAACCTTAACTTTAAACTCTAAACACAACCCTTTAAACCTTATAATCATAAAACCCTAAACCCTAAAAAACCAAAACTCTAATTAATAAAATTTTAAATACTATAATATATTCAAAACTAATATTCAATATTTATGAAAGAAAATATAATTTTCAAACCCTATACCTGAAACCATAATTAAATTCTAAACCTTAAAATCTTAATCATAAACTATAAATTTAAAATACAGACCATTAATAATATATACATAAAACTATTATTTTCAAATCCAATAACACAATATTCATAACCTAAATAAACCATATATATATATATATATATAAAACCCTAAAATAGAAACAAAATTCAACACAAATTTTGGAAAAGATTAATTCTTATTGGCTGTTTAAAAAAGGCGTGGATCACTAGTTTTCTTTTCTAATCTGAACCATTGATAAAAATCTGATCTAACACACACAAAGTTTACTTTATTTTTCTTCTTTTCTCCTCTTCTACATCGTGTCTTTCCTTCTCTCTTCCTCACCAACTTCTAATCTTCCTCTGTAAACTTCTTCGTCTAGCAGGTGGGATTAAGGGTGTGATTGTTTCTCAGACTGTGAAGACTGTAGGGTATTTCACAGTCTTAACAGCAACAAAAAATCCAATCACGCTTTACAATTTTTTTTTTACCCCCACAGTCACTACAGTCCACTTTTATATTTTTCTTTGTCTGCTGTTTACTTTTTTCACAGCCTTATAAGTGTGGCTGTAAGGTTAATAAAGCAAATGAATGTACGCATTTCTCTTTTAACTTTTGAAATGGTATGTTCGAAAATTAAAGTATTATAATTGAATTTCTATTATAGTTTTTTCATTACTGACACTTACATAAATATCTTTTTTTAAAAGACACTTACATACATATTTTTGGGTTAATAAATTGATTACAGATGATTTTTTTTAGCAGTTTTGTCTAAATAAAATCAAATTATATAAGATAATGACAACATCATTATACTAGTAGTTTTAAATTTTATTGGAGTTATTAATTTAAAATTCAAACCAAAATTATTAAATAACAAAATATGATTATTAGAAAAATTACAAAATATTATATATACATTGAAAAAAAAAATTCTTTAACTTGCACATTTCAACAAATATAGTAATTTACATATATTCTTGCTTGAATTTTTTTTTGTTTTTCAATTATAAATAATTAATATTTTATATATATATTATTTTATTGATTTAAATTTGTTAGAAATTTCAAAAAAAAAATTTACGGCCTTTACAGTTTTTTACTAACAATCAAGCTTTTAAATTTTTTTTTAAATAACAGTCACAGTTTTCACAGCCAAAATCTCTACAGCCAAAAAGTTACCGTCACAGCCAACAGTCACGGTCTTTACCAATCGGTACCTAAATTTGTGTGTTCTACTCTTTTCTCCTTTTTTGTGTTTCTATCCTTTTTGAAGCAAACTCTGATTTTACGTTTGTGCAGGTATTAACTTTCAGATCTGGTTTTGGCAGAGGAGCCGTGGAGACTCATCGTCAATAGATCTCTCCCAGCAGAGTCTGTCCTCCTTCTCCATCACTGGATCAAGTCTGTCCTCCTGCTCCCGCCTCCGTCAGAGCTTTCGTCGCCTTCGTCACCTTTGTCGTCTTCGTCGCCGCACATGAAGAAATCGAAGATGAAGCTTTAAAAAGCCAGAGTCTTCGTGAGAGTTTGGACATAGGAGGGGCCGCCGGAGCTTCATCGTCGGCATATCTCGCACCTCCGTCGCAGACTCTCCGGCATTCTATGTGGCATGGTGTGGAGTCGGTGATGCCGTCGACCTAGCTCCGACCAAGCTGCAAGGGGTTTATTTTTTATTTTTATTAGCTTTGTATTTTGATTTTTTTGATATTGTAATTAGTTTTTATTTAGATATTGTAATTAATATTTTAATAAATATATATAAAACTATTTTTTATAAAAATATTTTATTTTTTTATTTTTTTATAAAAAGCCATGAATAGCTACGGTTCTAACTCGTGGATATATAATAATATGTACGGTTTTAAGTCGTGGTTATTTGTGCTATATTAACCACGAATGTAAGTTATAGCTATTCGTGGCTAATAGCCACAAAAAATTTCGTGGTTAAGCCGTGGAAACGTGGTCACGAATAGCCACGATTGTCTAATAGCAACGAGCTCATAGCTACGAAACGCGTTCGTGACTATCCGCAGCTATGGACGAAATAGCCACGAATATTTAGCTATAGCCACCAATAATTTTGTGGCTATATACAAGATTTCTTGTAGTGAACAACACTCCTCTTCCATTTATCCACTACTATAAACTGGTGTCAATGACTTGTAGGATAGCTTGGGACAATGTAACTTTGGATCATCCCACAATGTCATCCTGCTACCTTGATAGTCAAATGCTAGGTACTTCTCCTGCCAATCCACCTCGCATTTTCCTAACATCTCAGGCCACTGGATTCCAAGTATAACATCCACATTGCCCAGTTCTAAAGAGATGAAGTCAGATGTAAAATTGGTATGGTTTAGTTGGAAAGTGACATGGCGACAAACACCAATGGCAATAACCATGAAACCGTCACTACAAGAAAAATACCACAAATTGACGGTCAAAACCGTCAGTAATCCGTCAATTTAGACCTTAATTGACGGAGTACCAACCGTAAAAATCCGTCAGTTCTAGAGCGTCAGTAATTAGAATCCGTCAATAATCCGTCAGTAATTATTGACGGATATTTAACGGGAAAAATCCGTCAATAATTATCGACGGATTATTGATGAGCTTTAAACTGAGGAATTATTGACGGAATAAATCTGTCATAAACTTTAATGACGGATTATTGAGGGTTTATTATCGACGGTTTATTGAGAGATGATATTGACGGAATATTGAGGGATGATTATTGACAGATTATTGAGGGATTATTATTGACGGATTATTGAGGTGATGATTATTGACGGACTATTGAGGGATGATTACTGACGGATTATTGACGGCAGATTATTGACGGATTATTGAGGGATGATTATTGACGGATTATTGACGGCAGATTATTGACGGATTATTAAGGGATGATGATTGATTGATGCTTACTCACGAATTATTGACGAATTTTTTTAAATTAATAAATTATAATTACAATTCGAAAAGTAAAATTATATATATTAAATATTTAAATTCGAAAAGTAAAATTGAAATTTAAATATTAGAAATATATTATTGTTCAAAACAAAAAAAGTAATAAAGGTTTATTTATTACAATAGCAACTCCAACTAGCATGATGGTCCCGTTGATCCCAATCCTTGTTCCGTCACCGGTGCGCTACCAGTAAAATCAGTAACCTGTTTCTGCAAATCCGCAAACAGACTATAAAGAGTCTGTTGCGATGCTTTCAATGATGCTATTTCCGCGTCCTTCGCTTTCATTGCTTCATCAAATGTTGCTTGATCAGGAACATCTCTAGGTGTTGCGATCTTGAGTTTACGGCTGACGTTTCCTAAACCGAAGATACGACCTTTTCTCTTTGGAGTTTCCTATAAAAAATATGGAAAACGTTATAAATATTGTAGACTAATAAAAATTAAATGACTAGTAAACTAAATTTTACCTCAAGAACAATCTGGTTGATCGTTGTAACTGGTAAGGAAGTAGAAGTCGACCCTTCTTCAGACTGTTGGGTCAAGAGCAAGTCATAGGCTCTCTTCTTTGACGTCTCGATGACTCTACGTGCAATCGGATCTTGAATGACACACTCCTTGTTGGTGTGCGTTAACTCGAGAAGCTCTAAGTGAGTCGGGTCACGACCTTCTCTTTTAGCCTAAAAAATCATATTTATATTATTTAAAGAAATTAACTAAAACATTGTTTAAAAAAATTAAAACTTACAAAATCATCTTGGACTTGCATAGAACTGGTTGCCCCCAAATTATGCGTTGCCATGCCGATACCACCCCTCTCACTCTTGCGGTTCTTCGAGTTTGTTGAAGAAGTAGCCACCGTAGCCGGATTGGACCAATGCACCTTCAAGCCTTCCCATACGTCGTGAACAGGTCCCTTTGCTCTCTTCCCGATAAGCCACCTTTTCTTCCAGTCACAGAGGGTGTCTGAGTACTTACCCGAGGCTTTGTGGTGGAACTCTGATTCCACCAATTTTGTGTATTGTTTTTCCCATGTATACTCTTGCTACAAAAAAAAATTAGCGTTAATATTAAATTAATCCCTTTACTACTTAGAGTATTATGAAAAAATTATTACCGCGAATTAACGGAACCATTTATGCCTGTCCTCTATAGGCATATCGGAGTATGTTGGATACGCCTTTGTGAGAAGTCCATGCATCATCCGCAAAATAGATGCTGAGATCTTTGCCTTAGTCATCCCGAACCTAAAAAACAAAACATTAGTAAGCTGTTTGTTAACAATTATTTGGAATCTAAACTTACCAAAACGTTTGACGTCCCCGACGATGCGGATCGAGTTTGATATAATCATCTCGTCCCGGCTGACTCATTAACTCCTCAATTTCCTCGTGGATAGACAAGATCGATGCCTGCGGAGTAGTTGACACATGTGTCTGTGAGACACTTGCACTGTCAACATGCTCGTTCGGTTGCTGCGATCGAGTCTGCGAGGCTTGGAAACGTTGAAACGAAGTATTCCTAACAGAAAAAAAGAGGAAAGAGTTTGTAAACATCATGATAAAAAAAACTTTATTTCCAATGATAAAAATAAACTAAATATTACCAAAACGATTTACATAATAAATATATAAATACAAAAAATTCAAAACAATAAATAATTTAATTAAATATTTTAAAGTTTATTAATTTTTCAAAGCACAAGACGTTTTTTTGATATTCATAATTTTAAAGTTTATTAAGTTTTCAAAGCACAAAACGATTTACATCCCATCTTTCTTCTGTCTTTTAAGTTGTATCAGTACTCTTTTGGAGATATTAATTTACCCAGACGTTTTTAATTGATTAAATAACCTTTAACCAGATTTTTTAAAAACGAAACATTTTATAAAATTACATAATAGTTACAAAAATCAAAATCTAACCACAAAACATGTGAATGAACCTAGATTAGGCGTTAATTACAATCTAGAACCTCTAAATCTCCAGAAAATCGATCATGCAACCTACAAATCTTCCCCAAAACCTAAAAAGTAAACGAACATCAAATTCAACAAAGGGATTTAGAAAACTTACATATTTAAGAGGGATTGAGGGTGTAGAGGGCGGTTTGGCAGGGATTTGGTCTTGAATCAGTAGAGAGAAGGCAGAGAATCTGTAGAGAGAGAGAGCTTCGTACAAAATAAAGGAGGAAGAAGAAGATAGTGGTAAATTAATAAATCCGGATAAACCGTCGGTTTTCCGTCGATAAATCACTAACCGTCGGTTTTCCGTCAATATTTCAAAATTAAATTATTTCGAAAATTTTTATTTCCCGGTGAAAGTGAATTTTTCCCGGTCTACCATACTGCTTATTGACGGAACCGAACCGTGAAGGATTGTTTAGTTGATCCAGATTCAATTCATCAGATTAATTGATCCTACTAAACATGCCAGATCTAGGTTCTCTTGCAGAATCATAAAGGATCTCACCTGTTACCTTGTTATGCAGCGGAAAGGGGAGGTACGGGTCAGAGATCAGCAGAACCACCAAGAGATAGCTCCTCCAAAGGCTCACACACGCACGCACAGGAAATTGGCTGCTAGACCGACTGGTGGGAGGCGCAGAGAGAGAGAGAGTTGGCGCAGGGAGGCTAAGAAAATTAGAGAACTTAGGTCAAGTTTTATTCATTAAAACTCCTTTTAGTTCTCATGGGCTTTTGGGCCCAATTCTCAGTTTGATTAAATCCCTTGGATTTAATCAGGCCCTTTAGTCTCTCTAAGTACAGTAAATGCCTAGCACTTTTACCGTACTTCTGCTAAACCGTTCCTACACATTTTCCTGTTAGCTTAGGCGTGTGACCCATATGGGATCATATAATAAAGGCAATAAATCAAAGATTTATAGATCATGAGCGGACTCTAGCAAGCCATCATGACCCCCAGTATTATATGACTTATGTCTGATCATTGACATACTCTTACTTTCTAGAGACAGTACAGAGATTACTGGACATAATTCCAACAATCTCCCACTTGAACTGGAATCTCTGTATTCATAATCCTTTTGTCTCAATATCTCGATTAGTCATAAGGCAAGATTAGTGTCATCCTTATAAAGCCTAATCTTGTTCATCGGACTCTGATTTGATACTGACAATCCAAACGACTCGGGAAAGTCCGTTTGAGCATGGCCATGCATTTTCCAGTATTCAAATCTCCGATTGGCCTAGAGATATTCACTCCATTTATATTGGAGGGACAAATCCCGTCTTGTTCCATCACTGTAAACTACTCATTTCATAATACACCCAAACAGGGTCCTTATAACTATCGCTTAACGACAGTGTTAGACAATGATCAAAGTGCATTAGTTCATGTGCAGTCACATGCATGCGAACTCAGGTCTAAGGACTATACTCTATAGTCGTAGTAAGAATCTCTTATGACACAGATATAAATATCCTGAAGAGTTCTTATAATCGGGTCATGTCCGGTCGTATGTACCCCAACATACACCTATGTACTGACTTTGATGCCGCGCATCTATGACACCATGAAACTTGGTCATAAGTCACATACCAATCTAGTCTCACGCGGTTGTTGGTGTTCCAATTTCAACAACCTTCGACTAGGGACAATGATGATATAAGCCATCTATCAAATATAGGGTCTCATGATCAAGCTAAATGACTTTGATAACTCAAGATCAAGTCACTTACTTCGATGACCTATAAAATGGTTCATATCATTTTGGAACGATTATTTCATCACAGTTAAAATAATCTCGAAATAATAATTTTATTAAACATCTTAAAATGTTTTACAAGAACATATCAATAACTAAATAAAGCCCTTTACAAACTCCCACTGAAATTAAGACTACATCTTAATTTCACTTATCCTACAGCTACAGTCCGCGACTCGTGCTTAGGCCTAAGGAGTGGCTTCGTTAATAGATTAGCAACGTTTTCATTCGTTGAAACTTGCTGATCTACTTAACACCTCTGTCATTTATCTCACGGAATAGGTTATACCTACCCTCAAGATGTTTGGACCTCTGATGTGCAGCTAGTCTCATCTATGCTGGGAATCACATCGAGTTCAGTGATGAACTCTTCTTTCCAAACAACCTCTTTCGCCGCTTCCCAAGCTGCGAAATGTTCAGCTTAAGTCATGGAGTCAGCAACAGTGCCTTGCACCGCCAGACAGACACAAGATATAACCGGACTGTGACCGGAAATCATCTTTGTCTGTTGGAAACTTGCCTTTCAGACTCTATCGACTCGTAGCACCCCACTTTCTCCGTAAATCAAGAACCTTTCCGAAGTATTATGCCAAATACTTGAGAATATTCATTACGTTTATCCAGTGATTTTTGGCTGGATCTGACTGGTCTTTACTTGTCTCGCTTAACATTAAAGCTACATCAAAACAAGTACGTGTCATGGCATACATGATAGATCCAATTGCCGACGCATATGGAATCTCATCCATGCATTCAAGCTCAGCAGTTATCGTAGGACACTATTTCTTGCTTAACGGAATGCCATGTGACATTGGCATAAAACCCTTCTTGGATTGCTGAAAACGTGTAGGACTTTGTCAATTTAAGAATCCTGACTTTGTCCTACCAGCTCTTTCGGATCTCTATCTTTAGATCCAAAATCCAAGAACTACGTGGCTTTGCCCATGTCAATCATAAAACCAACTCCCAAGCCAGTCCTTTACCGACTGGAGTATTGGGACGTTATTTCCGAGAATCAGTATGTCATCGACATACAATATGAGAAATGCAATATCGCCCCCACTTATCTATTAGTAAGAGCACAGTTCCATTTCGTTCCTGTTCAAGTCAAAACCTTGACTACTTCAACAGAACGAAGATTCCAACTCCGATATGTTTGCTTCCATCCATGAATGGATCGATGAAGCTAACTTACACAAAATGTAATTTTTCGGAGTCCGGGCTCACTTTCGCTTCTTTGAATTTCGCAGATTCGTCGCTTTCAATGATCATCAGATCATGCGAACTTTCAATGATCATCAGGTTTAACTAATGACGAGAAAACACTCTCGGATTAGTGACTGATTCATTCATATCTGCGAACTTCAGGCTCTACAGGTGTAGATTCTACAGAAATCTGTAAATCCATCCGCTGCTCTCCCTCAACAGGTTGAGCAGCCTCCTGTATGTCTCGAATTTCTTCGAGTTATACTTTTACTCCCACTGTTATTCTTGGAAAGTAACTTCCCTTCTTAGAAAACAGAATGGACGTAAAAGTAACAAGCCATGGTTTCCCTAGGACAACCAGTGAAGTAGCACAACTACAAATACTCAGTAAAGACGAATTTGGATCGATTCCAATCCACATTTACGTGGTGTCTTTCAACTGATATTGGTGGAACTATTTCAGCGTAAACTTAGATATTTCTAGAGCGTTATTCTTAAAGAATATCATGGAAGATTCGTGTGACTCATCTTTAATCATTTCTAATAAGATCTGATTCTTTCTCACAGAAATACCTCAAGGTTTTCAGGAGAATTGAGCTGTGAAACGTCTTCACACTCATTCAGATGATCACACCATTAATGACTCAAGTATTCTCACTCGTGATCTAATCCAGAGTCTTAATACTTATGTCACTCAGATTCTATACCTCATTTTGGAACTCTTTCGACCATGTCAAAGAATTCCGACTTGTGTCTCATCAAATGAACACAGTCTTACTCACTGAAGTAATCAGTAGAGACAATGAAGTACAGGAAATTTTCTCTGGCATTACTGCTCATCGGACCACATACATGAGTATGTTCAATCTCCAATAAGCCTTTGGGCCTTTCTCTAGCTCGGCTAAGATGGGCCCTTTGTCTTTTGGTCCAGTAAGCAGAATTCAAGTCTCATAAGATATCCATTCAAATGAGCCCAAAAGTCCATAACTATGGGGTTTCTGAATCTGACTTACTCTTTGTGACCAAAACATTTATGCCAAGAAACATTCGGTTTAATTCATCAGATTTAAACCAATTCGGTATTTATGTTACATTTAGGCACTCTTTGGTTTAAGATATAAAACCCATTCCTTGAATAGGGTGCTACAATTAATATTTCATTAAGATCAAGAGAACAAAACTTGTCTTTATCAGAATGAAAAACATTCAAATTCTTTACAAGAAAATGAAAGATAACTCTGCGTAAAGCAGGTACATTGTAGCAATTACTTAATACAAAACCAAGCCTCAAAGGCATCTACAAGTGAAAAACCCTACGGCTGAGGCAGCATCCCAAGCTCCTTCCAAACACGCAGTTCCACTTGCCCTTCCTTCAACGTTCTACTGTTGCTCAGGCTCTGCATATTATAACAAATATCAGTGCTGCAACCAGTATCCAATACCTATAAGGTATAACTTGAAGTAATAACATGAATACCTGAGGAAGTAGTCTCATACATCGACTTCAACTCCTCATCATCTTCCATGAATTTAATGCAATTTCTCTTCCAATGCCCAGTCTCATTACAGTAGCAGCACTTACCAACGTAAGAGGTATCTGACTTGGGCTCAGAAGACACACGCTTGCCATGATTCAAAATCTGGACAACTTTGTCTTCACCCTTGTCAGCACTAGGTTTAAAAAACCCACCCTTCTCCATTATGAGATTATACTGGGTACTCTTCACGTTTGGCTCAACTGTCTTGAGCATATCATGCAGTTCAGTCAGCGTCTTCGTTAAGCCTTTCTTGATATAGTTCCTTCTGAACTTATCATAGCTTGACGGCAGTGACTGCAGAATGATCTCAGTTGCCAGTTCTTGGCTAACTGGATAATCCAGTTTCCTCAGGTTATCAATGTAACCCATCATTTTATTGACATGAGGACTCACTGGATGATCATTTGGTAGCTTGCAGCTAGTGAGAGACTTAACCAACTGGTATCTCTCCACTCTTACCTGCTCCTGAAATTTCAATTTCAGGCTGCTGATCATCTCTATTGGCGACTCCATGTTCTCATATTGCTCCCGCAAGTCTGAGTCCATGGTAGCCAATATCAAACCACGCACATCTACCGCATCATTATAATGCTTATTCCAAGCATCATACACTGCATGGGAGGCATTGGACCCGATCCTCACGGGGAGAGCTCTCTCAAGAACATAGTCCTTTCTCTCCTGCCTGAGGACTAGCCTCAGGTTCCGCGACCAAGTCAAGAAATTTGATCCGTTCGGCTTGTCCATCTCAAGGACAGACCGGATCGAGAAAGTGTTTTGATTGTTTGTGCTAGTCATAACTGAAATTTTAAGATAAAAGAATTTTAGTTAATATGTTCAATATGATTAATCTCGCATTATATTTAATATGATTAATCTCGCATTATATTCAATAACATCAGTTACCCTCAATAGAATATAATGATTCCAAGATCCACATATAACTAAGATTAAAGTGGGCCACTGGCCGTCACCCAACCTTAGCTTATATCGGTAAGCCCTATCTCGGCTAATTATATCCGTGATATAACTCTTGGTTGTGAATCTGGGCCCGAGGCCCAATCCACTCTGATGTCTCAAGGCCCGGGACTCCCGATGGCCTAGTCAAGAAAACCAGACTATACAGTCATGTAATCATTAATGTCTGGGACTCCCAATGACATTTATGAATCACAAACCGTCTTACCCACGCAAAAGTAGACACCCTCACACTGTAAGGCCATGAGTACAATTGAATGGGCTTCGACAGCTGACATAGACTGGACAAGACATCCAACGCTTGATATTATTTGAGGTTCGTAGGTTTATTAAAATTTCATCCCAAAACAGAAGATTACTATTTTGGGAAACTTTCCTTTTTGGGAAACCTACTAATTTTGGAAACTTTCTAAAATTGGAAACTTCCTAAAATTGGAAACTTTCTAAATATAGAAATATCCTAAAATCCAAAACATGCAAATCTAGAAACTTCTAATTTAAGAAACTTTCTAATTTCAGATTTTTGAAAAACAGATTTAATTTAAAATTCATTTATATAAAATTAAATCTGAAGAAAAGACTCAAATAATTGGCCCAATTGTTTTAACTTCTTGGCCCGAGGCCCAAGAATTGGTCCATGTCCAAGACATAACCCAATTGCCCAATTAAATGACATAACCGGTCTGGTTCATTAAAATTGGTCTAACCAAAATTAATTACTACGATGACCACAATTGTCAACCGGTTATTTACTAAACCGGATTTTCTCAATTTATTTGGTCCAACCAAATCAAATTAGAAAACCACTGGTTTAGGCACTAAATCCAATTTTTCGACTTTGGATTTCTTATCCCGGTTTAACCAGAACTTAATAAATTTATTAAGTCTGTTTATTAAACCGTGACAATTAATTTTTAATCAGTTTTTTTTTAAAACCGAACCGAACCGATTGGTCACGAACCGATCACGGTCGTGACCTAGCTCCTCGATCACAATCGACCAGCCGCAAGCGTGCGATCCACGATCGGGACGGCCGAGCCTCACGCGATCGTGACGCGAGCTGGACGGGACGGGACTGCGTGATCGGACGAGCTCGGGTCGGTGGCTTCACGCGATCGCCGAGCGATCGGGACAGCCCGGGTCGAGACTCGGCTCTCGGTCACGCGGGACAGGCAGGACGCGATGCAAGCATCGATCCATACCATCGATCCGCGATCAATCTATGCGATCGGCTCGATCATGCATCCCGCGATCGACTCGACCACGCGACTCGATCCATCGATCGGTCCGTGCGTCTATTCGATCCGGACGTGCGGTTCGACCACACTCCGACGCAACCAATTCAATATAGATTGGATCATGCGATTTCTAGTTAGTTTAGGTTTTAATTCTTTGTTTCTTAAGTGTTTTCTCTTATCAGTAGATTGATTCAAAACACTTCTTAAACAATCCTAAACTTGATTCTAAACAAGAAAAACCTACAGAACCAATGGCTCTGATACCACTGAAGGATCGTTTAGTGTTAATCCTGATTCAATTCATCAGATTAATTGATCCTACTAAACATGCCAGATCTAGGTTCTCTTGCAGAATCATAAAGGATCTCACCTGTTACCTTGTTATGCAGCGGAAAGGGGAGGTACGGGTCAGAGATTAGCAGAACCACCAAAAGATAGCTCCTCCAAAGGCTCACACACGCACGCACAGGAAATTGGCTGCTAGACCGACTGGTGGGAGGCGCAGAGAGAGAGAGAGTTGGCGCAGGGAGGCTAAGAAAATTAGAGAACTTAGGTCAAGTTTTATTCATTAAAACTCCTTTTAGTTCTCATGGGCTTTTGGGCCCAATTCTCAGTTTGATTAAATCTCTTGGATTTAATCAGGCCATTTAGTCTCTCTAAGTACAGTAAATGCCTAGCACTTTTACCGTACTTCTGCTAAACCGTTCCTACACATTTTCCTGTTAGCTTAGGCGTGTGACCCATATGGGATCATATAATAAAGGCAATAAATCCAAGATTTATAGATCATGAGCGGACTCTAGCAAGCCATCATGACCCCCAGTATTATATGACTTATGTCTGATCATTGACATACTCTTACTTTCTAGAGACAGTACAGAGATTACTGGACATAATTCCAACAAACCGTCAGTTAATAGATAATACGCAAAATGGTCTTTAGAGCGATTCGAACACGCGAACTGGAATCCAGACCCTGGGCATCATACACCAGTCTGCCATTCTAAATTATTCGTGCATATATTGCAAAACAAGTTATATAACGTTAACGTTTTAGCACAAGCAAAAAGGCTTCGAGGAGCTTCGAACCCGCGACTTAAAACTTTACGAGAGTAACATGTACCACTCTGCCATTATAAAGTTACTTACGTAAATAAGGATAAGGGATTTATATATCTATCAGTAATCCGTCAGTAAAAAATACTGAGAGATTATTGACGGATCAGGGTTTCACATTTCTTTTTAAACGTTTTCCTCCTTTTAACCTCTCATTACACAAATAATTAATGCTACATAGTCGATTTAATGAGTTAGAAACTGTTTAGAACTCTTCTACCACAAAATATAAAGTTTTAAAAATATAGTGTTCATCATAACTATAACACTTATGTAAGTGTAATGTATATAAGAATCACTTTGTCATGAATATGTTAAAATATGGAAAAAATTAAGTAAAAGTATTAAATGAATATTTGAAGTATTATATAATCAAAAGATGTATAGAATACGTGTATGTTTCATTTAAGATCTTTTGAGTTGGATTTTGAAATTCTAAACCCTGAATTGTCAGTATTCCGTCAGTAATCCGTCAATATTTTTATTATCCGTCAGTAATCCGTCAATATTTTTATTATCCGTCAATAATCCGTCAGTAATTTTTTGCCCTCAGTAATCCGTCAGTTTTGCCCTCAGTAATCCATCAATAAAAAATGCCTCTAATTTTTTCTCCTCCCATACTTGAACCGTGGATGTGGTGTATACGTAAGGGACAGATAAAACCATCCCGCCTGTGTGTTTCAATTGTATCTTGTGACATTTTATTTTATATAATTGTGATTTGTTAGATATGTTAAAAAAAAATTAAAACAATTATTTAAAATAACACTTAATTTGGATTTTTATTTTTTTTATAATTTTGCCTTTTTAAAAATATTTATTCGGAATCTGAGGAATAATCAGAAGGAATTGAGCCTGAGTCATCATCGAATTCACCAGTCGACTCCTCTGATTTGGAATGGAGTGTTGCATCACCATATTGAGAAAAATCGACTACAAGATTAACTTCAAGTGATTGTTCAATTGGAGCTATACCACCACTTCCGCTTGGTTGTAATGGATCGTGATCAGAAACTCCATAGACTCTTCCTCTGGGATTGATTTTAGTAAATGTCATCCATGGGTCTTGCTTGTGTGTAATTCGAGGATATTTGATATAACAGACCTGCATGAAATAAATTAGCAACTAAATCCTTCAATAAAAATTTAATAACAGAAATTGCAACATTTGTGACAACATACCTGATCTGCTTGCGAAGCAAGGATGAATGGATCATATTTTTGAAGTCTCTTGCGTGAATGTATTGACGTTACTCCAAACTCGTCAATGTTGAGACCTTGGCCGAAGATAGGATTATACCAATCACATAAAAATAGCACACACCACATGCCTATCTTTCCCGGATATTTTACTTCAAGTATCTCCTTAAGAACACCATAGTAGACAACATCACCAGAAGTAGTAGAAACCCCGAAATCTGCTGTGGTCCTTGTAGAACCGTCTTTATGAACCTTAAAAGCATATCCTCTCGTGCAATATTTAGTGTTTGACTTTGTAACGTAGTTTGGCCCGTTGATTATGTCTACCAACCAATCGTCAAACTTGCGCCCGTATTGTTTAATTTCATCATTCACCTGAAATTACAAATATGTAACTATAAAGTTAAATATAAAACATCACAATAAATCCATTGAATTTTTACAAATTAAAAGTCATAAAATACTTACGTAAAATTCTAAGAAATTCGCTAATTCGTTCTGTTTGCGTTTTTCACGCTCGTCGTTGGTCAAATATGGATAATTTTTTTGTAGAATATCCATGTATTCCCTACATTAAAGCCATTTTTGGTTAGTACATTTAATATAAAATTATTAATTGGCATATGAATAAAACAACTAGAAATTACCTTTCATATTGAAGAACTTCGTCGCAGTTCGTGAGAATATACATGTGCAGGTGAGCGTGTTCTTGATGAGATAGTTGACGCTGATTTCCTTTTCCGCTTAAACGTCCAATTTGTTGGAAAATGTTTGGCACAACTACGTGGTAAAATGGTTTCTTGCCTCCATCGTCGTGTCGAGCTGGTCGCCGACTCTTTGTACGTACTTGCGTGGGAAAGTAATAACCAGCAAAGTTCGAGGTTTCTTCGTTAATGCTCTGTGCCACAATAGAACCCTCAACTTTGCTTAGGTTTTTCACCTTTTTTCCAGATGGAACATATAACGCTCAAAAGGATACATCCAACGATATTGTACCGGACCACCAAGTGCAGCTTCTCGGGGGAGATGAATAGGTAGATGCTCCATAACATCAAAAAAAGATGGTGGAAAAATCTTCTCTAGATTGCATAGGATCATGGGAATGTTTTCCTCCAAATTTCTAATACCATCAATGGTTAGCGATCTAGTACATAAATCCCGGAAAAATGCACTAACTCCTGCAATTGCTTTGTGGACATTTTTTGGAAGGAGATGAGAAAATGAAAATGGAAGAAGACGCTGCATCACAACATGACAATCATGACTCTTCATTCCAATAAACTTCCCTTCCTCAAGGTTAACACAATTACGCAAGTTTGATGCGTAACCATCAGAAAATTTAACCCATCGCATAATCCAATCAAAGAACTCTTGCTTCCCAAGTTCGTCTAACCAGTACACTGGAATTGGACATTTCCCATTCTTCTCAACATGAAGCTCACTACGACAACATATATCTGGCAAATCAAGTCTGGAATTCAAATTGTCTTTTGTCTTCCCTTGCACATTTAGAACAGTGTTCATGATGTTATCGAAAAAGTTCTTCTCAATATGCATGACATCAAGATTATGCCTTAGTAGATGGTCCTTCCAATACGGCAAATCCCAAAATATGCTTTTCTTGTGCCAGTTATGAGTAAACCCAGCTCCATAAACACTTACATGGCCATTACCACCACAATCTGGAGTACGTTCTGCGCCAAAATCTGATAGTAGCCCCAAAGTAGTCTCTCCATTTGTGTATGGAGGTGGAACATCGAACACTTTTCTCTTCTTTCTAAAAAGTGTGGTGTTTCTTCTATATGGATGATCATGCGGGAGAAATCGTCTATGACAATCAAACCAACAAGATTTGCGTCCGTTTTTCAACTGGAACGCATCAGTGTTATCTTCACAGTACGGACAAGAAAACTTTCCATGCGTTGTCCATCCATATAACATACTGATATACCATGGATTTTAGGGCTTTTAACCATGGTATATGTGTTATTTATCGAGTCTTTTACTACGTTTTAGAGTCTTTTCAGGTGTTTATTAGGTACAAGCACATTTGGAGCATATTTGGTGATTTTGGCACTTTCTGGAGCTAATTGGAGTATTTGGCCGAGAGATAGAGTTCACTGTCCGAAACAGAGAAAGGTGTCGATCGTTGCATACCTAGCATCGATCGATGCACCAGCGAGATGGGCCAAACGGCGGTTTAATGAAAAATGATGAAATTGCAATTCTGCACAGAAGTTCCTGATATTTACAAAGAAGCCCCAATTCGTGTTTTAGGTTATAAATCGAGTTTTTGAGCCATTGTTTAGGCTACGCTTTGATACGCTTTACTTTAGTTCTAATTTATTTTCAGAAAGCCTGAGGGGCTGATCCTGATCTCGAAAGAGACTTGATTTTGAACCCCAGTTCTTATTTGATTATATGATATTTGGTTTTCTACCTATGATATCTTCTGTCTCGATGAATATGTCTGAGTAGATCACCTGTTAGGTTGAAGGATTCTCACTAAGGATTTCAGAGAATTATAGTTTAATTAATCTGTAGAGATTCATATCTGCTAGTTCTTTATCTAAGTTGTTCTTAATGCTTAATCTGAAGTAGCTAATCAGAGTTATGATGTTAGGTTGATTAATTAAGCGGAAGTTGGTTAATTTAACTAGAAAGAATTTAGATAAGCAATTAAACTGTTCGCAAACGGAAGTTTGGTTCAGGTTAATTGTGAACATATCAAACTTGGAATTAATGCTAGTTTAATCTGTTAGTTCTCGCAAACGAAAGTTTGGTTTGCTGCACTTAGACTTAGAGAATTATCGCAAAGGAATTTGGTTAATTTTATATCAGTGTTTGAGTTCTAGAATAGTTATTGATTAGATCTATATAGATTGATTGCTTGCGATCCTGATTTCCTGAGAACTCCTGAAACCTAACGCTTCGCCTTCTTGCTTACAAACTCACTTGCTTTACTTTGCTATTTTGTTACTGTTTTCACATCTGCTTCGCTTAATTAAATCTGAACTACTATTAATCTATTGTGTGACTGAGAGTCCTCGTGGGATTCGATACCTTATATACTACGATTGCATTAACTGTGCACTTGCAGTAGAATAGGGAAAACTATACAATCTATCATGTTTTTGGCGCCGTTGCCGGGGACTCTTTGAGTTCACCTATAGATTTATTATTAGGATTTAGACTAAGCATCCTTTTTAATTTTCCTGTTTACTCACGTTTTTGATTTTTCGATTCGCAGAGATTCGCACTGCATCGATCGTTGCCACCTTGCATCGATCGACACAAGGCGAGAACAGCGATGCTGAGATCTGAGACGTTCAATAGGTTCCGCGCCATGGAACCTGTGATTTTGATTCGCGGTGAAAACGGCGTTCTACGAGACCAAGAGGGTCATATATGCAACGCAAAAGGTCAGAAAATAGATGGGGAAGGAAACCCCATCTTACCAGATTACCATGTATTGGTTGGGCAAGTAGCTGAGATGCAGAGTAAGATAGATGACATCCACGACATTTTACTTTGGGAGAGACAGTTCCGAGCAGAGGCAGAAACCGATAAATTTGCAGTGGTACACTATATGGCTGGAGCCAACTCTTATGGACATACATTGGGACATCAGCAGAGACAAGGTTCTAGGCATGCTCAAGGATCAAGAGACCATAACTATACTTCCTATCTGGCACCTTCTGCGCAAAGGAGCAAACTAGAGATGATGATAGAACAATCAATTGAAAAGCAACAGCAGAACACAGCTTCTTTCAGCTCGAAGCTAGAGAACCTGTACACTAATTTGAATGAGAAATTTGAATCCTTGAGCACTCGTATGAAGCAGCTGGACACACAGATGGATCATGGATCAAGTCTAGCAGTTAAGGCTGTGGAATTTGTGGAAGACAGAGGGGGATTTGATGTTGAATTACCTGAGTTTGAAAGCTTCGATGCACCTGACTCAACAGAGATTGACATGGATCTCTTGACTTGGATAGTTCAGATTGAAGTGGGACCAAGCCAAGAAGAGAAATTTGAGTCTGAGATGGCTGGAATGGACCAAGAAGCGGATAGACCAGAGACTGTAGTTGAAACACGAGCTGAGACGACAGCATCGATCAAGGCATCACAAGCATCGATCGTTGCACCCCGAAAGGAACCAGTTTCGCTCATATCTCAAGGACCTGCTAAGGAAAGAACCTATAAACCTCCATTACCATTCCCGAAAGCTCCCGTTAAGCCCGAAGATGTGGTTCAGTGCACAGTGGTGGTTGACAAGAAGATGGTGGTTCCACAAGAGCCTATTCTAACATCTTCAAGGCCTAAAACCACTCATAAACAGAAGGCTCCGAACATCAAATCTTTGCCAAAGGTAAAGCATAAATCCTCTAAGTTTAAACCTCCTGACTCCACTGTTTTGAATGCAGGAAAGAGCGTTAAAACACCCAAGTGTCAATCTCACCCTACATTCCTCCCGACGTTCCTTGGACGACATCATGCTGCTACTGCTTACACACCACCATGGATGATAAGGCATTCACAGAGACACTCAAAGTCTCTGTTGAAACCTCCATGAGTCTGACCCCTTTCCAAAAAAGTCAAGCTAATGACTTGAAACAAGCGCTGAGTGGGAGGCAACCCACTGTTAGGTTTAATTATTTTTCTTTTTCATTTTTGGTGTTTTTCTTAGGATTTCACGTTTTTATTTGTTTTTTGTTAGTTTTTAGATACAGAACACAAGTCCAGAGATGTGTGACGATCGTTGCTCACATGTGCAACGGTCGTTGCAATTGGTTTAAATCGAAAATTAAGGTACGTTGAGCTAAACCGGAATCAATCTGGTTCAACCAGCATCGATCGTTGCCCCTAAAGCAACGATCGTTGCACCCACGACCAGGTAAGTTACCTTAAACCCTATTTTCTCTTCTTCTTCTCCATTTCTTTTGGTCGACACACCGAGAACCTCCACCCAAAAATCATCATTTTCTTCATCAAATTTCTTGTTTCCAAGTGCTATTTGCTTATTTTTACGCTCCCAATCCATTTCCCCAAACCATATCTCAAGAAATCAAGGTAATGTTCTTCAATTTTCGAATTTTCGGATTGGATTTTTAGGGTTTTAGGGTTGTTGATTTTTGGACCAAAAACTGATGATGCATGCGTAATTAGAACGATTTAGGGTGATGGATGATGATTTTGAACTGATTTGAGACAATGTGGCTTGGATTGGACTGATTTTTGATGATTTGTTTGCGGCAAAATCGCCCTGCAACGGTCGTTGCTTTGCGATTTTGGGAAATGTTCGATACAACGAAATCGCCTTGCAACGATCGATGCCTTAGATGCAACGGTCGATGCTTCGCGATTTCACAGTGAAATTTTGCCGAGACTTATAAATGTTTGAACTCTGTTTTTGCAGATGGCGTCTCAAAGGCAACCCCGCAAGAAGCGAGCCACAGCTTCCACAGCAACGAGACACTACACCCCACCGCCTCAATGGTTCAGCAGAGAGTCAGAGGCACCCGCACCATACAATAGATACGGGCCGCCGGTTGCTTTACCTTGGCCCAGAGAGGATGCCACACCGATTCAGACAACCAGACAGTGGCCAGAGGACCTTATACGCTTCTTCAAGTCTGCTGACTTCACCGAGCGGCCATTGCTCAGTCGATGGGACGAGTATGACTCGCTTCTCTACAGTGGTTGGTGTGGGATGATCATCAAGCCGAACAAGTTCGCAGACTACTCCACCTGCAGGATTTTGGGGATCGATGAGCAGGTACTCGCTGTATGTAGAGGCATTGGTCTAGGGACAATGCCGATGCGACATTATGATCTTTATCCTGAGCTGGTCAGGCAGCTATTGGCCACTTGCAGAGTGGTTTACTCGGATCCCGACCACAGGAGCGCTACAGTGGGGGCATTCACCTTCATGAGTTGGGGAGTCAGGTATCGGATTCCTCTACTTGATCTCTGCAGGATCTACGGGTTCAGTACTGAGCCGAGGCGCATAGCCATGCCACTCGAGTGGGATCCGGTGGAGGCTCGCACATTCTGGGAGAGTATTGGTAGCGGTCGATATAACTCCAGGACCACACCAGTAGTGCAGATGAGACATCCGGTGCTGCGATATGTCTCGCGTATCTTGTGCTGGAGCTTACTTTGCAAGTTTAAGGCCAACAAGATGCGCAAACTTGAGATGGAGTTGCTGTTTATGGGGCTGAGAGATCAGTTTAGAGGTTCTGGCGTGAGAGATCCGACTGCGGGTCTCAACTTGGGAGCTATTTTCGCGCAGCATTTAGTTGATCTGCAGCTGAAGCCGTTTGATGGAGCTGGTACTGAGACGGTAGGGAGTTTACTTACTCCCATTTTTGAGTATTGTGGGATTCCTCTTCATGGCACAGAGCGTGATACAGCTCGGGAGTTCCTGGATCTCAGCCATTTGCAGAGCGTTACCTGGCTCAAGGAGGGGCGCATTTGGGTTTACACTGATCCGACCACTGGGAGGACTGGTATAGAGCTTCCTGCTGCCAGATGGACACAGATTGACACATTAGAGGCACTGAGATTTCAGCCTCCTGAGTCTGCGCAGCGTGGGATTCCGACTATGGCTCATCCGCTGGGAGAGCCTTCCTCACGAGCTTCGACTTCTTCTGCCCCTGCTCCTGCGCCCGCGCCAGCCCCAGTCGACATTGTGGGTCCCTTTCCAGAGCCTGCGATGCCTTACGGTGCATATTCTGAGGCAGAGTGGAGAGAGAGATCAGATGGTATGTTTCGAGTTCTTTGGAACTTCGTGCGTACTTGCAGCTGCAGGAGGCCACCACAGATCCATCAGCCCGTACCTGACCGACGTCGTCGACAGCGATCTCCGACTGATACTGATCCCGCACCCGAGGCAGCCGATGACGATGCACTGTATGGTGGGATAGACGATGAGAGCGAGTGAGAGTAGTCTCCATACTTTCGGTTCTGTATTCTGACTTTTTCTTTTCTTTTGCACTTTTCTTCTTTTGATTTTTAGGATTCTACTATGTTTGGACAAATCCCATCTTGTTCCATCACTATGAACTACACACTTTATAATACACCCAACCAAGGTCCTTATAGCTCCCAGTTACGAAACAGCGTTAGACAATGATCAAAGCGCATCAATCCATGTGCAGCCACATGCATGCAAACTCAGGTCTAAGGACTATACTCTATAGTCGTAAATGAGAACTTTTTATGACACAGATATCAATATCTTGTAGAGTTCTCATCAGCGGGCCATGTCCGGTCATATGCTCCCCTACATATACCTATGTGTTGACTTTGATGCCGCGCATCCATGACCCATGAAACTTGGTCATAAGTCTCAACACACTCTAGTCTCAAGTGGTTGTTGGTGTTCCAATTTCAACAACCTTCGATTATGGACACTATGATTTATGTCATTTCGTTAAATATGGGGTTTCATGATCAAGTCTTTCTCATGTACTTCGATGGCCCATATATAATGACATGAATCATTTTGGAACGATTATTTTATATCACAGTTAAAATAATCCAGAAATAAAATTTCATTAACATTAAAATGTTTACATGAACCAATCAAAATAACTAAAATAAAGCCCTCACAACTCCCACTCAAAAAAGAGATTACATTTGAATATCTCTAATTCCTACAGCAGCAGTATGCAACTCGTGCTTAGGTTTCGGGAGTGGCTTTGTCAACGGGTCAGCCACGTTCTCATCAGTGGGAACTCTGCTGACCATCACTTCACCTCTATTCACTATATAACGAATCAGGTGATACCTTCTCATAATATGTTTTGATTTCTGATGATGTCTCGGTTCCTTAGCTTGAGCAATTGCACCATTGTTGTCACAATACAGTGTTAGAGGCTCAGTGGCATTTGGGAATACACCGAGTTCAATCATGAAGTTCCTAATCCAAACTCCTTCCTTCGCAGCTTCTGAAGCAGCGATGTATTCAGCTTCAGTTGTGGAATCTGCCACGGTGCTCTGCTTGGAGCTCTTCCAACTTACTGCACCGCCATTCAGACAGAAGATGTAACCAGACTGTGACCGGAAATCATCTTTATCTGTCTGAAAACTTGCATCCGTGAATCCACTCATTTCAAGCACTTCACTTCCTCCGTAAACCAAGAACTTATCCTTAGTATTCCTCAAATACTTCAGGATATTCTTTACGGCAATCCAGTGATTCTCACCTGGATTAGACTGGTACCTACTCGTCATGCTTAGTGCATAAGCAACATCAGGACGAGTACAGATCATGGCATACATGACAGATCCTATAGCCGAAGCATAAGGAATCCTACTCATGCGCTTAAGCTCATCAGGTGTTGTAGGACACTGAGTCTTGCTTAGTGTAGCACCATGTATCATTGGCGTGAATCCCTTCTTGGATTTATCCATTCCGAATCGATGCAGGACTTTGTCTATATAAGAATCTTGACAAAGTCCAATCAGCCTTTTAGATCTGTCTCTAAAGATTCGGATTCCAAGAACATACGCGACTTCACCCATGTCCTTCATGGAAAAACAACTTCCCAGCCAGTCTTTAACAGACTTCAGCATTGGAATATCATTTCCAAGAAGCAATATGTCATCGACATATAGGATAAGAAACGCCACTTTGCTCCCACTAGTTTTCTTATACACACATTGTTCTTCCTTGTTTCTTATGAAGTCAAAATTCTTTATTGCCTCATCAAAACGAAGATTCCAACTCCTGGATGCTTGCTTCAATCCATAAATGGATTTATGAAGTTTGCATACTTTCCCAGCATTCTTAGGATCAATGTAACCGTCAGGCTGTGTCATATACACATCCTCCTCCAAGATTCCATTCAGGAAGGCGGTTTTCACATCCATCTGCCAAATCTCATAATAAAATAATAAGCGGCAGTTGCTAGGAGAATCCGAATTGATTTCATCATGGCCACTGGTGAATAGGTTTCATCATAGTCTATACCATGAATTTGCTTGAAACCTTTTGCCACCAACCTGGCCTTGTAAATCTGGACATTTGCATCCATGTCAATCTTCTTCTTGAAGATCCATTTACACTCGATGGCTTTAGCACCAGCGGGTAAGTCAACCAGTGAAAACACTCGGTTGACAGACATGGAGTCCATCTCGGATTCAGTGGCTTCACGCCACTTTAAGGAGTCAGGGCCTATCATGGCTTCTGCAAAGTTCGAGGGTTCATCACCGTCAATGATCAAAAGATCATGGCAATTAGTCACGAGGAATCCCTGATATCTATCGGGTTCGTGACGGATCCTTCCGGATCTTCGAACTTCAGGTACTACAGGTTCAGGTTCTACTACAACTTCATGTAATTCATCCTGCTGTTCTTCCTCATTAGGTTGAACAGGTTCCTGTCCTTCTTGAATTTCATCAAGTTGTACCTTACTCCCACTATCTTTCTTAGAGAGAAATTCCCTCTCAAGAAAAGTACAATCCCGAGCAACAAAGATCTTGTTCTCGGATCGCAGATAGAAGTAATAAGCCTTGGTATCCCTAGGATAACCAATGAAGTAGCACTTGTCAGATTTTGGTGTAAGCTTGTCTGAGATTAATCTTTTGACATAGGCTTCACAACCCCAAATTCTGAGAAAAGACATTACTGGAGCCTTTCCAGTCCATAACTCATATGGTGTCTTTGCTACTGCTTTTGATGGCACTCTGTTCAGTGTGAACGTTGCGGTCAGCAAAGCATATCCCCAAAGGGATATAGGAAGGTCTGTGTGACTCATCATGGATCGGACCATATCTAACAATGTCCGATTCCTTCTCTCAGACACACCATTCCACTGAGGTGTTCCAGGAGGTGTGAGTTGGGAGATGATCCCACACTCACTCAGATGATCACGGAATTCCTGGCTCAAATATTCTCCTCCTCGGTCCGACCGAAGAGCCTTAATACTTTTACCAAGCTGGTTCTGTACTTCATTCTGGAATTCTTTGAACTTCTCAAAGGTTTCCGACTTATGTTTCATCAAGTAGACATATCCATATCTACTGAAATCATCAGTGAATGTAATGAAGTACTGATAGTTTCCTCTAGCATTTGTGGACATTGGGCCACACACGTCAGTATGTATCAGGTCCAATAGTTCACTGGCCCTTTCTGTGGGTTTATTAAAAGGGGCCCGTGTCATTTTGCCCATTAGGCAAGATTCGCATTGCTCACAAGACTCAAAGTCAAATGAGCCCAAGAGTCCATTTGAATGGAGCCTCTTGACGCGTTTCTCACTAATGTGCCCCAAACGACAATGCCAGAGAAACGTTTCATTTTCTTCGTTAGATTTGAACCGTTTTGTATTAATGTTATATACTGGAGTAGATTGATCCAGCATGTACAGCCCATTAATAAGAGGGGCACAGTCATAGAACATATCATTGAGATTAAAGGAACACAATTTATTCTTAATAGAAAAATCAAATCCTTGTAAATCCAATAATGAAACTGAAATGATATTTCTGCTTATAGCAGGTACAAAATAACAATTCTCAAGTTCTAAAATCAATCCAGAAGGTAAAGACAACAAGTAAGTGCCAACGGCCAGTGCTGGAACCTTCGCTCCATTGCCAACCCGCAACTCTACTTGCCCTTGCTTCAACCTTCTACTGTTGCTGAGCGCCTGCATATTAGTACAAATATGAGCCCCACATCCAGTATCTAATACCCAAGTGGTATTATCAGAAGTAGTAGTATTTACTTCAATAACAAAAATACCTGAAGCAGTAGTCGCCAAGGACTTCTTCTTCTCCTTCAGACTTTCCTGGTATTTCTTACAGTCCCTGCGATAATGCCCTGCCTCTTTGCAAAAGTGGCAGATATCAGAAGGCCCAGCTTTAGACACGGGCTTGGGTTTGGCCTTTTCGTTGTGGACTGCCTTGCCCTTTCCCTTGTCTGCAGAGGATTTCTTGAAACCCTTGCCCTTCCGCACCATGAGTACAGACGGCTCCTTGGCCTTCTTCAGATTAGGTTCTGCAGTCTTGAGCATACCATGTAGCTCAGGCAAAGTCTTTGTCAACCCATACATATTAGTTCAAGATGAACTGGTCATATGCAGGAGTAAGAGACTGCAGAACGATATCACAAGCAAGCTCTTGGCTTATAGGACAGTCGAGTCTAGTCAAATGATCGAGATAACCCATCATTTTCAGAACATGTGGACTCACTGCTGCATCCTTAGCCATTTTACAGTCCAAGAGATTCTTTACAGTTTGGAATCTCTCTGTACGAGCCTGCTCCTGAAACAACGCTTTCAGGTTTGCCATCTGTTCCATGGGACAAGTCAGGCCTTCCCACTGCATCTGCAGATCGGGAGCCATTGTCGCCAACATTAGGCAAACCACGTCATTAGCATCTGAAGAATGCGTATCCCAAGCATTCTTCACAGCTTGCGAGGCATTATTCGCAGGTCTAGGGGGGAGAACTCTTTCAAGGACATAAGCATTCTTCTCCTGCCTTAGCACAAGTCTCAGGTTCCTGGACCAGTTCAGGAAGTTTGATCCGTTCAGTTTGTCCTTCTCAAGGGCAGACCGGATCGAGAAAGTGTTTTGTGTTGTTGTGCTTGACATAGCTGAAATTATGAGACAATAGAGTTTTAGTTATTTAGTTCATAAAAGAGTAATCTTAATAACTTATAAGAAAACTCGCATTGCATTCAAAATTTCTTTGTTTAACCTCATAAGAATGCAATGATTCCGAGACCCATGTTCAACTAAAACCAAAGTGGGCCACTGGCCGTCACCCAGAATTAGCTTTACTTGGTAAGCATACACACAGCTAGTTATATCCATATAACTCTCGGTTGTGGATTGGGCCCAAGGCCCAATTCACCAGATGTCTCAAGGCCCGGGACTCCCGATGGCCCAGTCAAGGAAACCAATCTCTTACAGCCAAATAATCACTAAAGTCTGGGACTCCCAATGAAATTAGTGACTATATACTACTTTACTTACGCAAAAACAGACACCTCACACTGTAAGCCATATCTGTAATTGAATAAGCGTTAAGTAGCTGACAAGATTGGGCAAGACATCCAAGATTAGTATTTTGGGAAACTTACTTATTTTAAAAACTTTCTAAATCTAGAAACATGCTAAAAATAGAAACTTCTAATTTAATGTTTTATTAAAGTTTTTCGGTTGGGTCACAAATTATAGGCCCAATTCTTGGCCCAAGACCACAGAATTCCAATTGGCCCAATAATTTGACATAACCGAGTCGGTTCATTAATTCTGGTCCAAGACCAAATTAACTACTAAATCCAACTGGTTATACTAAACCAGACCAGCTCTAAATTATTTGGTCCAATCAAATCAAACTTAGACCAGCCTTCGGTTTAGGTTGAAATTCAATTTTTGAATTTAAATCCGGTTTAACCAGAAATTAAATAATACCAATTGTATTAAATAATTTCCAGAAAACCGCGATTTGGTTAACCGCTTGAACCACCAATTAAATTGGATCGGTTCGGTTAAGTCCAAAAATCGGGAAGAAACGCCTTGCGTTTTAGCCAATTTTGACCTAACTTGCGGGTTAAGCTAAAGCTAACAATGAAACACAATCGGTTTGATCGGTTCATTGTCGCGGGTTAGGGAAGGACGAACCGCAAAGCTCGGCTGAACCGATTGGCTACTCGCGGAACGTATGCCTCGCCAGCCGGATCACGCATCGCCGGATCGAGAAGACGAGCCAAACTCGCTTTCGGGACCTCGCGCGATACGATCGGGACAGGCGCATGCGGGACGACGACGAGAAGCTGATCGGGACGTATCGATTCGCGCCAGTTACGCGATCGATCCCGCATCAGCTCGTTGCGATCGGGTCATCGGGACAGCGAGAAGCAATCGATCCGATCGATATCGATTCGCGATCGCATTGCTCACGCTCCCTCGTCGATCGATACTCGCGTCCAAGTCGGTCGATCCATGATCGTCTCGGCTAATTTGTTGGAATTGTGTCCAGTAATCTCGGTACTGTCTCTAGAAAGTAAGAGTATGTCAATGATCAGACATAAGTCATATAATACTGGGGGTCATGATGGCTTGCTAGAGTCCGCTCATGATCTATAAGTCTCGGACTTATTGCCTTTATTATATGATCCCATATGGGTCACACGCCTAAGCTAACAGGAAAATGTGCAGGAATGGTTAGGCAGAAGTACGGTAAAAGTGCTAGGCATTTACTGTACTTGGAGAGAGATTAATGGGTCTGATTAAATCCAAGGGATTTAATCAGATTAGTATTTGGGCCCAAAAGCCCATAAGGAATCAGACATAAGCTTTATAAATAAAGCTTAAGTCTGAAACCCTAAGAACCTAAGCCTCCCTGCGCCACCCTCTCTCCTCTCTGTGATTTCCTCACCCTGGTCTAGCAGCCTCTTCCTGCTTGGTGTGCGTGTGTGAACCTCTGGAGAAGCTATCACTTGGTGGCTTTGCTGATCTCAAACATACTTTCTCTTTCCGCTGCATAAACAGGTATAAGGTGAGATCTGATAATGTTTCTATTCAAGAGAACCTAGATCTGTAAGTTTAGGATGATCTGAATCTGTGAATTACATCAGGATCAACTAAACGAATTCCTACAGTGGTATCAGAGCCATTGGTTCTTAGGATTTCTTGTTTTAGATTCATGTTTAGGTTGTTTAATTTTGTTTAGAAGTGTTTTGAATCAATTACTGATAAGATAAAACACTTAAGAAACTTAATTTGAAACCTAAACACATTAATCAGATCGCAAAACATGCTATATGACATGTTTTTGTGATCGGCCGATGGCTTGAATGCATGGATCGATCTTGGATCGATCGCATGATCAGCCGATCGACCGTGTGCGTGGAATGGCCGATCGCTTGCAATGAGAGGATGAGCAAGCGATCATGAGGAACGATCGTGAGGCACGGTATCGGGCGAGTTGATCGCATGGATCGATCATCGTGATCGACAGCATGGATCACGCCGCGTCCGGTTGCCTCGTCGACGATGCGGCGTGATCCATGTGATCACGCCAAGACTCGGCAACTCTCGGTCATTCCCGTCCCGACCATGAGCCAAGCTCATCCCGACCGTGAGGTTTGCGGCTGCCACGATCATGAACGATCAAGGTTTGCGGCCGTGACCTAATTGGCTCGTTTAAGGATTGTGTCTTCGGTTCGGTTTAAAATTTTAATTAAAATTGATTCGTTCTGGTTTAATAAACAGATTTTAATAATTTTATTAAATCTGGTTAAACCAGGATAAGAAATCCAATGTCGAAAGAAATATTGGATTTAGTGCCTAAACCAGGAATTTCTAATTTGATTTGGTTGGACCAAATAAATTGAGAAAATCCGGTTTAGTAAATAACCGGTTGACAATTGTGGTCATCGTAGTAATTAAAATTTGGTTAGACCAATTTTAATGAACCAGACCGGTTATGTCATTTAATTGGACAATTGGGTCATGTCCTGGACATGGATCAATTCTTGGGCCTCGGGCCAAGAAGTTAAAACAATTGGGCCAATTATTTGAGTCTTTCTTCAGATAAATTTAAAATTTATTTTATAATATTATAAAGTCGATTTTAAATTAAAGTTTCCGAAATTTTGAAATTAGAAAGTTTCTTAAAATAGAAGTTTCTGAATTTGCGGGTTTTGGATTTTAAAGAAATTTCTAAAGTTAGAAAGTTTCCGGTTTTAGAAAGTTTCCAATTTTAGAAAGTTTCCAAAATAGTAGGTTTCCAAAAATAGAAAGTTTCCCGAAATAGTAATCTTCTATTTTGGGAATGAATTTTAATAAACCTACGAACCTCAAATAATATCAAGCGTTGGATGTCTTGTCCAGGCTATGTCAGCTGTCAAAGCCCATTCAATTGCATTCATGGCCTTACAGTGTGAGGATGTCTGCTTTTGCGTGGGTAAGACGGTTTGTGATTCATAAATGTCATTGGGAGTCCCAGACATTAATGATTACATGACTGTATAGTCTGGTTTTCTTGACTAGGCCATCGGGAGTCCCGGGCCTTGAGACATCAGAGTGGATTGGGCCTCGGGCCCAGATTCACAACCAAGAGTTATATCACGGATATAATTAGCCGATATAGGGCTTACCGATATAAGCTAAGGTTGGGTGACGGCCAGTGGCCCACTTTAATCTTAGTTATATGTGGATCTTGGAATCATTATATTCTATTGAGGGTAACTGATGTTATTGAATATAATGCGTGATTAATCATATTGAACATATTAACTAAAATCCTTTTATCTTAAATTTCAGTTATGACTAGCACAAACAATCAAAAACACTTTCTCGATCCGGTCTATCCTTGGGATGGACAAGCTGAACGGATCAAATTTCTTGACTTGGTCGCGGAACCTGAGGCTAGTCCTCAGACAGGAGAGAAAGGACTATGTTCTTGAGAGAGCTCTCCCCGTGAGAATCGGGTCCAATGCTTCTCATGCAGTATATGATGCTTGGAATAAGCATTATAATGATGTGGTAGATGTGCGTGGTCTGATATTGGCTACCATGGACTCAGACTTGCGGAAGCAATATGAGAACATGGAGTCGCCAATAGAGATGATCAGCAGCCTGAAATTAAAAATTTCAGGAGCAGATAAGAGTGGAGAGATACCAGTTGGTTAAATCTCTCACTAGCTGCAAGCTACCAAATGATCATCCAGTAAGTCCTCATGTCAGCAAAATGATGGGTTACATTGATAACCTGAGGAAACTGGATTATCCAGTTAGCCAAGAGATGGCAACTGAAATCATTCTGCAGTCACTGCCGTCAAGCTATGATAAGTTCAGAAAGAACTATATCAAGAAAGGCTTAACGAAGACGCTGACTGAACTGCATGATATGCTCAAGACAGTTGAGCCAAACGTGAAGAGTACCCTGTACAATCTCATGAATGAGAAGGGTAGGTTTACAAACCTAATGCTGACAAGGGTGAAGACAAAGTTGTCCAGATTTTGAATCATGGCAAGCGTGTGTCTTCTGAGCCCGAGTCAGATACCTCTTACGTTGGTAAGTGCTGCTACTGTAAGGAGACAGGGCATTGGAAGAGAGATTGCATTAAATTCATGGAAGATGATGAGGAGTTAAAGTCGATGTATGCGACTACTTCCTCAGGTATTCATGTTATTACTTCAAGTTCTACCTTAAAGGTATTGGATACTGGTTGTGGCACTGATATTCGTGATAATATGCAGAGCCTGAACAACAGTAGAACGTTGAAGGAAGGGCAAGTGAAACTACATGTCTGGAAGGAGCTTGGGATGCTGCCTCAGCCGTAGGGTTTTTCACTTATAGATCCTTTGAGGCTTGGTTTTGTATTAAGTAATTGCTACAATGTACCTGCTTTAAGCAGAGTTGTCTTTCATTTTCTTGTAAGAATTTGAATGTTTTTTTCATTTTGATAAAAGACAAGTTTTGTTCTTTTGATCTTAATGAAATATTAATTGTAGCACCCTATTCATGGAATGGGTTTTATATCTTAAACCAAAGAGTGCCTAAATGTAACATAAATACCGAATTGGTTTAAATCTGATGAATTAAACCTGATTTTTCTTGGCAAAAGTCTTGGTCACATAGAGTAATTCGGATTCAGAAATCCCATAGTCATGGACGTTTGGGCTCATTTGATAAAATATCTTATGAGACTTGAATTCTGTTTACTAGACCAAAAGGTAAAGGGCCTATCTTAGCCGAGCTAGAGAAAAGCCCAAAGGCTTATTGGACCTGGAATATACTCATGTATGTGGCCCAATGAGCAGTAATGCCAGAGAAAATCTCCTGTACTTCATTGTCTCTACTGATTACTTCAGTGAGTGTGACTGTGTTCATTTGATGAGACACAAGTCGGAATTCTTTGACATGGTCAAAAGAGTTCCAGAATGAAGTATAGGATCTGAATGACAAAAGTATTAAGACTCTGGATTAAATCACGAGTGAGAATACTTAAGTCATTGATTGTGTGATCATCTTAATGAGTGTGAAATCGATTCACAGCTCAATTCTCCTGAAAACCTTGAGGTGTTTTCTGTGAGAAAGAATCAGATCTTATTAAGAAATGATTAATGATGAGTCACACGAATCTTCCATGATATTATTTAAGAATAACGCTCTAAAATATCTAAGTTTACGCTGAAATGGTTCCACAAATATCAGTTGAAAGACACCACGTTAATGTGGATTGGAATCGATCCAAATTTGTCTTTACTGAGTATTTGTAGTTGTGCTACTTCGCTGGTTGTCCTAGAGAAACTAAGGCTTGTTACTTTTACGTCCAATCTGTTTTCTAAGAAGGGAAGTTATTTTCCAAGAAGAACAGTGGGAGTAAAAGCATAACTCGAAGTTTTTCTAAGGGAAACCAAGGCTCGGTACATTTTACGACCATTCTGTTTTCTAAGAAAGGAAATTACTTTCCAAGAAGAACAGTGGGAGTAAAAGTACAACTCGAAGAAATTCGAGAAATACAGGAGGCTGCTTTACCTATTGAGGGAGAGCAGCGGAAGGATTTACAGATTTCTGTAGAATCTACACCTGTGGAGCCTGAAGATCGCAGATATGAATGAATCAGTTACTAATCAGAGAGTGATTTCTCGTCATTAGTTGAACCTGATAATCATTGAAAGTTCGCATGATCTGATGATCATTGAAAGCGACGAATCTGCGAAATTCAAAGAAGCGAAAGTAAGCCCGGACTCCGAAAAAATTACATTTTATGTAAGCTAGCTTCATCGATCCATTCATGGATGGAAGCAAACATATCGGAGTTGGAATCTTCGTTCTGTTGAAATAGTCAAGGTTTTGACTTGAACAGGAACGAAGCGAAACTGTGTGTTTACTAATAGATAAGTGGGAGCGATATTGCATTTCTCATAGTGTATGTCGATGACATACTGATTCTCGGATATAACGTCCCAACGCTGCAGTCGGAAAAGGACTAGCTTGGGAGTTGGTTTAATGATTGACATGGGTAAAGCCACGTAGTTCTTGGATTTTGGATCTAAAGATAGAGATCCAAAAGAGCTGGTAGGACAAAGTCAGGATTCTTAAAATTGACAAAGTCCTACACTTTTTGAGCAATCCAAGAAGGGTTTTATGCCAATGTCACATGGCATTAAGTTAAGCAAGATACAGTATCCTACGATAACTGCTGAGCTTAAATACATGGATAAGATTCCATATGCGTCGGCAATTGGATCTATCATGTATGCCATGAAACATACTTGTTTGATGTTGCTTTAATGTTAAGCAAGACAAATAAAGACCAGTCAAATCCAGCAATGAATCGAGTTTCCTAAAGTATGTCCTAAAGTATTTAAGGAATACTAAGGATAAGTTCTTGATTTACGGAGAAAGTGAGGTGCTATAAGTCGATAGAGTCTGAAAGGCAAGTTTCCAATAGACAAAGATGATTTCCGATCACAGTCCGGTTATATCTTGTGTCTATCTGGCAGTGCAAGGCACTGTTGCAGACTCAATGACTTAAGCTGAACATTTCGCAGCTTGGGAAGTGGCGAAAGAGGTTGTTTGGAAAGAAGAGTTCGTCACTGAACTTGATGTGGTTCCCAGCATAGATGAGACTAGCTGCACATCAGAGGTCCAAACACCTTGAGGATAGGTATAACCTACTCCGTAAGATAAATGACAGAGATGTTAAGTAGATCAGCAAGTTTCAACGAATGAGAACGTTGCTAATCTATTAACGAAGCCACTCCTTAGGCCTAAGCACGAGTCTCGGACTGTTGCTGTAGGATAAGTGAAATTAAGATGTAGTCTTAATTTCAGTGGGAGTTATTAAAGGGCTTTATTTAGTTATTGGATATGTTCTTGAAACAACATTTAAGATGTTTAATGAAATTATTATTTCAAGATTATTTTAACTGTGATGAAATAATCGTTCCAAAGTGATATAAACCATTTTATAGGTCATCGAAGTAAATGACTTGATCTTGAGTCATCGAAGTCATTTAGCTTGATCATGAGACCCTATATTTGATAAATGTTTTATATCACCCTGTCCCTAGTCGAAGGTTGTTGAAATTGGAACACCAACAACCATGTGAGACTGGATTGGTACGTGACTTATGACAAAGTCTCAGTGTGTCATAGATGCGCGGCATCAAAGTCAGTACATAGGTGTATGTTTGGGAACATACGACCGGACAAGACCCGCTTATAAGAACTCTTCAGGATATTTATATCTGTGTCATAAGAGATTCTTACTACGACTATAGAGTATAGTCCTTAGACCTGAGTTCGCATGCATGTGACTGCACATGGACTGATGTACTTTGATCATTGTCTAACGCTGTCGTTCTGCGATAGTTATAAGGACCTTGTTTGGGTACATTGTGAAATGAGTAGTTTACAGTGATGGAACAAGACGGGATTTGTCCCTCCAATATAAATGGAGTGAATATCTCTAGGCCAATCGGAGATTTGAATATTGGAAAATGCATGGCCATGCTCAAACGGACTGTCCCGAGTCGTTTGGATTGTCAGTATCAAATCAGAGTCCGATGAACAAGATTAGGCTTTATAAGGATGACACTAATCTTGCCTTATGACTAATCGAGATATTGTGACAAAAGGATTATGAATACAGAGATTCCAGTACAAGTGGGAGATTGTTGGAATTGTGTCCAGTAATCTCGGTACTGTCTCTAGAAAGTAAGAGTATGTCAATGATCAGACATAAGTCATATAATACTGGGGGTCATGATGGCTTGCTAGAGTCCGCTCATGATCTATAAGTCTCGGACTTATTGCCTTTATTATATGATCCCATATGGGTCACACGCCTAAGCTAACAGGAAAATGTGCAGGAATGGTTAGGCAGAAGTACGGTAAAAGTGCTAGGCATTTACTGTACTTGGAGAGAGATTAATGGGTCTGATTAAATCCAAGGGATTTAATCAGATTAGTATTTGGGCCCAAAAGCCCATAAGGAATCAGACATAAGCTTTATAAATAAAGCTTAAGTCTGAAACCCTAAGAACCTAAGCCTCCCTGCGCCACCCTCTCTCCTCTCTGTGATTTCCTCACCCTGGTCTAGCAGCCTCTTCCTGCTTGGTGTGCGTGTGTGAACCTCTGGAGAAGCTATCACTTGGTGGCTTTGCTGATCTCAAACATACTTTCTCTTTCCGCTGCATAAACAGGTATAAGGTGAGATCTGATAATGTTTCTATTCAAGAGAACCTAGATCTGTAAGTTTAGGATGATCTGAATCTGTGAATTACATCAGGATCAACTAAACGAATTCCTACATAATTCGCATACCGATGGGATTCGGTTCATGCGATTTACATATTAGGTTTTTAAAGTTTTCTAATCAAATTTCTTAACACAAATTCGATTCTAAACATTTAAAACAACCTAAATATGATCCAAACAGCAAAAACCTAACGACCTATGCTCTGATACCACTGAAGGATTATGTTTGTTCATAGGTTTAATTATCAGATTACAACCTATCTCATAATCAACTAGGATCTAGGTGATTTGCAGTTGAATCATAAACAGATCGAGATCATTACCTTATGATTAGCGCAGCGGGTTGGTAATGAAGAGATCAATGAGAGCAGATGAAGAACCAGCTCGTCCTCAGGTATCCACACTCTTACAAGCTTCTGGATCAGGCTGCTAGACCAAGCTGGAACAACAGAGAGAACAAGGAGGGACGGCTGGGCCTAGAAATCGCAGAGGTGGTGCCCTAAACTGCGTCCCCTCCTCACTTATATAGGCCCAAGGAATTAACCTAATGGCCTATTGGGATTTTGGGCCCAAGGCCCAAACTAGACAAAAGACTGTATTTTGTCTGGCCCAATTCTCTGTACAAATACAGTAAATGTCTTGCATCTTACTGTATTAATTCCTTTTAACTTTCCCGTTAGCTATGGTGTGTGACCCTTAGGGATCATACAATACTGGTAATAAGTACTAAACTTATAGATCAAGAGCGGGCTCTAGCAAGTCATCATGACCACCCAGTATTTATGACTTATGTCTGATCTCGACACTTATCATACTTTCTAGAGATAGCACAGTAGATTTCAGGACATTCCCAACAGTCGCCTCTTCGGATTTTGATAAGGAATACAAAGAGGTCCCAGGCTCCAAAGAAATCCAGCTTGTGAAACCAAAGAAGAATAAGTGTAAGAGTAAGAAGAAGTAGGGTCAGGGCAAGAGCCCCCAAAACCTTTAATCAATGTGTATAGACCTTTTTTGCTTGAACGTCCGCGGATTCAACGGAGCGGATTTAGGAAATGGTTTAAGCTAAATAAACTCATTTTTGGCGGTATTATAGAAACACATGTTAAGAAGCCGAAGAATATAAAGTTCATCAACGATTTGTTACCCGGCTGGTTTTTTGACGGGAATTATAGCTTCTCGAATTTGGGAAAAATTGGTTGGTTTGGCACCCGAGTGTTCGAGCTACAGTGTTCTTCAAGTCTCTGCAAATGTTAAGCTGTGTGGTTATCTTGCCAAATGATTCAAAAGCTGTCATCATTTCAGTTGTTTATGTATCTAACGACGCATACATCAGGAAGCTTCTTTGGAGTGAACTGCTAGACTTGTCGAAGGATATGAGAGTCCAAAATAGACTGTGGCTGGTATTAGGTGATTTTAACCAGACCCCTCGCTCCCACGGAGCACTCGCATCCCCGATCTTTAAATATCGACGCGAGTGCAGAACTAGCTGACCTCATGTTTAAAGGGAACACGTTCACATGGTGGAACAACAGAACTCAAGGAACAATAGCAAAGAAGCTTGACCGGGCTCTTACAAACGATTTATGGACGGGGCGGTTCCCAGCTTCTTTTGGTATGTTCGGAGAAAATGATTTCTCGGACCATGCTTCTTGTGGCATAGTTCTTGACCCGCTCGCTCAAAGAGAAAAGAGGCAGTTCAAATTCTTCAACATGCTTCTAAAAAATGAGAATTTTGTCCCCAGGATGGCAATGGAATGGTATTCGATGGAGGTTAGAGGGTCTGCAATGTACATGGTGTCCCAAAAGCTAAAGTTATTGAAGAAGTGGATCAGGGAATTTAGCAGAGAAAATTACTCGGGCATTGAGAAGAGAGTTCAGGAGGCTCACACAAAGGTGCTCAGGAGGCTGCGACTATCTCTGCAGTAGCTCTCCTGGATGCGGAAAAGTCTTGGAAAATCCTATCAAAAGCAGAAGAGGAGTTCTTCTTGAAAAGATCTCGGGTTCGATGGTCCACAGACGGGGACTACGGTACCGCTTATTTTCACATGATGACCAAGGCAAGAGGCTCTCTAAACCATATTCACTATCTTCTTGACTCCTCTGACCAGCGAATCCAGACTCAAAGAGGCATCCACGATCACTGCCTACATTACTTCAAGGAACTCATTGGTTCAGATGTATCACCACATATGTTTTTCCATGAAGATAAGGCTAGCTTAATAGGTTTCAGATGCTCGGCTGAGCAACAGTAGACTCTGAGCAAAGACTTCTCGGCGGAGGAGATTAGAGATGCGTTTTTCAGCCTGCCAAGGAACAAAACGAGTGGACACAACGGATATTCTGCGGAGTTCTTCACCAGCTATTGGACCGTCGTGGGTCCGAAAATAACTTCGGCGGTCTTTGAGTTCTTCTCTTCCGGGGCTCTGCTTCACCAATGGAACGCTTCTAACCTGTTTCTCATCCCTAAGTCGCCAAATGCGGAGAGAACAACAGAGTTTCGTCCATTCTCTTGCCTGAACACCGTTTACAAAGTCATATCGAAACTGCTCGCGAATAGGCTAAAGGAAGAACAAGTTAGTGTGAGAGTTGAAACTCGCACTGTCAAAACTTGTATAGCTATCGTTTTAGGGAACATAAATTTCAATGTAAACAACACGACAAGAGAGTTCCGGAAGATATTTTTATTGATAGAAAGAATCAACAACGAAGTACAATGAATAAAATTTAAAGATGTTATAGTTGAACCTTATGAAAGGCTGCCTACGTACCCTTAGAATGGGATCAAGCCATTCGTAGTTCTAAGTCTAGATGCTAGGGTTTTTTCGCTCTCCCTAAATCGTATGACCACCATCTCCTTATATAATTGCGTCAAGTCGACTTCGAGGATATTTTCCGCAAGATTTGCGGAAATCTTCCTATTCTTTTTTCCTTTTCCGTTAAGATTTACATTTTCATCTCAGATTTTCCTCTTTAGCTCAGAGATCTCTTCATCTTCACCTATTTGAGTTTATCTTCTTTCTTCAGAAATTATCTTTCTGCGGCTTGACCTATTTCCTGAATGGGCCAAGAACAGACAGTCCGAGTTCGTTTGTGCACAAACTTCTTTATTCGGCCCAAAGTTTCGGACATATGAATATTGTATGTTTGGCCCAAATTCGTATTTCTTCTAACTTTATCCGACAACTTGGTTTAACGGCCAAGAAAGTATAAGCCGATTTTTCTGAATATGGATTGCAGCTAGTTGCGCATCCATAGAATGAGATATCGGCAAATGTTTGATCATACGCTATATGTTCGGAAAGTTTGGAGAAGCGAAATCCAGCTCGGAAATTTCCAAGAGATGCATTCAGCTCGGAACTTTCGAAAGAGTAAATCATGATGAAAAATGAGAAGGGAAGAGTTCGGATCCGAGCTGGTTTAGCTCGGAAAGTCCGAGCTGGTTTAGCTCGGAAAATCCGAGCTAGTTGGTTCAGCTCAGATCCGAGCTGGTTTAGCTCGGTTTTTGTCCGTTCGGATGTTTCTTTAATCCGTAGTTCCTCTCGAAAGATGTGTACGTCAGATCGATCTGTTGTGCATGAAATGTCGTCCGTTTCGTATGAAATGTTTTCCGTTGACTCTTTTCGTATAAAAGTTATCCATACGAATTTATCGACACCTCGTATAACTTGTCACTCATACAGAACTCTGTTTATCCGAAACAGACATTTGTCTATGTCCGATTGTCCGATCCAGTTTTTGGCTATTGTATCCAAAACAGACATTTGTCTATGTCCAATTGTTCGAAAGACTTCGGACCTTTTTGTTTCGTTTCTCTTCCGTTTGCGACAAAGGGTATGTGTTTCGCATTTCGGCCTTCGTCTTGTACGTCGAGCTAGATGGATTTTTTGGAACGGCATTTTCGAGTTAGATTTGTTCCGACTTTTTGAGTAAGTCGACTCACATCCGTTGGAGTGTACATGATGACCCTTTTGCATCTTTGGTCGTTCTGGTGTGTGACCTTGATGCTTTGTTACTTCAAACGAAGAATTTTTGTTTACAGCTGAACCTTATGAAAGGCTGCCAACGTACCCTTAAGAAAAGGATCAAGTCATTCATAGTTATAAGTCTTGTCGTTGGATTTTTGGAAATCCATTGTTGGTCTTTCGTCGACGCTTCCGAATTCGAACAAGCAAAGCAGTGGAGAAGGTGCGTTGAATTGTGAACCGGTCGTGTTTACGAATGTGACAAGTCCGAGAGAGAAATCGCGTCGGGCTTCAAAATTTTCCAAGTAAGTCTGCTCGGATTTCCTATGCAAACATGCTCGGGTTTTCTTAGCAAATCTGCTCGGATTTTCAGAGTAGGTCTGCTCGGATTTTCCGAGTAAGGCTGCTCGGATTTTTGAGTAGGATTTGGTTTTAGTTTTGTTTGTCAAGCCTTCTAGGTCGATTTGTACGTCTGAGAAGATGAATTGTCATGTTGACGTAAGGTCGATTAATGCGGAAAAGTCGAGCAAATTTTATCGGGAGAAAATCTCCTTCATCGGCTTCGTTTAGACTGTACGAGTTGGTTTCATATAGCTTGAAGGATTTTCATGTGTGAGCTTCGATTAATCGCCATGCTGGCGAGTCCGATGGGAAGCTTCGAAGAATTCAGGATCGCGTTGCGAGGCATTCTGTGGATAGTGCAAGCTTGGTGAATTCTGTTGTTGCTCTGAAAGCTTCCATTGAGGGCGGAAAGAGCAAGTTTGAAGCGGTGAGACTTTCCCTTTGTATCGAAAGAGATAGGACTCTTACTGAAGTTGAGGCCTTGAGAACTCAACTTGCCGAAAGGGATATTTCCCGTGAAGCATCTCTTCGGGATGCGACTGAAAGAGGGAAAAGAGGGATGCTGAAGAAAATCGCATCTCGATTTTCAAAACTCCAAAAAATATTCTCTAAGCTGCTTTCGGCCGTAGAGAGACAAAGTCAGTTTCGCGGCGACGAGAAATATAGATCTGATTTCCGATTTGAGATCTGGGGATCCTTCTGTGTTTGAATCTGAAGAAGCAGATCTAGTGTCAAGAGCCCCCTTGGGTAAGGAGGACACCTCCGAATATAACCGGTTGATTGCCGAAGCCGAGGGTTGTGTCGATCCGTCTTTGTTTCAAGGCGATGTCGCCAGCTCATCTCGAGGAAACATCTAGTTCTAAGATGCGGATTCGAAACGCATTTGTTGTATAATAACTTTCTTTTCTTAAGAAGATCGGTCATCGTTCTGCACGAACCATTTTATCTTTGAGTATTCGAAAAGTTTCATTGCTTTTAGTTCTTTTATGCATCTCGAAATAGGATGTCTTTAAATATGTCGTGTTCCACTTAGTTTTTCCAAAAGCGCTCGGAAGCCGTTTTAATGGAATAAACAATATTAATTCGAAAAGATGGTATGATTGACTCGGATGGTTCGAGCTGGTCAGCTTGGGTTCGCTGAGCTTTATCTCGGAATTTCCGAGCTAATTAGCTCGGGGCTTAGCAAGATGTGCTTTCTTAACGTTCTGACCGGTGTACTCGGAAGAATCTTACCGGGTTTCAAAATTGAGTCTGAGGAGTAGCAAGATGTACTCCTCTTGCGGACTTATAATGTTTAGACTAATGTGCTCGGAAGCGTCTTACTGGGTTTTGATATCGAGTCAGAGAAATAACAAAATTTACTTCTCTTGCAGACTTATAATGATTTAGACCAGTGTTCTCGGAAGCGTCTTACTGGGTTTTGATATCGAGTCCGAGAAATAACAAAACGTACTTCACTTGCGGACTTATAATGATTTAGACCAGTGTGCTCGCAAGCGTCTTACTATGATTTGAAATTGTGTCAGAGAAAAGCATCCTTCTCTTGCGAACTTATAATGATTAGACCAGTGTGCTTAGAAGCATCTTACTAGGTTTCGACATTGAGTCCAAGAAATAACGAAACTAACTTCTCTTGCAGACTTGTGATGACTAGACCAGTGTGCTCGGAAGCGTCTTACTGGGTTTCGAGTCCGAGAAATAACAAAACGTTTTTCTCTTGTGGACTTATAATGATTAGACCAGTGTGCTCGGAAGCGTCTTACTGGGTTTTAGGAGTTTTACGAATGACTTCGGTACTAGTGCAGGGGTCTGCCGTATTACATTCCCAAGGAGGTCGTGTACTCAATAATGACGTTGTCAAGACCAGTGTGTTGCATTTTACTGGGTTTGAATTTTCGATCCCGATTTTCCGCGAAACTCTAGCTTCGCATCTTTCGTCCATCGAAAATAAGACGGTATCCGCATGACCACCTTTCAAAAATACCGAACCAAGATATACTTGGTTAAAATGTCAATTTACCAGTGTGCTGAGTAGCGTCATACTGGATTTTTGGGGTCTATTATCGACTCCAGTACTGGTGCGGCGTATTTGAAGACCTATCGACAACCCGTTCTCGAGAATTATTATTGACCTCTCGACTTATGTTCCCTTCGCCGATAATAAACATACCTTGGCGGTATTTAAAATTTATACAGCATGCTTTTATCCGTTTGTTGGATGTGTAGAGCCTCAAACCATATAGGACGTGTTGGCTAATATCCATAAGGGATGTATGTGTTTGTCTGTTGCGGCCTTCAGCAGACAAGATAGACTATTTCTAATAATTATGAATGCGACGTAATCGTAGGCGAAGTCAAAGCTACACAGTTCACATCCTAATTCTGATCTAAGAGAAATGAATTAAATGAAAATGAGAAAAGGGTTTTATTATTTTCGCACAGAGCGATTCCAAGCGTATGGTTGGAGAGTTGAACATTTGCGGATGTGCGGTGCTTCCAACTGCGGTCCGTTGTCCGAAGTTGTTTGAGTGAGTTGGTTGTATGAGTTGAGTGTTTTGAAGATAATCCGAATATGCTTCGAAATTAGTTGGAAAAGTTTTTTCTTTGGTTGAGAGGAGCGTCTTGCTCGGAATTTCCGAGAAGAGTGGTCATTTCAGAATTACCGAGAAGAGAGGTCAGCTCAGAATTTCCGAGAAGAGAGGCCAGCTCGGAATTTCCGAGAAGAGAGGTCAGCTCGAAATTTCATAGCTGCTTAGTTCAGAATTTCCTAGCTGGTTGGTTTGGAATTTCCAAGAAGAGTGGTTAGCTCCGAATTTCCTAGCTGGTTAGTTCAGAATTTCTGAGAAGAGTGGTCAGCTCAGAGTTTCCGAGAAGAGGGGTCAGCTCGGAATTTCCGAGAAGAGAGGTCAGCTCGGAATTTCCGAGAAGACTGGTCAGCTCAAAATTTCCTAACTGCTTAGTTCAGAATTTACTAGCTAGTTAGTTCGGAGTTTCGGGGAAGAGTGGTTAGCTCGGATTTTCCTAGCTGGTTAGTTCGGAATTTCCGAAAAGAGTGGTCAGCTCGGAATTTTCGAGAAGAGAGGTCAAGTCGGAATTACCGAGATGATTTGCTCTGAAGCTCCGAGTTGACTTTTTTTATTAGCTCGGACTTTCCTAGCTGATTTGCTTGGAAGTGTCGAGCTGACTTGTTTGATTTGCTCGGACTTTTCTAGCTCATATTCTTGGAAGTGTCGAGCTGACTTGTTCGATTAGCTCGGACCTTCCTAGCTGATTTGCTCGGAAGTGCCGAGCTGACTTGTTAGATTAGCTCGGACTTTCCTAGCTGATTTGCTCGGAAGTCCCGAGCTGACTTGTTTGATTAGCTCAGACTTTCCTAGCTGATTTTCTTGGAAGTGTCGAGCTGACTTGCTTGGAAGTTCCTAGCTCACTTGCTCGGAAGTTCCTAGCTGACTTGCTCGGAATTTCCTAGCTGGTTTTCTTGGAATTTCCTATCTGACTTGTTCGAACAGCTCGGACATTCCTAGCTGACTTGTCTGAAGTTCCTAGCTGATTTGTTTGAATTTTCCAAGCAACTTTTTCTGAAAAGCTTTCGAGTTCGAAAATTGTTTTAAAAAGTTTCGTATTCAGATGCGGAAGTATAGATATATACGGAGCCACTCCCCTCTTTTTTTTTTAAAAAAAAAGGAGGGATAGCTGAACCGATCAAGATATCGGCTGCATACGTACCCCTTTCGGGAATCAAGCCGTCCCGTAGTTTGAGTGTTTCTCGATGAGCATGGTGTAGGCAACAATCTACGATTTTGTTCTTGATGTAGCTTTACGGATGTGCAGGATTCGTAGCTTACGAGTCCGTTGAGCGTGAAGTTAGTTCAACTTTGTTGGAGCTTTGGTTTGTTTCTTCGACCAACCGAGATGGTAGGATCTATGATTGTAAGCGGAACTCTGTTGCTTTCCTTGATTCGCTACGATGAGCTGGAGCCTAGTCGGCTCATGTAGAGTTGAGGGATCCTTCTCGCAATTTGAGATAAACTGATCTCCGATTAGTCGAGGCGTCGCGGATGTATGTCTGCTCGGAAGAATTGGTGCTCCAAGGGATTTCGTCTTAGCTTATACGCGCTTTTTCCCGACAAAGATTCAGTGTGTGGGTATGAGTGCGTGCCGAGTCAAACATGCTCTGAAAGTTGCAGGTCGTCGGGCTTCGGATTCATTGTGGGACTGCTCGTCTAGTGAGGATGTACGCCTTTCATTTTTGCTCGGAAGGACTTGGTCAGCACAACTATAAATGAGCATATCAAAAATATATACATATATGTATATATTATTTTTTTCCCCTTCCGAGCTGACTGCTTCCTTCCCGAGCTGATTTTTGATTTTTTTCCCTTCCCGAGCTGATTGCTCCTTCTTTCTCCGAGCTGACTTTTTTTTTTTCTTTTCTTCCGAGCTGGGCTTCTCCACTTATGCCCGAGCTGGTTTTTTTTTTTCCTGGTCTCCGAGCTGAGATGCTTGTGTTTTGTCCGAGCTGGTTTGTATTTTAATTATAATTAAGAGCATTTTCAGCTCGGAAAGAGTTTGCAACATTTTTTTTAGCTCGTAAAAAACAAAGTGAGATGAGCTCAGAATTTCTGAGCTGGTTAGCTCGAAATTTCTGAGCTGATTAGCATACTCGGAGTTTCCTAGCATTCTGCGAGTTTTCAAGCATTCTGCGAGTTGTCGAGAATGCGGTGATTTTCCGAACATGATGCGAGTTTCCGAGAATGTTGCGAGCATTTGCAAATTCGGAAAACAAAATGAGATGAGGCCGAATCTTCCGAGCTGATTTGCCTGCTCGGAGTTTCCGATGTGAGTCGCCGAGAACGTTGCGGTACTTGCAATCTCGGATTTTCTGAGAAATCTTGCATTCTCTAATTTTCCATGTACACTTGCGTGCTCGGATTTTTCGAGCAGTCTCGCTTGCTCGGATTTTTCGAGGAGTCTGGCGTGCTCGGAATTTTTGAGCAGTCTGTGGTCTCGGGATTTTTGAGCAGTCTTGCGTGCTCGGAATTTTCGAACAATCTTTTGTTCTCAGATAAATATAATCACTGAGCAGTGTTCGTGTAATACCATCTCACTAAATTGGTCAACAGACAACAGAAAAGTCAACGAGGGGCTTTTTCGTAATTTCGGAAGATGAGAGGCATTTTGGCAATTTTACCAAAATGCAAGCCGGAAGCTAAGACGGGCCAAATGTTATTCTTTTAAATAAATAAGACATTTTAGAAGACCAAGAACGGTGGAAACGGATCGTTGATGAGTTTTTCGGATTATCGGGAATGGAAACCGATAAAACTGGCAAAACTTGTAAAATCCATAACGGGAGATATGGGTGCCCGTTTGAGGCGATTAAAATTTCTAAATTCATCTAACATCATATAGAATCTTATTATGTTGCTTGACGGATTTCTAGAAGCAGATAAGGAGTTTTTAAAATATTAAACGTAAAACCGGCAAAACCGAAACATCGAAAGGAATCGGGAATATGAACTTCTACGGAATGTTTGGGGCAATATAATCGGTCATTAAACACTTTTCAGTGACATGTGGCATTTCTCAGATGGCGCCACCTACCTCTTCTAGGTGCATGAAACTTATTACTTGGAGAAGAAGTAAAAGAAGATAAGGTTAAATGAATCTTATTTTTTGGTAAAGTTATGTGTCTCAATTATAATAAGAGGATAAGTGAGCTGTAACTCTCCTCTGATGTTGAAGAGTGGAGTGGATTAAGGGAGGATGAAGATAAGACATGTGGATTCATTGCATTTGGATAATGAAACATTGCAAGAGGAGAGTGAAGGGAAGGGACACTTGTCACCAAGTTCTTCACTTGGTTTTCCTATATAAAGAGCCTTTGCTATTCTCATTTCATTCATCAAAAACAAAAACAACAAAGAGAAAGAGAGAAGAGAAGGAGAGAAGCGTGAGAGGAGAAGAAGAAGAAGAAGAAGGAGAAGAAGAAGGAGAAGGAGAAGAAGAAGCCGGAGGAAGAGAGGGAGAAGGAAAAGAAGAAGCCGGAAGAAGAAGCCGGAAGAAGAAGCCGGAGGAGGAGGAAGAAGCCGGAGAAGCTGGAAGAAGAAGCCGGAGGAGGAAGAAGAAGAAGACCGGAGGAAGAAGAAGAAGATAGAGGAGAATAAGAAGAGAGAGATAGAGAGAGAGAGAGGCGTGAAGAAGAAGAAGAAAGGGAGAAGAAGAAGCATGAAGGAGAGAGAGAGGAGATGAAGTTTAAAGAAGAATAAGAAGAAGAAGAAGAAGAAGAAGAGAGAGAGGATGAAGCTTAAAGAAGAAGAAGAGAGAGAGAACCAGAGGAGAGAGATAGAACCGGAGGAGAGAGAGAACCAGAGGAGAGAGAAGATGAGGATGGTCCGGAGGCTCGATCAAAATCATTATGGGCAACTTTACGGTTAAGTGCGGGTCAAGGTCGGTTCGAAGCAAGTCGACGATTTGGGAACAATTCGGGTTAGCGTCGGGTTCGTGCCGGGTCTCGTTGTTCCGCTAGTCCATCAATCTGTCCGTCCGTCGTCATAATATCATTGTGAATCGGCTAAATGGTGTCTTGCATTTAGTTTGAATCATATAGATCCGAAATTGATAAACCGTAGTTTAGGTTGCATACCCGATTAATTAAATTTGTTAGAACGGCTACATTGATTAATAACTCGGTTATCTAATTAAATGGTTAGGTTAAGAGATGCATGCTAGTTAACCTATATCCGTAATCATTGATAATTCGTTGATTGCTTGATTGGGTGTTGCATTAAGTGATTGATAGTTCGTTGATAGCTTGATTGGGTGATGCATACATATAGAACGGCATGCTAGGACGTATATGCATATATAAGTATTTAAGAATGTATCTAAAGGAATCTATATACAGGAAATTATGAGTTGATTAAAATACGGTTAAAAGGCTTTACACACTTAGAATATAATAACGGGGTGGGTTAATTAGTTGGGTTAAGGGTAATGAATGGAAGTTAATGAATAATGAGATGTCGGGGAGTTAGTAATCTTGCTAACTCTAAACCGACAGATCGAGGACGTATTAAAAGATATTTAGGAAGTGATAAGTAAAAGAAGTTGTGTGATTTATGGGCCGTCTACGGGATTAGTAATCCACTAATCCTAAGGTAGCGGATTGAATGAGTAAAGGTTAAAGATTGAATGATTAATGGTTAAGAAAATATTAAAAGATGAATAAACCTAAATAATTGTTTGTGTGGTGTTGTTATAAATATTTGCGTGATTATGTATCTCCTTCGGTCTTGGGCCGAGTAGACTATTGTTTGCTTGATTGTGTATCTACTTCGGCGTTGGGCCGAGTAGACTGTGGTTTGCTTGATTGTTTATCTACTTCGGTATTGGGCCAAGTAGACTGTACTGGTAGTTACTTACTCTGGTACTGGACCGGGTGAGTCTGAATAAGGTCGGGTGATGTGGAGATTGCTGATAGAACTTGCGGGATAGACTGAGGATTAAGATGGTAGTTCTATTTGACCTTGTTGGTATTGCGTGCTAGAGTCCCGATAAGTTTGCTTGTTTACATTACTGTTATTAGGAATCTATAGGGTGCGTTAGGTCCCGCAAGTCTAGAGATGGCGTTCGGGTACTTCCGACCCGATTGAATCCTCGAGTAGTGACCTGATCGGTTCACGTACCTTCGGGTGGTAATTTTGGTTTTGGTGCTAACCTACTGAGTGACGCCGGTAGGTGTGTGGTCCGGAGAATACGGGGTCATGTCCTAGGCCGGACTGCATGGAAGCTTGGGTTATCTAGGGGTAGACTGGGTCACCGCGTATCGGTGGACAGAGAACGGTATCTTAGCCGCAGGACTTCGTGTTTTCGTCTAGGAGTCGTGGGAGGTTTTAGTTACGGTGGGGTAGCTAAGTGTTCCCGTGGAAGTTACCGAGTTCGCATAGTGGGCCCAAATGGTGTGGAGTTGTGTAGAGCCGCGATAGATAGATCGAGTCTAATCGAGAGCATTTGCCGCAGTGTTATCGATTCACTTTGTTATCCTTTTGTTGTTGTTAATTGAATGTTTGTGTGTTGTGGAGCTCATTACGTCTTGGTATCAAGTGATCAGCTATTGTACTTAATTGTTATTTTGGGTTTGGGCGTGATTATTAGATTGTTAGCAACCTTTAGTCAGGAGCCGTCTCACTGGGTAATCTTAGATTACTCATTAGACTCTTTTTGTGTTTTTCAGGTTTGGCGTAGCTCGGCGGACGCATAGGACACTCGGAGTAGTCTCGGGTTGGCATTGGGTATCGGTTGTTTACGCGTTTTGACTTTACTTTCGGTTTCGGATTTTATGGGCCCAGTTAAATGATTTGTATTGGACTGTATATTATTATGACAAACTCTTCTCGTATGGCTGTTTGGGTTCGATCGGTCATGTTCTTGTTTGATTGCTGGCTGGTCATCTCGTCGGTCAGCGGGAAATGGAAAGGGGGTGTTACAAAAAGTGATATCAGAGCATGGTTTGTCATGGGTTCGAAAATTCCAGTTTTTCAACATTTTCAATGTTTTATCGAGTCAAAATGTGTCGCCAATGCAACCATTAGGAATCCGAGTCGCGTCCGTCAATCCGGGGAAAATAGGTATGTTAGAAAATTATTAGGATTAGGCTAATCATTTGGTGTTTTATTGCAGTCACACAGCAGAGTTGTTCTAGGAGGATTGGAGTGTGTGTTTGGGTGCGACGACGAGATGAGCGGCATCAGCATGGATTAGCTTGAATCTATTGGATCTACTGCAGCTAGTCCAGGTCCATACTTCCAGCTTGCGGAGTGTTCCCATATTTTGCATCCTAATATGGAGTATGTGATTACCGGTGCTGAGCCCGTTACCGTTCCACCCATTCAATAACCGTCTTTTGATACAGCTACATTCGGAGTACCACCGTCAGCAGCACCTGCACCGCCGATATTCATCACTGATGACATGGTGATCAAGTATATTCTCGGAGTATATGAGCTACCACCACTTGATATTCCGTTAGAAGGAAAAGCATCTTCTGCGTCGGACCTTCCGCGCCTTGCCTGCGATGCTACGAGTTTTCAGTTTTACATGGTGCCAGTTTTTTGCTCGAAAATATCAGCCACCACCACCACCACACCCATTCCATCCTCCTGGCGCACCTGCCAGCGTGATCTACATGAGCTATAACGCTCATGTTGGAGATATTTGGAAGTAGATTAGGCCCAGGTAAGTAAGGGCTCTAACTCATTGTTTGATGTGTGTATCGGCTTGCGTTCGTCTCTGACGATTCAGTTGTGTGTAGTGGTGTTTCTTTTTGGGATGGATTGGTAACCGCGAGTATGTAGACTTTGGCAGACCTATGTATTTACAACTCTACGTGGTGTATAGATGTTTTATTTACGTAGTGGAGGTGGAGTATTCGGTTTTGTCGTTTAAGCAACGAAGTAATCTTATTGCATCCAAGTGTTGGGACAAGGAATGCAATACGGTTATAACGTGAAAGCAAATGACGATCCGAATGGACAGTTACTTAGACCCTAAGAGACGACCATTTTTGCTTGATTGATTGATTGTGTATTATGGACTGCCATGCTAGGGTGATAGAATGTTGAATGGATTGATGCATTGATTGCTCGCTAGGTTGGTAGTCGTTAATTTTGAATCATTGTATTTGGTTGATCGTTAAGTTTCTAGAGCATCATTGCATTGCTCATGAATGATTTGATTTGGTTTGGTTTGGTAGCACTGCATTTTGTTTAATCGCTAGGTTGCTAGCATTGCATTGTTTGATTCGCTTGGTTGGTAGAAAATAATTCCTGAAACTTGGTTAGCGAATCGCTAGAATTGATCGGTTAGGATGTTAGACGTTTTGAGTGAGTATTAGACCTTTACTCCTGTGTAGACGTGTTGATAAGTTATCAGTTAGTTGGAAAAGTAAAGAACCTAGTAGATAGACCTAAGCTCGTAATTGATAAAGCGGTATTTATAGAAAGCTTATTTGAGATTGAGCGAAATTATATGATATTGCTATTTAGCCATGTGTGACCGTTGGGTACATGACTAAGTAACCATATTTATATAAGTGATATCCAGAAGTAATTTAGAAGGGTTTCCAGTGTTGTTGAGGTTGTTGATGTAGGACGTGATGGACGATTTGACGAGGACACGAGACTGAACCCAAACCCGAGAGACGAGATGTTATTTCAAGAAGCAGTTTGACCCGAGCCTGCAAGAAAGTCAGTATGGATTCAGAAAAGAGTTTGGGTATCAGTGGTAGAAGAAATCAAGACGGATGAGTTTGATGAGTTAGTAAAGAGATTCAGAAGCATCAAAGTCAGTGGAGGAGTCCGTTCGAGGATATCAGTGGGAAGAACAGTTTTGGAGTCAGTAAAGCATGGAGATCAGTGAATGAGGAAGTTCGAGGCGTGCATGAGTATGGCGGTTTCGATGAAAGGAAGAAAATCGATATGAACATAATGTCGGTCGGAAACGGTAATCATTGGAAACAAGTTAAGCGACGGGAATGGAGGACGAGTTATTATTGCATGATCGGGGAAGTCAAGACAAAGTGGGGAAGCCTGGAGTATTGGTCGGCGCAGATTAATGCATGAAGCGGAGTATAGCAATTCAGTCAGAATTGGTGGATTTGAGAATCAGAGATAGAGTCGATGAAGCAATCAAATGGAGAAGTCAGGATTGATCGAGATTCAAGCCATTTCGTGTGGGACATTTAAGATGTCAGAGTGATAAGAGTTGGAGCAAAACCATGTTTCAAGAATTAGCTGAGTATCAAGAGTGTAGTTGCAGTTGATTCAGAATTCAAGCAGTATCATATGGCGCATATGGAAACAAGACTCAGGATGGAGCCGTGCAGTTAAGATCAATGAATGTGCAATCAGAGTGCAGATCAGTGTAGAGAAGTTTTGTGCAAACCAGTGGTTCAGAATTCAGTAAGCATCGGGAGTATGAGCTTAGTTTGGGAGTAGAGTGTAAGTAGCAGAGCATAGTTGGATTGGATTCAGAGACGGAAACTTACATAGTTCAGATTCCGATTCGAAGTTTATTAGTAACGGAGAATTCGGGGAACCGAATTCCAGTAAGTGGGGAAGAATATAATACCCTGTCTCACTAAATTGGTCAACGGACAGCAGAAAAGTCAACGAGGGGCTTTTTCGTAATTTTGGAAGATGAGGGGCATTTTGGTAATTTTACCAAAATGCGAGCCGGGAGCTAAGACGGGCCAAATGTTATTATTTTAAATAAAGAAAATATTTAGAAGACCAATAATGGTGGAAACGGACCGTAGATGAGTTTTTCGGATTATCGGGAATGAAAACCGATAAAACTGACAAAACTTGTAAAATATATAACGGGAACTAAGGGTGTCCGTTTGAGGCGATTAAAATTTCTAAATTCATCTAAGATCTTCTAAAATCTGATTATGTGGCTTTATGAATTTATAGAAGCAGTTAAGGAGTTTTTAAAATATTAAACGCAAAACCGACAAAACCGAGGCATCAAAAGCAATCGGGAATATGAACTTCTATGAAATGTTTGGGGCAATCTAATTGGTCATAAAACACTTCTCAGTGACATGTGGCATTTCTCAGATGGCGCCAGCTACCTCTTCTAGATGCATGAAACTTATTACTTGGAGAAGAAGTAAAAGAAGATAAGGTTAAATGAATCTTATTTTTTGGTAAAGTTATGTGTCTCAATTATAAAAAGAGGAGAAGTGAGCTGTAACTCTCCTCTGATGTTGAAGAGTGGTGTGGCTTAAGGGAGGATGAAGATAAGACATGTGGATTCATTGCATTTGGATAATGAAGCATGGCATGAGGAGAGTGAAGGGAAGGGACACTTTTCACCAAGTTCTTCACTTGGTTTTCCTATATAAAGAGCCTTTTCTCTTCTCATTTCATTCATCAAAAACAAAACAACAAAGAGAAAGAGAGAAGAGAAGGATAGAAGCGTGAGAGGAGAAGAAGAAGAAGAAGAAGAAGAAGAAGAAGAAGAAGAAGAAGAAGAAGAAGAAGAAGAAGAAGAAGAAGAAGAAGAAGAAGAAGAAGAAGAAGAAGAAGAAGAAGAAGAAGAAGAAGAAGAAGAAGAAGAAGAAGAAGAAGAAGAAGAAGAAGAAGAAGAAGAAGTAGAAGGAAGAGAAGGAGAAGGAGAAGAAGAAGCCGGAAGAAGAAGCCGGAGGAGGAGGAAGAAGCCGTAGAAGCTTGAAGAAGAAGCCGGAGGAGGAAGAAGAAGAAGACCGAAGAAGAAGAAGAAGAGAGAGGAGAAGAAGAAGAGAGAGAGGCGTGAAGAAGAAGAAGAAAGAAAGAAGAAGAAGCGTGAGAGAGAGAAGAAGCATGAAGGAGAGAGAGAGGAGATGAAGTTTTAAGAAGAAGAAGAAAGAGAGAAGATGAAGCTTGAAGAAGAAAAAGAGAGAGAGAACCAGAGGAGAGAGAAGAGGAGGATGGTCCGGAGGCTCGATCAGAATCATTACGGGCAACGTTACGGTCAAGTGCGGGTCAAGGTCGGGTCGAAGCAGGTCGACAATTTGGGAAAAATTCAGGTTAGTGTCGGGCTCGTGCCGGGTCTCGTTGTTCCGCTAGTCCGTCAATCCATCCTTCCGTCGTCAGAACAGCACTGTGAATCGGCTAAATTGTGTGTTGCATTTAGGTTGAATCATATAGATCCGGAATTGATAAACCGTAGTTTAGGTTGCATACCTGATTGATTAAATTGGTTAGAACGGCTACGTTGATTAATAACTCAGTTATCTAATTAAATGTTTATGTTAAGAGATGCATGCTAGTTAACTTATATCCGTAATCATTGATAATTCATTTATTGCTTGATTGGGTATTGCATTAAGTGATTGATAGTTCGCTGATTGCTTGATTGGGTGATGCATACATATATATAGAACGACATTGTAGGACGTATATGCATATATAAGTATTGGGCCAAGTAGACTGTACTGGTAGTTACTTACTCTGGTAATGGACCGAGTAAGTCTGAGTAAGGTCGGGTGATGTGTAGATTGGCGATAGTACTTGCGGGATAGACTGAGGATTGAGATGGTAGTTCTATTTCACCTTGTTGGTATTGCATTATAGAGTCCCAGTAAGTCTGCTTGTTTGTTGACAAAAAAAAAAAAGTCTGCTTGTTTACATTACTGTTATTAGGACTCTATAGGGTGCATTAGGTCCCGCAAGTCTAGAGATGGCGTTCTGGTACTTCTGACCCGATTGGATCCTCGGGTAGTGACCTGATCGGTTCACGTACATTCGGGTGGTGATTCTGGTTGTGGTGTTAAACTCATGAGTGATGCCGGTAGGTGTGTGGTCCGGAGAATACGGGGTCATGTCCTAGGGAATGACTGCATGGAATCTTAGGTTATCTAGGGGTAGCCTGATTCACCGCATCCTAGCCACAAAACTTCGTGTTTTCGTCTAGGAGTCGTGGAAGTTTTTAGTTACCGTGGGGTAGCTAAGTGTTCTCGTGGAAGTTATCGAGTTCACATAGTGGGCCCAGATGGTCTGGAGTTGTGTAGAGCCACGATAAATAGATCGAGTCTAATCGAGAGCATGTGCTGCGGTGTTATCGATTCCCTTGGTTATCCTTTTGTTGTTGTTAATTGAATGCTTGTGTGTTGTGGAGCTCATTACGTCTTGGTAGCACGTGATCAGCTATTGTACTTAATTGTTATTTTGGGTTTGGGCGAGATTATTAGATTGTTAGCAACTTTTAGTCGGGAGCCGTCTCACTGGGTAATCTTAGATGACTCATTAGACTCTTTTTGTGTGTTTTCAGGTTTGGCGTAGCTCGGCGGACGCATAGGACACTCGGAGAGACTCGGGTTGGCATTGGGTATCGGTTGTTTACGCATTTTGACTTTACTTTCGGTTTCATATTTTATTGGCCCAGTTAAATGATTTGTATTGGACCGTATATTATTATGAATAAGATTTATATTTTTAAAGTAATAAAAATGGAATAATTCCCTGATATACGGTTTAGTTCAAACCGAACACAACTCGTGGAAGCGGTACGGGTTGAAAAACCTCGTATCGTGGAAACGAGGAAAACGGAGTCAAAGGTGGTTTGGTTCGAGCCTTTGTCGCAAACCGGACCGTCTCTGGCTTTCGTATTGTGACAAACTCTTCTCGTATGAGCTCGCGAGTCGTCCGAGCTGATGTTGAGTTGAAAATGTGAGTTTGCCGAGCTAGGATGTGTGCACAGAAGGATTTTATGGCAGTCTGTTCACCGTCTCGGCGGCATTGTCGCGGTACGTACGAACAGGTTTAGTCGTAGATTTTCCGATTAGGAAGTATGTTAATGTGTTGTTTGGCGAGCTGCACTGCTTGGACGTTTTGATTACTCGCACGATCGGCTACGATGAGATAATATGCTTAAATAACAAGAAGGTGGCCGTTGATGATTTATCGATGAATCACCTCTCCACTTGGTTTCTCGTTATTGCTCGATGAATCTACTGTCACTACAAGAAAAATCTCTATTCTTAGCACACGAAAAACGCCATCGTATGTATATGATAGCGTTTTTGAAATGGCTATATCTGCCCCAGCTATAATAGGTAGGCCATATACGATAGCATTTTTGTCCGTGCTATAATAATTTACATATATTATAGCATTGTTTGTTCATGCTATTATTGGGTTATCTTATCATAGCTTTAGTTTTGTTTGTCATTGAAATATATGTTATAGCTTTGTTTCAATGCCCTAATACATTTAGTAATAGCATTAACATATCTTCTGTGTTGAAAGTTATAGCTCTTGTATTGTGCTATTTCAAAGGAAATCATAACAAGTATATATATGTCATTATATTTGTTGTGATGGCATTTTTATATTGGTACATATACTAGTGCATATATGATCATTTTTCCAAAACTTGCTTCGAAACACAAATTCATTCCACACAAAATACCAAACAAGTTTCATACCAACAACACATTACCAATCCGAAACATTAGTCAAGTCTTAACACAAAACACTACAAAGTTTTAGTTAATGAAACTTGAAACTTGTTAAGTTTTAACACAAGATGACTTTCTCCTTTGGTCATGCAATGGATGAACCAATTGCATCTCCCATGCACTCGATTTCAGACGAAGGCCTCCAAACTGCCGCACCACCGACCTTCACTATATCAACCCAGACTCTAACTGCATTAGGCCCCAAAAGAACAAAATGAACCTTTTGGTCTGGATGTCTGAAGCCCAACGTCCCTCAGCAACCACCTATTTCTTCCCAGCAATTGACATCAGCTTGCACTTCTGAGACCGAGACGCTACAACAAAACAAAGACAAACCATCTCATTATCCTGAAATAAAAAAAACTCTAACAGCAAATTCACTTCATACATTAAGAAAATTACCTGAGATCTTCGAAGAGGGGAGTGGACTGCCTGTGGTTTCTTTGGACTAGGCTTTGGAGAAATCTTTTTGGGAGATATCTGAGTTGAAGATTGCTCTGTAGGACATTTCTGTGTTGGTGATGCATTACTTGGCCCATCTGTTGCAGTTTTCTGCGTAGGAGATGCTGATGCTGATTTTGCACTTGATGTCTTCGCTGCTGAAGCTTACTTCTGTTGAGGAGATCTCTGAAATGTAGAGTCGGCATTTTGAAACACACACTTATTTGCAGGCCATGCTACAAAAGTCTTCAAAGAGTCTCTAATGTAGGTCATCTCTGTTGTTGGCCTCCATAGGAAAGTGACTGGTTCACGTACCACATCAACAAACAATTTCACTGCATTGGGTCCAAGAGGAACACCATTCACCAATGATTTTGATTCCTCACACTGCCACCGTACTTCCGCAATTACCTCATCATTACCACACCAATTCAGAAGTTTGCATTTGTTCACATAATTGGGTGTTGGGCTCTATTAGAAACATGCATAAAACATATTGAATATGTCAAGTTTAACATTCCAACAGATACCAACAAAGCAAACAAATAATACATTGTTCTCAAGAAGAAACATTACCATAAGAGGAATGTCATCTGAAAGGAGCCCATTGTCTGGAACAACGCAATTACTTGCAGGCCATGCAATCATCTCCCCAACAGCTTGCTCAACATTATACATCTAGGGTGCAGGTCTCCAGAGAAAGGCATCTAAATTTAGTGCAGTGTCCACAAACACTTTAACTGCTAGAGGGACTAATGGGATGTCATTTACGTCATCCTCTGGATCAGTCGACAAAATTCTTTCCTCAGCGACGTTCGCATCAGAACCAGACCAGTCTACCAACACACACCTAGGATGTGCACATTTGTTAACACTCTGCAAATTGTTCAATTGGAAAATGTCAGACATATACATTTCAAAAACATCATGAATAAACATATTGTATTGTTGACTTACTTTGGCTCTAGCAGCAACTGAATTTTCTCCCATTTCAGGTTCCTTGCACTGAGACAGAGTAACATAGTCAATATTTAAAATTAACATTCATCTAATCAAAACATAGTTAAGTTATGCCTAACATGTTTAAACTTCGCAAGTTCATCTTCCAACTCCTTCACTTTGCGTTGCAGGCGATTTTGCTTCTCTTCCATATCAGCCATAAAATGTTTCTTAATCTCAAAACAAGCTAGCTTGGTCTTCCCTATGTTTCTTCTCATTTCCCTCAAACGGCCCGGATTATCAGATCCTAATAGTTGGGAAAGCTGGTCCATACTAGGGTCAGTTGAATTTGATGGGCCATGCTCATTGTCAATGACCTCAGCTGCCTTTTTCTGCAAATGCGTAATATCTGTAATCAGATGCTAAAACTGGAAAACAGACAAGAAACTAAGTAACATAATTAAAAACTACTATACTTACAAACTTCTCTGCTACAATTGTATTGACTGGTGTACCATTTTTTTGTATGTGACTTGACCCACACCTTCAGCCTTGACACTTGACTTGTCTCTCCACTTTCTCTTTTCTGTTAAAATACCAGTCATGATTGATACAAGCCATTACACTCAATTGTAGTATTAGCAGAAATAACTAAATGGTTTGTACCATGTCTTCAGCTAGTCTTACCATCCCTCTACGGCTACAAGTGTGAGGTCTTTGCTTCTTCCTCCTTTCTTTGTAGGAATCACTTACAACCTGTCACCATCATATTAGCAAGATATTACTGAATATGGAAACTCATGTGTATTGCATGACAATACCTTAAAGGTTGAGCTGGTCTTTTGTTTGACAAACTTGCGCCAATCTGTTCGTGTAACATTCTTCGGTCTAAGTTTCATCCTCTCTTGGTTAGTAGTAGCTTTACATCTCAACTGTGTGACTAGTCGTGATTTAGAAGCCCTCCACAGACATCCCATTTGCTTCAACACTGCAGTCTTTTGGTACTCTTCATTGAGCTCAAACATAGCCTGTACTCAAACACCAACAAAACACAAAGCTTACAATCAAACATTCATAAACAAAAAAGACACATAGACTAATTAAAAAGGAAAAGTTTACCTGAACAGATTTCCAAAGAACAATTTTCACTTCCTCACTGAGTTTTCTCCAATCTACAACTGTGACAGGAACATGTTCTCGAACTAAAGGACCAAGGTAAGATGATAATTTCACTGATCCCACACCAACAGGCTCGCCCATATCTGTGAACTCAACTCTCTCTCTAAAATTTGGATCCTTGTCTATGTTCTTCATCTTTCTTGGTCCTCTGTGTTTCTTACGCTTTGGTTGATATCCAGCTGCAGGCTGATCAGACATTTCCATCTCACCTTCAAGCTCTTCATCGGCGACTTGTTCCTCATCTTCTCCTCCTTTCTCATTCTGTGTTTCTTCATTGAGTCCTCCCAACCCGTCATCATGGTTTTCTTGTTCAGATTGTGCTGCATGTGTTGCTCCTTCATCTGCCTGAGCTTGTTCTTCATCTTGCTGATCTTCATCATCCTTTGGTTCTTCCACATAATCCTGAGCTTGTTCTTCTGGTTGTTGTTCCCCTTCGGTTTGTGTTTGGTAATACACAACTCCCAAATGTTCCACCTCGTCTGTATCTTCCCTGACTGGCACCTCCTTAGTGCCTTTCCGGTTTTTCCTTTGTGCAATGTGTTTCTTGCATACCATCTTAGCTCACCTGAAACAAACAACATAATTAATTAGTACACTGTCAGAGTGATTGCCTACACTGCTATACATAGTCCAAAAAACCAAAAAAAAAACATAACGTGGCAAAACAATGCAATCAACACACAATTCAAACAAAGCACACACACAAAAATGCAATCAGCACACAATTCAATCAAACATATATTCCTTCACAATCACTACGGGCATTCTCAGTTTCTTCATTTTCAAGGTCAAAGTCAACAGTTGTCGGTAATGGTCCAATCTCTGTAATCTCATCTCCTTCCTCTTCCTCACTGTATCTCCTTGAAGAACTTCTTAGCACAACATACCAATTTGATGTATCATCCTCTCTGGAGTAAAAAACCTGCTTGGCCTGTGAAGCCAATATATATGGATCCCTCAGGAAGCAAACTCGACACTGATTCAAGATGACCAGTGTGTACCCATTCTCCACCTCAACACCATTACCCTTACTGCCCACTGACATCGGAAAAGAGGTACGTAGAACACATTGTAATCCAGTAAGACGATGTCTACCACTCTCCCATAGTAAGATACCAGGTCAGCAACTTGAGATGTGTCTTTCGCACTTGATCTACACATTGCAGTTGCTTCATAAAAGACGCCACTGTTTTGACTTTCCTTATGGACTGAGTGGGTGTGAAACCGCTGACCATTCACAATGTAACCTGTATATGATCTAGCACTACTGCGTGGACCATATGCCAACCACTTTAGTGTTTCATCATGAGTTTCTGAGTCGATGGGTACCTAGCAATATTCACAAATAAAAGTTCAACTCCTTGCACATTAATATAAGAACATAAAGCCCAAATGTTTAATAAGTCTTGCCTATTCTTTCAACCAGGAAGCAAACTTCTGAGTATGAAGACTCCATAAATATGTAGCATCACGACTGCATCTTGCATTGGAATCTTGTAGATGTTGTAGATGCATGCTTGTAAGAGGAAAAAAGAAGACATCAGTCTAAATATGAAACAAATCAATGACTAATTAAATTTTAAACATTCCTTAGACTTACTACACATATGGATCAACGACAGCCGTATTCTGAATGACTGCAAGGTGGGCTATTCTCCTCTCCATCTGCAAGGTGGGCTATTCTCCTCTCCATCTCAGATAGATTAACTGTTGTGGCTGCAGATATTGGACGACCCTCTAATATAAAATGACTCTCATAATCTGTATTCATGTCCAGTTTCTCCTCTACACTTGTTGTTCATTTGAGAAAGTCGCTACAGAATTGCATGCATTCTTCTGCTAGATAGGACTCAGCAATACATCCCTCGGGTCTGGCAGGGTTTCTGACAAAGTCTTTGAGCACCTTCATGTACCTAGACAGAGTAAAAAAGTATTACTATCATACGAAATTAATAAGTAATTGAATTACAAGTATGATATAGTGGAAAGTATACCTTTCAAATGGGTACATCCAACGGAAATGCACTGGTCCACTTAATCTAGCTTCTCTTCCTAGATGAACAGTCAAGTGGACCATGATATCAAAGAAGGTGGGAGGGAAAAATCTCTCAAACATGCATATAGTTTCCACAACCTGAGCTTCCATTGCTGCAATTTGGTCCCTATCAAACACCCGTTAAAACAAACGGTTGAAAAATGCATATAACCGTGCAATTGCTATCCGTGGACCTTTAGGCAGTAAACCTCTAAGAGCAACCGGTAGGAACTGCTGTATCAGGACGTGGTAGTCATGTGATTTAAGACCAGATACCTTACTGTCTTACAATGAAACGCCCCTTGATATATTAGAACAATATCCATCAGGCCCTTTAAAGTCATATAGTCTCATGCAGAACACTTTCTTCTCAGTCTTGGACAAAGACCAAGGTGCTGCAGGAAGGTACGTCCTTTTGCCTTTGATGCTAGGATGCATATCCTTCCCAATACTCAGATGTTCTAGAGTCAATCTCAGTTTCTTCTACAACAGTCATTTTTCTCTTCTTCACAGATTCTTTAACCTTTCCAAAGTTGTTCTTATAGTTTTCAACTGGTGAGAAATTTCTTGACCATATAATATCCTAGCTCTCTTGCCATGCTCAGCGTGTCCATCAAACCAAGCCTTCTTTACCCGAAACCTATGCATTGGTCCCAAACCCTTTCTATGTGACATATACACGTGCTTCCTACTATACTTCAGCCACCTACTGTCAGTGTGTTTCCCGCAAAAGGGACATCCCATTTTTCCCTTCACCTTGCATCCAGCTAAATTACCATATGCAGGGAAGTTTGAGATTGTCCAGAGAAGCATTGCCTTGAGAGTGAACACAGATTTACTGAAGGCATCATATGTTAGCTCTCCTATGCTCCACAACTGGTTCAAATCCTCTATTAAGGGTTCTAAGTAGACGTCAATATTGTTGTCAAGTTGATGTGGACCGGGAATCAGCAAAGTTAGCATGATATTCTCCTTCTTCATACAACGATGAGGTGGCAAGTTGTAGTTCACCAGCAGCACCGGCCAACAACTATACATACTATTCTTCATATTAAACGGATTAAACCCATCTGTCGAAAGTCCAAGTCGAAGGTTCCTTTCTTCTTCAGAAAAAGCAGAATACCTATCATTCATCTAGTCCCATGTCACAGAATCTACCTGATGTCTGAGTATCCCATCCCTGCTCTTGTTAGTAAAATGCCACCTAAGGTTTTTGGCCATTTCCTCAGACCTAAACATCCTCATCAGCCTTGGGATTAGTGGGAAGTACCTTAGAACTTTCTATGGGAAACCTTTCTTCACCTCACCAGTTCTCATGTTGACTTTCCACCTAGAAGCTTTGCACTTAGGACAGTTGTCGAGCTTCTTCAATGTCTTCTTGAATAAACAGCAATCATTGATACATGCGTGAATCTTTTCATAACCCATGTCAAAGGACTTTAGAAACTTCTTCACATCATATAAGGAGGTATGTAGTACGTTATCATGTGGTAACATCTTCGGCAAAGTCTCTAGAAGATCATTGAAAATCTTATCAGACCATCCATTCTGGGTCTTCAATCTGAATAGTGACACAATGGCAGACAGCTTGCTATGGTGTGTGCAGTTTGGATATAAGGGTGTCTCTGTATCTGCTAGCTTAGCCAAGAACTCATCTTCTTCCCTTTCCTCTCCCTCTGCCATCTCACAGAAGTCAGGCGGACTAGCCAAGTCTCCATCTAGATACTCAGCAGCTCTATATAACCCAATAATCTCTTCATTCCACACATTTGATCTCTTTTCACCTTCAGCTACTGAGATGACTTCTCCATGATGGTACCAGTCTTTACGCAGCTTATAATCCTCATCCATCCCTCTTGTTATAAGGTGGTCTACTACATCACTCCCTAAATGACGATCTACATTGCGGCAGTCCTTACAAGGGCAAATTACCAGCTGTCTTTCTCCTCTATCCGCAGCCACAGAGTTTACAAAATCCCATGCACCTCTCTCGTATGCAGGATCGAGTCTTAAGATAAAGGATTGTTTAAAATCTTAAAAGTCTAAAATCCACAAACAAAAACTTAGTAATATGTTTATGTTAGACCAGTACCTGCATAGATGAACCCATTTCTTTTCCAACATTTAAATGATCTAACCTTATTTAAGTTGTAAGAACAAGAATTCAAACTGTTGACACAAAAAAAATCAGTTGGGTATACACTATGTAAAGGGTTAGTATACACTATGCCACATAAACACATGCTCATACAAATCAACCAGAACATACACTATGTCAGACAGAAGCAAGGTGCTGTTGGAAATCATCAACAATTAAGCCAAGAGGAAATTAATCAACATCAGTTTCATTAGTCTACTATCCATAATAAAATTACATAAATCATAGCAATTAAACCAAAGAACAAAATCAACCACAGTTTCAATAATCTACTTTAGATAATCTATGGCTGCATATAAATCAGGACAAAACAAAACATCTCACACACAATCAAGAAGACAATAGGAGAATTATAAGAAATGTGCAACAAACAATATATTTACAGATGAAACTAACCTGAACTTTGGCCTGAACAAATGTGAAGCTTTAGATGTGGAAAAACCTGTCACGAACACTCGAAAAACAAATAGAGAGTCAGAACACCGAAGAAATTTGTACTTCTCGGGTTGAAAGGGTAAAAGAGATGAGCAAAATACATATTTTAAACTTTGGTGTTTAAGAAGCCTAAGTCTAATTGATTCATGGAAAATACACAAGAACCGAAATTATTCATGCAAGGAAGTAAAGATTCGTAAGACGAAACAAATATCGATTCTTTGCAATCGATGTGTAAGAACCCTAAGTCTCTCACGAACACTACAAAATTTCAAAACGAAATTGATAGTACCGACTAATAAAAGAAGAATATTTAGCTAAATACCTTCGATTTTGTTCACCGAAGTCAAGCAACACTATTACGAGCTACTTGAATGTGTCTGTGGAAGTAGTTAGCGAGCTCTGGGTTTTTTTGAGACAGAGATTGAGCTGCTTTGATTTTGAGTTAAGTGTGTCTGTAGGAGAGAGACATTGAGATTGAGCTGATTGTTTTGGGGGGGAATTTTTTTAGGGTTCCCGGTATTGAGATTTTTAGCTAAGTATAGCTGGAATAGAAGAGGGGAACGTTTGCGGGCAACTGAAATTTCGCCAAAGTATTGGTGGATTGGGCTAATTTGTGTTCCCGCTTATTAAAACCTTATCTTAGCGTTTAAACATTGCTATTAAAAGTAAAAAAGCTGAAAATTATCTACAATAGCAGAATGGAGATCCGTGCTATTGTATAATGCTATCAATAAGGATAATTTTTGTAGTGTGTAGGCAGATAGATACTAGATTTTGTAGGCAGATCGTTGAGAAGCTTGAAATCAGGATGGCTTGAAACACCAGCTGGCGTGACGGCGGGGCATCGACGACGATCGGTTAAGGGTAGTTTGGCTACTTTGCGTCGGACTGGATCTGCATACGAAGCAAAGTCATAGACTCGTTTGATGATGAAAATCGGTTAGAATCTGATCATGATGTACAACCGCAAAGTCCCAAACTAAAATGTTCAAGATGAAATCAAACAGGAATAGATTGTAAGTTGAACATAAGAAAAAATTTGACGAGATATTTACAATTTCGATCAAGAGTTTATCATGTTAATTTCTACGTACGTTAGAGATATTAATAATTCCTATAATCGCAAAGCTTTGAAAGCGGAAAGCTTGTGACATAACTAAAATTGATAAGTCATAAAGAAGTTGAATAAATCGGAATAATGTATAAAGCAATTGATGATGATAAGGTGAATACGAATTTAGGTACTTATCTTGACAATCAGATAGATCGTAAAGCGAATTACGATGAAGACAATCTTTGAAAACCATAAAATATTCTCTTCGGCTTTGGCGAATTCCGATCCGATGTTAGTATCCTTATTACGATTATTTTTTGTATGAGGTTGTGTCCATGCAGTCTTCTCCGTCGACGTTGATAGTCGTTGCGATTCTTCTTGGTCGGATTAGTGGTGGCAGATCTGTTGTGTTAGTTCTGTCCGCTGGAGGGGTTCACTTGTTTCTATGTCGCGATCGACGTAGCGTAGGGTTTCTCGTTGGGTCGCCTATGATTATTTGGTACGAACTTCACTGCCCGAATTCTCCATGGTTTTTGTTCCGAGCCTCTCCACTTGCTCGGTGAATATGGTATTCCCCTTCTCCTAATACTGAGTTTTTCGCATCAGTACGGTTGTCGCCTCCTTTAAATCGGTCAGCGCTATGTCGGCTGTCGGTGAATCACTTGCGGCTGCTTCTTTTGCGGCGTTGTCCATCATGGTGTTTTGTGCTGTGGCTACGTTACCGCAGCGTTGATCGCCACTGGATGATTTGTTCTGTTTACGTCAATGGACATATCTTCAGATGCGCTAACCGGTGTTTTTTAAGTGTAAGAAACTTCTATGTCCCCTCAGACGGCGCCAAACTATGAGAGTCAAAACTCGCACTGTCAAAACTTGTAGAACTAAATTTTTAGGGAACATAAATTTCAATGTAAACAACACGACTAGAGAGTTCCGAAGATATTTTTATTGATAGAAAAAATCTGAAACGAAGTACAAGGAATAAAAGTTAAAGATGTTGCAGCTTAACCTTATGAACGGCTGCCTATGTACCCTTAGAAGGGGATCAAGTCATTCCTAGTTCTAAGTCTAGATGCTAGGGTTTTTCGCTCTCTCTAAATTTTATGACCACCATATCCTTATATAGCTGCAGCAAGTCGGCTTCGAGGATATTTTCCGCAAGATTTGGGGAAATCTTCCTATTTTTATATCATTCCTTTTTCAGTTAAGATTTACATTTTTATCTCGGATTTTCCTCTTTAGCTCGGAGATCTCTTCATCTTGACTTATTTGAGTTTATCTTCTTTCTTCGGTTATTATCTTTATGCGGCTTGACCTATTTGTCGAATGGGCCGAGAACGGACAGTAAGAGTCCGTTTGTGCACAAACTTCTTTATTCGGCCCAAAGTTTCGGACATACGAATATTTTATGTTTGGGCCCAAATTCGTATTTCCTCTAACTTTATCCGACAACTTGGTTTAACGGCCAAGAAAGTATAAGCCGATGTTTCTGAATATGGATTGCAGCTAGTTGCGCATCCGTAGAATGAGATATCGGCAAATGCTTGATCATACACTATCCGTTCAGAAAGTTTGGAGAAGCAAAATCCAGCTCAGAAGTTTCCGAGAGATGCATTCAGCTCGGAACATACGAAAGAGTAAATCATGATCAGAAAATGAGAAGGGAAGAGTTCGGATCCGATCTAGTTGGTTCAGCTCAGAAATCCAAGATCCGAGCTGGTTCAGCTCGGTCTGAGCTGAATTCAGCTCAAGGATTTTGAGCTGGTTTTGCTCAGTTCTGAGCTGGTTTAGCTCGGTCGTTGTCCGTTCGGATGTGGACTTCTGTGCTCATACTGCAAAAAGTCAGGGCATGAACTGGCTTTCTGTTGGAAGAAGAATGGTTATCCAGATTGGGTAACAGAGCGAACCAACCTTGGTAACAAAGGCAGTGCTCGCGGAGGTCGTGTGTCAAACTCAGGAATGGGACGTTCCCAAGCTCATGCAACGACAAGCAATGCATCTTCCTTCCCGGATTTCACCCCCGAGCAATGGAAAGTTCTCAGCTATTTGGCACAACTAAGACGCAGCAGTCTAGTTCTGAAAAATTGTCTGGTAAGAAGTTTGGTGATGTGATTGTAGACACAGGTGCATAACATCACATGACTGGAAATCTCTCTTTGCTGATTGATATGGTCGATACCTTTCCATGTTCTATAGGATTTGCTGATGGCAGTCAAACGCTCTCTACGAGCATGGGAACATTGTGTCTTACAGACAATGTGACGTTATCTCATGTGCTCTATGTGGCTGATCTCAATTGCACCTTTATATATGTTTCTAGTCTGTTGAAGAGTATGAAGAATTGTTTTGCTTTGTTTACTGATATACTGTGTGTACTGCAGGACCGTTTCACGAGGACTCTGATTGGAGCAGATGAAGAGCGTGATGGGGTATACTACTTGACGGATGTTGCAAGCGTTAAGGCACATAAGGTTGATGCTGGTTCAGATTCAGTCTTGTGGCACAAGCGCCTCGGTCATCCGAGTTTTTCTGTTTTTCTCATTTGCCTGTTTATGTTGTTTCAAAACCTGCTAGTCCAAGTCCTTGTGACATTTTTTTTTCGGGCTAAGCTAACAAGAGAACAATTTCCTGATAGTTTGAATAAAGCAAAAGATTGTTTTGAAATGATTCATGTTGATGCTTGGGGTCCGTATCGCATACCATCTTCTTGTGGAGCAGCATATATTCTTACAACTGTTGATGACATTTCTCGCATTGTCTGGATACATCTTCTGCTTGCAAAGTCTCAAGTTCGAAAAGTGCTGCAGAACTTTTGTGCTTATTCGGTCAAACAATTTGGGAAGTCTGTAAAAACAGTCCGAAGTGATTACGGCACTGAATTTATGTGTTTGTCGGATTTTTTTTCAAGAGCAGGAGATTCTTCATCAGACTTCATGTGTTTCTACTCCGCAGCAAAATGGTCGTGTTGAGCGTAAGCATCAATAAATCCTTAATGTAGCTAGGTCTTTGATGTTTAAAGCTGGATTACCAATTCGTTTTTGGGGTGAGGCAGTTCTTACAGCATCACATCTCATCAATGTCACACCGACAAAGCTTCTAAGTGGCTCATGAGTTGCTTTTCGGTGAAAAACCCAAGTTTGACCAACTACGAGTTTTTGGAGCAACATTCTATGCTCACACAGTAGCACGCGACAAAGTCAAATTTGGAGCCCGTGGACGTCGATGTATCTTTGTTGGATATCCTTTCGGGAAGAAAGCTTGGCGATTGTTTGATCTCGACAACGAGTAATTTATGATTTCCCGAGATGTTATCTTTCTTGAGGATGATTTTCCCTTCAAAACTCATACAGCTGATCGCCTTCATTTGCTACCGTCACTGAATTCCTTGATGATCAGTGGGAGACTTCGAACGTGAGGGGGAGAAAGGCTTTGTATCAGCCGATGCCTTCGCAGACAGACATTGTCGAGCTGTTTTCACCTGACGAGAATACGCCAGTATCATGTCCTGCTGATTTAAATGTCCGGCAGTTGACTGATGAACATGTCTCTCCGGTTACCGATGTTCATGCGTTAATGGAAGCACCAGTTACCTCGGTGAATCCTGAGATTATCCGTGGCAATGATATTGTTCTTGTTACAAACGAGATTTCTGCTTCCATTGATATAAAAGGAGCTGATACAGCTATGCCTCCACTTGGTCAAGGCTTCCGAAAGAAATCTCAGAGTGTTTTGCTTTGATATTACATTGTCTATCCTGATGACACGGCATATACCCAGCACGCTCTTGCTCTCACCTCTCCAATGGTTTCCTCGAACACGGTCACAAGTACCTCCATGTACCCTCTTAATCACTACATATCTGATGATATATTTTCTCTGAATCATCGTGCTTTTCTAGCTTCAGTTATTGCAGGAACTGAAGCTAGAAGTTACAAAGAAGCCATGAAAAATCAGGCTTGGCGTGATGCTACACGATCCAAGATTGATGCTTTGGAAAAAATGGGTACTTGGAGTATTGTGGATCTTCCTTCTGAGAAAGAGGCTATTGGAAACCAGTGGGTATTTAACATCAAATACAATGCTGATTACTATTGAACGATACAAAGCACGTTTGGTTGCTCTTGGTAATCATCAAATTGAGGGTGAAGATTTTGATGAAACCTTTTCTCCTGTAGCAAAGATGACTATTGTCCGTGCCTTACTGGAGGTTGTTGCAGCAAAGAAATGGGAAATACACCAGATGGAGGTCCATAACGCTTTTCTTTAGGGTGATCTTTATGAAGTCTACCTGAAACTTCTGCTGGGTTTTTGTAACTCTGATTCTAATAAGGTGTGTCGCTTACATAAGTCCTTGTATGGCCTTAAACAAGCTCCACATTGCTGGTTTGCCAAACTTACTACTGCACTGGTTGAGTATGGATTTATTCAGTCCTATGCCGACTATTCTCTCTTCACTCTTCGGAGAGATCGTCTAGACCTGCGAGTTCTTATCTATGTTGATGATTTATTGATATGTGGCAATGATCTTGTTGTATTGGAAGAATTTAAAGCCTACCTCAGCACCTTCTTCCATATGAAGAACCTTGGGAAGCTAAAGTATTTTCTTGGTCTTGAGGTTGCGCGCAGTCTAGAAGGTATCTTCATTTCACAACGAAAATATGCTCTTGACATAGTCAAAGAGACGGCACTCCTTGGTGCCAAGCCTATCACTTTTCCTATGGAACAAAACCATCGTCTTGCATCAGATTGTGGTCCATTGTTATCATCACCGGTTTAGTATCGCAGACTTGTTGGGCGCTTGATATATCTGCTGATTACTCGACCTGAACTTTCTTATTCTGTTCATGTGCTATCTCAGTTTATGCACGCTCCGCGTGAAGCTCATTGGAATGCATCTTTGCGAGTAGTTTGTTATCTCAAAACTTCACCTGGTCAAGGTGTTCTCTATCGGACATCTACTGATCTTCGTCTTCTTGCCTATTACGACTCTGATTGGGCAGCGTGTCCTCAAACGTGTCAGTCTTTGAATGCATATGTTATGTTTTCGGGAGGATCTCCGATCTCTTTGAAAACCAAAAAGCAGAAAACAGTTCGTGTTCTTCTGCTGAAGCTGAATATAGGTCGATGGCTTATGCTCTTAAGGAGATTCCGTGGTTGCGCCAATTTCTCACTGATCTTGGTTGTCCGCAAACTGATCAAGTTCGTCTTTTCTGTGAAAATCAAGCAGCTATTTATATTCGTCCAATCTTGTGTTTCATGAGCGGACTAAACACATTGAGGTGGACTGTCATAAAGTTCGTGGTGCAATATTGGATGGTACTATCTCTACTGCTCATATTCGGACGGACGATCAACTCGCAGACATCTTTACAAAGGCTCTTGGTCGCCAGCTCTTTCAACGCTTAGTTTCCAAGTTGAGCATTGTTGATCCTCATGCTCCAACTTGAGGGGGAGTATTGGGCCATGGGCTATGTATATATTTGTGGGTTTTAGTTGATGTAATTAATCTAAACCATAATGTATAAATACGGCTGTAATATTCTTGTGAAACACATCGAGAAAGAAAGATATTTCACCAAATCTTGTCAATAAGTAAGCTTGTCGCTATATAGACTATGCAATGTGGTTCCAATAACATATAATCCATAGTAAGCTTTTTGCTATTGTAAAATCTGATATTCTATTGCAAGTATGTAATTATACCAAATGAAATATGCTTTTCCAATTGAGATAGCATTTGAGTCCTTGTCCTCAATCCACATCCAATGATCAAGGTGTTTGAGTCTAGCCATCCATGGAGTGCACATTTCATGTTTAATGTGAAAACTATTCACAAATTTTTCATTGATAAATTCACTATTCTCCAGTACTTTCCGGGAAAATTCTCTCGCTTCCTCGAGCTTACACTCTCCCGGAAACATGACATCCAGTTGCTTTGTAAACACTAAGCATCACTAAGAAGAAGCATTCAATGTTTGTCTTTATATGATCTTGGATTTCTTCGTCATTCAAGAACCAGGAAAAGCTCCCTGAATAAAAATGTTTGAAAATAAATATCGAATATAATACTTATATGTGAAACATCGTAGCCGTTCATTCTTAACATTCGAAATTCGAGAGAGGCTTTGTGCAACTGATATTGTTTGGAATATATGGGCATTCTCTCAACATCCTCGTTTTCATAGCTCCTAAGGCAAACACAAGAGGATTCAAACCAAAGTATTAATTGTGTGTACATATATGTATTTCCTCTAACTTTATCCGACAAATTGGTTTAACGGCCAAGAAAGTATAAGCCGATGTTTCCGAAGATGGATTGCAGATAATTGCGCATCCATAGAATGAGATATCGGCAAATGCTTGATCATTCGCTATCCGTTTGGAAAATTTGGAGAAGCGAAATCCAGCTCGGAAGTTTTCAAGAGATGCATTCAGCTCGGAACTTCCGAAAGAGTAAATTATGATCGGAAAATGAGAAGGGTAGAGTTCGGATCCGAGGTGGTTCAGCTCGGAAATTCCGAGCTGGTTTTGCTCAGTTCCAAGCTGGTTTTGCTCGGTTCCCAGCTGGTTTAGCTCGTTTGTTGTCCGTTCGGATGTTTTGTTAATCTGTAGTTCCTGTCGAGAGATGGGTTCGTCCGATTGATCCGTTGTGCATGAAATGTCGTCCGTTTCGTATGAAATATTGTCCGTTTCGTATGAAATGTTGTCCGTTGACTCTTTTCGTATAAAAGTTATCCGTACGAAGTTATCGACACCTCGTATAACTTGTCACTCATATGGAACTCTGTTTATCCGAAATGGACATTTGTCTGTGTCCGATTGTCCGATCTTGTTTTCGGGTATTGTTTTCGTCGAGGGGTTTTGACCCCAACAATTAGCCAATTTGTCATGGCTCTTGATGACTCACAGTTTGGAACAGTGGCACAAGCAATTTTTTATATGGATCTAGTACCGGACTTGGCTCAAGCTTACTCGTGAGTGGTGAGAGAAGAACAACGGATTGCGACAACTCGAGCCCGCAAAACTCAAGCTGATGCAGTTGGTTTCGTGACAATGTGTGAACCCAGCAGTGAATCAAATGGAGTATCAAATCGTTATGACTCGACAACTCTGGGATCAGCGTCATGGTCTCTAGATAGAGCTGGACTTCTGTGCTCATACTGCCGAAAGGCAGGGCATGAATAGGCTTTCTGTTGGAAGAAGAATGGTTATCCAGATTGGGTAACAGAGAGAACCAACCGTGGTAACAAAGGCAGTTCTCGTGGAGGTCGTGTGTCAAACTCGGGAATGGGACAGGCCCAAGCTCATGCAACGACAAGCAATGCATCTTCCTTCCCGAATTTCACCCCGAGCAATGGAAATCCTCAGAATTTTGGCACAACTAAAGACGCAGCAGTCTAGTTCTGAAAAATTGTCTGGTAAGAAGTTTGGTGATGTGATTGTAGACACAGGTGCATCACATCACATGATTTGAAATCTCTCTTTGCGGGTTGATATGGTCGATACCTTTCCATGTTCTATAGGATTTGCTGATGGCAATAAAACGCTCTCTACGAGCATGGCAACATTTTTTCTTACAGACAATGTGACGTTATCTCATGTGCTCTATGTGCCTGATCTCAATTGCACCTTTATATATGTTTCTAGTGTGTTGAAGAGTATGAAGAATTGTTTTGCTTTGTTTACTGATACACTGTGTGTACTGCAGGACCGTTTCACGAGGACTCTGATTGGAGCAGATGAAGAGCGTGATGGGGTATACTACTTGACGGATGTTGCAAGCGTTAAGGCACATAAGGTTGATGCTGGTTCAGATTCAGTCTTGTGGCACAAGCGCCTGTGTCGTCCGAGTTTTTCTATTTTTCTCATTTGCTTGTTTCTGTTTTTTCAAAACCTGCTAGTCCAAGTCCTTGTGACATTCATTTTCGGGCTAAGCAAACAAGAGAACAATTTCCTGATAGTTTGAATAAAGCGAAAGATTGTTTTGAAATGATTCATGTTGATGTTTGGGGTCCATATCGCGTACTATCTTCTTGTGGAGCAGCATATATTTTTACAATTGTTAATGACATTTCTCGCACTGTCTGGATACATCTTCTGCTTGCAAAGTCTCAAGTTCGAAAAGTGCTGCAGAAATTTTGTGCTTATTCGGTCAAACAATTTGGGAAATCTGTAAAAACAGTCCGAAGTGATAACGGCACTGAATTTATGTGTTTGTCGGATTTTTTCTCAAGAGCAGGGGATTCTTCATCAGACTTCGTGTGTTGCTACTCCGCAGCAAAATGGTCGTGTTGAGCGTAAGCATCGATAAATCCTTAATGTAGCTAGGTCTTTGATGTTTAAAGCGGGATTACCAATTCGTTTTTGGGGTGAGGCAGTTCTTACAGCAGCACATCTCATCAATGTCACACCGACAAAGCTTCTAAGTGGCTCATGAGTTGCTTTTCGGTGAAAAACCCAAGTTTGACCAACTACTAATTTTTGGAGCAACATGCTATGCTCACACAGTAGCACGCGACAAAGTCAAATTTGGAGCCCGTGGACGTCGATGTATCTTTGTTGGATATCCTTTCGGGAAGAAAGCTTGGCGATTGTTTGATATCGACAAAGAGGAATTTCTGATTTCCCGAGATGTTATCTTTCTTGAGGATGATTTTCCCATCAAAACTCAGACAGCTGGGTTATCACCTTCATTTGCTACCGTCACTGAATTCCTTGATGATCAGTGGGAGACTTCGAACGCAAGGAGGAGAAAGGCTTTGGATCAGCCGATGCCTTCGGAGACAGACATTGTCGAGTTGTCTTCTTCTGACGAGAATACACCAGTGTCATGTCCTGCAATTTAAATGTCCAGCAGTTGACTGATGAACATGTCTCTCCGGTTACAGATGTTCAGGCGTCAATGGATGCACCAGTTACCTAGGTGAATCCTGAGATTATCCGTGGCAATGATACTGTTCTTGTTACAGACGAGATTTCTGCTTCCACTGAACCTAGAAGTTACAAAGAAGCTATGAAAAATCAGGCTTGGCGTGATGTTGCACGATCCGAGATTGATGCTTTGGAAGAAATGGGTACTTGGAGTATTGTGGATCTTCCTTCTGATAAAGAGGCTATTGGAAACCAGTGGGTATTTAACATCAAATACAATGTTGATTACTATTGAACGATACAAAGCACGTTTGGTTGCTCTTGGTAATCATCAAATTGAGGGTGAAGATTTTGATGAAACCTTTTCTCCTGTAGCAAAGATGACTAATGTTCGTGCCTTACTGGAGGTTGTTGCAGCAAAGAAATGGGAAATACACCAGATGGATGTCCATAACGCTTTTCTTTGGGGTGATCTTGATGAAGTCGACATGAAACTTCTGCTGGGTTTTCGTCACTCTGATTCTAATAAGGTGTGTCGCTTACATAAGTCCTTGTATGGCCTTAAACAAGATCCACGTTGCTGGTTTTCAGAACATACTACTGCACTGGTTGAGTATGGATTTATTCAGTCCTATGCCGACTATTCTCTCTTCACTCTTTGGAGAGATAGTCTAGAGCTGCGAGTTCTTATCTATGTTGATGATTTATTAATATGTGGCAATGATCTTGTTGTATTGAAAGAATTTAAAGCATACCTCAGCACTTGCTTCCATATGAAGAACCTTGGGAAGCTGAAGTATTTTCTTGGTCTTGAGGTTGGGCGCAGTTCAGAAGGTATCTTCATTTCACAACAAAAATATGCTCTTGACTTAATCAAAGAGACGGGACTCCTTGGTGCCAAGCCTGTCGCTTTTCCTATGGAACAAAATCATCGTCTTGCATCAGATGATGGTCAATTGTTATCATCACCGGATTAGTATCGCACACTTGTTGGGCGCTTGATATATCTGTTGATTACTGGACCTGAACTTTCGTATTCTGCTCATGTGCTATCTCAGTTTATGCACATGAGATATATCTCAAACATGCATATATTTTCCACAACATGTGCTTCCATTGCTGCAATCTGGTCCCTATCAATCACCCTTTGACACAAACGGTTGAAAAATGCACATAACCGTGCAATTGCTATCCGTGGAACTTTAGGCAGTAAACCTCTAAGACCAACTAGCAAGAACTGCTGCATCAGGACATGGTAGTCATGTGATTTAAGACCAGATACCTTACTGTCTTCCAAAGAAACGCCCCTTGATATATTAGAACAATACCCATCAGGCCCTTTAAAATCATATAGTCGCTTGCAGAACACTTTCTTCTCAGTCTTGGACAAAGACCAAGGTGCTGCAGGAAGGTACGTCCTTTTGCCTTTGATGCTAGGATGCAGATCCTTCCTACTACCCAAATGTTCTAGATCTTTACGAGTATTGAGCCCATCCTTTGACTTGCAACAATGGAGTAATGTTGATACAATGCTTGCAGCAACATTTCTCTCAATATGCATAACATCCAAGTTATGCCTCACAGGGAGCTCCTAAGTAACAAACACAATAAACAAACCAAATTAGATAAGCCAATCTGATTATTGTTCAAAGAATGCATACTTAATAGTTGAACTTGTAACATACCTCCCAATAAGGCAACTTGAAGAATACAAATCTTTTCTTCCATCTTGACATTTCCTCTTCATCTACTTCTGTTTCTTCCTCTTCCTCAGACTCACTAGAGGCAGAGTCAATCTCAGTTTCTTCTACAACAGTCCTTTTTCTCTTCTTCACAGATTCTTTAACCTTTCCAAAGTTGTTCTTATAGTTTCTCAAGTGATGAGAAATTTCTTGACCAGATAATATCCAAGCTCTCTTGCCATTTTCAGTGTGTCCATCAAACCAATCCTTCTTTACCCGAAACCTATGCATTGGTCCCAAACCCTTTCTATGTGACATATACACGTGCTTCCTACTATACTTCAGCCACCTACTGTCAGTGTGTTTCCCGCACAAGGGACATCCCATTTTTCCCTTCACCTTGCATCCAGCTAAATTACCATATGCAGGGAAGTCTGAGATTGTCCAGAGAAGCATGGCCTTGAGAGTGAACACAGATTTACTGAAGGCATCATATGTTAGCTCTCCTATGCTCCACAACTGGTTCAAATCCTCTATTAAGTGTTCTAAGTAGACGTCAATATCGTTGCCAGGTTGATGTGGACCGGGAACCAGCAAAGTTAGCATGACTATACAAAGATCAGGTGGCAAATTGTAGTTCACCAGCAACACGTGCCAACAACTATACATACTATTCTTCATATTAAATGGATTAAACCCATCTGTTGAAAGTCCAAGTCGAAGGTTCCTTCCTTCTGCAGCAAAAGCAGGATACCTATCATTCATCTAGTCCCATGTCACAGAATCTACTGGATGTCTGAGTTTCCCATCCTTGCTCTTGTTAGTAAAATGCCACCTAAGATGTTTGGCCATTTCCTCAGACCTAAACATCCTCTTCAGTCTTGGGATTACTGGGAAGTACCTTAGAACTTTCTGTGGGACACCTTTCTTCACCTCACCAGTACTCATATTGACTTTCCACCTAGAAGTTTTGCACTTAGGACAGTTGTCGAGCTTCTTCAATGTCTTCCTGAATAAACAGCAATCATTGATACATGCGTGAATCTTTTCATAACCCATGTCAAAGAACTTTAAAAACTTCTTCACATCATATAAGGAGGTATGTAGTACGTTATCCTGTGGTAACATCTTCGGCAAAGTCTCTAGAAGATCATTGAAACTCTTATCAGACCATCCATTATGGGTCTTCAATATGAATAGTGACACAATGGTAAACAACTTGCTATGGTGTGTGCAGTTTGGATACAGTGGTGTCTCTGCATCTGCTAGCTTAGCTAAGAACTCATCTTCTTCCATGTCCTCCCCCTCTACCATCTCACAGAAGTCAGGCGGACTAACCAAGTCTCCATCTAGATACTCAGCAGCTCTATATAACCCAATAATCTCTTCATTCCACACATTTGATATCCTTTCACCTTCAGCTACTAAGATGACTTCTCCAAGATGGTACCAGTCTTTATGCAGCTTATAATCCTCATCCATCCCTCTTGTTATAAGGTGGTCTACTACATCACTCCCTAAATGACGATCTACATTGCGGCAGTCCTTGCAAGGGCAAATTACCAGCTGTCTTTCTCCTCTATCCGCAGCCACAAAGTTTACAAAATCCCATGCACCTCTCTCGTATGCAGGATCGAGTCTTAAGATAAAGGATTGTTTAAAATCTTAAAGGCTAAAATCCACAAACAAAAACTTAGTAATCTGTTTATGTTAGATCAGTACCTGCATAGATGAACCCATTTCTTCTCCAACATTTAAATGATCTAACCTTATCTAAGTTGTAAGAACAAGAATTCAAACCGTTGACACAAAGAAATCAGTTGGGTATACACTATGTAAAGGGTTAGTATACACTATGCCACATAAACTCATGCTCATACAAATCAACCAGAACATACACTATGTCATACAGAAACAAGGTGCAGTTGGAAATCATCAACAATTAAGCCAAGAGGAAATAAATCAACATCAGTTTCATTAGTCTACTATCCATAAGAAAATCACATAAACCATAGCAGTTAAACCAGAGAACAAAATCAACCACAATTTCAATAATCTACTTTAGATAATCCATGGCTGCATATATACAAGGACAAAACAAAACATCTCACACACAATCAAGAAGATAATAGGAGAAGCATAAGAAATAGCAACAAATAGTATATTTCCAGATGAAACAAACCTGACCTTTGGCTTGAACAAATGTGAAGTTTTAGATGTGGAAAAACCTGTCACGAACACCCATAAAACAAATAGAGAGTCAGAACAAAGATGAAATTTGTACTCCTCGGGTTGAAAGGGTAAAAGAGATGAGCAAAATACACATTTTAAACTTCGGTGTTTAAGAACCCTAAATCTAATTGATTCACAAAAAATACACAAGAACCGAAATTATTCATGCAAGGAAGTAAAGATTTGTAAGACGAGACAGATATCGATTCTTTGCAATTGATGTATAAGAACCCTAAGTCTGATAGATTCTCAGGAACACCACAAAATTTCAAAAAGAAATTGATAGTACCGACTAGTAAAAGAAGAATCTTTGGCTAAATACCTTCGATTTTGTTCACCGAAGTCAAGCTAGATCTGGGTTTTGTTCACCGAAGTCAAGAAGAATGTTTGGCTAAAAGAAGAATCTTTGGCGAGCTCTGGGTTTTTTCGAGACAGAGATTGAGCTGCCTTAATTTTGAGTTAAGTGTGTCTGTAGGAGAGAGACATTGAGATTGAGCTGACTGTTTTGGGAGGGATTTTTTTTTAGGGTTCACGGTATTGAGATTTTCAGCTAAGTATAGCTGAAAGAGAAGAGGGGTAAGCTCGCGGGTTAAATGAAATTTCGCCAAAGTATTGGCGGATTGGGCTAATTGTGTTCCCGCTTATTAAAACTTTATCTTAGCGTTTAAACATTGCTATTAAAAGTTAAAAAAATCTGAAAATTATCTACAATAGCAGAATGGAAATCCGTACTATTGTATACTGCTATCAATAAGGACAATTTTTGTAGTGTTTCCAGAAACCTTTTCAGCAGAACAACTCCTATCAGAGGACCTATAGATCATCTTCCTATCAGACACCTCCTACCACTAATGCTTATGAGAGTAAGATGGAAGCTATGATGGAGCAAGTTCTTGAGGGGCAGACAAAGACTGTTGTAGACTTCAATAAGAAGTTGGACGCCATTTACTCTGATCTGAATGAGAAGTTTGAGTCTTTGAGCACACATATGAAGCAGTTGGATACTCAAGTTGCTCAAACTGTTGGAGCTTTTAGGAGGCAAGCAGGATTCCTTTCTGGAAGTACATATACCAATCCTAAGCATCACTGCAATGCAATATCACTAAGGATTGGGAAAGAGCTGCAAACTATCCCCAACAGGCAGGTGAGTGCTCAGGAACTCGAGGATTTAGAAGAGTTGGACGAAGATATTGAGGCCGAAAGACGGGTGTCGACCGACACTGATCCTGCATATCGACCGACACCCAATCCTTCGAGTGGTCGTAACGAACGGAAATCGACCGAGGTCGATTATGGAGTCGATAATAGTGGGAAATCGAACGATGTCGACCGACACCAACCCAGTGTCGATCGACACCAGTCGCGTACATCGTCTGATGCTGCGAAAAAGGCTCATGTTTCTACTGGGAAAGTGTACAAACCCAAGGTCCCGTTCCCAAGAAACCCGAAGCAGTCCAAGTTTGAACGGTTCAAGGCTAAATACATGGCTATGCTGAGCAAGCTCACTCTTCCAATGCCATTAATGGATGCTATCAACAACAACCCAGTGATGAAGAGGTGTTTGAAGCAAATGTTGACCTCTGACATGGGAGATGAAGAGTGTGTAATGATGATCACTGAGGTCTGTAGTGTTGTCATCCTGAACAGAGTTCCCGAGAAGCAAAAGGATCCAGGGAGCTTTGTCTTGGACTGTACCATCTTCAGAGACAGATTTGAGAGGTCATTATGTGATTTGGGGTTCAAGTGTCAATCTGATGCCATATTCAGTTGCTAAGCAGATGGGGATGACAGATTTCACACCTACTAGGATCTCTTTGATTCTAGTTGATCGCTCCATAAGGATTCCTGAAGGTCTCTTGGAGGATGTACTGGTGAAGATTAGTGAATGTGTTATCCCGACTGACATTGCAGTCTTGCAGTACAATGATGAGCCCAAAGACCCTCTTATCTTGGGCAGACCATTCTTGGCTACAGCCGGTGCTATCATTGATGTGAAGAGAGGGAAAATTGGACTCAGTGTGGGTGATTTGGTGATGAACTTTATCATCGAAAATCTGATGAGACACCCCACCATTGATGGACAGACCTTCTATGTGGATACATGGGAGAATCTAGCTGCTGAATTCTTCAATCAGATGCATCCAGCTGATCCTTTGGAGAGAGCTTTGATGAGTTCTGAGTAGGATTTGGAGCTGGAGGATGATGCTATTGATGGGTATCTGAGGCTGATGGATGCTAGTGAGCATGTGATGCAAGTGGTAGCTCAAGAGGAGCTAGGTGGCACTTCACAGAAAGCTGCCACACCTGGAGACTGGAGCGAGGAAGAAGATCCAAAGATTGAGCTGAAGCAGCTGCCTGCAGGCCTCAAATATGCATTCCTAGGTCCGAATTCTAGCTATCCTGTTATTGTTAATACTCATTTGAATAACGCAGAATTCACTTTATTTCTAAGCAAGCTGCGCAAGCATCGCAAAGCTCTTCGCTATTCTTTTGATGATATTTCAGGTATCTCTCCGGACTTATGCATGCATAGGATACACCTTGAGGATGAGAGCATGTCATCAATTGAGAACCAGAGGCGCCTGAATCCTAACCTGAAAGAGGTTGTGAAGAAGGAGATCATGAAGCTGCTGCAAGCTGGGATTATTTATCCTATCTCAAACAGTGATTGGGTCAGCCAAGTTCATGTGGTTCCTAAGAAAGGAAGAGTCACAGTGGTGAAAAATGACAATAATGAGCTAATTCCTACAAGGACAGTCACTGGTCACAGGATGTGCATATACTACATGAAGTTGAATGCAGCCTCCAGAAAGGACCACTTTCCACTCCCTTTCATTGATCAGATGTTAGAAAGGTTGGCAAATCATCCATACTACTGCTTTTTGGATGGTTATTTTGGTTTCTTTTAGATCCCTATCCACCCAGAGGACCAGGAGAAGACCACTTTTACTTGTCCCTATGGCACATTTGCGTACCACATGATGCCATTTGGACTGTGTAATGCTCCTCCTACATTTTAGAGGTGCATGATGTATATCTTCACAGACATGATAGAAGATTTTATGGAGGTCTTCATGGATGATTTTTCTGTCTACGGACCATCTTACCATGCTTGTTTGGATAATCTGTGCAAGGTGCTAGTTAGATGTGAGGAAAAGCACCTGGTTTTGAATTGGGAGAAGTGTTATTTTATGGTCAAGAATTGCATTGTACTTGGAAACAGAGTATCTGAGGCAGGAATTGAAGTGGACAAGGCTAAGATTGAGGTGATGACAGGGCTGCAGGCGCCAGACTCAGTCAAGGGAGTGAGGAGTTTCCTTGGGCATGCTGGATTTTACAGGAGGTTTATTAAGGATTTCAGCAAGATAGCTAGACCACTCACTGCACTTCACTGAAGTTTGAGTTCATAGATGAGTGTCATACTGCATTCCAGGAGCTGAAACTAGTTTTGATTTCTGCTTCAATTGAACAACCTCCAGACTGGAATCTGCCTTTTTAGGTGATGTGTGATGCTAGTGATTACGCAGTAGGAGCTGTACTTGGTCAGAAAAAGGATAAGAAGCTCCATGCCATCTATTATGCTAGTGGAACTCTTGATGATGCGCAAAGGAATTATGCAACCACTGAGAAGGAGTTGCTAGCAGTTGTGTTTTCCTTTGAGAAGTCCCGCCCATATCTGATCGGGTCCAAAGTGGTTGTACACATTGACCATTCTGCGCTTAAGTATCTGATGCAGAAGAAAGATGCTAAGCCAAGGCTATTGAGATGGATCTTTGATATACCATGGATTTTAGGGTTTTTAACCATGGTATATATCTTATTTATCGAGTCTTTTATTATGGTTTGTAGTCTTTTTAGTATGTTTACAGGTCTAGGTACGTTTGGAGCGGAATTGGACATTATGGCACATTCTGGAGCATTTTGGAGTATTGACCAGAGAGAAAGAAGTCACTGCCCATATTTGACAGTTGTGTCGATCGACACACATTTGGCATCGATCGATGCATAGTGTTACCAGACATTCTCGCGAGAGTTAATGAAGATTGTGAAAATTGCAGTTATGCCTAGAAGTTCCTGATATTTACAAAGAAGCCCCAAATCGTATTTTAGCTATTAAATTAGGTTTTACAGCCACTTGTTAGGCTAGGCTTTTCTTGAAGAGAGATTAGGAGATTTTGGTGCTGGTTTTGTTCTCGAAACAGACTTGATTTCGAACCCCTGTTCTTATTCCTTTTAATATTCTATGATATCTATTTTGACTATGTTTTATATTGTGATTGCTATGTCTGATTAGATCTCTTGTTAGGTTAGGGATTCTAATTAGGGATTTGAAGGAATGTTAGAATAATTGATTGATTAGGATCTATCATCTAGTTCTTCATCTAAATCGTTCTTAACGCTTAATCTGAACTGGCCACTTAGATTATTGATATTATGTTGATTTACAAAATGACAGTTGGTTAATTAACTAGAAAGGATTTAGGTGAGCAACTTGTCTATTCGCAAAGAAATTTGGTTTAGAGAAGTTGTGAACAAACGAACTTGGAATTAATGCATGTCTAGAACTCTAGGATTCGCAATGAAAGTTGGTCTGCTAGGTTGTTAGATATAGATAATTATCGCAGTGAAAGCTGGTTAGTTTTACTTCTGTGATTCTAGTTCAAGAACGCCCATAGATTTAATCATGACTGTTTGTTAATCTGATTTCCTGAGAAATTCCCGAAACCTGACGCGTTCGTTAATTGCTTAATCACCTTCACTTCATTCGTTTACTTGCTGTCTTGCTTACTGTTTTGAAATATGATTCGCCTAGCTTAATTCAGCGTTCTATAATCTATCGCAACAGTTTAGAGTCTCTGTGGGATTCGATACCTTTTATACTATAATTGCATTAACTGTGCACTTGCAGTAGAATAGGATTAAAACTTTATAGACCTATCAAGTTTTTGGCGCCGTTGCCGGGGACTCTTTTGAGTCTTCGATAGATTTGAACTTGGGGTTTAGACTAGGTTTTTCGTTTTTGTTTTTGTTACTAATTTTTTTTTTCTTTCTGTTTCTTGCGTTTCAGGTACGCCTGTAATCGCACTGCATCGATCGACACGGTCATGTGTGTCGATTGTCACATCTTCGCATTTACATCGATCGACGCTACTCTGCATCAATCGACACAGCGCGTAAGATGATGGGAATGATGGAACGGATCTTGGAAAATCAGCAGAATAACTCATTCTGTAGAGACTGTGGTTCTTATTCATTCACCAGAGATTATGAATCTTCATCATATCAGCATGTTCCTCCTCAAAATACGCAATCTGATAAGCTGATAAGTATGATGGAGCAGTTATTGGAAAGACAGGAAAAGGATTTGAACTACATTAGTGGCTCTGGATTTCAAGGAAACAATTTTGGATATCAGCAAGGTAATTCTTATCAGAGGACTTATGGATCATCCTCATATCAGACACCTCCTGCTGCTAGTGCTTATGAGAGCAAGATGGAAGCCATGATGGAGCAGTTGCTAGAGGATCAGACTAAGACTGATGTAGATTTCGACAGGAAGCAGGATGTTATGTATGAAAATCTGAATGGGAAGTTTGAATCCTTGAGCACACATGTAAAGAAGCTAGATGTTCAAATCCAACAGACATCTCAAGCAATGCAGAAGCAAAATGGAGCTAGGAAAGCTGAACAGAAGCAATACATTAACGCTGTGACCTTAAGAGATGAGATTGAGTTGCTAGGAGAAGAAGAGAGCATAATCTCGGATTTTTTTGAAGAATTATGTCTGTCTGAGACATGCTTCGATCGACACACACATGAAGTCGATCGATGCAAGCCCGATACGTCTGATGAATATGTGCAAAATCGCCTTGTGTCGATCGACACACCATATGCATCGATCGACACAGATCGCAGACGAGACCAGAAATCTGCAACAGTCCTAGAACGAGTCTATAAGCCCTCTGTGCCATATCCTAAGGTTCCTAAACCGTCTAAACAGGAGCTAGAAGTGGCTAACTGCATGAAAGTGATGGAAAAGTAGCTGATTGAGATTACAGAGAAGCTTCCAGATCCAGGAGCCTTTGGCTCGACTGATCCATCTCTAAGGACATATTCAAGCATTCTATGTGTGACTTGGGATCTTGTGTGAATCTAATGCCGTACTCAGTTGCTGTGAGATTGGGAAAGATGGAATTCCAGCCTACTAGGATCTCTCTTATCCTAGCTGATCGTTCAAAGCGATATCCGGAAGGAGTTCTTAAGGATATTCCTGTCAGAGTTGTAAACTACTTGATTCCAACAGATTTTGTGGTGCTGAAGTATGATATTGAGCCTGATGATCCTCTGCTGCTTGGTAGATCATTCTTAGCCACTGCTGGAGCAGTTATTGATGTGAGACGTGGAGTGATTGATCTCCAGCTGGGAGACAAGCCTTTGTAGTTCAAGATGGATAAGCTGCAGAAATCCACCATTGATGGACATAGTTTTAGTATTGAGATGGAACCAGATGTTCCTATTGGAGAAAAGAAGATGGCAGTTCATTCTGAACTTGCTCTAACATCTTCAGTGCCTGCAACTGCTCATAAGCAGAAAGCTCCAGACATCTCATTTCCACCAAAGGTAAGGCACAAATCATTTAAGCTTAAACATCTTAACAGCATTACTTTGAATGCAGGAAAACACAGTATCCCACCCAAGCTTCGCTCCCGCCCTGGTTCCACTCCTTCGTTCCTTGGGAAATCTTAGGATCCGACAGCATACACACCACCTTGGATGAGGAGACATTCACATAGACACTCAAAGTATCTGTTGAAACCGCCATGAGTCTAATCTTTATCCCATAGTCAAGCTAATGACTAAAAACAAGCGATGAGTGGGAGGCAACCCACTATAGAGTCAGTTTTCATTTTTATTTTTCATTTTTAGGTGTTTGTTACTTTGTTTTTTTGTTTTGGTGTTTTCATACAAGAGAAGAGGTCAAAACTCACCTAGCATCGATCGACACAACCTGTGTGTCGATCGACACAGTGCGACTACACGAATGAATTGAGCATATGCGATTTGCGTCGATCGATGCAGTCCAGAGCATCGATCGACACAGTGCGACGAGAGGTACGTAACTCTGGATTTTTCACTCTTTTCAATTTGATTATCTGTTTTCACCGAGCTCATGCTTTTATTACACTAGGGACAGTGTAGTTTAATTGTGGGGGAGGTAGCTACTGATGCACGCTTTTGTTTTCTTAGAGTCAGTCTTTGGTTTTTCAAAAAAAATTTATTGAGTCAAAATTTGTATGAAACTATGATTTTTCGAAGAAACTTTTTGCTTAAACAGGAACTAGGTGACCATTGGACAGACTTGCAGAGCCTCTATGACTGTTAGAAAACCCCTAAACAAATCAACCTACCAAGGACACCCATATCTAACCAGGTATTCAGAGGATCCATTACTAGTCTCACTTTAATCTTGACTTTAATTTCTCACTTAGGGGCTTGGTAATCTTTGGATCGGATTCCTTTGATGTGTTTGGCACAGCTTGTGATCATGTTCTTAAGTATGGTTTCTGATTTTCCCCTCCTTTGAAAGTAAAAAAAAAAAGAGATAAAAAGCGAGGATAAGCTAGTAGCTTCGAAGTGGTCACGGGAGTGGTAGAGACCCCTATTACCTCCTGTGTATCCATGGAAAGATCCAAAGTTAAAACCCCAATAAAAAGGGAGGAGCACTGATAGAAAAAATAAAATGATACCCAGTGGGGAAAAATCAGTGCTAAGGGAGAAAGAGAAAAGAAAGAAACCAGAAACCGACAGTTTGGTGGTCAGATACTGAATAGGTTGAGTCCATGTGTCCTTTGATTCGATACTCCCTCTGAGAGACTGCACATAATTGTATACAGAGGCTAGTGTGGTGAATTTCAATGTCCTAACTTGATTGTGGAGTTTACTTGGGACAGTTGCTAAGTGTGGGGGAAGTATATTGTGGTCTTGAGTTCGGTAGGAAAGTTTTCAGTGGATTACTAAGTGAATGTGAATGCGAAAGTTCCTAGGACGAAATGAGTTTCTGTGTTTTCAAACCTCTTTTCTTATACTTTGGTTCTTTACTTGCTTGAGGGCAAGCAAGAGCTAAGTGTGGGGGAGTTGATATACCATGGATTTTATGGTTTTTAACCATGGTATATATCTTATTTATCGAGTCTTTTATTTTGTTTTGGAGTCTTTTTAGTATGTTTACAGGTCTAGGTACGTTTGGAGCGGAATTGGACATTATGGCGCATTCTGAAGCATTTTGGAGTATTGACCCGAGAGAAAGAAGTCACTGCCCATATTTGACACTTGTGTCGATCGACACACATTTGGCATCGATCGATGCATAGCGTGACCAGAAAGTCTCGCGAAAGTTAATGAAGATTATGGAAACTGCAGTTGTGCCCAAAAGTTCCTGATATTTACATAGAAGCCCCAAATCGTGTTTTAGCTATTAAATTAGGTTTTACAGCCACTTGTTAGGCTAATTTTGGGGCTGGTTTTTGTTCTCGAAAGAGACTTGATTTCGAACCCTTGTTCTTATTCCTTTGATTATTCTATGATATCTATTTTGACTATGTTTTCTGTTATGATTGCTATGTCTGAGTAGATCTCTTGTTAGGTTAGGGATTCTCATTAGGGATTTGAAGGAATGTTAGAATAATTGATTGATTAGGATCTCTCATCTAGTTCTTTATCTAAATCGTTCTTAACGCTTAATCTGAATTGGCCACTTAGATTATTGATATTAGGTTGATTTACACAACGACGGTTGGTTAATTAACTAGAAAGGATTTAGGTGAGCAACTTGTCTATTCGCAAAGAAATTTGGTTTAGAGAAGTTGTGAACAAACGAACTTGGAATTAATCCATGTCTAGAACTCTAGGATTCGCAACGAAAGTTGGTCTGCTAGGTTGTTAGATATAGATAATTATTGCAGCGAAAGCTAGTTAGTTTTACTTCTGTGATTCTAGTTCAACAACGCCCATAGATTGAATCCTGACTGTTTGTTAATCTGATTTCCTGATATCCTGAGAAATTTCTGAAACCTGACGCCTTCGTTAATTGCTTAATCACCTTCACTTCATTCGTTTACTTGCTGTCTTGCTTACTGTTATGAAATATTATTCGCTTAGCTTAATTCGACGTTTTATAATCTATCGCAAGAGTCTAAAGTCTCTGTGGGATTCGATACCTTTTATACTATAATTGCATTAACTGTGCACTTGCAGTAGAATAGGATTAAAACTTTATAAACCTATCAATCTTGTTGCTCCTAGAGTTTGACATAGAGGTGAGAGACAAGAAAGGAGTGGAAAATATTTTTGTTGACCATCTGTCACGAATTAAGATCGATGAGGACGTTCCTATAGATGATTTTCTACCCGAAGAGAACATCTATAAGGTTGAGATAGGATTTCAGGCAGTTGGTGTGAATTCACTGCGCTCTTCACGAGTCACGGAGAAGGTGTCGGTCGACATTCTGTTCATGTCGGTCGACACCCCATTCGCAAAAGCGGACGATAATCGACCAAACCCGACATCGATTGGCCGATTGGGATCAATGTCGATCGACACCAATACTAGTGTCGGTCGACACCAGTCGCGGATGCAGGAAGCTGTTTTGGATGATCAAGCTGACCTGTTCATAGCTGCAGTTACCCAAGGTACTCTCTCTACTAGACCTTGGTACGCCGATATAGCCAACTACCTTGCTGCAGAGGATGAACCTGAGGTGTTTAAAGGATATGCTAAGAAGAAGTTCCTTAGAGAAATCAGGCGCTACATTTGGGAAGATCCCTACTTGTACAAGCACTGCTCTGATGGTATCTACAAACGTTGCATTGCGGAGTCTGAAGTTGATAATGTGATGTACCACTGCCATGGTTCTAAGTATGTCGGACACTTTGCTACTTTCAAGACAGTGTCCAAGGTTCTTCAAGCAGGATTCTGGTGGCCTACGATGTTCAAGGATGCTCAGTTGTTTGTCTCGCAGTGTGATGTGTGCCAGAGGAGGGGGAAGATAAGCAAGAGACATGACATGCCACAAAACTTCATCCTCGAGGTGAAGTCTTTGACTGCTGGGGCCACTACAAAAAAAATAGACATTGATAGCAGTTGAGGATAGCACGGTTTCACTAAGTGCTATTAAAGATGATATGCTGGACTGGGATACTTTGTCATAGCATTTTAAAAATGCTAAGACGGAAATTTATTAAGCGGGAGCCAAAAATAATTTTTGGAGCCTAAATTTTTACGATTTAGCGCTAAATTTTTTTTGGTTTTGGCGAAACTTTTTCCAAAATTTCCCCTCCCTCTCTTCCAAAACACATATTCATTTGTTAAAAAAAAAAAAAAAAAACACAGATTCTTTTTCCTCTCCTCTCTCTTTCCTCCTTCTCCTTCACAGATCTCCGCTCCTTACCACTACAAAAAATATGGTTATTAATAGCACATTATTATAGCTCGGTTTTCATAATTGCTATTATAGATGATTTGGTAGATTGAACTTATATATTATAGCTTTTCAAAAATACTGAGGTTGAAAATTGACTAAGCGGGAACTAAATTTAACTTTACCACCTAAAATTAGAAGTGAGCGGCAACACTTTCCTTAAAATTATAAGGAGCGGCAAAATTTTAATTTTTTTCTTCTTATTTTCCGTATGTGTTAGATTAAATTATAAAAGATGTTATTTTTTTGTTTATCCCATTTCACATAGAATCGTAAAAAATAATCCTCTGCTCCTCTCAAACCCTAATCAAGACTCTCTTCAGACCTCTTTCAAACTCTTCAGCTTTAGATGTCGACGGCTCATAGTAGATGTGGCCGTTTCGTCTCTCCGCCTTATCGCTCAACTTTTGCAACAAATTAGGTTACCACAATCTCAAATCTCTTGGATCTTTGTTTGTTCCCTCTAGCCGTCGTTATCTCCGTCGAAGCATCGCATATGAACCCAGACGATCTCCGACAGCTCTGAATCCATCTCAAATAAAATCTGGTTGGTATAAACATCTGCTCCACGATTCTTGTCTTCGGTTTAACCGTTTTAGGCTTGAAGTACATGTTGTTTCTCAGCTATGGGTTTCTCGTTTCTGGGTTCGACTTCAGTAAGCTTCTCGAGCCATGGATTTCCTCAGGTTTTTGTTTCTCTTCTAGATATCATTTTAATAATTTTATATGTTCGCGAAATTCTAGTTTTGCTTCTCTCTCCCGCTGCTAATTCCAGTTTCTATGGGAAGGGTTTTTGGTGTAAAGTAAGGATTTTTAATTGGCTTTCTTGATAAAATTAGGGATTTTTGGAGAAAGCATAGAAGGAAGGTTTTGGTGACGGCTGGTTGTTTAGGAAGTGTGTATTTACCGCGTTGCAACGCCTACGAGACTCATCAAAACCCAGCTAAGTTTTTGATATACGTCGAAGTTACTCAGTTCGTTCTTTGTTATGGTCATGAAATTGATATTCTAGTTTGAATTTGATAAAGCTAACATTTTTACTTCTCATCCATCAAACGTGGCCTTGAAAGTTTCTGGCTTGCGAGAACTGAAATAGTCATTCTTGCTATACCTCTTTTAACGTTTTCTAAATTTTATTTAGAATCCAAAAAAACGAGAGGATGAAAGACATATCTCTTATGGAATATGTTTCTCAGTTTTGTTAAATCTTAGGTTCTGTGTTGTTGGTATTTTTGCAGATAGAAGATGACTCATATTTGAAAGAAAAAAAAGAAGATGACTACATTAGATTTGTTCAGAGCCGAGCTTGATTTAAAGTCCTCTACTTGAACAAAGCTGAGGCTAGAGATAAGTTATGCAGAGATGTACAATATGGTTCCATATTCTTGAGTGGTGGGCAAGGTGTGTTGTTTTGATTATTATTTTTCCTCCTTAATATCTCTATTCTAAGTGTCAGATTAACTGTATGAGTCTATCATAGTTTTCTCAAATGTTAGTTATAACGAAAAATGTTGCTTAATAAACTGTTATTATTATGTCTTCTCCTATGGTGAGTGTTGGCTGCAGATAGAGAAGTTTATGTTCCACAGCCTGAAGTCAAAAGAAGCTGAAAGTCAGCTTTCTGAACAAGAGAAAGTGTTTGCTAGCAGGTTTGTTTTGTTGCATAGTTTGTCTGATGTTATTTTTTTATTTGGATAGTATCATGGACGTGATACTTCTCCAATACTTTATTAGGATTGTGCTATCACACTATCACCCTAAATACTTTGTTAGAGATTTTTTGCTAAAAAAAAAGTATTATTGTGAATATCACAGGCCATCTCCTGAATCTTCTTTGGACATGGACGTTTCATTCTCTTGCAATGGCATAGCAGCAGACTATGGTGATTGTTTCTTTCACAATAATGAGATGGTTTGTTTTTCATTTGTTGTAGCATCTTGGTTCGAATAAAACTAATAAGGAAAATCAGCAGTGCCTTTTCCATTGTTCTTCTCTTATAATCTATGAGTTAGCTAGAGTTTCTGTGTTTTGGGCAGAGAGATATCAAGATACAAGAAGATGAGGAGAAGCAACAGAAAGACTATAAAGGAGTAAAGGTGGACATAATCGGAGAGGTGTTTGTGGTTGAGCATTCGTTGTTGTTTTTGTTTTGACTTCTGTTTCATTTTGTTGTTTCATTTTGTTGGTTTGAAGATACTCATGAAACCAGTGCAGATTCATACTTTGTATAAAGATTTGTATATCATACATTTGTATAAACATTTTGGTTTACTAATAAAATTGTTTCAAGCTTTTCTTTTATATAAATTCAATTGATACAAATAATAATAATAATAATCATAACAATAATAATAATAATAATAATAATAATAATAATAATAATAATAATAATAATAATAATAAATTAATACGGCTTGGCTCAGCTTGGCTCGGCTCGTATCTAACTATAGCAAGGGAAATTATCGCTATCGTAGATGCACAATATTATAGCACGACAAAAGTGCTATCACTTATGACCGACCTATTATAGCTGGGGCAGACATAGCATTTTCAAAAACGCCATCATATACATACCATGGCATTTTTCGTGTGCTAAGAATAGAGATTTTTCTTGTAGTGTACCCATCACCTCCGCTAAATCCCTAAAATCCCCAAAGCTCAAAAAAACTCCCAAGCACCTCCGCTAAATCCCTAAAAACTCCCAAGCACCTCCGCTAAATCCCTAAAATCCCCAAAGCTCAAAACCCTAAGTTTGTGGATGAAGATGTGTTCGTGGACGACAAAGACGACGAATCCCTTATCCTTCGGGATATGGAAGCCGTCCGCACGCTCCTCGACTTGGGCTCGAGGTATGATTCTGCTACTTTTAGTTAATCTCTCTCTCTCTCTCTCTCTCTCTCTCTCTCTCTCTCTCTCTCTCTCTCTCAAGCCTTAATTTGCAGTTTGTGAAACTTTTGATTATTCTTTTCAATCTATCAGGACAACGAAGGATCAGTCCTTCCTCCTTCAATCCCCTTGTCCAGTGAACACCTTAGCAATGAGGGAATCTATTTTCTTGAGAATGGTGAAGATGGTCTACTATATGTTGCTGAATCAGTAGACTCTGATATTCTGAAGAAACTTCTTGATGTTCCTTCAGCTGCTGAAATTCCTAGCCAGGTAATCTCAACCTATTTCTCTCTTTATTAGCGCATGAAATTGTAGGATAATTAACTTGCAAAAAAAGTTGTAGACATTATTGTGATATTTTCATCATATTTACTTATCAAATTATCGAAGCCATGAAAGAGGAATTCTCTTTTCTGGTGTTGTCGAATCCTGCTAAGCAAAGATAATGGGTGTTTCTTTACAGTATGTGCTGCAGCAATATGATAATCAGCTATCAAAGAAGTTCAATGATGTGGTAAATGAAATAAGGAGGCAAAGATGTTCTTACCTAAGGTATCAAACAAAAGTCTCAGTAACTGTCTTCTTTTTTTTTGTTCATAACTGAGATTAGATGATCTTTTCCTGCCTAATATTTCTAACCTCGTTTATGTTTTCTCTATGCAGCATCAAATTGTGCAATAAGGGAGATCCATCAGGTGAGTTATTCTGGACATATTTCATTCGCATTAACTGGTTTGATAGAATTTCAGTTTCTCCCTGTTTGCGACAGAATCAGTCTTACGCTAATAGTAACAGCATAGCTCCTTCTGCAGCTAGTATCAATGTCTAGTTTCATAGTGTTTTACTTCACCACTTGAGACATTCCGAGTTATCTACTATCTCTGGCAGATGACTTGTTTATGCATGGGGAAAACATTTCTATGGATTGACGTCAAGAAGCATTTCCAAAGCAGGAGAATATGTAGGAAGAGAGATAGGGAAAGGAAGTTCCAAAGAAGGATCTGATTGATATAGGTTTCTCTGATTCTATTTGATTTTTTTAGTGGAATATTTTTAAAAAGAACTATCTGAGATCTATGATCCGTGGAATTTTGTGTTTAGTTAAAGCTGTACCTGTCATCTGCAGTTAAGAAGGCAATCACGGAATTAAGGTCGAACCTCTCCAAAGATAAGCTTCTGGTTTCGGTTGCAGCTGGAATAACGTTGAAAGATCTACAGGTTTGCATCTTTTCGTAGATAAAGGAGTATACTTTGTCTTAGATATGCTAGTACAAGTTCATCAGTCCTGAATACATGGTGTTGCAGTGTCAGTGTTTGCATCAAACATTTTTCTAGAGCTCCCTTTTAGTTAAAGCCTGAAAAGTATGTTTCTCTCTTATGCTAGGAATGGTCTGGTCAAGATCGATTCATAAGGGTGATGCCTAATACACCAGCAGCCGTTGGTGAGGCAGTTTCAGGTAGTTTCTCAGAGTTCCTATTTGTGCTATTTTTGAAGTCTTTCTCTTTGAAACTAGCAGTCCTTACGTGTCCTGCATTATGTCTTGTGTAAATAGTAGTGAGCCTCGGAACAGCATCAACGGAAGAAGATGGAGCACTTCTCTCTAAATTGTTTGGCTCGGTGGGAAAGATGTTTAGAACTGATGAGAAAATGTTTGATGCTGTCACTGGTCACAGGTACATAACGCATTCTAAATTCTCAAGTAATCATGTTACGAATTTATTTAAACATTTCAAACTTGTTACAGTGGAAGTGGACCAGCATACATATTCTTAGCCATTGAAGCTTTAGCTGATGGAGGAGTAGCTGCTGGTTTATGGAGATTATGAAGCTGTAGCAGCACAGGAGATAGAGCAAAGGAGTGAAGAGAATGATGAAGAAGAAACTGGAAGCAAAGCAGAGAAGATTGTGGTTGAGATCGGTGAATTCGAGCAAGAAACACTCTCAAGTATGAAACTCGTATGATTACTCAAGTGTATTTTTCTTTGATCACTAGTTAATATTTTGTTTTTTGTTTTGTTTTGCTGGAGGATATTTAGATAGATGTTTTTGTTTATTAATAAATTGTCTTCTAAATCAATTTTTTTTATATAAATGCAATTGATATAAAATATATATATATATATATAATAATACTAATAATTTAATACGGCTCGGCTCGGCTCGGCTCGATAACAAAATATAGCATTAAATCCATGCTATCATAGATTGCACCAAACATAGCAAAAAAAAAACTAACGCTATCTATTTGCACTACTAACATAGCACGAACAAAATGCTATGGTAGAGGGGGTGTCTATTATAGCTGCCGCTGTCAGAGCGTTTGTGAAAACGCTATCTATTACATACGATAGCTTGTATCGTGTGCTATGAATGTTAATTTTTCTTGTAGTGGGCATCGATTTCATGGGACCGTTTCCATCTTCTTATGGGAACAAGCACATCTTGGTTGTTGTGGACTACGTTTCTAAGTGGGTTAAAGCGCTTGCTAGTCCGACCAATGACTCTTCGGTAGTTCTTAAGCTCTTTAAGACTATCATCTTCCCCAGATTTGGAGTTCCTAGGATTGTGATAAGTGATGGCAGTTCTCACTTCATCAACAAGGTCTTTGATAAGTTGCTCAAGAAGCATGGTGTTAATCATCGTGTGGCTACTCCATATCACCCTCTGACTAGTGGACAAGTTGAGGTTTAAAACCGACAGATCAAGGAGATTCTGGAGAAGGCAGTGGGAAAGACTAGGAAGGTCTGGTCTGCTAAGCTGGATGATGCGTTGTGGGCCTACAGGACTGCGTTCAAGACGCCACTTGGGAATACACTGTTTCACTTACTCTACGTGAAAGCTTGTCACCTTCCAGTTGAGCTCGCGCGCAAGGCTAGATGGGCTGTCAAACAGATGAACTTCGATCTCAAACCTGCAGTTGAGAGGCGTTTGATACAGCTTAATGAGTTAGATGAAATTCGCCACCATACCTATGAGAACTCAAAGATGTACAAGGAGCGTACAAAGGTGTATCATAATAAGAAGATCATGTCACACAACTTCGAACCCAATGACCAGGTATTCCTCTATAACTCTTGCTTACAACTTTTCCCTGGAAATCTGGGTTCTTGTTTGTCAGTGATATACCATGGATTTTACGGATTTTAACCATGATATATATCTTATTTATCGAGTCTTAAGTTATGTTTTGGAGTCTTTTTAGTATGTTTACAGGTCTAGACACGTTTGGAGCGGAATTGGACATTATGGAGCATTTTGGAGTATTGACCCGAGAGATAGAGTTCACTGTCGACATTTGATACCGGTATCGATCGATGCAACTTTGGCATCGATCGATTCACATGCGTTATGGGCTTATCTTCGGCGATTAATGAAGAATATGGAAATTGCAGTTCTGCCCAGAAGTTTCTCATAATTACAAAGAAGCCCCAACCTTGATTAGACCAATATATTAGGGTTTTTAAGCCATTATTTAGGCTACGCTTTACAACACTTTATTTTACTTCCAGAGAGAGTTGAGGGGCTGATCTTGTTCTCGAAAGAGACTTGATTTCGAACCCCATTTCTTTATTCTGTTTTATAATATTTGGTTTTCTATTCATGATGTCTTTTGTTTCGATGAACATGTCTGAGTAGATAACCTGTTAGGTTTAGGGATTCTCATTAGGGATTTCATGGAATTATAGGTTAATCAATCTGTTAGGGATTCATACTTTCTAGTTCTTCGTCTAGGATTGTTCTTAATGCTTAATCTGAACTGGCCACTTAGATTATTGATGTTAGGTTGATTGATGCAACGACAGTTGGTTAATTAGCTAGAAAGAACCTAGATGAGCAATTGAATTACTTGCAAAGGAATTTGGTTTAATTGAATTGTGAACATATCGAACTCGATCTTAAAGCTAGTATAATCTGTTAGTAATTGCAAAGGAATTTGGATTGATGCACTTAAACTTAGAGAATTCTCGCAACGACAGTTGGTTAATTCTATATCTGTGTTTGAGTTCTAGAACAATTCCTAATTAGATCCCGCTTGATTGATTGCATGTGTTCCTGATTTCCTGAGAACTCCCTAGACTTAACGCCTTCGCCTTCTGACTTACAACCGATCTATTTACTTTTCTGCTGTTTGATTTACTGCTTTCCCACATTGCTTTCTCCTAGTTTTTACTTGACAGTTTATAATCTATCGTTGACCGGAGTCCCTGTGGATTCAATACCCTAAGTACTACAACTACATCACTGTGCACTTGCAGTTAGTATAGGGATTAATTCTTGACCTATCAAGTTTTTGGCGCCGTTGCAGGGGACTCTTTGAGTTCTCGATAGATTTGAACTTAGGGTTTAGACTAGGATTTTCGGTTTTTTTTGTTTTTTTTGTTACTAATTTTTTCTGTTCTTGCGTTTCAGGTACGCCTGCAATCGCCTTGCATCGATCGACACGGTCATGTGTGTCGATCGACACATCTTCGAGCTTGCATCAATCGACACTTCTCTGCATCGATCGACACAGCGCGTAAGATGATGGGAATGATGGAACGTATGTTGGAAAATCAGCAGAATAACTCATTCTGCAGAGACTATGGTTCTTATTCATTCACCAGAAATTATGAATCTCCATCATATCAGCCTGTTTCTCCTCAAAATACACAGTCTGATAAGCTGATGAGTATGATGGAGCACTTACTGGAAAGACAGGAAGAGGATTTGAACTACATCAATAGCTCTGGATTCCAAGGAAACAGGTTTGGTAATCAGCAGGGTTATTCTTATCAGAGAGCCTATGGATCATCTTTTTATCAGACACCTCCTGCTGCTGATGATTATAAGAGCAAGATGGAATCCATGATGGAGTAGTTGCTAGAGGATCAGGCTAAGACTGCTGTAAACTTCGACAGGGAGCTGGATGCTATACATGAAAATCTGAATGGGAAGTTTGAATACTTGAGCACACATGTGAAGAAGCTAGATGTCTGGATTTGTACAGTACAGATCCATCAAAGCTGTGACCTTAAGAGATGGGATTGGCTTGCTGGGAGAAGAAGAGAGCATAATCTCGGATTTTCTGGACGAATTTTGTCTGTCTGAGACTTGCATCGATCGACACAGCTCAAGCATCGATCGACACAGTCCCGATCCGACTGATGAAATTGGATATAATCGCCTTGTGTCAATCGACACACATCGTGCATCGGTCGACACAGATCGCAGACGTGATCAGAAACCTGCAACAGTCCCAGAACGAGTGTATAAGCCCCCTGTGCCATATCCTAAGGTTCCTAAACTGACTAAACAGGACCTAGACGAGGCTAAATGCATCAGAGTGATGGAAAAGAAGCTAATTCAGATTACAGAGAAGCTTCCTGACCCAGGAGCCTTTGTGCTAGACTGTTCCATCTCTAAGGACAGATTCAAGAGTTCTCTTTGTGATTTAGGAGCTGATGTGAATCTCATGCCATACTATGTGGCTGTGAGATTAGGACTGATGGATTTTCAGCCTACTAGGATCTCTATTATCCTAGCTGATCGATCAAAAAGGTGTCCGGAAGGAGTTCTTGAGGATGTTATAGTCAGAGTTGGGAACTACTTGATTCCAACAGATTTTGTGGTGCTGAAATATGAGATTGAGCCCGATGATCCTATTTTGCTTGGAAGATCATTCTTAGCTACTGTTGGAGCTGTGATAGATGTGAGACGTGGATTGATTGATATCCAGCTGGGAGACAAGCCTTTGAGGTTCAAGATGGATAAGCTGAAGAAATCCACCATTGATGGACAGAGCTTCAGTGTGGAAGTGGAACCAGGTAGTACTATTGGAGAGAAGAAGATGGCAGTTCATTCTGAACTTGCTCTAACATCTTCAGAATCTGCAACTGCTACTAAGCAGAAAGCTCCAGACATCTCATTTCCAAAGGTAAGGCACAAATCATCTAAGCTTAAACCTCCAAACCGCATTACTTTGAATGCAGAAAAACGCAGAATCCCACCCAAGTTTCGCTCCCGCCCTGGATCTCTTCCTACGTTCCTTGGAAGATCTCATGCTGATACTACTTACACACCACCATGGATGAGGAGATATTCACAGAGACACTCAAAGTCTCTGTTGAAACCGCCATGAGTCTGATCTCTTCCAACAGTCAAGCTACTGACTTTAAACAAGCGCTGAGTGGGATGCAACCCACTGTTAGGTTTGTTTTTGTTTTCATTTTTCAGTTTTGATTTGGTATTTTTGATTTCCTGCTTTTGTGTGTTCAGAGCCGAGAGAAACAGGCAAAATCGCCATGCATCGATCGACACACATAGTGCATCGGTCGATGCAGATGCGATTTCTGGTTAGCCGATTCGATTGCGGTTCAGACACCGGTTATTTAAATAACCGCGAGCATATTCGCCTTGCATCGATCGACACCTTTGTGGTATCGATCGACGCAGGGCGACAACAAGTAAGTATTCTGCAACTTTTCGGATTGTTCTTCAAATTGATTTTTCTCACCGAGCCTAAGCTGGATTACACTGGGGACAGTGTAGTTTAAGTGTGGGGGAGGTAGCTACTGATGCACGCTTTTGTTGTCTTATGTGTCAGTCTTGTTTTTCAAAAATTTGTTTTATTGAGTCAAAATCTGTATGAAACTATGATTTTCCGAGGAAACTTTTCGCTTGAATAGGAACTAAGTGACCATTGGACAGACTTGCAGAGCCTTTATGACTGTTAGAAAACCCAACACGGATCAGCCTACTGAGAACACCCATATCACTTCAGGTATCAGAGGATCCTTTTACTGACTTCACCTTAATACTGACTTAATTTTCTCACCTAAGGGCTTGGTATACCTCGAGTCGGATTCCTTTGTTAGTTCTGACACAGCTTGTAAACATGTCCTATTTGGTTCCCTTCTCTCCTTCCATAAAGTAAAAAAAAAAGATAATAAACTGAGGATGAGTTAGTAACTCCGAAGTGGTCTCTGGGAGTGGTAGCTACAACTATCATATCTTGTGCATCCATGGAATGTGTCCAAAGTACACCCCAAAACGGGAAGAACACTGATAAAAAAATAAAATGATACCCAGTGGGGAAAAATCAATTGTTAAGGAAGGGAAAAGAGAAGAAAGGGACCGGAGAAAGATAGTATGGTGGTCTAGAGCTGACATGGTAAGAGTCCATGTTCCCTTTGATCGATAATCCTTAGGTGAGACCGCACTTAAATACTCGCAGAAGTCAGTAAGGTGAATTTGAATGCGTGAATGTGATTGTGGAGTTTACTTAGGACAGTTGCTAAGTGTGGGGGAAGTATATTGTGGTTTTGAGTTTTGTAGGAAAGTTTTCAGTGGTTTACTAAGTGAATGTGAATGCGAAAGTTCCTAGGACGAAATGAGTTTCTGTGTTTTCAAACCTCTTTTCTTATGCTTTGGTTCTTTACTTGCTTGAGGGCAAGCAAGAGCTAAGTGTGGGGGAGTTGATATACCATGGATTTTAGGGATTTTAACCATGGTATATATCTTATTTATCGAGTCTTAAGTTATGTTTTGGAGTCTTTTTAGTATGTTTACAGGTCTAGACACGTTTGGAGCGGAATTGGACATTATGGAGCATTTTGGAGTATTGACCTGAGAGATAGAGTTCACTGTCGATATTTGATAACGGTGTCGATCGATGCAACTTTGGCATCGATCGATGCACATGCTTTATGGGCTTATCTTCGGCGGTTAATGAAGAATATGAAAATTGCAGTTCTGCCCAGAAATTTCTCATAATTACAAAGAAGCCCCAGCCGTGATTAGACCAATATATTAGGGTTTTTAAGCCATTGTTTAGGCTACGCTTTACAACACTTTATTTTACTTCCAGAGAGAGTTGAGGGGCTGATCTTGTTCTCGAAAGAGACTTGATTTCGAACCCTAGTTCTTTATTCTGTTTTATAATATTTGGTTTTCTATTCATGATGTCTTTTGTTTCGATGAACATGTCTGAGTAGATAACCTGTTAGGTTTAGGGATTCTCATTAGGGATTTCATGGAATTATAGGTTAATCAATCTGTTAGGGATTCATACTTTCTAGTTCTTCGTCTAGGATTGTTCTTAATGCTTAATCTGAACTGGCCACTTAGATTATTGATGTTAGGTTGATTGATGCAACGACAGTTGGTTAATTAGCTAGAAAGAACCTAGATGAGCAATTGAATTACTTGCAAAGGAATTTGGTTTAATTGAATTGTGAACATATCGAACTCGATCTTAAAGCTAGTATAATCTGTTAGTAATTGCAAAGGAATTTGGATTGATGCACTTAAACTTAGAGAATTCTCGCAACGACAGTTGGTTAATTCTATATCTGTGTTTGAGTTCTAGAACAATTCCTAATTAGATCCCGCTTGATTGATTGCCTGTGTTCCTGATTTCCTCAGAACTCCCTAGACTTAACGCCTTCGCCTTCTGATTTACAACCGATCTATTTACTTTTCTGCTGTTTGATTTACTGCTTTCCCACATTGCTTTCTCCTAGTTTTTACTTGATAGTTTATAATCTATCGTTGACCGGAGTCCATGTGGATTTGATACCCTAAGTACTACAACTACATCACTGTGCACTTGCAGTTAGTATAGGGATTAATTCTTGACCTATCAGTTAGGTCCCTTTACCGTCAAGGAAGCCAAACCACACGGAGCTGTTATCTTGATGAATTCCAAAGGCGAGAAGTTCACAGTCAATGGGAAAAGGGTGAAACTATTGGGTGATCCACCCACTGCCTAATCGTAATATCCCAGAAGGAGACATTGTCCATTTGGATGATCCACCCACTGCCTAATCGCAATACAGTCAAGCTATTGATGTTAAACGAGCGCTGAGTAGGAGGTAACCCACTGTAGGTCAGTTTTCTTTTCTTTTTGGTTTTTGTTCCTGAGTCTTTTGATTTTTCTGGTTTTTGTGTGTTAGAATCGTGAAGAACAGGTTGCAGACAAAAGTGCTGATCGACATTGCATAGTGTCGGTCGACACCAAACTCGAAAGCGCAGATAGAAATCGAGTACACTCGATTCGGAGCAGATAAGTGTCGACCAAAGCCATGTGTCGCTCGACACTGGCCGTGTGTCGATCGACACTCAACACGACTGCAGGTAAGGTTTCTGATTTCCAGGTTCTCGGTTGACCTATACCTTGTTCTCCCGAACCCAAGCTGCGATTGCACTGGGGACAGTGCAGTCTAAGTGTGGGGGAGTAGGTTACTGACATTGTGTTTTCTTTTCTTGGAGTCAGTCCTTGTTTTCTTTGATTTTCAAAATTGTTTTATTGAGTCAAAATGTGTATGAAACTGGGACTTTTCGAGGAAATTTTACGCTGGAACAGGAACTAAGTAACCACTGGACGGACTTGCAGTAGCTCTATGACTGTTAGAAAACCCCACACAGATCAACTTACCAAGAACACCCATATCTAACCAGGTATTCAGAGGATCCATCACTAACTTCACCTCTAATCCTGACTTAATTTTCTCACTTAGGGGCTTGGTATCTCTGGATCGGATTCCTCTGATGTGCTTGACACAGCCTATAATCCTGTCTGAGTATGGTTTCTGATTTTCCCCTCCTTGAAAGTAAAAAAAAAGAGATAAAAACTGCGGATAAGCTAGTAGCTTCGAAGTGGTCACGGGAGTGGTAGAGACCCCTATTACCTCATGTGTATCCATGGAACCATGTCCAAAGTCAAACCCCCAAATAAAAGGTTAAGATCACTGATAGAAAAAATAAAATGATATCCAGTGGGGAAAAATCAGTGCTAAGGGAGAAAGGGAAAAGAAAGAAACCAGAAACCGACAGTTTGGTGGTCAGATACTGAATAGGTTGAGTCCATGTGTCCTTTGATTTGATACTCCCTCTGAGAGACTGCACCTAATTGTATACAGAGGCTAGTGTGGTGAATTTGAATGTCCTAACTTGATTGTGGAGTTTACTTGGGACAGTTGCTAAGTGTGGGGGAAGTATATTGTGGTCTTGAGTTCTGTAGGAAAGTTTTCAGTGGATTACTAAGTGAATGTGAATGTGAATGTTCCTTGGACAAAATGAGTTTATGTGTTTTCAAACCTCTTTCTCATTGCTTTGGTTCTTTATTTGCTTGAGGGCAAGCAAGAGCTAAGTGTGGGTGAGTTGATATATCATGGTCTTTCTAGGTTTTCAACCATGATATAAGTGTGTATATTGAGTCTTTAACCTCGTTTTTCGAGTCTATCGAGTCCTTTATAGGTAAGCTTGCGTTTGGAGCGAAGAGCGGAGTTTTGGGACATTTCAGGTTAGCTGTACAACGAGTTAAAGTGAGAATCTCGACCACGACTGGATGTCGACCGGCACTCCCTTTGGTGTCGGTCGACACTAAGAGCGACAGAGAACTTATGCGCTGGTTGAAGACATGTTTTGAAGAATTGCAAAGTTGCCCAGAAGTTTTCTCTAATTCTAAGTTAGCCCCAGAACGTGTTTAGCAACCTTTAATTAGGTTTTTGAGAGTTTTATCTCATATCTTTCTTCTTACTTTTGTTCTTGCTTCTAGAGACTGAGAGATTTGAGTTCGGGCTGATTCTTGCTACTTGTAACCTTTGAGAGAAGGATTTCGAACCCCTGTTATTTATTTATTCAGTATTTTCGTTATCTATTCAAAACATGTGTTATTCATTTGATTCCATGTCTGAGTAGTAACCTTAGTTAGATTTAGGGATTCTATTGGGAATGTCCTGAAATCTATTGTACTTGCTCTAATTGAGAGTTGTATTGTCGAGATGAGACAGTCATATAACACTAGGCAATCATAATGCTTTGCTAGAAGCCACTTATGATCAATGAGTTTAGAACTTATTGCTAGTGTTATATGAGCCTACAGGGTCACACACCTAAGCAAACTAGACATAGAATATGAGGTCGATCATTAATGTAATGATCTAGAGAATACATATTTGATATGCATTCAATAACAAGTTTTCGAGGCTGTGTCGATCGACACACGAGGTGCATCGATCGACAGAGATCATGGTCGTGATAAAAGTTGATATATATAAGATATATACACGACTTTTACACAAAATCTAACATAATTCACAGCCACCAAAAGAAACAGAAAACCTCTTGAGAGATCTGATCTCTAACGGCACTAGCATCCCATCTGTTCAGTTTGTGTGCGTGTGGATACCAGTAGAGGCACAGAATTTGAGGTGCTTCAAGATCTCGATTACTTGCAAACCTTCCGCTGCTAATCTCCAGGTAACTTTGAGATCTCTTGATTCAATTACATGAACCCTTAGATCTTAGGGAATGGCATTTATACCTAGGGTTGGTAATCTGATTAGAACTGCTAGAAATTCCTACAGTGGTATCAGAGCCTTAGGGTTCTATTGAATCAGTAGCATGTTGATTAGATTAGTTGAATCTGAATCTCAGTATAAGTTGATACTAGCATGCTAAAACTCGTTTCAATCAAAATAATCTAGTTTAGGTTTTTTTGCTTTGAAAACGATTAGGGTTTATCGCACTGTGTCGATCGATGCCAATCCGATGTCGATCGACACATAAGGATAACCCAGATAAAACTTAGGTTTAACCTAACTGTGATGATCGACACAAGAGTTGTGTCGGTCGACACAGACCTTACGGTCAGGTTAATAGTTTCAATTGGATTGGACCGGTTATCTTGCTTGGTTAAACCGCTAAACGGTTTATTGCGATTAATTTGATAAGGTTAGCATCGACCGACACTAACGTAGTGTCGATCGACACTGACCGGTTATCGTGAAACCGGATCAATTGGATTGATCGGTTATCGCAAATTGGTTTTGGTTAATCTGCATCGATCGACACTAAAGTAGTTTCGGTCGACACAAGATCCGCTGGTTTGGGTTATTGAACCTGAAATCACATAACCAAACCAAGATAAATCATTTTAGTTAGAAGAATTAAAACATAATATAACTGAACGTTTTAAAGGTTCCGTTCCTCAACCAAATATCAAGTAATCCTTGATGTCTTCCCGATCTTGTCAACTGTCAAGACTTGTTTCATTGTGCGATAGAATTGCAGTGCAAGGTGTCCACAATTACATAAGTAAGACAGGAAGTAATCGTGTTGATGGATTTTCAGTGCAAGACATCAACAATTACATGACTCAAAAGATTGGTTTACTTGAATGGGCCATCAAAATCGTTTTGGGCTCAGAGACATCAGGTGGATTGGACTTGAGATGTCAATCCACAACCAAGAGTTATATTGGATATAACTAGCAAAGTTGTTGCTTACCTAGATAACTAAATTTTGGGTGATAGCCAGTGGCTCATTCAAGTTTAGTGAAGTATGGGTCTTGGATCATTATATTCATTTGAGGAAACATTGTTTGAATATAATGCGAGTTTTCTTAATAGTTAAGACTTCTCACTTCTTGAACATCATAACTAAACCTTTTCCTTTCTTTGATCTCAGTTATGACTAACACTCATCATAACACTTTCTCCCTGCGATCCGTCCTTGAGAAGGACAAGTTAAATGGATCGAATTTTCTCGAATGGTATCGGAACTTGAGAATTGTTCTCAAGCAGGAGAAAAGGGACTATGTCCTGGAAAATGTTCTCCCTGAAAAACCGAGAGCCAATGCTCCACACGCAGAAAGGAGTGCTTGGGACAAGCATTCTAATGATGTGGTCAATGTGAGTTGTCTCATGTTGGCTACCATGAACTCGGATTTGCAGAAGCAATACGAGAACGTGGAGTCGCCAATGGAGATGATCACAAGCCTGAAAAGTATGTTTCAGGAGCAGGCAAGAACTGAGAGGTACCAGACGGTTAAGTCTCTCATTGAATGCAAGCTACCAAAGGATGGTCCAGTCAGTCCTCATGTCATAAAGATGATGGGTTATATTGATAACCTGGGGAAACTAGATTGTCCCATTAGCCAAGAGTTGGCTACTGACATCATCCTGTAGTCGCTGCCGTCAAGCTATGATCAGTTTGTTATGAACTATAACATGAAAAACTTGACGAAGATGTTGACTGAACTGCATGGCATGCTCAAAACAACTGAGCCTAATATCAAGAAGGGCACTCCAAACGTACTTCTGGTACAAGGAGGTAAGAAGTTTAAGAAACTTGGCAAGGGCAAGGGAAAGGGCAAGGCCGTCCAGGTTGAGAAACAGGACAAGCTCGCGCCATCTACCAAACCCAAGCCCGGCCCATATGAGACTGATAAGTGCCACTACTGTAATGAGCTTGGGCATTGGAAGAGAAATTGCCACAAATTCCTGGAAGAGAAGAAGAAGAAGACTTTCGAGACTTCATCTTCAGGTATTTATGTTATAGAAGTAAAAGTTACTACTTCTGGTTCTACTTCTTGGGTATTGGATACCGGTTGTGGTGCTCATATTTGTACAAATATGCAGAGCCTAAGCAACAGTAGGACATTGGAGAAGGGACAAGTGGACCTGCGCGTGGGGAATGGAGCAAGAGTTGCTGCATTAGCCGTAGGAACATTTAATTTGTCTTTACCTTCTGGTTTGGTTTTAGAACTTAATAATTGCTACTATGTACTTGCTATAAGCAGAAATATTATTTCTATTCCTGTTTTGGATATGGAAGGATATCAGTTTTCAATTAAGAATAAATGTTGTTCTTTTGATTACAATGATATATTTTATGGTAGCATCCCATTAGAGAATGGATTTTATGTTCTAAACCAAAGTACACCGATCTATAACATTAACACCAAGAGATTCAAGTCAAATGACATGAATCAGACTTTTCTCTGGCATTGTCGTTTGGGCTACATAAATGAGAAACGAATTCAGAAACTCCATAGTGATGGGCTTCTGGGCTCATTTGATTATGAATCATGTCAGAAATGTGAATCTTGTTTACTAGGAAAAATGACCAAGGCCCCTTTCAACAAACAAAATGAAAGGGCCAGTGACCTATTGGGCCTTATACACACTGATGTGTGCGGCCCAATGAGCACAAGTGCCAGAGGAAATTTTCGGTACTTCATTACCTTCACTGATGATTTCAGTAGGTATGGCTATGTCTATCTAATGAGACACAAGTCGGAATCTTTTGAAAGGTTCAAAGAATTCCAAAATGAAGTACAGAATCAACTTGGCAAAAGTATCAAGGCTCTTCGATCAGATCGTGGAGGAGAATACTTAAGCCAAGAATTCAGTGATCTTCTAAGAGATTGTGGAATTGTTTCGCAACTCACTCCTCCTGGAACACCCCAATGGAATGGAGTGTCCGAGAGGAGGAATTGGACTTTATTAGATATGGTTCGATCAATGATGAGTCACTCGTCTCTTCCATTATCCTTTTGGGGATACGCTCTAGAAACGTCTGCGTTTATACTTAATAGGGCTCCGTCAAAATCAGTGGCAAAGACACCACATGAGACGTGGACTGGAAATATTCCGAGTTTGTCTTTCCTGAAGATTTGGGGTTGTGAAGCTTATGTTAAGCGGTTAATTACAGATAAGCTCGAACCCAAATCTGATAAATGCTACTTCGTTGGTTATCCTAAGGAAACCAAGGCTTACTACTTTTACAACCAATCCGAGAACAAAGTGTTTGTTGCTCGGAACTGCGTCTTTCTTGAAAGAGAGTTTCTTTCCAAAAGGAACAGTGGGAGTAAAGTACAACTCGAAGAAGTTCGAGAACCACAGGAGACCGCTCAGTCCATTGAGGAAGAGCAACAGTTATATCTACAAAGAGTTGTAGAAACCACGCCTGTGGAGCCTGAAATTCGCAGATCCGAAAGGATCCGTCACGAGCCTGAGAGATATGGATTTCTCATAACTAATTGTCATGACTTGTTGATCATTGACAGTGACGAGCCCGAGAATTTTGAAGAAGCGATGATGAGCCCTGACTCCGAAAAGTGGCTGAAAGCCGCTGAATCTGAAATGGGATCCATGTCACAGAACCAAGTATGGACTTTGGTTGATTTACCCGATGGTGCAAAAGCCATTGAGTGTAAATGGATTTTCAAGAAGAAAATTGATGTGGATGGAAATATTCAGATATACAAAGCAAGGTTGGTGGCAAAAGGTTTCAAACAAATTCATGGTATTGATTATGAAGAAACCTATTCCCCTGTCGCTATGCTTAAATCCATTCGGATTCTCCTAGCAACAGCCGCTCATTATGATTATGAGATCTGGCAGATGGATGTGAAAACAGCTTTCCTTAATGGACCTCTGGAAGAGAATGTGTACATGACACAGCCTGAAGGTTTCATCGATCCTAATGCTGCTAGGAAGGTATGCAAGCTTCATCGATCCATTTATGGATTGAAGCAAGCATCTCGGAGTTGGAATCTTCGTTTTGATGAAGCAGTCAAAAAGCTTGACTTCATCAGGAACGAAGAGGAACCGTGTGTTTACAAGAAGACTAGTGGGAGCGCAGTTGCATTTCTCGTATTGTATGTAGATGACGTACTTCTTCTCGGAAATGACATTCCGTTGTTGCAGTCTATAAAGTTGTTTTTCAATGAAAGACATGGGAGAAGCCGCGTACATTCTTGGAATAAGAATCTATAGAGATAGATTAAACAAGTTAATTGGATTGTGTCAAGATACTTATATCGATAAGGTCTTACACAGATTCAGTATGCATGATTCCAAGAAGGGCTTCATACCAATGTCTTATGGCATAAGTCTCAGCAAGAAGCAGTGTCCTGCGACACCTGCTGAGCGAAAACGCATGGGTCGGATTCCTTATGCTTCGGCCTTAGGATCCATCATGTATGCCATGCTCTGTACTCGTCTAGATAATGCTTGTGCTTTAAGCATGACGAGGAGATACCAATCTGATCCAGGTGAAAGTCAATGGACAGCTGTCAAGAACATTCTGAAGTATTTGAGAAATACTAAGGATAAATTCTTGGTGTACGGAGGAAGTGATGAGCTGGTAGTAAGTGGTTACACAGACGCAAGTTTTCAGACGGACAAAGACGATTTCCTATCACAATATGGTTACGTCTTTTGTCTGAACGGCGGTGCAGTTAGTTGGAAGAGTTCAAAGCAGGACACTGTAGCAGATTCCACGACTGAAGCTGAGTACCTCGCCGCTTCTGAAGCGGCAAAGGAGGTTGTTTGGATCAAGAAGTTCATCACTGAACTTGGTGTGGTTCCTAGTATTTCTGAGCCAGTGGCTTTGTATTGTGACAACAATGGAGCCTTTGCGCAGGCAAAGGAGCCAGAAGTCATTAACAGAGAGGAGATATCACCTTATTTGTGATATCATTAACAGAGGAGATGTGAAGATCAGCAGAGTCCCGACGGATGAGAATGTTGCTGATCCTCTGACCAAGCCTCTCCCAAGGCCTAAGCATGAGAGTCATACTGCTGCTATAGGCATTAGATTTCTTAAGATATGATCTTGATTTCAGTGGGAGTTGTATTTGGTTTTTAGTTATGACAAGATGTTCGTAAAACATAATTTGGTTATGTTATTTTAATGAAATTATTTCATTATTATTTAATTGTGTTATTAAATAATAGTCCCAACGTAATTTATGGCATCTTATAGGTCATCAAGTATGTGACTTGATCATGAAACCCTATAAATAATAAATGACATAAATTATGTTGGTCCCTGGTCGAGGTTGTTAAAGTGGGACATTAACAACCGTTTGAAACTAGTATGTGAGGTGACTGATGACTAAGTTTCATGGAGTCATTAATATGAGTATTAAAGTCAATCACATATATATGTGTTGGAGAACACAGGATCGGACTTGACCCATTGATGAGAACTCTACAAGATAGTTTTATGAGTGTCATAAGAGTTTTTTCATTACGACTATAGAGTATAGTCCTTAGACGTGAGTTCATCATGTTTTCTTACATATGGATTGGTTCGTCTTGACTTTGTCAAACGTCAGCCGTAACTGGTGATTTAAGACACTGATTGGGCGTATCATGAAATGTGAAAGGGACATGGAAGTAACAAGATGGGATTTGTACCTCCTATATAACAGGAGATAAATATCTCAAGGCCTATCGAAGATTTGATACTGGAAATGCGTGGCCGCGCTCAAACGAGGTGATTGTCAGTCGTTTGTCTTATCAGTATAAATCAAAGTTCGATAAACATGATCTAGCTTAATAAGGATGACACAGTTCTTGCCTTATGCCAGATCGAGATATAGATACAAATGGATTATAGGAATAGATGATTCCAGTACAAGTGGGAGATTGTTGGGAATGTCCTGAAATCTATTGTACTTGCTCTAAGTGAGAGTTGTATTGTCGAGATGAGACAGTCATATAACACTGGGCAATCATAATGCTTTGCTAGAAGCCACTTATGATCAATGAGTTTAGAACTGCTAGTGTTATATGATCCTACAGGGTCACACACCTAAGAAAACTGGACATAGAATATGAGGTCGATCATTAATGTAATGGTCTAGAGAATACATATTTGATATGCATTCAATAACAAGTTTCTGAGGCTGTGTCGATCGACACACGAGGTGCATCGATCGACACAGATCGTGGTCGTGATAAAAGTTGATATATATAAGATATATACACGACTTTTACACAAAATCTAACCTAATTCACAGCCACCAAAAGAAACAGAAAACCTCTTGAGAGATCTGATCTCTAACGGCACTAGCATCCCATCTGTTCAGTTTGTGTGCGTGCGGATACCAGTAGAGGCACATCATTTGAGGTGCTTCAAGATCTCGATTACTTGCAAACCTTCCGCTCCTAATCTCCAGGTAACTCTTAGATCTCTTGATTCAATTACAAGAACCCTTAGATCTTAGGGAATGGAATATATACCTAGGGTTGCTAATCTGATTAGAACTGCTAGAAATTCTTACAGATTCTCAATAGGATTTCATGCCTTGTTAGATCACTGATTGATTAGGATTCTAAATCTATATGTTCATCACCTAAGTTGGGATTAACACTGAATTCTGGACTGATCACCTAGGGTTTAGATCTGAGATTGTTAATTTGGCACGAGAGTGTGAGTTATAATCTGAAAGAACTTAGTGTGAGAAATTTGATTAGATGCAAAGAGATTTGGTCTAGGAAAATTGTGAACTTATAAACTTGCTTAAAATTCTTGTCTAGAACTATAAGATTGCAAAGAGATTTGAATCATTAGGTTGCTAGACATAGATAACAGTTGCAGCGAGAGTTGGATTGTTTTACATTGCGATTCTAGTTCTTGAACTTGTGCTTAACTTGAATCATGATAGCTAAGTGTCTGGCATTGTGTGATTTCCTGAGAATACCTTGAATCTAGCGTCTTTCTCTAATCGAAACACACCTTTACATTTCTGCATTGCTTTCTACTTTCTCATCTGATTGATTTAGCAAAGTTTGAAGACATATAGTCTATTGCGTGAATCTTGAGTCCTTGTGGATACGATACCCTTAATACTACAATAGCATATGCACTTGAAGTAGAATAGGGATTAATCTTGACCTACAATAGCATATACGATACCCACGACACTTAGAAATTTTTAGGCTCCAAAGATTTCATTCCCAAATTATGATTTCTCTTTATTTTTGATTTTTAGTTTCTCCCTCTTTATTTTGTTTTCTCAAACTTTTTTTCGACTAACAAAATATGATTTCTCTTTTTCCCTTCGCTATTAACAATAAAAAATATAATATTGTTTTATAAATTAATGAGTGTTTAACTATATAGAAATTTTAAATTTTTGAATTAAATTTATAATTATTTTTGAAATCTTAAACTCTAAACCCTGAACTCTAGACCACAAATACAAACTTTAAGTACTTAAACCCTACACTTATAACCTTAAGCCCTAAACCCTAAACCCAAAACTCTAAAACATTAACTCTTTACCCTAAACACAAACCCTAAACCCTAAAATTTTAATCTTTAACCATAAATACTAAATTTTTAAAATTTTAAAACCTTAACTCTATACCCTAAACATAAACCTTAAACCATAAACTTTTAATCATAAACACTACATTTTTAAACTTTAAAAACTTAACTCTATACCCTAAACATAAACCCTAAACCCTAAAATTTTAACCTTTAATCATAAACATTATATTTTTAATCTCTAAAACCTTAACTCTGTACCCTAAACACAAACTCTAAACCCTAAACTTTTAATTTTTAATCACAAAAACTACATTTTTAAACTGTAAAACATTAATTCTATACCCTAAACACAAACCCTAAACTTTTAATCTTTAATCACAATCACTAAATTTTTAAATTCTAAATCTTAGCTCTATACCCTAAACACAAACCTTAAACCCTAATTTTTAATATTAAAAATGTAAAAAAAAAAGAGGAATATCTTAACAAAAACAAATTTATTTTTGATTGGTTAAAGTATAAAGACAAGGATCACACCCTATTCATTATCTACCATTGGATCAAATTAAATCAACAGACCTAATTGATGCCAAAGAAAAAACAAGAGACCTAATTTTCGTCATCTTTTCCTCTATCTCACAAAGAATCGTTTCATTTTCTCATCACTTCCTGTAGTTTTCTCCTTCAGCCACCGATCTCCTCCATGGCTCCGATTGATGTCGGCGATGTTGTTCCAATTCGTTGGCTTGATTATTGTTTCTTAGATGCGTTTCGTTCATATCTGGGTCTTCAATTGCACAGAAATCTCTTCAATCGCTTCTTACGCAGGTATGTTTGGTTTTGGATTTTGGGTTCTCAAACCTCAATTCGCCAATTCGTGTCGCTAATGTTGTTGTTGTGACGCTTCTTTCTGGCTCTGTCTCTTTTAAGGTTTCTATAGAGGTTTTACTAAGAAGCTCCCATGGAGATTGCCGAGCTAAACTCTATGGTCGAGGATGCCATTCAATATCCTCATAACGCTTCCATGGAGGTGTCTAACAAAAATTGCAGTGAAACAGCAGCGACTATCCCTGTGCAAGGGAGAATCAGCCATGGATTTGCCGAGTAGACGCCTAGAGTTGAACACTAGTCTTTCAGATTCATTTGGTATTCACAGTAGTCCTTCAGATTCACCATCACCCCTATAATATTAGTTATACTTGAATTTTGATATATATGTATCTGAAGTTTGAAAAGAAAATCTTTGTGTGCATTTGATGTGCTAAGGTCATTTACATTAGTTTCTACATATTGTGGCAGAATCGTGAATTCAACTTCCATCTAAATGTTTCTTGTTATTCTTTTGGTTGCAGAAGCTTGGAGTATCAGAAGATGATTTATGTGACAATATCATTATGGATGAAATGGACTTGGCTTTTGAGAAGTACGACGAGATCTTTGGTATACAGCCTACAACTCTTCAAAATATCTCTTCGAAATGGTGAGATTGGAAGTCTTTTCGATAAACATGAGGTTCTTTCAACATTCTTCCTCTATCAGACTAGTATCACTAACGTGAGGGATGTATTTGTTTTTTTGGTTCTTACGCTCTCTCTTTGTATTCTCAATTCAGGGCTCAATACAAGGAAACGTAATGCAACAGCCAGCCGAAACCAATGCTGCATCTGGAGACTCGTTCATGACTTGTAGAATCGAGAAAATAATTTTCTGTATGTATTCCCACTATAGAGTTTGTAGAAGAGATGATTTTTATTGATACTCTTAATAGGTATATATATATATATATATATATATATATATATATATATATATATATATATGTTGTAGCCTATAGATTGACATAGATCTATAAAAGATATAGTCGAATCTGCTCAAGTATATCTTAAATCTAAGTAGTAGATAAACATGCATATCTATACCAATACGCCCCCTCAAGTTGGACGTCGACTACAGAGTCCAATCTTGTTGATCAATCTTTGAAACTGTGGTCTTGGTAGTGGCTTGGTTAATGCATCAGCCAACTGATCTTCAGAGCTGATGTGAGACACACGAAATGTTTTGGCTTGAACTTGTTCACGGACAAAGTGATATGCTAAAGCCATATGCTTCATGCGGGAGTGAAAAACCGGATTAGCAGATAAGTAAGTGGCTCCGATGTTATCGCAATAGATAGTTGGCGTAATAGAAGACACGAGACCAAGCTCAGTCATGAGAGACATCACCCATTTGACTTCGGACGCAGCATCAGAAACAGCTCGGTACTCTGCCTCTGTTGAAGAACGGGCAACACTTCCTTGTTTCCGGGCAGACCAGCTGATTGGTTGCTTACCTAAGTATACAATGTAAGCACCAGTAGAGATATAATCGTCCTTATCTCCAGCCCAATCCGCATCGGAGTAGGCATGAAGCAACGGAGGAGAGGAGACCGAGAAGAAGAGCCCTTTGTCCACTGTGCCTGCTAAGTAACACAAGAGGTGTTTGACTGCATCCCAATGCGCAGTTGTAGGTCGGTGCATAAACTGAGATAAACGATTAACGGAGAATGCAATGTCAGGACGAGTGAGACCAAGATACAGCAAACTACCAACAATCGTGCGATATTCAGAAGAGTCAACCAGCTCATCCCCTGATTTAAGCGTAAGTACTTCAGTTGAGGACATATGAGTTGCAACCGGACGAGCATTTCCATCTTAGTGTGCCGCAGGAGGTCGACCGTATACTTGGTATGCGTGAGATGAAGGCCAGCAGCAGTCCGAGTAGCTTCCATACCAAGGAAGTATGAGAGCTCACCTAGTTCTTTAAGGAGAAGCGTGCAGCGAGAAGATCTGTGACCCTTGTTATCTCAGACATGGATGTTCCTGTGAGAATAATGTCATCCACATAAACTAAAATGTAGATGAAGTGAGAGCCTTTGCGCAAAATGAATAGAGATGCATCGCCAAGTGAATTGACAAAGCCGATGCTAATCAGGAAGTCTTTAAGAGCATTATATAAAGCATGGGGAGCCTGTTTGAGGCCATAGATAGCTTTCTTGAGGCGACAAACATGATTGGGTTTATCTTTGTCAATGAGACCCGGAGGTTGCAGCATATACACTTCTTCATTAAGAGGTCCTTGAAGAAATTCATTGTTAACGTCGAGTTGCATTAGAGGCCAGTTGCGAGTGACTACAGTGCCAAGAATAAGCCAGATAGTTGCATGTTTGATGACTGGACTAAAGGTTTCATGGAATTCAATGCCGGGACGTTGATGGAAACTTTTAGCGACCAACCTCGCTTTGTACCGATCCACTTTGCCATTAGGTAATCGCTTTATGCGATATACCCATTTTGAGCCGACAATGTTCTTGGCCAAGGAGCGATCAACAAGATCAAAAGTCCCTGTGCGTAGGAATGCATCGTACTCTTCACTCATAGCTCGTCTCCATTTCTCATCTTTGATTGCTTGGACATGAGATTCAGGTTCAATATCTGTCAAGATGGCTGTTAAACAATACAGAGGGTTGGGTTTACTGATATTGTTTTTAAGCCGAGTTTGCATAGTATGCGGAGGTACAATAGCGTGTTGCAGTCGTTGAGGAGCACGAGCCGTGACTAAAGGCGATGTTGGAGGTGGTGCTGGAACATTGGCCACGACTGTTGCAGGCGGAGGAGCTTCAGACGAGGGAGAGGTGTGTACAAGTGACCTGTCAAAAACAGGAGCTAAAGAAGCAGAGGAGGTGGTTAAAGACTCTTCGACAGAAACAGAGGTTAGTTCAGCAGAGAGAGAGCGAGAGTTAGAAAAGAATGTAGAGAACGGAAAAACCTGCTCATGGAACTCAACATGACGCGACACATACGCCCTGGAGCTTGCCACATCCAAGCATAGGTACGCGCTTTGTGTAAGCGAATATCCTAGGAAAACACATGGGACGGATTTGGGACTGAATTTGTTTTGTCCATACGGTCTTAGCCACGGGTAGCAGAGACATCCAAAGGAGCGTAGCTTGAAATAATTAGGCGGCTGTTAAAACAATAGTTGATATGGTGATGTGTTTCCCAAATTAGGTGTGACCATCTTGTTGATTAGAGACACCGCCGTGGTAGGGATGCCTGCGTGAGAGAGCAAGGACAGACCCGTCTCCCAATATGGCGATTTTTTCGTTCTGCTACACCATTGTGCTCAGGTGTATGTGGCGGTGTTTTCAAGTGTGAGATTCCATGAGAGGCCAGAAAGGTTTTGAGAGCTGTAAATTCACCACCATTGTCAGAGAAAAGAGAAACAATCTTTCGTTTAAAACGATTTTCAACTAGACTTTTAAAGAGAGGAAATATTTGTGCAACTTGCGATTTGGTTTTCATTGGATAGAACCAAATATATTTAGTAAAATGATCAACGAATATAACAAAGTACTTATATCCATCAATGGAAACAACTGGAGTGGTCCAAACATCGGAAAATAAGATTTCTAAAGGTTCTTTGGAGGTTAGAGAAGACACTGAAAATGGTAACTTATGACTTTTATTAATGGAGTAGGAATTGCAATTCAAAACAGACGACAATGAAGAAGATAAAGGTAAAGCAAACTGAGAGATCATGGTACATAAAGTTTGAGCATTGGGATGTCCCAACCGTGCATGCCAATCAAGAAAAGAAGACTTAGAACAAGAGAGAGCTAACGGAGAAGACGAAGAAGAAAACGGCCACTCATACACACCACCTCTAGCTTTTCCGTGGAAGAGCATTGTCCCCGTGTGAAGATCCTTCACCTGAAAGTCATATGGACATAGTTGGACCATCACATTGTTAGTTTTGCAAAGTTTATTAACCGAAATCAAGTTCTTATGCATAGCGGGAACATAAAGAACATTATCAAGTTTTAGATTTCGAGAATAAGAGGGAAGAGAAGCGTAACCGGTGTGTGTTATAAGTAGATGTTCTCCATTCCCGACCATAACATTCTCACCACCGTTGTATGGTGTATGCATTGATAGATTTTCAAAATCACTTGCAATGTGATGAGAAGCTCCACTATCCAAGAGCCATGGTGCGTATCCAGGTGAAGATGTAGTGTAGTGTGCTTGAGGTGACCATTGTGGTGTCGGCAAAGGTAGATGCGGAGCAGACCATGGTGATGATTGAAACGATTGTCCACGGTACAGAGAGGAGGAAGTTGGTCCGGACTGAAACTGCGATTGAGCCGGTTGGTATTGAGGACATCGCCGTGCTCCATGGCCTTGCACCCCACATATCTGACATTTACCGAGATAGGTTCGTGGTGCCCTTGATCCTCCACGAGAAGCAGAGAAGCCTCCACTGTTGGTGTTGTGAGATTGTGGCCGAGTTTGAGCTGTATTTGCAGTCACGGGCAGAGAGTCATTAGTGATAGTAGTTAGTGAAAGAGTATTTTCTTGAATGATAAGTTTCTCATGGAGCTCATCAATCGTGATTGGAGAGTCTCTTCCATTAACCATATCAATGATGGCTCGATAATCTTCTCCAAGTCCTTCAGTTATGATGTCTAGAAGGTCTTCATGCTCAAGTTCGGCTCCTAAAAGAGCGAGCTTGTCCGCTTTGTCCATGATAAGCCGTATGTATTCATTGATTGACTTGGTGCCCTTGGTGATTTGCTTGACTTGTTTTTTAAGGTTCTTGATGTGACCCCTAGTTGGTTTTCCATACGTTTTGTACAGAATCTGCCAGAGATCACGAGTTGTTGCAGCTCGAGCCACAATCGGCTGCACATTGACAGAGAGAGAGCCAAGGATGGCGCTGTAAAGCATTCTATCTTGTCTCTTCCAAGTAAGATACTGAGGGTTCTCTTGTTCTCCGACAGAATCTATCGATAAAGTAGCTGGAGGGATTCGATCATCATCATCAATGAAGCCGTGAAGATCATGAGCTTTAAGGAGTGCTTTAATTTGTAGCAGCCAAGTGATGAAATTTGTGGCTGTGAGTTTTGTTATGTTGGACATATTAAGAGAGATGAAGGTGCTTTTGGTGAGATTGTAGATACGTTCTGATTCAGAAACCTTTGAAGACTCTGTAGCCATGTGAGAAGAGGCGAAATAACAGAGGAGAAAAAAAAAGGGTTAGGCGTGAGAAAGAAGAAAGAGAGAAGATAGGGTTTTTAGGTTTATCAGATCAAAGGCTCTGATACCATATAGAGTTTGTAGAAGAGATGATATTTATTGATACTTTTAATAGGTATATATATATATACAAGTTGTAGCCTATAGATTGACATAGATCTATAAAAGATATAGTCGAATCTGCTCAAGTATATCTTAAATCTAAGTAGTAGATAAACATGTATAGATACCAATACCCACAACTTGGCGAATTATATGTCAAAGAGTTAGAAATTATTTACGCTAATCTATGACGTGAATATTGACTCATCTGTGAAATAGTCAGGTGGAATCGAATAGGATGGTGTTGTCGACAAACTGGAAAGAGGTTGGGACTAAGAAAGTGGAGAGCAATCCTCCGGACGGTAGGACGGTATGGAGCTAAATAAATGGGAGATCTGATACTTCCTTTTGATGTGTTTGTGGTGAAGTTTCTTTGATAAACTAAAAATATTGTATTGTCTTTGTGATGTAGTTTTTTATGAACTAGGTTTCGTATATTTCTATTTATTATGTAATTTTTCTTCATTTTGTAAATAAGTTGAATCTTTTTTAAAACTAATGTACTCAGAAAATAGCTAATAAATAACAAAATCTGTGAAATGGTGACAAAAATAAATAACAAAAAACGAGAATTACGACAATTACATACATATAAATGCTATAATAATATTATAAATAACGAATCCAAAACGTTGTTATTAAAGTAACTAATAAGTAATAACAAAAAGAAGGCCCTATTATAGAATATTTAATGGCATAAAAAATGCGCTATAGTATACGACGCTTATTAAAACGTTATGGTATCATTAGATAGCGTTTTCCGGGCGCTAAGAAATGCCTTTTTCTGTAGTGGCTAGTTTCAGTTTTAAATTGAGGTTCAAAGCAAGCATTCCGAGCATGGTTCGTCTTAACTTTCTAGCCTTTCTTGAATTGCAATCCTAGGACAATCAACTAGCTCAAACAACTAGCATAAGGAACATGTTTTACTCATTCAAGTCTTACAAGGAAATTAAATCATCGCTCCCTATGCATGCAACCTAAATGACAATCTAGACTCAATCCTAGAATGCAAATGCAACTACATGCTCTTTTTTTTTTTTGAAATGTTTCGATTTTTTGTGTGTTTTCTATGCATTATATGAATGCATGAGACTCAAATGAATGTAAAAAGAAAACAAGATCAAAGCAAACTCATGATTAGCAACTGGTCCTTCCCCCAAACTTAAATCACACAGTCCCTTGTGTGATCCGAGAAAAGAAGAAAGACCGAGAAAAACAAGCAAATGCAAGAAAAGAATAGAAGCAAAATATGTACAAGGAGGGAGTGTTACATGGATTAGTTGTGGTGTGATGGAGAGGACAAATCCCCCATGGAGTACGACGGGTTTGAGGATGAGCAGGAAGGTGTCTTCATTGCTCTCCTCTTCCTCCGCTTCACCTCGTGGCTGGAGTGTCTGTGCGGCTCATAATAGGATTCCCCAGCCATGCTCGGAATCAACCTCAACTCGTTCCCAGCTATAGAGGAATGTGCTGCCTATGTTTCTATCGCTTCCACCTACTGATCAGCTTCTTCAATAACTTCCTCAGTGGCAACCCGAACCTCTTCATCCAGCTCTGTCGGAACCTCTCTTGCTGCTTCCGCCTGTCCCGAAGTGCTGCCTTTATCCTTCTTTCCAGTAATAAGCTTCAACACTTTAGTCACCTTCTTCAAGCAGCTGGACAACTTCTTGATGTTCTTTCCGTGCCACTTACTCTGCTTTTGAAGGTCTCGGTTTTGATCTCGCAGGGCTCTGACAGCTTTGTTTACGATTGGGTCATGGAATGGGCAGAAGTAGCAGTGGTGCAGTCCATACACCTTCTCCCCAGCAGGAGCTTCTGTCGATTCATAAGCGGCTGCACCCTCACTACCGGACACATTAGGGAATGTCTCACCCCTCCTCAACTTCCTTTTAGGGGGAAGCGGGTCAAGACCCGAGTCAGAGACATGATCATAGAAATGCTCACGCCCCGGGTGGAACCTAATGTTGTCAACGTTACTGAACGATTTGATCTCGGTGTTTGGTAGCAAGATCTTCGCCTCGTTCTTGCCATACTCCATCACATAAGTGAATTTGCCTGGTGTTCCTCTACACAGAAATTCGTCCTTGACCAGCTGAGCAAGATCCAACCAATCAATTGCCGTAGCCTCTCCGAGTGTCGCGCATGCAAGAGATCCTTCTAACTTGATTCCCACGGCTTGGAGAAGTGCGGTAACTAAGCCTCCCATAGTGAACTTGGGTTTAGAAGCTCTATGAGTGAACGCGTACTCCTTATTCTCCATGAACTCACGCACCAAGACCGCTGCCATAGTTGGTCTAAACATGACCTGACGCATCTCTTCACCATTAGAGAAGGTGCCTAATAAAGGTTGTAGCCCAAGGTATAGGAACCTCATCTCTGCTGAGGTCACATGTCCTGTTTCCTTTCGTGCGAAGATTGTATTGGCTAAGGCTTTATGCGCATATCGGATGGCGGGGTTGCGGATTCGAGCTGATTTCATCACCCTCGACAGATAGTCCCCTGAGGTAATTGTGTGCCACAATTTCTTAAGCTCGTCCTTGCTGATAACAAAACGATCCCCTAGCCCTGCTCCTTCCTCATCAAACCCATAAATGGCACTGATGTCCTTGAAACCCACATGGTAACCCTGCTGCCCAATCTTGAACTCAATGTACCCAACCCCTTCTTCAGAGGTTGTTGCTTCTCTCTCTCTGAGTAATGAACGACCTTCAAATGGGCAAGAAATTTTCAGGTCGAGCCTTGGTATCCAGCACTAGCCAAGGACAAGAACTTCCACAGTACCATATTCTCGAAGATTGCCTTCACATCTTCCAATATTCTTAAGTTACCCAAGGAATTAAAATGCGGATACTTGGTTGGAGCAAATTCAATAGGCTTGAGCTTTGACAAATATTCAGCATCAGAATGGACTTTCTTCTTAGGATTTGGTGCCTTCTTCTTTGGGGCCACTTTTTCTGCTTCCTCCATAGCTAGACCCTTTCCTTTCGGGTCAGAAGCGCCCTCATCATCACTCGGAACATTAGCCTTCTTTCGAACCATTTTCCTACAAGAAAGTGCTCAAGGAGAGAATAAGTACAATGCATAATTCATCAACACAAGCAACAAGAGTCTAAACATCCCACTGAAAGCATCTCAATGATCAACAACAGCAATTTATCGATTCGATTCAATGATCAAGAGATTAGATACTTAGCCTTTTCCACAAATTTCCGATTTTCAATTGAACAAGCTAGCGAAAACATCTCAACAATTCTCAATTCAAGTCCTTCTAAAGCATTAATAACCAAAAATTCAATCACCCTCATTATTAAGCTCTCTTTCTCATGATATAAAGCTCTCAACATGCATTTTGAAATTTTTTGTGAAACCAAACCTAATGAAATCAAGTAGTCTCACAAACATGAGCTTTCAACAACCTAATGCACCATTAGAAACAATCAAATCAACTTTTCCCCAAATTTTTCGAAATTCAAATTCCTCAAGAACCCTAATTTCTAAAAGTCCAATTCATGCAATTCAAGGGCGAAATTGGATTGGATTTTCATCTAGAAGCAACCTAGCATGAGTTTCTAAGCCTAAACATCAATCAACAAGCAACAATTTCGAGTTCAAAAATTTGGAGAATCTTGGTCACTCACGAAATTGAAAGGATGAGGAAATTACCTTGTTTGGATGATGAGAGATAGATGTTTAGAGTGATTGTAACTGAAAGAGCTTTTAAAAACTCGAATTTGGCACTTGAAATCAAAGAAATCCGTGGAGAATTGAATGATATAAAAGAGTTTGAAGTTCTTGAAAAATTTTGTAAAGAGAATCTGATTTTTGTGCAGAAAAATCGTAAAGGAAGAGAGAAGAGAGGCAGAGTCGCATGGTGGGAGGAGAAAACAAGGTGAAAGCGGGTTCCACGCCCGTCGAAATCGGTTTGTTTGGTCAAAATCCGGTTAAAACTTGTTTGAAATCGGGTTTGGCTTAAGTGGACTTACCTGCCATCGGCGTGCTTTGCCCGATGTCGCCCATCGATGGAAGCAACGAGGGTCCATCGACTTGATTTCTTCGGTGTATGCAGTCGATGGATCTCCTGCCCGATTTGAAACATTTCGACATAAATTTCCATCGGCCTGTTTTGACTGATGCGTTTGACCGATGGGAGCTTCGTTTTTCCATCGGCCTGTTTTGGCCGATGCGTCTGCCCGATAGAATCCCTGCCCAATTTCGACTAAAACTCGTCAAAAACCATCTGCTTTGTTTTCCCGATTTCACACGTCGATTGGCTGAGAATTTTCCCATCGGCCACGTTTGCCTGATGCGACTGTCCGATGGTTTCTCTGGCCGATTTTCGCTACAATTTCTCATGACTTAGGCTCATTCCCAACAGTCCACAATTTCATCTAATGACCAAAACCTGATAAACTCAAAGAAAAACATCAAAAATAACAAGCAAAAGATCATATATACAAAGATAATCATGGGAATGTCTCCCAAGTGCGCTTTTGTTTAAAGTCGGTAAGCTCGACTGTTCAAATCGAGTTTTTAGGCTGAGGGTGGGCTAGATAGTGGAACTGAAGTCCCTTCCTCTATAGCTTCTGAAACGGAATAATGCTTGAGTCTTTGGCAATTAACCATGAACTGCTCATCGGACTTTCCCCAAAGTACTACCCCGACCATCTAGACTTGAGCTTCCCGGGAAACAGCTTCAACCGGGATTTAAACAGCAACACAAGATCTCCTTCCTTAAACTACTTCTTCAAGATCAGCTTATCATGGAAGAGCTTGGTTCTCTCCTTGTTGATCTTTGAGCTCTCAAACGCCTCAAGCCTTATCTCGTCAGGCTCATTCAACAACTTGACAGTCCACAAAGACTTATACTCTACCTCAACGGGCACGTGACATGATTTCCCATATAGCATAGTGAATGGTGTGGTCCCAAACGGAGTCTTGAAAGCTATCCTATATGCCCAAAGTGCATCATCAAGCTTCTTGGACCAATCTTTCCTTGAAGCTCCAACAATCTTTTCTAAAATGGCCTTTATCTGCCTATTGGACACCTCCACTTGCCCACTTGTCTGGGGATGATATGGTGTGGCAACCTTATGCTTCACCCCGTACTTCTTCAAAAGGCTCTCAAAGAGTTTGTTGAAGAAATGGGAGCCTCCATCGCTGAGTACTACCCTCGGGATTCCAAATCTTGGGAAGATGATACTCTTGAATAGCTTGAGAACCACCTTAGCGTCGTTCGTAGGACTTGCTATTGCCTCTACCCATTTAGACACGTAATCAACCGCTAGGAGGATGTAGCTATTCCCGTAAGAAGAAGGGAATGGTCCCATGAAGTCTATACCCCAAACATCAAACACTTCAACCTTTAGAATGGGGTTTTGAAGCATCTCGTGCCTTCTACTGATATTCCTCTTCCTTTGACAAGGATCATACTTGTTAATGAACTCTTGGGCATCTTTAAACATGGTAGGCCACCAAAATCCAGCTTGTAGAGCTTTTTGAACTGTCTTGAAAGTAGAAAAATGACTCCCATAAACCGATTCATGTCAGTGTAGAAGTATCCCTCCTACTTCCTCATCAGCTATGCACCTCCTGTAGAGCTGATCCTTGCACAAAGTGTAGAGGTAAGGTTCATCCCAATAATACCGGTTGATCTCCCTGAAGAACTTCTTTCTTTGGTAGCTATCTAGACTTGGTGGCTCCTTCCCGGTTGCTAAGAAATTCACTATGTCCGCATACCATGGCTTTTTGTCTTCAATGGAACCAACCTCCTCTAGCCTTATGCTTGTATCATGAGCATCCTTTACAGCCTTGACAGCCATGAGCTGTTCCTCAGGAAGAGAGTCATCTAGAGGAACATTGTCTTCAATCCTCAACCTTGACAAGTGGTCCGCTACTCCATTTTCGATTCACTTCTTATCCTTTATCTCCAAATCAAATTCCTGTAGCAGCAAGATCCACCTCAAAAGCATTGGCTTAGTATCCTTCTTGGCTAAGAGATATCTTAATGCAGCATGGTCCGTGTAGACTATGACCTTAGATCCCACCAAGTATGATCTGCATTTATCGAACACAAACACCACAGCTAGAAGCTCCTTCTCAGTTGTTGCATACTTCACTTGAGTATCATCCAATGTCCTACTAGCATAATATATGACATGAAGTTTCTTGTCTTTCCTCTGCCCAAGGACTGCTCCAACTTCATAGTCACTTGCATCACACATGATTTCGAAAGGCAGCTCCCAATCCGGTGCTTGGACAATGGGAGCACTAATCAAATATTCCTTAATCTGAGTGAAGGCTGAAAGACACTCATCATCAAACACAAACTCGGTCTCTTTGCATAGAAGACGGGTGAGTGGTCTATCTATCTTTGAGAAGTCCTTGATGAACCTTCTGTAAAACCCGGCATGACCCAAGAAGCTTTGAATCCCCTTCACCGAGTTTGGTGGCTGTAGACTCATCATAACCTCGATCTTGGTTTTTTCTACCTCAATGCCACTCTCAGATATCTTATGTCCAAGCACAATCCCTTCCTTTACCATGAAATTACACTTTTCCCAATTGAGCAAAAAGTTGTTCTCCTCACACCTCTTTAGTACCCTGCACAAGTTGACAAGACAAGAAGCAAAAGAGGAGTCATACACTAAAAACTCATCCATAAATACTTCAACAATGTCCTCGATGAGATTGGAGAAGATGGACATCATGTATCGCTGAAAAGTTGCGGGAGCATTACACAGTCCAAATGGCATCCTTCGATAAGCGAAGGTGCCATAAGGACAGGTAAAAGTTATCTTCTCCTGGTCGTTTGGGTGTATTGGGATTTGGAAGAATCCACTATACCCATCAAGGAAGCAATATAAAGGGTGGTTGGCTAATCTTTCAAGCATTTTAACAATAAAAGGCAAAGGGAAGTGATCTTTCCTAGATGCATCATTTAGTTTTATGTAGTCTATACACATCCTATGCCCGGTTATTGTTCTAGTGGGAATCAATTCATTGTTATCACTTTTAACAACTGTGATCCCCCCTTTCTTCGGAACACAACGCACGAGAGAAACCCACATGCTGTCCGAGATAGGGTAGATTATCCCTGCATCTAATAGATTAAGAATTTCCTTCTTGACAACTTCTTTAAGATTAGGATTCAATCTCCTTTGATGTTCAATTGAAGACATTGATTCATTTTCAAAATGGATTCTATGGGCGCATAAACTAGGAGACAATCCTTTAATATCATCAAGAGAATATCCTATGGCTCTTCTAAACTTTTTCAGTTCATTAGTCAATGCAATCAATTCATCATCACTCAACAATTCATTGACTATGACATGATATGTGGAATTAGGGCCTAAGAAAGCTTACCGAAGCCCCTGTGGAAGGGGATTTAGTTCCATCTTTAGTGCTTTGCTAGCATCAGCTCCATTAGCTCTTATAACCATAGCGAAGACCTATTGCTCCTTACCATCAAGATCCTATCCCAACTCAACATACTCAACCGCTCCTGGTAGAGGTCTATGAGAATCAAGCGCCTTCTTGTAGGCCCAGCTCTCTTCTTGTAGATACACATACTCTCCACACTCTTTGGTCAATGCTACTTGCAAGGGATCCTCCATGTTCAGCTCCTCTAGAAGCTCATCCGCCAATTCTTCCATTGTCTCTATGTAGAACATTTGTCCTTGGATAGTAGGCTTCCTCATCACCTTGTTGATATCAAAATTCAGAACAATATCCTTCCCAAGGTGAAGGTCTATCTTCCCCTTCCTCACATCAATGATTGCTCCAGCTGTAGCAAGAAAGGGTCTCCGAAATATTAGAGGTTCCTTTGGCTCTTTATCCATTTCAAGCACAATGAAGTCAGTTGGGACTTCAAATCCTCCAATTTTCACCGGGAGATCTTCTAGAAGACCAATGGGGAATCTGACCGATCTATCCGCGAGTACCAAAGAAATCCTACAAACCTTGTAGGTAGAGAAGCCTAGCCGCTTAGCCACTGAGAAGGGCATTAAACTCACGCTAGCCCCGAGATCACATAGACAACTATCGAACCGAAGAGGACCAATGGCGCAAGGGAGAGTAAAACTGCATGGATCTTCAATTGATATCATCTTTGAGGAACTTGCTATATTCATGGGAAAGCACAACCATCCCTTGTACCTCTTTGGTCCTTTCCTTGATATCATCTTTGAGGAACTTGCTATATTGTGGAACTATCAAGAAAGCATCTATCAAGGGCATGGTCAACTCAACATTCTTCAGTTGCTTCTCAAATAGAGCTTTGTATTTCTCTGGGAGTTGCTTCTTAAATCTGCACGGAAAAGGAAGTTTGGGCTCATAAGGTGGTGGCACAAACACACCATCCTTCTTCTTTGGAGAATCATCAACTCTTTCCTCAGCTATAGTCTTTCCCTTTCTCTTGGCAACTTCACTATCCTCTTCTTTGTCAAAAACAGAATTGTCACAATTCGCCTCCCCACCTTGTTTCTCAATGTCCTCATTGAGAGTAAAAGACACAATAGGTGTGGGAAGTTGTCTTGGCTGTAGCTCTTTACCACTTCTTAAGATGATAGAATTGATGTACTCCTTGGGGTTTTTCTCAGATTTACCCAGTAGAGTTCCATGAGGCCTAGATGTAGAAGCATTCTTGTTCTCCATATTGGTTACTCTAGATGTCAAGTTTTGTAGTTCATTCTTGAGGTCCCTAACTTCCATAGCCCCGGAGGCTTGCCCTTGAAGAAGTTGCTGCATCATACCCTTAAGCTCATTATCCAAACTTGAAGATGAAGAGGCTTGTTGCTGTTGTTGCCCAAAACCGGGTGGAGGGTATTGTTGCTTGGGAACATAGCTTTGTTGTCCCTGAAATTGAGGCTTAGAGAAAAACCCTTGTTGGTTGGTGTAAGGGACATAAGGCTTTTGTTGAGTAGCTTGAGTGAAGCCTTCTTGTACTTGACTTTGTTGTTGATTGGCTTGAGGGTAGACTTGATCTTGAGGATTAGCTACATTGGGGTTTCTATAGGAAAGGTTGGGGTGATTCCTATAGTTTTGACTGAAACCTTTGTTGAATCCTCCTTGGCCAGCTATAAAATTCATCTCTTCTTGTGTCATGTCATCCTCTTCACTAAGTAGATAGGGTTGAGTCTCATCATGGTTTCCTACAAAGTGGACTTGCTTTTGGTTAGAGGTGATCGTCTTGTCTAGCTTCTCATGTAAGGACTTGATTTCCTTCTCATACTTCTCTTCCATTGATTATGATCCTCTATTGGTTATGTCATAGTCCTCATTGTAGTTGTCATCACTTGTGGCAAGGTTCTCAATTAGTTTCATGGCTTCATCAACTCCCTTACCTAGGAAGTGACCATTACTAGATGAATCAAGCATAGCTCTCATTTTGGGGAGAACACCTCTGTAAAGGTTGTTGAGAAGAGTCTCCTTAGTGAAACAATGGTGAGGACACTGATTTGTGAGCCTCTTAAACCGCTCCCAAGCCTCAGAAAAACTCTCATTGTTTCGTGGAACAAAACCGGACAACTCATTGCGGAATCTTGCAGTCCGTGTGGCAGAGAAGAATTTCTTAAGAAAGGCTTTCTTTAGCAAAGCCCAAGTGGTAATGGACCCCGGAGGTATATTGTTCTCCCACTCTTGAGCTCTATTCGCTAATGAGAAGAAGAAGAAGAAGAGGCGCATTTTCAAGCTGCCGTCAGTGACACCATTAAGTCGAGTAGTGGCAAAAATCTTGTCAAAGGTGTCTAGATGCTGCAAAGGGTCCTCGGAAGGCAGTCCATGGAACTGGTTGTTCTGCACCATATTGATCAAGATATCACGGATTTCAAAATTGTTGTTGTTAACAGGAGGTGGAATGATCCCCTGTCGATTTTCATTTGTATCCGGGGCATCTCCATCTCCAATAGCCCTAGCTGGCCTCTCAGGATGAACCGGTATCCTGTTTCTCTGTCCATCTCTAACATCCTCGCCTTGAAGATGCATTTGCTCTTGTTGGCCCTGTTGGCCACCTCCTTGATCATGTTGATCCATAACCGGCTGCTCAAAAGTTTCCAACTGAAGCTGAACTACTGTTTCTGTTCCAACCCAAGTCGTTCCAAGTCTACAGCCCGCTCTAATGCTCTTCGTTCTCTCGCTAACCTTCGTTCGTGAGCTTTGATGTCTTCTACCCGTGCAACTAGGTTCGTAGGGCCTCAGCTGCGTAGGTTCATGCACCTATCATCAAAGCAAAATGAAGAAGAAAGATTAGTAACCAAAGACTTGAACTAAAGAGGAATAGAAATCTAATTGATCAATCCTTAATCCCAAAATAGCAACGGCGCCAAATTGATAACTAGGATTTTGAATCCTTTTGAGGTATCAATTCCTTAATGCCTATCGTGTAGCATGAGGTATCGAACCACTTTTGGGATTGGATAAGACCAAAATGAATTCACTAAACCTTATAAGTCAAGCAACCCAATTCAAGATTATATCCTAATGTTCTAAAGCAATTAAGATCACGTAAATAAGCAATATATACTCAACTAATGATCAAAAGAAAGCTAAACAAGGAAAATGACTAAGCAATAGACAATCAAAGATAAGGGACAAGGTCATGGGCTGAGGTCAATGGAAAGGATGATTTTGAACAATTGAGAATGCTAAACACACTTCAAAGAAGCTAATCTCCTAGCAAGGAACACAAACAATTGACTAATCCAATATCTTGGTACTAATCACTTTCCCTAATCAAAAATAAAGAACAAACTCTCATTTGTGAGTTAAGACTAGGCAAGCATTGAGATCAAGTTCATTTTAGCTAATAATCACTCTAAACATTCATTCTCATGAGCTAGAATGTAAAAATCCTATCAAAGCTAAAACAGGAATTTCATCGAACACATGGTGTGAAAGAAAACCATAACATCATAATCAATATGATCAAGGTCAATTAAGCATTAAGAACACTAAGATAGAAGAGATTATAGATAGATAAACTCTAAGCATTCATCAGTAATCCCAAATCACCCAAATCCTACCTAACCCATAAACCTTGAATGAAACTATTCACTAATCATGCTTTGTTCAACAAAACCCATAAAGATAGTGTTAAACATGAAGATTAGCAAGAGATTAAAAGAAGAAGAGAAGAAATCAACACAAAACAACTCTTAGATTAAGAAAAGAATTCTAACTTTCTTACAAAGTATTTAGAAACAAAAACAAGCTTAAGAGAGGATAAAAATTTAGGTTTTTAGCCTTATATAGTAAAAAGGGGCGAATCGGGTCAACCCGGCGGGTCAACCCGGGACAAACCGGGTGTTGATCCGGTTCAAATGGATTAATGTTGGTTCGCAGGAAAAACCATCGGCCTCATTTGGCCAATGGAGGATGTCGATGTTGGAAGCCACATATCCATCGGATGCGTTTGGTCGTTGCGGCACGCCGATGGTTCTCTTGTCCAAAATGTGAGCTTCGCGTATACCAAAACCATCGACCTCATTTCATCGGTGTGGCACGTCGATGGGAGTGAAAAGGATCCATCGGCTTCAATACGTCGATGTCATACGTCGATAGATTCTCTTCCAGAATTGGTGAGTTTTCGAGTGGTGTTTCCATCGGCTTGTTTTGACCAATTTGGCAAGTCGATGGAGCGAGAGAAAAAGCAACGGCCTCATCTGGCCGATGGGTGAGGTCGATGGATTCACTGGTCCGATTTGTGACTCTCCTTCTTCATCCTTGAGCTCCTCTCATGCTTCCTTAGCTCCCCAAATCCTCCATGCACCTCATAGAACCTACAAAAACACAAGAAACACTCCAAACACAACCTAAAATGCTAATTCCTAACTCTATATGCTAACATACTCTAAATGCAATCAAAGAAAAACAAACGACATGAATGTATTCAAGATGAGATCAAAACACGAGCTAAACACTATCCTAAATACATGAATAACCATGAATATCAATATGATCTTGGATTTCTTCGTCATTCAAGAACCAGAAAAAGCTCCCTGAATAAAAATCGTTTGAAAATAAAATATTGAATATAATACTTATATGTGAAACATCGTAGCCGTTCATTCTTAACATTTGACATTCGAGAGAGGCTTTGTGCAACTGATCTAGTTTGGAACATATGGGCATTCTTTCAACATCCTCGTTTTCATAGCTCCTAAGGCAAACACAAGAGGATTCAAACCAAAGTATTAATTGTGTGTACATATACGTGTTGTTAATTATAAATAGTGAAAGGTCCTAAAGAGTGTTTCATATTAGTCCTCACTTGTAAGTTTCAGGAAGAAAATGATCAATATCTTTATCGAAGTACTCTCCTAAGTCCTAACCCGAAGTTATCCATTATATTGACCAAAGAGAGCTTGATTAGTTCTTCACTCAGGGGGTAAATGTGTGGCACTGCATAATCAAAACAAAAAAACAATACTTATCACACTATTATTACCTTTCTTCTTGATAAAGAAATTAATGAACTTAAAAATCAACCTCCACGAGGGCATCTTTGTACTAGAGATTGCAGATAAGCCAGACAATTTGTATTGCGTGAGAGCATAAACGCTGCTGCAGTTGCTGAAGGTGATTGAAAAAGAGCCATCTAAATCGTCGAGTATCTCAGTTGTGGATCCTAAAACCCACACTCAGATTTTAGAGTGTTTAGATGAGCTGATTTATAAAATAGGTGGGCTAGATTCTTGGTTGAACGAGATCAAGGAGCTTAACAATGGTGAATAATAGATTTGTATTGATTTTGATATAAGAACAGTAAGAGCTTGAGCTGAATAGCGATTACAAAGTCTTAATGCTAGGTTAGAGTATAATATGAAGGATCGGATCCCTTCTCCAGTCGTCGAAGCCTCTTCTTATAGCCTTCCTCTCCACGACTGCTTTCCTCAGCTTGCGGAGTCGGCCTCAACAACCCGCGAGATTCCCGGGATCGTGCGCTCCAACGACTCCTCCTTCTTCGCCGGTTTGTTGCCAACAGACGGATTCATCGCTTGTCGAGCTATACTCCGAAGTCAGAGTCCCCTTTGTTGGATTGGGCTTGACTGTGAATGCGTCGGGCCTTGATCCCTTGTTCAGATGAATTCACTGTGGTGGATTTTGGCCCAAACATTTGCCCCCCAGCCCTTTAAGCGAGTTTCCGAGCTTGAAGGGCGGAGTATATTCGCGAAAGGCCCACAACATTCTTTCGGATATGGCCAAATCTTGTTTGCTTGAGTTATATCCGAGATACGCGAACGTTTCGCCTTCTAATGCGGACCGTCAGATGACGAGCAAGTGGAAATCCCGCCAAATTGAGCGGCTAAGATGAGGGCATGTGGTGAATGCCACGCGTAATCGCGGCGCGTGAGGAGTAGCGAGGAGATCGAACGGTTTAGATCTCGGAGATCTCAAAAGATCTTTGGAGTCCCGAGGCTGTGCAATTATGATTGCTTTATATTTCACCTCTTCATGCACCCACTCTCAAAGGTTCAACCGTCAACTCAAGGTAACTCCTCCACTTCTCTTTATAGCGATGTTTCTTCTCTTTCTTTTGCAGTTTTTCTTTCCTTTTTCTTGCGGTAAAGAAATTTCGTTCTTGAAAGTTTTGAGCGATGTCGAAGTTGAGTCTGCATAAGGTTAAGAAAGAGAAGCAGGTGTTTGAAGAAGAAGATTTCGAGTATCCCGTCCCGACTACAAAGGCGGAGGACATCGAGAACCTATACTCGTCGCACGGTGTACCGAGGTCGGTGGAGTTGAGGCTGCTTGATCCCGGAGAGACGCCGGAGTCGGTCAGACCAGGCTATTGCTGTGCCTACAAGGCCTACTTCGAGAAGTGTAACCTGATTTTTCCGATCCCTCGGCTTCTGCTGGATGTGATAGGCGAGCTTGGGATAACGCTTCCGCAACTAACACCGAATTTCATCCGTTATCTCATCGGCCTGCTGGTTAGGGCTCGAGAGGAAAGGATTCCGTTTGACTTATCTGTTCTTCACGCTTTGTGTTCGATCAAACACAACTCGGCGACGGGGCTTTTCTATCTCTCTCCGCAGAGGAGTTTGGCAATTCTGGTGGTTGTGCCGAACCGGGAGGATCGTTGGAGAGAGCGACCCTTTTGGTTCAAACTCGACCATCACTCGATTGGAGATTACGATCCCTCCAGAGTCGTGACCGCGTGGTCGGAATCTGTTGGTTAGAGATAGTGTTTAGCTAGGGTTTCTTCTATTGCATGTCGATTTCGGCCTTATCCGGGGATATCTGAGCGTTTATTTTTCGATGTTTACAGAGATCCCGGAGAGATTCGGAATAACTCCTGCAGTTAGAAGGCTAGCGGCGACTCTAGGCTCCAGAGACGTACTCTGGTCATCGTTCACTGTTGACAGAGTCAAGCGTGCGCTCGAGCTTCCGGAGGTGGTAGAGCCGCTAGAGATCCGTCCTGCCCCGGTACTTCTTGGTGAGTATATGCGTGTTTTCTTTTATATATTCTCTGTATATACAGCCCGGGTGCGAGCCTTGACTACTTTCCTTTGTTTTGCAGCTTCCCGAGAGCACTTTCCTTCTGACGCTGCTTCGTCAAGCACAACCCATACAAAGAAAAAGATGAGGAGACGCCCCACTGTTCGAGAGTCATCCAAGAGGCCTTCTGAGAAGGCGACGTCTGGCGGATACGCACCCATCCATGCTGGCCAGCTGAGTGATGCTCTAGCTGGCGCAATTAACGATGGGAGGTCTGGAGGCGTTCCGCCGCCGCCTCCGCGTCGGGACACGGAGTCTGGGAAGGGCCCGGAGGCTGTACGCCCGACCAAGTGATTCATCTGAGTTCACGGGCCACCGGAAGTGATTCCTCGGTGCAACCTTTGAACAAGAAGCCTCGATATGAAAAGGAGGCAGCTGTTGGGTTGGGCTCGTCGCATTCTCCGGGGTCCAAACCGTTTCACTGGAAGTTTGACCACACGAAGGATTTTCCGATTACAGACGATCCTGAGGGACTCGCTCATTTGCTCCGCCATTGCAAGGCTGTTGGATGCTCGCTCCCTTCGGTGGAGAACCTGATAGGCCGGGAGCTATACGTCAAAGCAATGACCGCCAAGGGAAATGTAGCTTCGAGTTTTTGCTTCTTCTTTCCTTCTCTGGATTTTAATGCTCATTTTCTGTTTCAGTCCCTTGTCAGGAAGAGCTCGAGCAAGCTCAGAGCGTTGTGCACCAGTTGACCGCGAGCCTCAAGAGTTGCCAGGAGGAGGTGAAGCTCATCGAGGCTCAGCTTAACGTTGCGAAGTCCGAGCGCTCGATTGTCGTAGAGAGGACGGTTGCTCTGGAGCTGAAGGTCAAGGAACTCCTTGAGAAGGCGGAGGGTGCAATTCGCTTGGCTAGGCATGATGGAATGAGGATGAGGGACGGTCATTACTATGACATGTTCGAAGCTCACAAGGACAAGTTCGAGAGGAAGAAGAAGGAGACGGACTGCGAGATGAAGGTCCAAGAGGTGGAGGCTAATATCGAGCTGATAAACCTTCTGCAGAGCGGAGTGACGACCATCGAGGAGGAGCTTCCCAAGTTGTTGGAACAGAGGGAGTCCTTCGCGAAGGAGTTCGAAGCTGCGCAGGTGTCTGACTTCTCTCTGAGTGTCGAGCTTCGAGCCATTCCTCAGATTTCCGAGGACTCGGTGATGCGCGTGGCTCGCTCCGCAGGCTTCAATGAGTTTGGATCGAATGCTGAGATGATGGCAGGACCTGCGAGTACCGGAGCGAACCGGACGGCGGGGATCGGAGTCCAGGAGAAGCAAGGCGGTGAAGGCGAGAAAGCTGGCGGTGAGGAGCAGGGCTGATGGCTGCTCCTTAGAAAATTTTTAATTTCTGTTTTTTTTTTTGAATCCCCTAAAGCCCCCTCTTAGGCTAAAGTTGAACTCTTTTATTTTGCTTTGGGTGTTGCCAGGGAGGGCTTTTATCCATAACTCTTTGTGGCTTGGGTGAGCCTTTTAATGCACGCTTTTATGTTTATGTTTTCGTTTGAGTTTGGATTCTCTAGTTTAGCAAAATATCGAGGTTCGCTTATGCGTTGTAAGTTTGCAAGTTGAACCTTTAGGTCGTACGAACAGAACTCTTGGTTTATTTGCTTAGTCTGGCCAGACGTTCTTTAGTTTTCAGAGTTCGTTCGATGACTTGGAGCCTTTAGTTCGCATTAGTTTTGGATACCAGTTTGACTCGTGCAAAGTCGTTTAGGGTTTACTTCCAGGTTTGGTCGCGGTTGTAGGCTATGGAAGACTACTCTGGGCGAATCTTCTAGAGTTATACTTCGCAGTTGCTAAGGTTTCAGGACTTAGTGTTTTTGCGATTTGTGATTGTTTATAGCCTGAGTTGGCTGTGGCGAAGACTCGAAGTAACTCGTATAAGGTTGTACTTTATTAATACGTACTTAGGATTTTAAAATTGCTAAGGTTTTAAGACTTAGCGTATTTGTGCAAACTTATTTCCCAATGTAAACTTCAACGTCGACTTGTCGTATGACCCAGAGCTTGCATTGCCGTATTGGGTGATAACCCTGTACTCCCCCCCCCCTGAAAAACGAAAAGGAAGAATGAAAGGATTTCTGAGTTTTTGGGTGGGGTGGCTGCACTCGAGGTTCGAGCTGCCTACGTACCCTGCCAAGGGATCAAGCCTAACGTAGTTCGATTTTGGTGAGTACTCATGAGTTGTATAGCTTGAGGTTCATGGCATTCCATGGCCTCTTCACAGGCACTCCGTTTTTGACTTTCATGAGCTTGTAGACGCCGTTGCGGACTATCTCGGTGACTCTGTAGGGTCCTTCCCAGTTTGTCCCGAGTTTCCCGGCGCCTGGCTCTCTGGTGTTTTCGTAGACTTTGCGCAATACTAAGTCTCCCACGATAAACTTCCGAGATCGGACTCTGGAGTTGTAATATCGGGAAGTTTCTTGCTGATAGTTTTGCATTCGTATTAGCGCTCGGTCGCGTTGTTCCTCGATCATGTCTAGACGATCTCGGAGCATTTGTTTGTTTAGTTCCTCGTGTCCCGGGCTCAGGGCCCTTCTGACAGTCGGAACTGATATCTCTGCAGGAACTACTGCTTCCATCCCGTATGCTAACGAGAACGGAGTCTCACCAGTCGCGCTGTGAGGTGTAGTGCGGGAGGCCCACAGGACTCCTGGTAACTCTTCAGACCAAGCGGACTTTTTAGAGTCGAGTCTCTTCTTGAGGCTATATAGTAAATTCTTGTTCGCAGCTTCTGCCTGACTATTTCCTTGGGGATACCTTGGAGTCGACGTGATCAGGCGTATCTTCCAAGTTTTGCAGAAATTTCTGAAAGTTCTGGAGATGAACTGTGAACCGTTATCCGTTACTATTTCGTAGGGGAGTCCGTGTCGGCAGACTATGTGCTCCCAGATGAAGTGTTGTACTTCGATTTCTGTAGTTTGCTATTAGGCTTTAGCCTCTATCCACTTGGTGAAATAGTCTGTTAGGACCAGGAGGTATTTTAGCTGTTTCGGTCCCGACGAGACGAGAGGTCCTACTATGTCCATTGACCACCTCATGAAGGGGTATGGTGCGGAGATTGAGGACAGTTTCTCCGCAGGCTGGTGAATAATCGGTGCGTGCCTTTGGCATTTATCACACAGCCTGGTGTAGTTTTCGCAATCTGCGATCATAGTTGGCCAGAAGAACCTTTGTCTTTTGATACGGATGGCTAGGGCTCGCCCTCCGGAGTGGTTACCACAGGTACCTTCGTGGGTGTTACCCATTACGGCGAGGGCTTCCGCGGCGTGCACACATCGTAAATAAGGTTCCGCAGTGCTGCGTTTGAATAGGCAATCGTTGATTATGCAATATCGGGCGCTTCGGGCTTTAAGATTTCTGGCCTGCCACTTGTCGTCGGGGACTTGGCCATGTCGGATGTAGCTTAGGATTGGTTCCCTCCAATCCGGCCTGTTCAAGAATTCTGCGTCCGGTTCTTCGGTTTCAGGCTCGGATTCCTCCTCCTCGGCGGGAGGTTCAGGAATTTGCCGGCCGCTACGGAGGCCGATGTCGTAGACTTCGTGGTATTCCGCTGAGTTTTTTGTCTGGACCGTCGTGGACTGATCTGCGGTATGCGCCTTGAGTACCACGTCGATGCTTGGTTTTTCTATCCCTTCTACGGGTATTATTCTTTTGACCTTAGGGTCGGACGTCGAGGCTAATGCTGCCAGGGCGTCGGCGGAGGAGTTTTCCCCCCGAGGTATTCTCTCGAGTGTGAAATCTTTTAACTGATCTGCCAACTCGTGAGCTACCTTGACGTACGCTTCCATGCGCTCATCCTTAGTTTCGTATTCGCCGTGATACTGGCTCGTAACTAACTGTGAATCGCTAAAGGCGCGTACTTCTTGTGCTCCAACTCCGATTGCGAGTCGGAGTCCGGTTATGAGGGCTTCGTACTCGGCCTCATTATTGGATGCGCTGAAGCCGAGTCTGAATGATTGCTCGATTATCTCTCCTGTGGGGGTTACGAGTTTGATTCCTACCCCGGAGCCATGTTTGGACGAGGCTCCGTCTACATGGAGAGTCCAATGTTTGTTTTGATTTTCCTGTTCCGGAGCCGCGGGCGGGAGTTCGATAATAAAGTCTGCTAGGACCTGGGCTTTAGCGCTCGTTCTGGTCCGGTACTCGATATCGTATTCGCTTAACTCGATTGCCCATTTGGCTAGTCTGCCGGATTGGCTCCGACTATGGAGTATAGTTCGTATGGGCTGTGACGTCATCACTACTATGGCGTGTGACTGGAAGTACGGCCTAAGCTTTCTTGCCGCCATTACTACCGCGAGTGCGAGCTTCTCCATTGCTGGGTACCTCGTCTCTGTGTCGATGAGTTTTTTTCTCACGTAGTATATTGGCTTTTGCTCGTTTTGTTCCTCGCAAACCAGGTCTGCGCTGACGGCGGCGGGCGAAGTCGCGATGTAGAGATACAAAGGCTCGCCCTCCACAGGTTTGGCTAGTATTGGAGGTTCGCTAAGGTACCTCTTGAGCTCGATTAGGGCGTTTTCGCAGTCCTCGTTCCATTGGAACTTTCGGTTTCCTTTGAGGAGATTGTAAAATGGTAAGCATTTGTCGGTAGACCGAGAGATGAAACGGTTCAGGGCTGCTATCCGTCCTGTTAGCCTCTGTACTTCCCTCGTGTTTTTCGGGGAGGGCATTTCTAGGAAGGTCGCTATTTGCTTTGGATTTGCTTCGATCCCTCGTTCCGTTACTAGACACCCGAGGAATTCACCCGATGGTACTCCAGAGCACTTGGCTGGGTTGAGTTTCATCCCGTATTGGTTTAGGATTTTGAAACATTCCTGGAGCTGTGCTATATGGTCGCTCTCTTTGGAGGACTTTACTAGCATGTCGTCAATGTAGACTTCCATCGACTTTCCGAGCTGATCGGCGAACATTTTGTTCACCAATCTTTGGTAGGTAGCTCCGGCGTTCTTTAGCCCGAAAGGCATCACTTTATAGCAATAGGTTCCGCGATCGGTTATGAAGGCTGTCTTTTCTTGGTCCTCTGGGTTCATTAAGATTTGGTTGTACCGGAGAACGCATCCATGAATGATAGCAGTTCGTGTCCAGCGGTGGCTTCCACCAGACGGTCTATATGCGGCAGTGGAAAGCTGTCTTTTGGGCATGCCTTATTCAGGTCTGTAAAGTCTATGCAGACCCTCCATTTTCCGTTTTTCTTTTTGACGACGATCGGGTTGGCTAACCAGTCGGGGTATTTCACCTCCCTGATTGACCCGACCTTTAGCAGTGTATCGACTTCGTCGTTTACTGCCTTAGCTCGGTCTGGGCTGAGCTTTCGGCGTTTCTGTTTAATTGGCTTGAATGTGGGATCAACATTCAGTTCGTGTGAGGTGACGTTGATGTCGATCCCCTGCATGTCTCGTGTGGACCATGCGAACGTGTCTACGTTTTCTTTGAGAAAGTTGATGAGCTCGTCCCGCGTGGAGCTCTGGAGCTCGGAGCCGATGTTTACACATCTTTCCGGATCAGTGTCATCGATGCAGACTGGGACAACCAGATCTTTGCGGGGGCCTCGGACCGTCGGATCGTTGTTACGTTTCGTCGTTCGGATCGCGAGTTCTTCCGCTTTCTATAATTGCTATACCTGCAGAGCTTCTAGTTGTTTAAAGAATGTCAGGTAGCATGACCTTGCGGCCTTCTGGTCCCCGTAAATTGTCTTTATCCCCGAGGGGGTTGGGAACTTCACACATTGGTGGTAGGTGGACGGCACTGCCTTCATGGCATAGATCCATGGTCTACCTAATATCGCGTTGTACGGGGCCGGTTTGTTTACCACTACAAACTCCAGGATTTCCTGTTGCCCCCCGGCGATGGACGGGAGCTTTATAGTTCCCATCGAGTAGGTGGTTTCACCGTCGAATCCGGTTAGAGGGGTTTTTCCTCCGGTCAACATTGAATATTTGAAGCCCATTCTTCTGAAGGCGTCGAAGAATAAGAGTTCTACGGAGCTTCCAGTGTCGATCATGACCCTTGACAACTCGAATCCGGCTACGTCGAGTCGGATTACTAGAGCATCGTCATGCGGTTTGTCGAGTTTGAAAGTTTCGCTCTCAAAGAACGTTATGTGAGTGTCTGGTCCTTCGATCGGGACCATTTCTCTGACTTCGTTCACAACTCGACTTTGGTGAGCTTTGATCGAGTTAACCGAATTTCGGCAAAACTTCGAGCCTCCCGATATAAAGTTTATCGTTTTGGGGAGGTTCGAGTCGCATAGTCCGAGCTTAGGCAAGCACTGGCTAGCTGGTTTCTTTGGAGCTGGGGGTGGTGTGATGACCGATTTCATCGACCCCCCGCATCGAGCTAAGCTGAAAATCGCGTCTATGCGTTTGCGAGAGGGGACCGGAGACTCCGATCCCTCCTTCTCTGGATTTCTCTCGCGTTTAGATAGCGAATTCTTCTTGTTTTTCGACTTGCTCTTTTCTTTATCTTTCTTTTCCGGCTCTTTCTCCTCCGGTTCCGGAGTTTCTGCCACGCCGCTGCCGTTTTTGGCTGCCAACAGGCGGTCTTTGGACATGCACTCCTCGGAGGAGTGTCCTTTTTTGTCGTGGTATTTGCAGTACTTGTTTGCGTCGTAAGGTTTGCGCCACTGAGGCTTGCCATCTACCGTCAGGCAGTGTTGTCCCTTGCCAGAGGATTCCTTTTTGCTGGTTTTCTTCTGGCTTGACTATTCTTTTGCTGCAGCTACGGTTTCCTCGTATTTTGCGTAGTAAGTAGCTTTGTGCAGCGCATCGTCCAAAGACGTGCATGGTCAAACCGCAAGCTCTTTTCTGAACTCCGGCGTGTACAGGAGTCCGTTTTCCAGAGCCGCGATTGCTATGATCTCGTTTGGGTCGGCTATACGCGATTTGACTTCTCTGAACCTAGAGATGTAGGCTCTGAGAGTTTCGTCCGATCCTTGCTTTAGAGCCCAAAGGTCGGCTTCCGAGGTCTTCTCTTTGATGAAGATCGAGTATTGCTTTAGAAAAATCGATACGAGCTGTGTGAAGTTATCGATCGAATTCCTTCCAGGCTGGCGAACCATTCTAGTGCGGTACCGGTGAGATTTTCGGCGAAAAGTCTGCAGTATCCTGCTTCCTTTTCTTCATCGGTAAGGTGTGCTCGGGAGACAGCGAGCCTGAAAGCTCTAACGTGGGCCTTCGTGTCCGTAGTTCCTGCGTATTCTGGGATTTTGATTTTCCCAGTATTCTGGATCCTCACGCTAGCGATTCTGTCCGTAAATGGGGTTCGACGGGTCTCCTCGATAACTTGATCGATTTCTGGAGTCGCGCTCGTTGCTGAGTGGACCGCAGCTTGCAGACGCTGGAGCCTGGCATATATGCCTTCGTCGTTTATGTCTGTTCGTTGGTCGAACATAGGGAGCTGCGTGATCCACGGACGCGTGTTGTTCGTTCCTCTAGTTCCGGCTTATTGGGCTATCTCGCTCGGGGGAGGCCGAGCAGTGTTAGTCCCTGGTTCCGTCACTGGAGGACGCGTGCTGGAGGCGAAGGCTGATGCTCCCAGCACCCGATGCCTGTTTGTTTCATAGCTCGTTGGCATGGGCGGGGGCATTGGCAGTCGCGCTCCATCAGGGGCCGTAATACCCGTTGAGGTCGAAGCCACGGTGTTTGAGCTGGGAAGTGTATTTCCCAAGATCGGACTAAACACCGGATAGCTGCTGTTTCCCGCCACGGAAGTCTGACTCGGGGCCTCGGGAGTTACATATTCCTCCTCAAAGTCCAGACGCATGCGAGGTAACGGGCTCCTCGTAGAGGTGTCTACCGTAGTCCTCGTGACGGGCTGTGGCCTGTTTACGAGGTTCAGCAGACTCCTATCGTGCATGTCTAACCGGGCTAATACAGTCCGTTGTGTGGCTTCTTGATCGTGCGATCTGTCAATTAGGACTGCTAGCATTTTACGGAGCTCTGCCATGCCATCGGTGACGGATCTCGTCAGGCTAGGCGAGTCCGGGCGAGTCTGCGGAGTAATCCGAGGAGTTTGCGTGTCCCCTTGGGAGCGATCCTCGGACCGTATCCAGGTTCAAGAGTTTGTTCTCTCGTTTGTTTGTGAAGTCGAGCCCGGAGGCGCAACTCCGGTTGGCTGGGATGCAGGGACGCGATTCACTGCTCCGGATCCTACTTGAGTCAACGCTGACTCTGATCCGGTATTCCCGGTTTGAACGTTTACGTTCGTTTGGTCGAGGTCTTGCGACCTTGGTGATCCGATCGGAGCTGTTGCGTTGGGATCCATTTCCACGCTGGTGAGCTGTTGATCAGGTTCGTGTGTAAAGAATGTCTATGAATCTTCCCCACAGTCGGCGCCAAAATGTGGATCCTAAAACCCACACTCAGATTTTAGAGTGTTTAGATGAGCTGATTTATAAAATAGGTGGGCTAGATTCTTGGTTGAACGAGATCAAGGAGCTTAACAATGGTGAATAATAGATTTGTATTCATTTCGATATAAGAACAGTAAGAGCTCGAGCTGAATAGCGATTACAAAGTCTTAATGCTAGGTTAGAGTATAATATGAAGAATCGGATCCCTTCTCCAGTCGTCGAAGCCTCTTCTTATAGCCTTCCTCTCCACGACTGCTTTCCTCAGCTTGCGGAGTCGGCCTCAACAACCCGCGAGATTCCCGGGATCGTGCGCTCCAACGACTCCTCCTTCTTCACCGGTTTGTTGCCAACAGACGGATTCATCGCTTGTCGAGCTATACTCCGAAGTCGGAGTCCCCTTTGTTGGATTGGGCTTGACTGTGAATGCGTCGGGCCTTGATCCCTTGTTCAGCTGAATTCACTGTGGTGGATTTTGGCCCAAACATCAGTGATGTCTTCTTGATTTTCAGAGCATAATGTTAATGGCAATACTTCGAGATATGCAAGTAGAGGCTGCCGGTTGCAACGACCATCGACAAATAATACCCTAAAGAACATATTGATTAGGCAAGTTTCAGAGCATAATGTGATTACATCGCAGCCGCTACGAATTATACTACATAGCCCCAGTCAATCTGGCAAACTAGCAAAATGGACGATCGAGCTAAGAGAATACGACATTTAGTATCGCATAAGGATGAGTGCCAAGGCTCAAGTTCTAGCAGACTTCATAATCGAGCTCCCATCTACAGATCCAGAGCAAGAAACCCAAAACGAATATTGGACTCTCCACGTAGATGGGGCCTCATCCAAACACGGTTCCGGAATAGGAGTTAAGCTTGTAACTCCCACGGGAGAGGTAATCGAGCAATCCCTCAGACTCGGCTTCAGTGCCTCTAACAATGAGGCCGAGTACGAAGACCTTATAGCCAGACTCCGACTCGCGATCGAGATCAGAGCATGAGAAGTTCGCGCCTATAGCGACTCACAGCTCGTTACGAGCCAGTATCACGGCGACTACGAAACTAAAGACAAGCTCGTGGAAGCGTACGTCAAGGTAGATCCCAAGCTAGCAAGCCAGCTGAAAGACTTGACGCACGAGAGAATACCTCGGGGGGAAAACTCCTCAACCGATGCCTTGGCAGCACTAGCCTCGATATCCGACCCTCTAGTAAAAGAATCTTACCCGTGAAAGGGATATATAAACCGAGCATCGATGTGGCACTAAAAGCACAAGCTGCAGATAAAACCACAACGCCTCCGGCGGGGCAAACCGAAAGCCCGCCCAAAGCTCGGAACTCTGAAGTTCCCTCAGAGACAGCATTGATATGCTCCGAAGTCTGCGACATCGGCCTTCCTAACAACCAACCGGTCCCAGAGACTCCAGTTGAGGAAGAGTCCAAGCCCGAAGAACCGGATTCAGAATTCTTAAATAGACCAGATTGGAGGGAACCAATCCTGGATTATATCCGACTCGGCCTAGTCCCCAACGACAAATGGCAAGCCAGAAAGCTAAAAGCGCGAAGCACCAGATACTGCGTGATCAAAAATCGCTAGTTCAAACGCAGCACTGCAGAACCTTACTTACGATGCGTGCATGCTCAGGATGCTCTCGCCGTGATGAGTAACACCCACAAAGGCACTTGCGGTAACCACTCTGGAGGATGAGCCATGGCCATCCGCATTAAAAGGCAAGGATTTTTCTGGCCAACTATGATCGCTGACTGCGAACAATACACCAGACAGTGTGATAAATGTTAAAGGCACGCTCCAATTATTCACCAGCCTGCAGAAAAGCTGTCTTCGATCTCTGCACCATACCCCTTCATGAGGTGGTCAATGGACATAGTAGGCCCTCTCGTCTCGTTATGGCCGAAGCAACTAAAGTACCTATTGGTCCTAACCGACTATTTCACTATGTGGATATAAGCTAAGGCTTATCAGAAAACCACGGAAATCAAAGTACAACACTTCATCTGGGAGCACATAGTCTGTCGACACGGACTCCCCTACGAAATAGTGACAGACAATGGTTCGCAGTTCATCTCAAGAGCTTTCAGAATATTCTGTAAACTTGAAAGATATGCCTGACGACCTCAACCCCGAGGTACCCCCAAGGAAACGTTCAGCAGAAGCTGCGAACAAAACACTAATGAGTAGCCTCAAGAAAATACTCGACTCTAAAAATTCTACATGGTATGAGGAGCTACCGAGAGTCCTATGGGCCTCCCGCACCACACCTTACAGTGCGACCGGAGAAACTCCGTTCTCGTTAGCATACGGAATGGAGGCGATGGTCCCTGCCGAGGTATCAGTTCCGACTATCCTAAGGGCCTTGAGCCCGAGACACGATGAACTAAACGAGCAAATGCTCTGAAAATTTATCGACATACGAATGCAAAACTACCGGCAAGCAACTTCCCGATACTACAACTCCAGAGTCTGACTCCAAAATTTATCGTGGTAGATCTAGTATTACGCAAGGTCTATGAAAATACCAGAGAGCCAGGAGCCGGGTAGCTCAGGACTAACTGGGAAGGCCCCTACCGAGTTACCAAGATAGTCCGCGACATCGTCTACAAGCTCACGTTATTCAAAAATGGAGTACCCGTGAAGAAGCTGTGGAATGCCACAAACCTCATAGTATATCATCCGTGAGTACTCACAATAATCGAACTATGTTAGGCTTGATCCCTTGGCGGGGTACTTATGCAGCTCGAACTACGAGTGCAACCACTCCACCCAAAAACCCTAAGTTCTCCATCTTTCTTTCCTTTCGTTTTTTTTTTGGGGGGGGGGGGGGGAAGTACATGGTTATCATCCAACACATCAATGTAAACTCTGGAGTAAACATTAATGAAGCTTTCTTTTATGTGTTACTTTGAGTCTCTATTCTACTATCTTATAGCCGACGCAGGTTATAAGCGAACATGCATTGCAAATACGCTAAGTCTTAAAACCTTAAGCGACATACAAACTATAACTCCAAAATATCCCACAAGAGTGATCTTCCAGAGCCTACAACTCACAAACATACTTGGAAGTAAACCCTAAATGATTTTGTACAAGTTAAACAGGTATCCAAAACACAGCGAATCGAAAGGCACTAAGTCGAGGAACGAACCTTAAAATTAAAAAACATCTGGTTAGACTAAACAAATGGCACCAAGAGTTCTTTCCTATGACATAAAGGTTTAACTTGCAAGCTCACAATGCATAAGAAAACCTCGATATTTTGCTAAAGTAAAATCCACACTCTAGACAAAACATAAATTAAAAACCGTGCATTAAGAAGGCTCACCCGAGCCAAAAGAGTTATGGATAAAAGCCCTCCTAGGCAACACCCAAAAAGCAAAATATAAAAAAAGTTCAACTTTAGCCCGAAAGGGGGCTTTAGGGAATTCAAAAAAAAAACAGATTAAAATTTTTCAGAGGAGCAGCCATCAGCCCTGCTCCTCACCTTCGGCTTCCTTGTATTTTGCACCCTTGTTCTTCTCCGTCTCCAAAGCGTCCGAGACTCTGATATCCATCGCCTGGTTTTCCCCGGTACTCGCAGCCCCTGCCATCATCTCGGCGTTTGACCCGAACTCATTTAAACTCGCGGAGCGAGCCCCATGCTTCACCGAGTCTTCTGAGATCTGAGGAATGGCGTGTAGCTCGGCGCTCAAAGAGAAATCGGAAACCTGCACTGCCTCAAACTCCTTCGTGAAGACCTCCCTCTGTTCCTGCAGCCTGGGAATCTCCTCATCGAGAGTCGTCACCTCACTCTGCAAAAGGTTGATTAGCTCGATATTGGCCTCCACCTCCTGGAGTTTGATCTCACAGTGTCTCTTTCTTTTTCCTCTCGAACTTGTCCTTATGAGCCTCGAACATGTCATAGTAATGACCGTCCCTTATCATCATCCCGTCATGCTTAGTCGAGCGAACCGCATCCTCCATCATCAAGGAAAGCTCCTTGTTCCGACTCTCCAAGGCGATTGTCCTTTCCACCGCGACCAGATACTCAGAATTCGCCACATTAAACTGGGCATCACGAAGCTTCATTTCCTCATGGCAACCCTTGAGGCTCAATGTTAACTGATGCACCATGCTTTGACCTTGCTCGAGCTCTTTCTGACGAGGGACACTCCTAAGACTCTGCTCATAGAAGGCTACAAGCTGGTTGTCCGCCTCCAGAGACTGTGACAAAGAAACCAGCATTAGAAGGAGAAAAGACCAAAAGCGAAAAGAAAAAGCTCGGAAGATTACCTTCCCCTTCGCAGTCATCGATTTAACTTACAATTCGCGACCTATCAAGTTCTTCACTGAAGGGAGAGATCATCCAGCAGCCTTACAGTGGTGAATCAAGTAGGCAAGCCCTTATGGATCATCCATGATTGGGTAGTCCTTGGTATGGTCAAACTTCCAGTGGAAGGGCTTGGACCCAGGGGCATGAGACGAATTGGACCCAAACTGCGCCTCCTTTTCGTATCGAGGCTTCTTTCCCATGGGCTGGATTGAGGAGTCACTCTTAGTAGTCTTGGAGCCCAGATGAATCACTTGGTCAGGGTTCGCCATCTCTGGTTCCCTCTCAGACTCAAAGCCTCGACGCGGAGGAGGAGGTCCTCCGGACATCCCGTGGTTAATAGCACCGGCTAAAGCATCGCTCAGCTGACCAGGACGAATGGGCCGATAACCACTGGACGTCACCTTCTCGGGATGTCTCTTAGACGATTAGCGAACAGTAGGGCGTCTCCTCATCTTGCCCTTCCTGGTAGTACTCGACGAACCTGCTTCGGAGGTGGTATGTGCTCGGGAAGCAACAAAACAAGAGGACAGATAAGTAAAGGTAACACGGAACTACAGAGTAAACAAAAATACTCAATGATACGGGCCATGACAGGACAAGTGTCGAGCGGTTCAACGACTGCCGGCAACTCGAGCGCGCGTTTTATCCTGCTCGTAGTAAACAAAGACCAAAGCACGTCTCTGGAGCCGAGGATAACCGCCAACTTCTTAACCGTTCAGTTTATGCCAAATCTCTCAGGGACCTCTGAAACCGCCAAACAAAAACGGTCAGATGACAAACGAAATCAACATGCAAGATAGAAAAGCCTAACTACAATTCTTCCAGACCAATGGACTCGACCCATGAGGTCACGATCCTAGAAGGATCGAAATCCCCAACCGAGTTATGGTCGATCTTGAACAGAATCGGCCGCTCTCTCCATCGGTCTTCCCAGTTCGGAACCGCCACCAGAACCGCCAATCCCCTCCAGGGAGAAAGATAGAAAGTCCCAGAACCCGAATTGTGGTTGATTGAGCACAACTTATGAAGGACGGATAGATCGAAGGCGACCCTCTCCTCTCGAGCCCAAACCAGCAGGCCGATGAGGTGACAAACGAAGTTTGGGATCATTTGGGGAAACGCCATCCCGAGCTCACCCAGCACGTCTAATAGGAGCTGAGGGATCAGAAAGACCAAGCCACACTTTTCAAAGTAGGCCTTGTAGGCACAGCAGTAGCCTGGCCTAACCAATTCCAGTGTCTTTCCCGGACGAAGGAGCTTCAGCTTTACCATTCTCGGCACACCATACGAGGAGTACAAGCTCTCGATATCCTCCGCCTTCGTGATCGAATCCAGATGATCGAACTCCTCTTCCTCGACCACCTGTTTCTCTTTCTTAACCCTAATACTTAAGGATTTCGACATCGATCGGAGTTTTCAAACAAGCATTTTATCGCAAACAAGAAGAAAATTGGAAAAGCTGTAAAAAGTAAAAGAAAGAGAAGACGCAGTCGCTATGAAGAAGAGAGAGTGGAGAAGTTACCTTAAATCGGCGGTTGTATCTTGGAGAGTGGGTGCAAGAAGAGGTGGGTTATAAAGCAATCATTATTGCATGACCTCGGGACTCCTAAAATCTTTACAAATCTCGCAAATCCCAACAGTCATATCTTTGGAGTATCTCCCACGCGCTGCGAGTTCGCGTGGCACGGATTCGTCTTTAATCCTGGCAGCTAGTTTTGGCGGGATTTTGATCTACGCGTCATCCAACGGCGCGCATGAGAAGCCGAATTGTTCGCGTATCCCGGAGACAGTTCGAACGACCAGATTCGACCTCTTCCAAAGGAATATTGTGGGCCTTTCGCGGATATACTTCACCCTTCAAGCTCGAGAGCCCGCTTAAAGGGCTGGGGGCAAATGTTTGGGCCCATTTTCACCCTAGTGAAATCAGCTGGATGATGCCTCAATGTGATCCAAAGCCCATGCTCATATATTCATAATCAAGCCCAATTCACCTGAGTAAAGGACGAATCACCAACTGAAGACTCAGACGAGGAACTCCGACTCCACAGTACAGCTCGGCAGACGACGGCACGAACGACCCACGATCCGCCAGCTAAGGAGGAAGAGATCGAGCCCAACAGAAGATCCTGAAGATCACGCTGAACGTTGGAGCTGATCCTGAAGACTAAGGAAAGCAGTTGACGAGAGAGAGGATATAAAGGGGAAGCTCCAACGATTTGCAGGATCATCCGATTTTGAACACACATTTCGATACTTAGCAGTTGTAATCGCTCAATAGCTCGAGTTCTCTGTATACTTACGATTCAATCAATTCAAATCCACTTTTCATCATTCTTAGTTTATTGATTACGGTTCAATCAAGAATCTAGCCCACCTTATCCCAAATCAATACACAAAACCTCTCTAAATCTCGATTGTGGGTTTTAGGATCCACAGCCAAGTTGTTGAGTAAGCTCGAGGAGTCCAGTGACCATAAGGACGAGCCAACGAGGATAGGAGCCCTTCTTATATTCTCCAAAAATCCTCTCCACACTTTTCTCGATGTATCCCTTTCCTAATACTTGGTAGCTTAATTATTGTGAAATCGTGAAAAGGGAAAAAATAAAACTGAGGGTTTGAGAAAGAGATTTATGTAAGAGTTTTAAAATTAACTTGCACTAGTATGGGCTATGAAATGCATGAAGTATCACATATATCAACATATCATATTTGCAACAGACTGTTCAGAATTAGTGAAGATAGTGTCGGAACCAGAAGAATGGCCAGCTTTCTCGATTCACCTAGAGGAGTTCCAAACAAGGAAGGAGTACTTTTCAACGTTTGAACTCATCCATGTACCGTGCACAAAAAACATGATGGCAGATAGACTAGCACGGAGTGCCCGCCTAAGACCGTCATATTCAATCCATGTTGGACCGGAGCCACCAAGCTGGATTAGTGATAAATAGGTTCTATAGATTATCGTGTTGACAAACAAAATATTACAAAAGGACATACGTATATATATGCATGTATATACTCATGTCCTTTTGTATTTATATATATTATTCATTACTTATATCATTATAATACTAATTTAATTAGTAACATAAAAATGTTAAACGAGATTTAAATTTTACATCATAGTTTTTCATGCCTTTTAAACACAAAAGAAGAAGTTTTTTCATGTAGTTAATAATTGTGGACATGAAAAAGGCATTACACGTGCATGTGAAACATTTTTTTTTGCAGAACTTTCAATATTCAAATTAATGAAAAGGTTGTTTTACAAAAGAGTTGAAGTTTAGCATTGGTATCATCGCGAAAAAAAAGAAGTTAAAAACATGATAGGAAAAGATTGATCCATCAAATGCGTTGATGGCTTATATGATCCACCTCTGCATCAACGAGTTGAATTTCTTCCTGTTTCGTCGAGCAGTGATAATATTTTTGATCAGTCTGTCAATGCTGCACAACAGCTTCTCAGCAGTTCTAAGTTCATTCCGAAAAATCCTGCCATTCCTTTCTGACCAAATCTCGTATAGGCAAGTGTGCACAATTAGCTTGCACAGGGTCAAAGGGGAGGCCGTTTTTCGTTGCTTAGCCCAGCATATCAATGCTGTCAATTCCCTAAAAAATAGGGGTGCCGAACGAATATGGAGCGAGACCGTTGACCACACAGAACGAGCATAACGGCAGTAAAGAAAGAGGTTCTCCCTGGATTCCAAGCTTCCATCGCATAAAACACAATCTTGAGTAGAAGCAATTCCCCAGCTTACCAATCTGTCTCTCGTTGGCAATCGATTTAAATTTGCAGTCCACATAAAGAACGCTTGCTTAGGGATGCAACCTTTATACCATATCACCTCCGACCAGTCCTTCTCACTCTCATGTAATCTGAGTGCATTTTCCAAGTGAGGTTAGACGAGAAGGAAGAAGATGGCTTTCCGCCAACTGTCCATTGGTAAACGTCGCACTGGCTTACTTCTAGAGGTAACGAGATTGAGGAGATTGCACAGTGCAAGTCCACCACTGATGCCCACGATCTGAAATGTCTCTTGAAAGGAGTAACATGAAGCGGAATTTGGGGCATTCCAAAACTTGGAGATCCAACTACAAAATGACAAGCAGACTGATGCAACATTGCTTTTTTCTTTTAGTTTCTGTTTGCGATTAATTTTATTTAATAGGTAGGGTATTGCTGTACCCAAACTTTTCTGGTTTACCCCAACATTACTTCTTAGCATCATAAAAAGGAGAATGGCTCGGCTGGATAGTATAGCCGAGCCAGAAAAAATGAACAATTGAAGTATAAAAGGTTTTTTTAAGAGATTTCATCAGATGATTGTACAAGGAAAGTAAAGTAAATTAAAGAATAAACTTAACTAAAGAAAAAAAAAGTCCCATTTATTTTATTTTTTTATAATTTCTCTTGAAGTAGAAAATGTTCGATCATGTATCTTACAAAAGGAAAAAAGATCTCTGAGAGCAGTTTCCGGGATCCGAAGGAGAGTACTCGGGGTTCTCCCAATAACTAGTTCTCGTTTAATAGCTATTTTGCTTCAATTTTTTTCTATATCAAACAAAAAATGGAATTGAAGAAGGGCGTAGTAAGCGACGAAATGCTTTGGGGAGTTGAACATAGGGGGATTTCGGTTTATACCGGCACCATAATATCAGATTGGGGGGGGGGGGGGGGGGGCAGGCTAGAATTAGAGATTGATAAAAAAGCAAGAATATGGGCTCGTGTGAGTAGGAAACAGAAAATATCTACTCTCTTTCGCTAAAAGCCAGCTAGATCCTGAGCAAGCTTCAGCAACTTTCGCACTCAGCCTAATCTGTGTGTCCCTCGGACCAGAAACACCCAGAAGCCTGATCGGAGCTCCTATACTTGTCCAGCTATCATGCCAGAAGAAAATTCTGCGACCGTTACCCACCTCCGCTGTTATAAACTTCTCAGCCAAGTGCCTTAGCTTTAGGATCTTCTTCCAAAAGCTAGAGTTGTTATGCTTTGGCTGAATCTCCCAAAAGATATCTTCTCCGATATGATGATGCTTATGCCATGAAACCCACAGCGATGGGCTATCTGAGAAGAGCAGCCAAATGATACGAAAATTAAGCGTTATGTTCCAGGTTGTTAAGGACCGCAATCCCAATCCTCCTTATTTCTTTGGATTGCAACTGTCCTTCCAAGAGACCTTAACCAGTCCGCGTTTTAATATGGTTACCGGACCGGAGGAAGCGGCAACACCGAGCTTAAATCCTTCTGATACATCCTTTCGGAAGCACGAACATTGTGAACCAGAAATTAACTAGTCCCATTAATACTGAACTTATAAGATGCAGTCGCCCTTCAAATGAGAGAGCCCTGGCTGACCATGAATTAAAGCAGTTTTCAATTTTGTTGATCAATGGCGAGTACTCTGCAATTCTTAGCCTTGAATGTAATAAAGGCAGGCCTAAATACCGGATAGGGAATGAACCAACCTGGAAACCGTAGCTAGAGATAGCGGAGGATTCCATGGGGTTCAGACCTGGAGTAAATTTTCTCAACATCCATACGCAGTCCCGACCAAGAAGCGAAATCATCCAAAGCTTCGCTAATCCCGTGTAAAGAGGAACTCGTATCAACAAAGAAAATCATAACATCATCTGCGAACATTAGATGAGATATGTGCAGAAGTTCAGTATTCGGATGGTAGCCGATTTCACCAGAATTGAACCGTGAGGTGATCAATTTAGAGAATATCTCCATTACTAGGACAAAGAGGTAAGGCGAGAGTGGATCGCCATGCCTTAATCCTCTCGTGCATTTCACATACCCGCTTTCCCCGCCGTTGATCGATATAGCAAATGAAGCAGATGTTAAGCACTCAAAAATCCAGTTGACGTATAGTCGGAGCTCCCATTGCTCTCAGAGACGCGAGGACAAAGTCTCATCTCACGGAGTCAAAATCCTTACGAAGATCAACCTTTAACATTCCTCTCAAATTAATGTTGGTTCTATTGTAACCACTAACAATCTTTGTTGCCAATAGAACAATCTCAACGCACTAGAAGAAAGGCTGATTGTGAAGGTGAAATCACTGAGTTGAGTAGGCATGTGAGACGTTCGGCGAGAAGCATGGATAACACTTTGTACATAGTGTTTAAGCATGAGATTGATTTGAATTCCCCAGGATTTGAAGCATTAGAAATTTTCCTGATCAGAACTAGCGTGGCTGAATTCCATTGTTTCAGTAACATTCCACATCGGAAGAATTCCTGAATTGTTGTGGACTTCTGAACCAATGACACTCCAGCATCCCTATAAAAAATTCGGCTGCGAATCCATCCGGACCTCCTGTTTTGTTACGCGAGAGACTGAAGAACGCATTTCTGATCTCAGCATCTGTGAAGCTGGCTTGCAGACCCTCTTTCTGTGCGCTCGAGCAAGTGACATTCAGTAGCAGAGAGAGGTCATCTTCCTCAAAGGATGCCCTCGATGCTGAAACATAAGTATATGCATGTGTGTAATAAATATATATGTATAGTTTTCATCCAGCACATGCAAAACAAAATGGATTATTAAGCTAAGGCAAAAACTAGTCAACGTAACAATTACCTCTTTGGATGAGAAGACTTCCAATGTTCCATTTGCGAAGTGCTACAACACATGAAAGTGTCGATCTGAGAGTTTCGCCTTCGTTGTTGTGGATCCTAAAACCCACACTCGAGATTTAGAGTGTTTTGTGTATTGATTTGGGATAAGGTGGGCTAGATTCTTGATTGAACCGTAATCAATATAGACTAAAAATGATGAAATGTGGATTTGTATTGATTGAATCGTAAGTATACAGAGAACTCGAGCTATTGAGCGACTACAAGTGCTAAGTATCGAAATGTTTGTTCAAAAATCGGATGATCCTGCAAATCGTTGGAGCTTCCCCTTTATAGCCTCTCTCTCGTCAATTGCTTTCCTTAGTCTTCAGGATCAGCTCCAACGTTCAGCGTGATCTTCAGGATCTTCTGTTGGGCTCGATCTCTTCCTCCTTAGCTGGCGGATCGTGGTCGTTCGTGCCGTCGTCTGTCGAGCTGTACTGTGGAGTCGGAGTTCCTCGTCCGAGCCTTCAGTTGGTGATTCTTCCTTTACTAAGGTGAATCGGGCTTGATATGAATATATGGGCCTGGGCTTTGGATCAGATTGAGGGCCTCATCCAGCTGATTTCACTACGGTGAAATTGGGCCCAAACGTTTGCCCCCCAGCCCTTTAAGCGGGATCTCGAGCTTGAAGGGTGGAGTATATCCGCGAAAAGCCCATAGTATTCCTTTGGATGAGGTCGAATCTGGTCGTTCGAACCGTCTCCGGGATGTTCGAATGATTCGGCTTCTCACCCGCGCCGTTGGATGACACGTAGATCAAAATCCCGCAAAAACTAGCGGCCAGGATTAAAGACGAATCCAGGCCACGCGAACTCGCAGCGCGTGGGAGATACTCCAGAGATCTGACGGTTGGGATTTGCGAGATTTGAAGAGATTTGAGGAGTCCCGAGGTCACACAATAATGATTGCTTTATAACCCACCTCTTCGTGCACCCACTTTCCAAGATACAACTGCCGATTTAAGGTAACTTCTCCACTCTCTTCTTTATTGCGACTGCGTCTTCTCTTTCTTTTACTTTTTACAGCTTTTCCAGTTTTCTTCTTGTTTGCGATAAACTGCTTGTTTGAAAACTCCGATCGATGTCAAAATCCTTAAGTATTAGGGTTAAGAAAGAGAGACAAGTGGTCGAGGAAGAGGAGTTCGATCATCCGGATCCGATCACGAAGGCGGAGGATATCGAGAGCTTGTACTCCTCGTACGGTGTGCCGAGAACGGTAAAGCTGAAGCTCTTTCGTCTGGGAGAGACACCGTGTAACGCCCCCTTCCCATTTTTCGCTGACCGACGAGCTGACCGGCCAACAATCAAACAAGAACATGACCGATCGAACCAGAGCAGTCATACGAGAAGAGTTTGTCACAATACGAAAGCCAGAGACAATCCGGTTTGAGACAAAGGCTCGAACCAAACCATCTTTGACTCCGTTTACCTCCTTTCCACGTTACGAGGTTATTCAACATGTACCGCTTCCACGAGTTATGTTCACTTTGGACGAAACCGTATATCAGGGAATTATTCCATTTTTATTACGTTAAAATCGTAAACTTTATTCATAACAATATACGGTCTAATACAAATCGTTTAGAGGGTACCCAACAAAATCTGCAACCAAAAATAAAGTCAAAATGAATAACAATCGATACCTAACGCCAACCCGACACTACTCCGAGTGTCCTACGCGTCCACCGAGCTACGCCAAACCTGAAAAACACAAAAGAGTCTAATGAGCAATCTAAGATTACCCAGTGAGACGGCTCCCCACTACAGCTTCTATTCTATCTAGCATCTACAAACTCCCGTCCTGAAACCCCAAAATTACAACAACAAGATAACGGTCGATCACGCACTACCACGTCGTGTCAAACCCACAACACACAAGCACTTGCCAAAAGAAATAGAAAGTGATTAAAGGAAATCGAAGGCATTGCGGCAAATGCTCTCGATTGAAATTCGATCTATCTATCGCGCAATACCAACAACACAAACACAACACTGGGCCCCTACGATCTCGGTAACTTCCACGGGTTTCCACCATTACCGACATGGTAACTAACCCACAACACCTAGACGTAAACATGAAGCCTCACGACCTAGGACACTGTTCTCAGCCCATCGATATGCAGTGACTCGGGCTACCCCACGGTAATTTGAGTTTTCATGCGATTCAGCCCTAGGACATGACCCTGTATTCTCTGAATCACACACCTACCGGCGTCACTCAGTAGGTTAACGCCATAACCGGAATCACCACACGAAGGCCCACGATCCGATTAGGCAACTTCCCGAGGATCCAATCGGGTCAGAAGTACCGGAACGTATTCAAAACCTAGCCTTGCAGGATCTAACGCACCCTAGAGTCCTAGTGCAAAAAGGTAAACACGCAGACTCGCTCAGACTCTAGCAATCATACTTAATCAAGAATCAACAACAATCTCCACACAATATCCCGCAAGTCTATACTCACACACGTCAACACTTCCACCCTGACTCGGCACCATACCAATTCAATGGCTACGAACTTAACCGGCCCCATGACAGAGTTAAGTGTCCACAAGGACCGCTCGGCCCAACACCGAGACGATCTAACAGGCCTGCACAACAAAGCTCAACAAAAACCACACAATCACACAAGCAACCAAAAAACAGCACAATAACACGCAAGCAAGCGTATTGAGATTTCTAACATCTTTTAATTCATTGATTAACAACTTAATCTCGCCCGCTACCTTGGATTAGCGGATTGGCAATCCGTAGACGGCTCTCAACTCATTAACGTCTCCTAACTTGGATTAACGGAGTGCTAATCCGTAGACGGCTCACAATCACATCACTTTCCTTTACTTAACCCTTCCTAAGTATCTTTTAATAACTCCCCGATCCGTCGGTTTTGAGTTAGTAGCTTACTACATTCCCCGACGTCTCATCGTTCATTTACTTAATCCATTTCTTACTCTTTAACTTCTATTAAACCTAATCTCAATATTGATATATCATGGTTTTTACCGGTTTTATGCCATGATATAGTTGTGTTTTTAGTGTCTTTTGTGTTCTTTTAGAGTCTTTTACAGGTATAATCAGGTTTGGAGCTGAATTGGAGATAATGGAGCATTTTGGAGATTTTTGGAGTGATTGGCCGAGAGATAGAGTTTACTGTCCGATTTATTGATCATGCATCGACCGACACACCAGCGAGATGGGCCAAAACTCGGCGGTTTAGAAGAATCTGTTGGGATTCGTTTAGTTGATCCTGATGTAATTCACAGATTCATCTCAACCTAAACATATAGATCTAGGTTCTCTTGAATAGAAACATAACATGATCTCACCTTTTACTTGTTTGTTGCAGCGGAAGGAATAGAACAGGTCAGAGATCAGATAGATGCACCGAGGGATGAATCCTCCAAAGGTTCACACACGCGATCACAGGAATGGCTGCTAGACCACGAGGAAGAGAGGCGCTGAGGGAGAGAGAGGCCGCGGCTGGGTTTTAGGGTTAGGGAGAAAAGACTTGGCTTTTAGTCATTAAAAGCCTTCTCTTTTCCCTAATGGGCTTTTGGGCCCAATCTGATTAAATCCCATTTAATCAGACCCATTTATCTTTCTCTCTTAGTACGACAAATGCCTGGCACTTTTGTCGTACTTCTGCTAAGCCGTTCCAACACATTTTCCTGTTAGCTTAGGCGTGTGACCCATATGGGATCATATAATAGAGGCAATAAGTCCAAGACTTATAGATCATGAGCGGACTCTAGCAAGCCATCATGATCCCCAGCATTATATGACTTATGTCTGATCTTTGACATACTCTTACTTTCTAGAGACAGTACCGAGATTACTGGACACAATTCCAACAATCTCCCACTTGTACTGGAATCTCTGTATTCATAATCCTTTTGTCTCAATATCTCGATTAGTCATAAGGCAAGATTGGTGTCATCCTTATAAAGCCTAATCTTGTTCATCGGACTCTGATTTGATACTGACAATCCAAACGACTCGGGAAAGTCCGTTTGAGCATGGCCATGCGTTTTCCAGTATTCAAATCTCCGATTGGCCTAGAGATATTCACTCCATTTATATTGGAGGGACAAATCCCATCTTGTTCCATCACTGTAAACTACTCATTTCATGATGTACCCAAACAAGGTCCTTATAGCTATCACAGAATGATAGCGTTAGACAATGATCAAAGTACATCAGTCCATGTGCAGTCACATGCATGTGAACTCAGGTCTAAGGACTATACTCTATAGTCGTAGTAAGAATCTCTTATGAAACAGATATAAATATCCTGAAGAGTTCTTATAAGCGGGTCTTGTCCGGTCGTATGTTCCCAACATACACCTATGTACTGACTTTGATGCCGCGCATCTATGACACACCGAGACTTTGTCATAAGTCACGTACCAATCCAGTCTCACACGGTCGTTGATGTTCCAATTTCAACAACCTTCGACTGGGGACGGGATGATATAATACATCTATCAAATGTAGGGTCTCATAATCAAGCTAAATGACTTCGATGACTCAAGATCAAGTCATTTACTTCGATGACCTATAAAATGGTTCATATCATTTTGGAACGATTATTTCATCACAGTTAAAATAATCTTGAAATAATAATTTCATTAAAACATAAAATAATGTTTTACAAGAACATATCAAATAACTAAAATAAAGCTCACAAAACTCCCACTCAAATTTAGATTACATTTCAATGTTTCTAATGCCTACAGCTTCAGTCAGGAACTCGAGCTTAGGCCTTGGGAGTGGCTTTGTCAACGGATCAGCGACATTATCATCTGTCGGAACTCGGCTGATCTTGACTTCCTTTCTATTAATGATGTCACGTATCAAGTGATATCTTCTTTGAACATGCTTGGATTTCTGGTGTGATCTTGGTTCCTTTGCCTGAGCTATAGCACCATTGTTGTCACAAAACAGTGCCAGAGGCTCAGCCGCATCTGGTATCACACCTAGTTCCATAATGAACTTTCGTATCCAAACAGCTTCCTTCGCTGCTTCCGAAGCGGCGATATATTCAGCTTCTGTAGTGGAATCAGCAACGGTGTCCTGCTTGGAGCTTCTCCAACTTACTGCACCGCCATTCAGACAAAAGACATAACCGGACTGTGACCGGAAATCATCTATGTCTGTCTGGAAACTTGCGTCCGTGAATCCACTGACTTTAAGCACATCACTTCCACCGTACACTAAGAACTTATCCTTAGTATGTCTTAGATACTTCAAGATATTCTTTACGGCAATCCAATGGTTTTCACCTGGATTTGACTGGTATCTACTCGTCATGCTCAATGCATAAGCAACATCAGGACGAGTACAGATCATGGCATACATGACAGATCCTATTGCAGATGCATAAGGAATATTCTTCATGCGCTCAAGCTCAGCAGCCGACGTAGGGCTCTGCTTCTTGCTTAGCGTTGTGCCATGTACCATTGGCGTGAAGCCCTTCTTGGAATCTTTCATGCTGAATCTTTGTAGGACTTTGTCAATGTATGAGTCTTGACACAAGCCTATCAGCCTCTTAGGTCTATCCCGATAGATCCTAATTCCAAGAACGTATGCGGCTTCACCCATGTCTTTCATGGAAAAACAACTTCCAAGCCAGTCCTTTACAGACTTCAGCATTGGAACGTCGTTTCCGAGAAGCAGTATGTCATCGACATACAGAATAAGAAATACAATCTTGCTCCCACTAGATTTCTTATACACGCATTGTTCTTCTTCGTTTCTGATGAAGTCAAATTGCTTGATCGCTTCATCAAAACGAAGATTCCAGCTCCTCGATGCTTGCTTCAGTCCATAAATGGATTTATGAAGCTTGCATACTTTCCCAGCATTCTTCGGATCTATGTAACCGTCAGGTTGTGTCATATACACATCCTCTTCCAGAATACCATTCAGGAAGGCGGTTTTCACGTCCATCTGCCAAATTTCATAATCATGAAAAGCTGCAGTTGCTAGTAGAATCCGAATAGATTTCATCATAGCCACTGGTGAATAGGTTTCATCGTAGTCCACACCGTGAACTTGTCTGAAACCTTTTGCCACCAACCTGGCTTTATAAATCTGGACATTTCCATCCACGTCAATCTTCTTCTTGAAGATCCATTTGCACTCGATGGCTTTTACACCAGCGGGTAAGTCAACCAACGAAAACACTTGGTTGACCGACATGGAGTCCATTTCGGAATCAGTGGCCTTGCGCCACTTAGAGGAATCTGGGCCCATCATGGCTTGATTGAAGTTTGATGGTTCATCACCATCAATGATCAGAAGATCATGACAGTTAGTCACGAGGAATCCTTGATATCTCTCGGGTTCATGACGGATCCTCCCGGATCTTCGAACTTCGGGTACTACAGGTTCAGGCTCTACAATTTCTTGTAGGTCCTCCTGCTGCTCTTCCTCATTAGGTTGAGCAGTATCCTGTTCATCTTGAATTTCTTCAAGCAGTACCTTACTCCCACTGTCTTTCTTAGAGAGAAACTCTCTCTCAAGAAAATTACAATCCCGAGCAACAAAGATCTTGTTCTCGGAACGTAGATAGAAGTAATAAGCCTTGGTTTCCCGTGGATAACCAATGAAATAGCATTTGTCAGATTTTGGTGTAAGCTTGTCTGAGATTAATCTCTTGACGTAGGCTTCACAACCCCAAATTCTGAGATAAGACAGCACTGGAGCCACTCCAGTCCATAATTCATATGGTGTCTTTGCTACTGCTTTTGATGGCGCTCTGTTTAGAGTGAACACTGCTGTTAGCAGAGCATATCCCCAAAGGGATATTGGAAGGTCTGTGTGACTCATCATAGATCGAACCATATCCAATAAGGTCCGATTTCTCCTCTCAGACACACCATTCCATTGAGGTGTTCCAGGAGGAGTGAGTTGGGATACGATCCCACACTCTCTCAGATGATCACTGAATTCCTGGCTTAAGTATTCTCCTCCTCGGTCGGACCGAAGAGCCTTAATGCTTTTGCCAAGTTGGTTCTGTACTTCATTTTGGAATTCTCTGAACTTCTCAAAAGATTCAGACTTATGTTTCATCAAATAAACATATCCATACCTACTGAAATCATCAGTGAAGGTAATGAAGTACTGATAGTTTCCTCTTGCATTTGTGGACATTGGGCCACACACATCAGTGTGTATCAGGCCCAATAAGTCACTGGCCCTCTCGTTAGGTTTATTAAAGGGGGCCCGTGTCATTTTGCCCATCATGCAGGATTCGCATTTCTCACATGACTCAAAGTCAAATGAGCCCAGAAGTCCATTCGAATGGAGCCTCTTGATGCGTTTCTCGCTGATGTGCCCTAAACGACAATGCCATAGAAACGTTCGGTTTTCCTCATTAGGTTTAAACCGTTTTGTATTAATGTTATAAATTGGCGTGGATTGATCGAGTATGTAAAGCCCATTTGTAAGAGGGGCAGAACCATAGAACAAATTGTTGCGATTGAAGGAACATAATTTATTCTTAACTGAAAAATCATAACCTTCCAAATCCAACAAAGAAATTGAAATAATATTTCTGCTTATAGCAGGTACAAAATAACAATTATTCAGTTCTAAAATCAATCCCGAAGGTAAAGACAACAAGTATGTGCCTACAGCTAGTGCTGAAACTTTCGCTCCATTCCCAACTCGTAGCTCCACTTGTCCTTGCTTCAGCCTTCTACTGTTGCTGAGTGCCTGCATATTAGTACAAATATGAGCCCCACAACCAGTATCCATGACCCATGAGGTATTATCAGAAGTAGTTGTATTAACTTCTATAACAAAAATACATGATGAAGAAGTCTCGAAAGTCTTCTTCTTCAATTCCTTTAGACCTTCCTGGAATTTCTTACAATCTCTTCTCCAATGCCCCAGTTCTTTGCAGAACCTGCACATGTCAGTTGGCCCAGCCTTGGACTTGGGCTTGGGCTTTGGCGTGTCCTTGTCCGCGACATGGACAGCCTTGGCCGCTCCCTTATCCTTAGCAGAGGATTTCTTAAACCCCTTGCCCTTTTGCACCATGAGCACATTGGGGTCCTTGGCGGTTTTCCTCAAGTTGGGCTCTGCAGTCTTGAGCATTCCGTGAAGCTCAGGTAGTGTCTTACTCAAGCCATGCATGTTAAAGTTCAGAATGAACTGATCATAGCTTGCAGGTAAAGACTGCAGAATGATGTCGCAGGCAAGTTCCTGGCTGATTGGGCAGTCGAGTTTCTGAAGATGATCGAGATAACCCATCATCTTCAAGACATGAGGACTCACTGCCGCATTCGCAGCCAACTTACAGTCCAAGAGGTTCTTGACTGTCTGGAACCTCTCGGTCCTAGCCTGCTCCTGAAAAAGCGATTTCAGGCTTGCCATGATCTCGATTGGAGACAATACACTTTCGAACTGTTTTTGCAGCTCAGGAGTCATTGTCACCAACATCAGGCAATAAACATCATTTTCATCTGACGAATGCTTTTCCCAAGCATTGTGCAGAGTCCTGGCAGCATTGGCAAGAGGCCTCTCGGGGAGGGGATCTCGAAGGACATAATCCTTCTTCTCCTGCTTGAGGACCAGCCTCAAGTTCCTTGACCATGTCAGGAAGTTCGTTCCAGTCAGCTTCTCCTTCTCGAGAACAGACCGGATCGAGAATGTGTTTTGTGTGCTTGTAGTAGTCATATCTGAAATATATAAATAAAAAGGTTATTAGTTATTATGTTCAAAATGACTAATCTCGTATTAAAAATTAATATGATTAATCACGCATTATATTCAATAACCTAAGTTACCCTCAATAGAATATAATGATTCCAAGATCCACATATAACTAAAATTAAAGTGGGCCACTGGCCGTCACCCAACCTTAGCTTATATCGGTAAGCCCTATATCGGCTAATTATATCCGTGATATAACTCTTGGTTATGAATCTGGGCCCGAGGCCCAATCCACTCTGATGTCTCAAGGCCCGGGACTCCCGATGGCCTAGTCAAGAAAACCAGTCTATACAGTCATGTAATCATTAATGTCTGGGACTCCCAATGACATTTATGAATCACAAACCGTCTTACTCACGCAAAAGCAGACATCCTCACACTGTAAGGCCATGAATGCAATTGAATGGGCTTTGACAGCTGACATAGCCTGGACAAGACATCCAACGCTTGATATTATTTGAGGTTCGTAGGTTTATTAAAATCATTCCCAAAATAGAAGATTACTATTTCGGGAAACTTTCTATTTATGGAAACCTACTATTTTTGGAAACTTTCTAAAATTGGAAACTTTCTAAAACCGGAAACTTTCTAACTTTAGAAATTTCTTTAAAATCCAAAACCCGCAAATTCAGAAACTTCTATATTAAGAAACTTTCTAATTTCAAAATTTCGGAAACTTTAATTTAAAAACGACTTTATAATTTTATAAAATAGATTTTAAATTAATCTGAAGAAAGACTCAATTAACTGGCCCAATTGTTTTAACTTCTTGGCCCGAGGCCCAAGAATTTGTCCATGTCCAAGACATGACCCAATTGTCCAATTAATTGACATAACCGGTCTGGTTCATTAAAACTGGTCTAACCAAGTTTTAATTACTACGATGACCACAATTGTCAACCGGTTATTTACTAAACCGGAATTTCTCAATTTATTTGGTCCAACCAAATCAAATTAGAAATTCCTGGTTTAGGCACTAAATCCAATATTTCTTTCGACATTGGATTTCTTATCCCGGTTTAACCAGATTTAATAAAATTATTAAAATCTGTTTATTAAACCAGAACGATTGATTTTAATTAAGTTTTGAACCGAACCACCTAACCGAAATCGAACCGGCCCAATTACACCCAAAAACCCTAACCGGTCGAGCAAGAGCCGTCCAGCCGCAAGCCGCATGCTCGATCCGAGATCGAGGCGCTCGGATTGCCGGACGGGACGCTTGCGTGTGATCGGGACGGTCGAACGAGCTCGGGTCAGGCGGGACGATCGTGGGACGAGGCCGAGGCGCGACGGGACGTGATCCATGCGATCGCGTTCGTGCGATCCATGCGATCGGCCCGTTCGCCGGTTGAGACTTGATCGGGACGGACGGGATGAAACGCGACGATCCGACCATGATCGATCGATCGATCCGCCATCCATCCGACCCAAAACTCTCGGCCGATCAACAAACCCGAGTCATATAGCTCGGTTTGTGATTTCTTTAGTGTGTTTAGGATTCAAATTCAGTTTCTTAAGTGTTTTTCTTATCAGTAATGGATTCAAAACACTTCTAAACAGAATAAACAACCTAAACATGAATCTAAAACAAGAAATCCTAAGAACCAATGGCTCTGATACCACTGTTGGGATTCGTTTAGTTGATCCTGATGTAATTCACAGATTCATCTCAACCTAAACATATAGATCTAGGTTCTCTTGAATAGAAACATAACATGATCTCACCTTTTACCTGTTTGTTGCAGCGGAAGGAATAGAACAGGTCAGAGATCAGATAGATGCACCGAGGGATGAATCCTCCAAAGGTTCACACACGCGATCACAGGAATGGCTGCTAGACCACGAGGAAGAGAGGCGCAGAGGGAGAGAGAGGCCGCGGCTGGGTTTTAGGGTTAGGGAGAAAAGACTTGGCTTTTAGTCATTAAAAGCCTTCTCTTTTCCCTAATGGGCTTTTGGGCCCAATCTGATTAAATCCCATTTAATCAGACCCATTTATCTTTCTCTCTTAGTACGACAAATGCCTGGCACTTTTGTCGTACTTCTGCTAAGCCGTTCCAACACATTTTCCTGTTAGCTTAGGCGTGTGACCCATATGGGATCATATAATAGAGGCAATAAGTCCAAGACTTATAGATCATGAGCGGACTCTAGCAAGCCATCATGATCCCCAGCATCATATGACTTATGTCTGATCTTTGACATACTCTTACTTTCTAGAGACAGTACCGAGATTACTGGACACAATTCCAACAGAATCAAGATATTGCACTTTGATCCAGAAGTTCCTGATATTTACAAAGAAGCCCTTGGCCGAGATTTTACCTATATAATCAAGTTTTAGTTGTTTTTATTAGATACACTTTCATAATTAAGAGCAGAGGATTTTTAGAGCTTTTGGGGCTGATCTGAACCTATTACTTCATCTGTATTTGGAGAAGATTTCGAACCCCTTTTACTCTTATTCTTTTATGCAATTTATTCATCATATGATCATGTTTTCATTATCTATGTCTGAGTAGATTCCTAGTTAGGTTTAGGGTTTCTCACATAGGATTTCATGACTTGCTAGACTTGTTCAAATTCAGTTAAGGATTCAAACTATATATGTTCTTCAATTTAATTGTGCTTAAAGCTAGTTCTAACCTGATCAATTAGAATCTAGATCTTAGGTTGCTAAATACGTCACGGAAGTGGGGTTTAGGAATCTGAACTAATTAAATTGGGCAATTAAACTTTGCGCAAACGGAAGTTTGGTTTAGGATAATTGTGAACATATCAAACTTGGGATTAATGCTAGTTTAATCTGTTAGTTCTCGCAAACGAAAGTTTGGTTTGCTGCACTTAGACTTAGAGAATTATCGCAAAGGAATTTGGTTAATTCTATATCTGTGTTTTGAGTTCTAGAACTGTGCTTAATTAGATCCTTGCTGAATGAACTGTCTGCTTGTCTGATTTCCTGAGAATACCCTAGGCTTGACGCTTTTAGTTTATTGCTTTTACAACCGTTAATCTCTGCTACTGATTTACTTTCTCGCACCGCCTTTAATTCAATTACATTGCTTTCTTTCTAGTATTAGTCTCTATTGTTCTGATCTATTGAGACCAAGTGTCCCTGTGGATTCGATAACCCTATATACTACTTTGACATTGCTGTTCACTTGCAGTTTAGAATAGGGTAAAACTTACAACCTATCAAGTTTTTGGCGCCGTTGCCGGGGACTCTTAGAGTCTTCGATAGGACCGAACTTAGGGTTTTTACTAGAAATTTTTCTTTTTGTTTTTGCTTTTTCGTTTTGTTTTTATATTTTGCTAACTTTTTCTCTGTTTCTTTCTGTCGCAGGTACGACTTTCGCCTTGCATCGATCGTTGCATCCCTTGCGTCGATCGTCACTAGGCGATTCTGAGATTGAATCGATCGTTGCACTGATAGCATCGATCGTTGCTGGACGATTACAGACAGTTTATGCCAACGTAGAAAACTCGAAGTAATCCGAACTCGAGCTTGCTTAATCTCAGACTAGAGGAACTTGGACGTCTAGAAAGGACTATCAGAAGAGAAAAGAGAGAGAGAATGGTACGAGAACGTCTGATCTTGATACCAGATGCTGAAGGTACCCTGAGGGACCAAGATGACAACCCGTACAATGCTGCTGGGCATCGGGTTGATGCTGAAGGGAATGTCATCCCTGATCCTCCTGAGCAACAGCAACAGGAGCTGAACCAAAACCAGGGTCAAGGACAGGCCCAAGGTAGAGAGATGGTGGTTCATGAGAGGACACTAGCTGACTACAACAGACCTGATGAGTTTCATGCAAACCGAGTAGCTCTAGTGCTTCCTGCTTTTGAGAGGAATGATTTTGAGGTAACGACCATCTACTACCAGCTGATGAGACAGATTGATTTTCATGGTCTTCAAGCAGAGCAGCCTATGGATCACATTGACAAGTTTGAGGACATAGTCACTGGCATGAAGTATGAAGGAGTGTGCCCGGACTATCTGTTCCTTAAGCTATTTCCGCACAGTCTTGCTGGAGACGCTAGTGCATGGCTGAGACAACTGGCACCTGGTCAGTATACTACTTGGGCAGCCTTAAAGAGTGAGTTCCTGCGTCACTTTTATGATGATGCGCGCTCAGATCAGTCCAGACAGGACATACTCACTTTTTCCCAAGGAGCTGTGGAGCCCTTGAAGACTTCCTGGATGAGATTTAAGCAGTATCAGTGTGACTGTCCACACCATGGATTCACAGAAGTACAGCTGATTGGTATTTTCTTCAGAGGCATAGATCTCCCTTATCAGACTGCGCTGGATAATTCTAGTAATGCTAATTTCAACACCAGGACTCCTACACAAGCTAAGCAGTTGATTGAGAACCTCATTGGCAGCAACAGTTGCAAGACAATGGATGAAAGGAGGAAGAAATCTGGTGGAACTGTAGAGAATTCTGATATAGCTAATATAAGATCCAGATTGGACACAGTCTACAATCTCCTGACAAGTAAGAAAGCTGTCCACTTTGCCCAAGATGTAGAGGTGATTCAGACTGAGGAGGAAACTCAGGAAGTAGATGTGAATTTCATAGGAGGTTCTGGTTTCCAAGGTAATAGATTTAGTAATCAACAGGGGAACAGATTCTCCAATGGAGGACAGACTGGTGGTTTTCAGAAGACCTATGGACAAGGTACTCAGAGAACCTATGGATTTACATCCTATCAGACTCCTCCTGCACCTACTGCCCATGAGAGCAAAATGGAGGCTATGATGGAACAACTGATTGAGAGTCAGACCAAGATTTATGTGGACTGCAACAAGAAGTTGGACGCTGTCTATGAAGACCTCAATGGGAAATTTGAGTCTCTGAGCACTCACATGAAGCAGTTGGACACTCAGGTGAACCAGATGTCCAGCTCACTGAAGGGAAAAGGAGTGGCAGACACACATGTTAAGGCCTGGTCTGTGTACATTAATGATGGATCTCACCTAGGTGAAAGATTTGAGCTAAGTACAGCTGAGTTGGTGACAGAACAAGAATTTTCGGATATTTGTGAAAAACTCTCGGGTGAAATCTGCTGCAGTGCGTCGATCGATGCAACATCTGTGCCGATCGATACCCCAGTCGGGATGGCAACGATCGACACACCCTTAGTGTCGGTCGTTTCAGGGCGTGAACAGACAGAACTGTCGGATGATAATGGCATAGATGCTGACTTAGAGCTTGATCGCCTATTCAATGGAGCCTCTGTGATTACTCAACAGGAGATCTACGAACAGATTTTTAGACAACACTCCTCAGTGTCTGAATTAATTAGGCAAGAGATTGAAGAGCTGAAGAAATTAGAAGGGATTGGTGAAGAATTGGAAGAAATTCCAACTTCTGATGATCCACCTTATCATCCTTGTGTGCAGAGGTACTTAAACAAGATGTTACCTCTAGATGATGATCTGAAAGACTGGGTGATAATAGTTCCTCAGCATATTAGTGATGTTCTGCTAACTAAGGTCCCGAAGAAGCTGCCTGATCCTGGAGTCTTTGTGCTGGATTGTTCTATCTTTGAGGATAGTTTTAGACGCTCTTTGTGTGATTTAGGAGCTGCTGGAAGTTTGATGCCTTACTCTGTGGCAGAGAAGCTGGGGATGTTGGATTTTACTCCTACTAGGACTTCTCTTGTCCTAGCTGATCAGTCCATACGAGTTCCTGAAGGACTCCTTATGGACATTCCGGTGAGAGTTGGAAACTACTTAGTTCCAACGGACTTCCTTGTGCTGAGATATGACTGTGATCCGGATGAAGCATTATTGCTTGGGAGACCCTTTTTGGCTACAGCAGGAGCGTTGATTGATGTTAGGAACAGCTTGATAGACCTCCATCTGGGAGATGAACCACTGCACTATGAGATGGATAAGCTGCGAAAGCCGCTGATAGATGGGCAGACATTCACCATAAGGGACGCAGATTTTGAGCAGCCTGATCATACTATGGTTATAGATCCTGGAGCACATTTCACTCCATCTTTTCTTGGACATGAGCATTCCGCAACAGCCTACTCACCACCTTGGATGAGGAGACTTGAACAGAGACAGAAAAAGTCTATGTCAGGACCTCCTGGTACCTGAAAATTCCCATCCGTCCGGTCAAGCTATTGACCTTAAACAAGCGCTGGGTGGGAGGCAACCCACCATTAGGTACTGGTGTTTTTTTATACTTAATTTTTGGTGTTTTTGTTAGGATTTTACGTTTGTTTTTGTTTCTGGTGAGTTTATGTTTGCAGGTCTCGGATGAATTCGCAGTGCGTCGATCGACGCACTTCTGTGTCGATCGTCACAACACGATCGGAATCGCATTGCAGCGATCGTTGCGCTCTTGAGAAACGATCGACCATACACGAAAGTCGCCAAGTAACGGTCGATGCACTTAGTGCAACGATCGATGCTTAGCGACAGAGGTAAACCCGACAGAACTCAACAGAACTTTAACATTTTTTCTTTCTTTTTACCGATCCTTCGCTGGACACTACTGGGGACAGTGTGTCTTAAGTGTGGGGGAGGTTCTACTGACTTTTGTTTTCTGTTTTCTTAAGAGTCAGTCCGTTTTTCAAAAAATAATTTTGTTTTATTGAGTCAAAATTGTTTAAGTAAGAAACCATGATTTTCTGAGAAGATTTACAAGACTTGCAGGAACTTAAGTAACCATTGGGATGAAGTTGCAGGATCTATCTCTGACTATTAGAAAACCCCATCACAGATCAACCTACTGGGAACACCCACATCACTTCAGGTATCAGAGGATCCTTTTACTGACTTCAATTTAATACTGGCTTAGATTTCTCACATAAGGGCTTGGTATACTTTGTGTCGGATTCCCTTGTTAGTTCTGACACAGCCTGTTAACCTATCCTATTTAGTTCCATTCTCCCCTTCTATAAAGTAAAAAAAAGAAAGATAATAAACTGAGGATGAGTTAGTAACTCCGAAGTGGTCATGGGAATGGTAGTAAACACTATTTTCTCTCATGTGATCCATGGAATGTGTCCAAAGTACACCCCATAACGGGAAGAACACTGATAAAAAAAATAAAATGATACCCAATGTGGGAAAAATCAGTTGTTAAAGAAGGGAAAGAGAAGAAATGGACTAGAGAAAGATAGTATGGTGGTCTAGAGCTGATAAGGTAAGAATCCATGTGCCCTTTGATCGATACTCCTTTGGTGAGACCGCACTTAAATACTTGCAGAAGTCAGTAGGGAGAATTTGAATGCTTGAATGTGATTGTGGAGTTTACCTAGGACAGTTGCTAAGTGTGGGGGAAGTACATTGTGGTCTTGATATCCTGTGATTGATTCTTCCTGCGGTTTACTAAGGGGAATTTGAGTATTGTAGCTTCTAGGATGAAATGAGTTTCTGAAGAGTTTTCAAACCTCTTCACCATGCTTTAGTTCTCTGTTTTGCTTGCGGGCAAGCAAATGCTAAGTGTGGGGGAGTTGATATATCATGGTTTTTAACGGTTTTATGCCATGTAATAGTTGTGTTTTTAGTGTCTTTTGTGTTCTTTTAGAGTCTTTTACAGGTATAATCAGGTTTGGAGCTGAACTGGAGATAATGGAGCATTTTGAAGATTTTTGGAGTGATTGGCCGAGAGATAGAGTTCACTGTCCGATTTATTGATCATGCATCGACCGACACACCTTGTGCATCGGTCGACACACCAGCGAGATGGGCCAAAACTCGGCGGTTTAGAAGAATCAAGATATTGCACTTTGATCCAGAAGTTCCTGATATTTACAAAGAAGCCCTTGGCCGAGATTATACCTATATAATCAAGTTTTAGTTGTTTTTATTAGACACACTTTCATAATTAAGAGCAGAGGATTTTTAGAGATTTTGCGGCTGATCTGAACCTATTACTTCATCTGTATTTGGAGAAGATTTCGAACCCCTTTTACTCTTATTCTTTTATGCAATTTATTCATCATATGATCATGTTTTTATTATCTATGTCTGAGTAGATTCCTAGTTAGGTTTAGGGTTTCTCACATAGGATTTCATGACTTGCTAGACTTGTTCAAATTCAGTTAAGGATTCAAACTATATTTGTTCTTCAATTTAATTGTGCTTAAAGCTAGTTCTAACCTGATCAATTAGAATCTAGATCTTAGGTTGCTAAATACGTCACGGAAGTGGGGTTTAGGAATCTGAACTAATTAAATTGGGCAATTAAACTTTGCGCAAACGGAAGTTTGGTTTAGGATAATTGTGAACATATCAAACTTGGGATTAATGCTAGTTTAATCTGTTAGTTCTCGCAAACGAAAGTTTGGTTTGCTGCACTTAGACTTAGAGAATTATCGCAAAGGAATTTGGTTAATTCTATATCTGTGTTTTGAGTTCTAGAACTGTGCTTAATTAGATCCTTGCTGAATGAACTGTCTGCTTGTCTGATTTCCTGAGAATACACTAGGCTTGACGCTTTTAGTTTATTGCTTCCACAACCGTTAATCTCTGCTACTGATTTACTTTCTTGCACCGCTTTTAATTCAATTACATTGCTTTCTTTCTAGTATTAGTCTCTACTGTTCTGATCTATTGAGACCAAGTGTCCCTGTGGATTCGATAACCCTATATACTACTTTGACATTGCTGTTCACTTGCAGTTTAGAATAGGGTAAAACTTACAACCTATCAAATATCCGATTCATACGATATACGTTTGTTAGGTTTAATTCCGTATTTTCACATCGTCTTAATTCCCGTACATAGATTCATTTGGTACTATTCTTTTAATGCATATACATGCATATATGGCCCTATCATGCAACAGCTATATGCATGAATCAATCAACCTAATGGCACACAATCGGTTTAATCCTCTTTTTAATCCTAAGGTCCTGGCATGCATCTCAAAACACTAATTCGGTTTACAATTACTCAGTCAGTTTAATCAACAGTCAATCAATCACTTCAATACGGGAATGCAACCCTAAGTCTATGGTTTCTCAATTCCCGGTGTATATGCAATACTACTCTACGGTGTTTGAGCCGACTCATAGTGTTATTATGACGACGGACGGATGGATTGACGGACTAGTGATAGGTGTAGTTTTATCCCTATTCTAACTGCAAGTGCACAGTGATGTAGTTGTAGTACTTAGGGTATCGAATCCCACGAGGACTCTCAGTCACACAATAGATTATTAGTAATTCGGATTAAATTAAGCGAAGCAGATGTGAAAGCTGTAAACGAAATATCAAAGCGAATCAAGTGAGTTTGTAAGCAAGAGGGCAAAGCGTTAGGTTTCAGGAGTTCTCAGGAAATCAGGAACGCAAGCAATCAATCTATCTAGATCTAATCAATAACTGTTCTAGAACTCAAACACTGATATAGAATTAACCAAATTCCTTTGTGATAATTCTCTAAGTCTAAGTGCAGCAAACCAAACTTCCGTTTGCGAGAACTAACAGATTAAACCAGCTTTAACTCCAAGTTTGATATGTTCACAATTATCCTAAACCAAACTTCCGTTTGCGCAAAGTTTAATTGCTTATCTAAGTTCTTTCTAGTTAAATTAACCAACTTCCGCTGAATTAATCAACCTAATATCATAACTCTGATTAGCTACTTCAGATTTAGCATTAAGAACAACCTAGATAAAGAACTAGCAGATATAAATCTCTACAGATTGATTTAAACTATAATTCTCTGAAATCCCTAATGAGAATCCTTCAACCTAACAGGTAAACTACTCAGACATGTTCATCGAGACAGAAAACATCATAAGTAGAAAACCAAATATCATAAAATCAAATAAAGAACTGGGGTTCGAAATCCTCTCTCTTTCGAGAGCAAGATCAGCCCCTAAGGCTCTCTGAAAATAAAATAAGACTTAAGAAAAGCGTCGTCCTAAACAATGGCTTAAAAACTCTATTTATAACCTAAAACACGAATTGGGGCTTCTTTGTAAATATCAGAAACTTCTGGGCAAAACTGCAATTTCTTCATTCTTTATTAAACCGTCGTTTGGCCCATCTCGCTGGTGCAACGATCGTTGCTATAAGTGTGACGATCGATGCAGCTCGGAAATATCAACAGTGAACTTGATCTCTCGGCCAAATACTCCAATTAGCTCCAGAAAATGCTATAATCACCAAATATGCTCCAAATGTGCTTGTACCTAATAAATACCTGAAAAGACTCTAAAACATAGTAAAAGACTCGATAAATGACACATATACCATGGTTAAAATCCCTAAAATCCATGGTATATCAACTCCCCCACACTTAGCTCTTGCTTGCCCTCAAGCAAGACAAAGAACTAAATGTAGTCAAGAGGTTTGAAAAATCTTCAGAAACTCATTTCATCCTAGAAGCCACAACACTCAGATTCCCCTTAGTAAACCACTGAAAGAATCAATCACAGGATATCAAGACCAACATGTACTTCCCCCACACTTAGCAACTGTCCTAGGTAAACTCCACAATCACATTCAAGCATTCAAATTCTCCCTACTGACTTCTGCAAGTATTTAAGTGCGGTCTCACCTAAGGAGTATCGATCTAAAGGCACATGGATTCTTACCTAGCCAGCTCTAGACCACCATACTATCTTTCTCTAGTCCCTTTCTTCTCTTTCCCTTCTTTAACAACTGATTTTTCCCCACTGGGTATCATTTTATTTTTTTTATCAGTGTTCTTCCCGTTGAGGGGTGTACTTTGGACACATTCCATGGATGCACCGGAGGTAATAGTTTTAGCTACCACTCCCATGACCACTTCGGAGTTACTAACTCATCCTCAGTTTATTATCTTTTTTTTTTTACTTTATAGAAGGGGAGAAGGGGACTAAATAGGACAGGTTTACAGGCTGTGTCAGAACTAACAGGGAATCCGACATAAAGTATACCAAGCCCTTAGGTGAGAAAATCTAAGTCAGTATTAAGGTTGAAGTCAGTAAAAGGATCCTCTGATACCTGAATTGATATGGGTGTTCCCAGTAGGTTGATCCGTGTCTGGGTTTTCTAATAGTCAGAGATAGATCCTGCAACTTCATCCCAATGGTTACTTAAGTTCCTGCAAGTCTTGTAAATCTCCTCAGAAAATCATAGTTTCTTACTTAAACAATTTTGACTCAATAAAACAAAAAATTTTGAAAAACAGACTGACTCTTAAGAAAACAGAAAGATATAAGTCAGTAGCACCTCCCCCACACTTAAAACACACTGTCCCCAGTAGTGTTAAGCGAAGGATTGGTAAAAAGAAAGAAAAATTATTAATGGATGTTTTAGTTCTGTCGGGTTCTTACCTCTGTCGCTCATGCATCGATCGTTGCACTAAGTGCATCGACCGTTGCTTGGCGATTTTTCGTTGAGTGTCGATCGTTGCTCAAAGCAGCAACGATCGTTGCAATGCGCATATCGGATCAGTCAGCAAATTAGCAGGTTAGTCCGTCGGTTTATGTCAATTTTCAATCCTGCAAGCTGAAAACACTAGAAACAGAGTAAAATCGAAATAACAAATATGTCTGATCAAGCATAACCATCCAAACATAGCAAATCCTAAAAATAAACGAAAAACAAAAGTGCAAGAAAAGATAAAAAGTCAGAATACAGAACCGAAAGTCTGAACATGGGGATCACTCTCACTCGCTCTCACTCGCTATCATCATCTATCCCACCATACCGTGCATCGTCATCGGCTGCCTCAGCTGCGGGATCAGTATCAGTCGGGGAAGGAGGAGTCGGGGATCGATGTCTGCGTCGAGAAACGTGTACGGGCTGATGGACCTGTGGTGGCCTCCTGCAGATGCGCATGAAGTTCCAAACAACTCGAAACATGCTATCGGATCTCTCTCTCCACTCGGCATCAGAATATGCACCGTAAGGCATCGTAGGCTCTGGAAAAGGACCTATATCGTCGACTGGGGCAGGCGCTGGCGCAGAGGAGGACGAAGCTCTAGCAGAAGGCTCTCCCAGCGGATGAGCCATAGTAGGTACTGCACATCGATCTCTAGCGGAAGGATGGAAGCTCAAATCATCAATGGTATCGATCCGAGTGTACCTGGCAGCAGGAAGATCGATGCCATACTGTGTATCCTCAGGGTCGTAGTACACCCACACTCGCCCTTCCTTCAGCCACGTAGCACTCTGCAAGTGACTGAGATCCAGGAACTCGCGCTCAGTAACGCACTCAATATCCCTCATAGGGATCCCGCAGTGTCTGAAAATAGGAGTGAGAAGACTCCCTACTGTCTCCTTGCGCGCGCCTTCATAAGGCTTCTTCTGCAGCTCGCAAAGGTGATGGGCAAACATAGCTCCTAGGTTCACCTTCTCAGCCGGGTTCCTCACATTAGTACCCCTGAACTGCTCCTTCAGCCCTCTGAATAAAACCTCCATCTCGGTCTTGCGCATCTTGTTTGCCTCATGCTTGCACAATAAAGTGCGTCCCAAGATACGCAAGACATACCTGAGAACCGGATGCCTAACCTGAATCACTGGTGTAAGCCGTGAGTGATATCGTCCACCTCCAATGTACTCCCAGAAATCACGAGCCTCTGATGGTTCCCATGGAAGGGATAAATCGGTGTGTGGCTGCGTGGTGCTGAACCCGTAGATCCTACAGATATCGAGAAGGGGCACTCGATACCTTGCTCCGAGACACATGAAAGTGAAGGTGCCTCCTTGGGCATTCCTGCTCTCTGGGTTTGGGTATACAACCCTGCACGTGGCAAGTAACTGCCTCACAAGCTCTGGGTACAAATCGTAAGGCTGCATTGGCATTGTCCCCAGACCAATACCTCTACACAGCTCCATCACCTTCTTGTCCATTCCGAGACTCTTGCAGGTTGAGTAATCAGCGAACTTGGTAGGTGCTATCTCCATACCACACCAACCATTATACAGCAAGGTATCGTATTCATCCCAGTACTCGTGTAGCGGCCTTTCTGTGAAGTCATCTGATTTTAGTATCCCTTTAATTGAACTGCTCCAGATGCGATCAGACTCAATCAAAACTTTCTCTGGCCTTGGCCATGGCTGTCCTATGGTCGCATGAACCAAATGATACGGCTGTGGAGGATCTGATTCCCTGTGCAACCATTCCGGTGGCGGAATGTATTGTCGTGAGGCGCTTGCAGCTTGTGCTCGTTTCTTGCGGGGTTGATTCCGGGTTGCCATCTGCAAAATAGAAAATTTGAACAAATTAGTCTCGGCAACTCTCTGTTGAATCGTCGTGCAACGACCGTTGCACTAAGGTAGCGATCGTTGCAGGGCGATTCCGTGTAATCGAACATTTCCCCAGAATCGTCGAGTAACGACCGTTGCATCAAAGGCAGCGATCGTTGCAGGGCGATTCTGGCCGCAATCAACAGTCAACAAATTTCGTTCCAAATCATTCAATCAATCACACAGTCGGCAACAATATATCATCTAGCAACCTAAATCATACCTATTTGGGCATGCATTGATCAATTTCCGCTCAAAAATCTAACAATCTAGAACTCCTAAAAACCCAATCTGAAAGCTTGAAAATTGAAGAACATTACCTTGATTTCTTGAGATATGGCTAAAGGAAATGGATTGGTCGGTTAAAAACGAGTGAAATAGAACTTGAAAACAGGAAATTTGATGGAGAAATGGTGTTTTTCGGGTAGAGGCTCGGAGTGTCGACCAAAGGAGTTTTTGAGAAGAAAAGAGAAAATAGGGTTTTAAGGTAACTTACCTGGTCGTGGCTGCAACGATCGTTGCAGGGAAGCAACGATCGATGCTTGTTGAATCGAATCGATTCCGGTTTAGCGACATGTACCTTAATTTTCGATTAAGACCAATTGCAACGACCGTTGCACATGTGAGCAACGATCGTTACTCCTCTCCAGACTTGGTTCTGTATCTGAAAAACTTAGTAAAGACAAATAAAAACGTGAAATCCTAAGAAAAACACTAAAAAAAAGAAAAATAGTTAAACCTAACAGTGGGTTGCCTCCCACTCAGCGCTTGTTTTTAAGTCATTAGCTTGACTTTTGGAAAGGGGTCAGACTCATGGAGGTTTCAACAGAGACTTTGAGTGTCTCTGTGAATGCCTTATCATCCATGGTGGTGTGTAAGCAGTGGCAGCATGATGTCGTCCAAGGAACGTCGGGAGGAATGTAGGGTGAGATTTACATTTGGGTGTTTTAACGCTCTTTCCTTTATTCAAAACAGTGGAGTCAGGAGGCTTAAACTTAGAGGTTTTATGTTTTACCTTTGGCAGAGATTTGATGTTCGGAGCTTTTTGTTTATGAGTAGCTTTAGGTATTGATGATGCTAGAATAGGCTCTTGTGGAACCACCATCTTCTTGTCAACCACCAATGTGCACTGAGCTACATCTTTAGTTTTAACGGGAGCTTTTGGGAATGGCAACGGAGGTTTGTAGGCTCCTTCTTTAGCAGGTTCTCGAGATTTGGGTGAAACTGGTTCCTTTCGGGGTGCAACGATCGATGCGTGTGATGCAACGATCGATGCTGTCATCTCAACTCGGGTTTCAACTGTAGTCTCGGGTTTATCTATTTCTTGGTCCATTCCAGCCGTCTCAGACTCAAATTTCTCTTCTTGGCTCGGTCTTGCTTCAATCTGGGCTATCCAAGTCAAAAGATCCATGTCAATCTCTGCTGAGTCAGGTGCATCGAAGCTTTCGAGCTCTGGTAATTCAACATCAAATCTCCCTCTGTCTTCCACAAATTCCACAGCTTTAACTGCTAGACTTGGTCCATGATCCATTTGTGCATGATCCTGAGTGAGGATGTTGTTGTCAGGATCTTCATGAGAATCCTTTGTTGGGGTAGAACTTGGAATTTGATCCATCTGTGTGTCCAGCTGCTTTACACGAGTGCTCAAGGATTCAAATTTCTCATTCAAATTTGTGTACAGGTTCTCTAGCTTCGAGCTGAAAGAAATTGAGTTCTGCTGTTGCCTTTCAATTGTTTGCTCTAACATCATCTCAAGTTTGTTCCTTTGTGTAGGAGATGCCAGATTGGAAGTATAATTACGGTCTCCTGATCCTAGAGCGTGCTTAGAACTCTGCCTTTGCTGATGTTCCAAGGTATGTCTGTAAGAGTCGGCTCCAGCCATGTAGCGTACCTCTGCAAACTTATCAGTGTTTGCCTCTGCTCGGAACTGTCTCTCCCTAAGTAAGATGTCGTGGATGTCATCTATCTTACTCTGCATTTCAGCTACTTGCATAACCAATACATGGTAATCTGGTAAGATGGGGTTTCCTTCCCCATCTATCTTCTGACCTTTTGCGTTGCATATGTGACCCTCTTGGTCTCGTAAAACGCCGTTTTCACCTTGAATTAAAATCAAAGGTTCCATGGCGCGGAACCTACCGAACGTCTCAGATCTTAGCATCGCTTATTATCGCCTAGTGTCGATCGTTGCAAGGAGAGCAACGATCGATGCAGTGCGATTTCCTGAAATCCAAAAAAAATCAAAAACGTGAGTAAACAAGAAAATTAAAAAGAATGCTTAGTCTAAATCCTAGTACTAAATCTATCGGTGAACTCAAAGAGTCCCCGGCAACGGCGCCAAAAACTTGATAGGTGTAGTTTTATCCCTATTCTAACTGCAAGTGCACAGTGATGTAGTTGTAGTACTTAGGGTATCGAATCCCACGAGGACTCTCAGTCACACAATAGATTATTAGTAATTCGGATTAAATTAAGCGAAGCAGATGTGAAAGCTGTAAACGAAATATCAAAGCGAATCAAGTGAGTTTGTAAGCAAGAGGGCAAAGCGTTAGGTTTCAGGAGTTCTCAGGAAATCAGGAACGCAAGCAATCAATCTATCTAGATCTAATCAATAACTGTTCTAGAACTCAAACACTGATATAGAATTAACCAAATTCCTTTGTGATAATTCTCTAAGTCTAAGTGCAGCAAACCAAACTTCCGTTTGCGAGAACTAACAGATTAAACCAGCTTTAACTCCAAGTTTGATATGTTCACAATTATCCTAAACCAAACTTCCGTTTGCGCAAAGTTTAATTGCTTATCTAAGTTCTTTCTAGTTAAATTAACCAACTTCCGCTGAATTAATCAACCTAATATCATAACTCTGATTAGCTACTTCAGATTTAGCATTAAGAACAACCTAGATAAAGAACTAGCAGATATAAATCTCTACAGATTGATTTAAACTATAATTCTCTGAAATCCCTAATGAGAATCCTTCAACCTAACAGGTAAACTACTCAGACATGTTCATCGAGACAGAAAACATCATAAGTAGAAAACCAAATATCATAAAATCAAATAAAGAACTAGGGTTCGAAATCCTCTCTCTTTCGAGAGCAAGATCAGCCCCTAAGGCTCTCTGAAAATAAAATAAGACTTAAGAAAAGCGTCGTCCTAAACAATGGCTTAAAAACTCTATTTATAACCTAAAACACGAATTGGGGCTTCTTTGTAAATATCAGAAACTTCTGGGCAAAACTGCAATTTCTTCATTCTTTATTAAACCGTCGTTTGGCCCATCTCGCTGGTGCAACGATCGTTGCTATAAGTGTGACGATCGATGCAGCTCAGAAATATCAACAGTGAACTTGATCTCTCGGCCAAATACTCCAATTAGCTCCAGAAAATGCTATAATCACCAAATATGCTCCAAATGTGCTTGTACCTAATAAATACCTGAAAAGACTCTAAAACATAGTAAAAGACTCGATAAATGACACATATACCATGGTTAAAATCCCTAAAATCCATGGTATATCAACTAGCAGAATAACGAGACCCGGCACGAACCCGACGCTAACCCAAACCTTCCCCGAACCTCCGTTGCTTTTATCCGACCTTGACCCGCACTTGACCGTAATGTTGACCTTAGTGATTCCGATCGAGTCTCCGGACCATTCTCATCTTCTCTCTCCTCTTTACCTCCTTCTCTCTCCTCCGGTTCGCTCTCTCTCCTCTGGTGCTCTCTCTTCTAACTTCATCTTCTCTCCCTCTTCGTCAAGCTTCATCTTCTCTATCTCTCCTTCATGCTTCTTCTTCTTCTTCTTCTAACTTCATCTTCTCTCCCTCTTCTTTTTCTTCAAGATTCTTCTTCTCTATCTATTCTTCTTCTTCACGCCTTTCTCTCTCTTCTTCTTACGCCTCCACTCCTCTCTCTTCTTCTTCTCTTCCTCCTCCGGCTCCTTCTTCTCCTTCTTCTCTTCTTCTGGCTCCTTCTTCCTCCTCCTTCTTCTTCTTTTTCCTCCTCCGGATTCTTCTTCCTCCTCATCCTTCTTCTGCTTCCTTCTTCTTCTTCTTCCTCTCTTCTCCTTCTTCCTCTCTTATCCTTCTTCTTCTCCTTCCTCCGGCTTCTTCTCCTCCTCCTTTTCCTCCTTCTTCTTCTTCTTCTTATTCTTTTTATTCTCCCTCTCATCTTCCTCTCTTCCTTCTCTCTTCTTTATCTCCTCTTCCTCTTCTTTACTCTTTGTGAGTTTTGGTTGTGAAGAAAAGGGGAGGGGAAGGGGTTCCTTTTATAGCAAAAGAGGATTAATCTCCACCCTCCATTTGTCTCTTCTCTTCCTTCATCTTATGCCACGACTTTTCACCAGATGTTGGCCAAAACCACATCATTTTAACTTCCATCTTACACATGTAATGCCCATTTAGAAGCCCCTTGGGTTTGGGCCAATAAATCTTTGTAGATTCATTGTACCAAAACTCACAAGGCCTCTTCTTTTCTCTTGCAGAATTTTCGTGGCCCAAGTCTCTTCATGGGCTTGAATTATGTCCATAATAAATTCATATATCAGCGCTGATCAGCCTAAACCAATCCCAAGCTCCCTTGAATTTATTTTAAATTTTTAGTCATTAATTACCCATTAATGATCTAAAATATATAACTTAATATAGGCATCAAATCTTGCTTAATCCTTTTAACCATATCCTCTACATAGTTTACTGGATCTGTGGTTACAATTTTATAATTTTAGGATCACGTTTAGAGGTGTTTCCATCTTTTTCTTGGTTTTGTCAATTTCCATTCCTGACAGCCCGTTAAAAGTATTTAAAACCCCGCAGTCTCTGAAATAAATCACCCAAGCCACATAATAATCTCTTGATGATTTTAGATGAATTTAGCAATTTGAATTGCCTCAAACGGACACCCGTAGCTCCCGTTATGAATTTTACAAGTTTTGTCAGTTTTATCAGTTTCCTTTCCCGATTATCCGAAAAACTCATCTACGGTCCGTTTCCACCATTCTTGATCTTCTAAATGTTTTATTATTTAAAAAGAATAAAATTTGGCCCGTCTTAGCTTCCGGTTCACATTTTGGTAAAATTACCAAAATGCTCATCATCTCTTGGAAATTACGAAAATGCCCTCCGTTGACTTTTCTGCTGCATGTTGATCTTTTTTGATACAGGATATTACATTCATCCCCACTTACAGGAATTGGTCCCCGAATTCTCCGTTACTAACAAACTTTGAATTGGAAACTGAACTTTGTAAATCTCCATTTCTCAATCCAATCCAACTCCGCTTTGCTGCTTACGCTCTGATCTCAAAGTGAACCCGCTCTTCCGATGCATACTGACTTCCGAACCACTGGTTTTCACAAAACCTCTCTACACCGATCTACACTCTGATTGCACATTCATTTCTCTTGACTGCATGGCTCCACCTTGAGCCTTGTTTCCTTCTGCGCCATATGATTCATTTCTCTTTAATTCTGAATCAACTGTAACTTCATTCCCGATGCTCAACTGATTCTTGAAACATGGTTTTGCTCAACTCTAATCACACTTGACATCTTAAACTTCCCATGCTAACTGGCTTGACTCTTGATCAATCCTGACTTCTCCATTTAATTGCTTCATCGATTCTTTCTCTGATACCCAAACTCCAGGCTTCCCCACTTTGTCTTTATAACACCCCTTTCCCATTCTCCGCTGACCGTCGAGCTGACCGGCCAACAATCAAATAAGAACATGACCGATCGAACTCGAGCAAGTCGAACAGGAAAAGTTCGTCACAGGACGAAGCCAGAGACAGATCGGTTTGAGACAAAAGCTCGCATTAACCCATCCTTGACTCCGCTATCCTCACTTCAATAGTACAAGTCGATCGCCTTTCACTACTTCTGCGAGTTGTGTCGGTTCGGACGAAACACAATATCAGGAAAGCATATTCATTTCTGAGTAAATAAACGTTCAGCATAATGTTTAATCGTCACTTTACAAATCGTTTTCATCAATAAACAATCAACACGCAAATTAATATAAAAGTGGCGCCAAGCCGAACCGAGAGAAAAACCCAAAACCATCGAATCAAAAACCCCGCCACAAGCCATCCAGAAACTACACCGAGGACCTCCCGCGTCCGTCGCTGCTTAACCTGAAAACACAAAAGGAGTCTAATGAGCGATCTAAGATCACCCAGTGAATCGGCTCCCCACTAAGGCTTCTAATCTATCTATCATCTATAGATTCCCGCCCGAAACCCCAAAATAACAATCAAACATAACAAAATAGCCGATCACGCACTACCACGTCGTGTCGAGCCTACACACAATCAATTGCCAAAAGAAAGAGAAGGCGATTAGAGTAAATCGGGAGCACTGCGGCACATGTTCCCGATTGAGACTCGATCTATCTACCGCGCACTACCAACTACTCCAAAACACCACGCTGGGCCCCTACGATCTTGGTAACTTCCACGGGTTTTCACCGTTACCGATATGGCAACTAACCCATGACTCCTAGCCGTCCACACAAGGCCTAACGACTAGGACACCATTCTCTGTCCATCGATACGCGGTGACTCAGGCTACCCCTAGATAACCCAAGTTTCCATGCAGTCCGGCCCTAGGACATGACCCAATATTCTCCGGACTACACACCTACTGGCGTCACCCAGTAGGTTAACACCATAAACAGAATCACCACGACCCGGTTAGGTAACTACCCGAGGATCCAATCGGGTCGGATGTACCAGAACGTAATCAAACACCTAGACTTGCGGGATCTAACGCACCCTAGAGTCCTAGTGCAGAAATGTAAACACGCAGACTCGCTTGGACTCTAGCAATCAATCTCAATCAATAACAACAATCAACTCAACCCCGCATCCTGCAAATCTACTCACACACACACCACCGCTCTGACTCGGCACCGAACACAACTTAACCGGTCCCGTGACCAAGTTAAGTAACAACAAGGATCGCTCGGCCCAACACCGAGACGATCTAACAGGCCTGCACAGAAAACTCAACAACAACCACACCACAACACAATCACACAATCAACACGCAAGCAGGCCTATTAGGGTTGCTAACGTCTTTTAACCAATTTACGCCCGCTACCTTGGATTAGCAGCTTGCTAACCCGTAGACGGTTCACCAATCACAATACTTCTCGTTTCTCAACCAATCCTAATCATCTTTTATCACCTCCCTGATCCGTCGGTTTAGAGCTGGTTGCTTACTAAACTCCCTGACGTCTCATCCTTAATTACTTAATTCATTCAACTTCGGGAACCCCGATACCATTCATATTCTATAAGTTTGTTCAGGTTTAACTTCCGTATTTTAATGCTTCTTAAGCCCCGTATATAGATTCATTTCGTACCGTTCTTTACTTACATATATATATATGCATATACGGCCCTAATCATGCAACGACTATATGAATGCATCACGCAACGCTACTACCAACCTAACGGCACTCAACAGGTTTAATCCATTTAATTCAATTCACAATTCACAATTCAATTCAATTCCTATCTCTACGGTTTTCCCATTTATCGTTCTACATGCAACTACGGTGTTTGAGCCGACTCACATTGATTAAGCGGAATGGCGGACCGGATGCGGATATGATCTCCCGAAACCCGAACTAAACCCGAACCTCTCTGAATATCCGAACACGAACCCCGAGACTTTCCGAACACAAACCGCAACACTAAAAACCGGTCGGAGTCAAGCGTTGACCACGGCGTTGACAGGCGTTGACCGGCCGTTGACTTTGACTCCGGTTGACCGTTGACCACTCCGGTTAACCCCCTTGACCTGCTGAATCACCAATTGAACCAAACCGACTTCAAATCAACCGGTTTAGGTCAAACCGTGACCGGCGTTGACCGAGACTCAACCGGTTTGATTAAACCAATTCTTCCACTGAACCAAGGCTATACCAACTCAAACCCATCCCAAAACCACCCATGAAGAACCGCTTGAAGACTGACGGCGAGAAGAAGTTTCCGGCGACTCCCTCCGGCGTTGACCATGGCGGCTCCGGCGTTCACCACGGCGGCGATGGCTTTTTCCGGCGACCTAGAAACTCATCCACCCACCAAACTGCTCCAATAAACTAGATCTATCCTCCCATGGCCTTGAATCACAGAAATAAGATGAAGAGAGAGAGAGAGAGAGCTCCCACAAACCCTAATCCGCGACTGCTTCTTGGCCGGATTCCGGCGATCTCCGGCGACGGAGGCGACGGTGGATGGCTGTAGATTGTATAGGAGAGTGAGATGAAGCTACTGGGCTTTGTAGAGTAGGATTTGAGTATAGGATGAAGAAGTTATGGTCTTTCTTGTGAGAGAAGTAAAGTTGAATCTTCAAGAACACTTGAAGAAACACTTGAAGATGCAAGAATCTTGATGATATTTCTGGAAAAGGAGATGAATCTGATGATCCTGAGAGAGAGAGGAGAGAGTGAGATTCTTGAACCAAAAAGTGATTTGATACATTGTTCTCTTTTTGGTGCATCAATCCTTTTCATGCAATGCATGCACAAGTGATAGGTGGCGCCTTCAGGGAGAAAACACTTGTTCAGTTTAAAGTGTAAATCTGAGCCAGATAATCCAACCATTAAGCCCTTAATCCCTCATCAACTTCCTTAACCATCCTTGTTCGGTTTACTTGTATTCCCGATAATTGTTTTAGTAAATACCAGACGATTCCCATAAATCCCCAAACTTCCATAAACTGATTATCCTTGCTTTTATATGAATTTAGAAATTTGAATCACCTCATTTGGAGTTTCCTAGATCCCTTTATGATTTTTCGAAGTTTACTCGGTTTAGTCGGTTTCCCGACCGATAAGCCGAAAAATGCATTTCTGCTCCGTTTCTTCCAAATCTGGTCTTGTAAATATTCTTTATGTTTTAGAAAGAGAACATTTGGCCCGTCACATATTTCGTCTTGAGATTTGGCAAAATGGCCCTGGTTTTGGCAAAATTAAGGTTTTGCCCTTGTTGACTTTTCTTCTGCCCGTTGACCATATTTTTGGATACGGGGTATCACAGTCTTGACTTCCCCGATCACGCAAAAATAACTCGTCTTCCATTCCCGTCGCTTAACTTGTTTCCAATGATTACCGCTCCCGACCGATATTATGTTCATATCGATTTTCTTCCTTCTATCTAAACCGCCATACTCATGCACGCCTCGAACTTCCTCGATCACAGATCTCCATGCTTTACAGACTCCAAAATTGTTCTTCCCACTGATACCCTTGAACGGACTCCTCCACTGACTTGATGCTTCTGAATCCATTTGCTAACTCATCAAACTCATCCGTCTATATTTCTTCTGCCACTGATACCCAAACTCTTTTCTGAATCCACACTGACTTTCTTGCAAGCTCGGGTCAAACTGCTTCCTGAAATAACATCTCGTCTCTTGGGTTTAGGTTCGGTCTCGTGTCCTCGTCAAATCGTCCATCACGTCCTACATCAACAACCTCAACAACACTGGAACAGTTAGACTTTTCTAACTTACTTCTCGATATCACTTCCGTATATCAATATGGTTACTTAGTCATGTACCCAACGGTCACACATGACTAAATAACAATATCCTATAATTCTGTTCAGTCTCGAATAAGCTCCCTATAAAAACCGCTTTATCAATTATGAGCTTAGGTCGATCTACGAGGTTCTCTACCTTTTCAACTATCCACAAGTTTAACCGATAATTTATAATCTCATGTACACAAGACTAATGGTCTAATGCTTACCCAAACATCTAACATCATATATGATCAATCCAAACTATTCGCTAACCAAAACTCAAGAACTATTTTCTAGCAACCTAGCGAGTCAAACAATTCAAAGATGCTCAACATTCAACTAACAACCGCACGAGATGATTAATGCACCGAATTTTACTTAAGAATATAGTGATTAAACAAATGCAATACTAGCAATCTAGCTATCAAATGAATGCAGTACTACTAAACCAAATCAACCCATGAGCAATGCAATGAAACCATCAAATGCTCTAGCAACCTAACGATCAATCAAATGCAATGCTTCAAAATCAACAACTAACAACCTCGCGAGCAATCCAAGCATCAATCAATTCAACATTATAACACCCTAACAAGGCAATCAATCACACACAATCAAGCAAGCAAGCAAATCGGCGATTGCAGTCGTCTCTCTTGGTTCTGATGGAAACCGTCTGTTCGGACCATCATTTGTTTTCACATCGTAACTACATTGCATTCATAACCATCATGAGTATGCAATATAACCACTCCGCTACTCAAAACGACAACCAAAATAATCAACATCCATAGTGAAATAAAACTTCTATTCACCACATAGAGTTTTAAATGCATTGGTCTGTCGGAGTCTACATACTAGCGGTTCCAATCTGTCCCAAAGAAACACCATTACTCACAACCAATTCGTCAGAGACGACCGCATGCCGATATACACGCATCAAAAGTGAGTTAGAGCCCTTACTTACCTGGGCCTAATCTAAACTATCCAACATGAGCGGTACAGCTCTTGTGGATCCTAACCGACAGGTGCGCTAGGAGGATGTAATAAGTGCGGTGGTGTTGGAGCTACGCGATCTCGATAGAATGGGGAATCATGACGGAAAGAAGCACAATGTTCCTCTCGGCCACAAATGTGACAAGACGGAAGTTGCATCGGTGACGACGGCTGAGATGCTGGAACTGGCGCCGGATCAGACTTAGTAAGATCGACACCAACAAAATAGTAGTGAGCGACAACATCTGGTGAAGGCGGCTGTGGCTAAGTGACCTCGAACTCCTAAAGCTTGGATAACTTGAATAGTTCACAATCATGTCTTTCACTGCTGCTCAAGAGTAGACTGTGAAAACGTGAATACTCTGCATGCTAGTAAAATAGGCTTCGACTAACTGGGGTAGCACTAACGAACTCTCGATCGTCCATACAGAGGTTGCTCCTTCTGTCGTCTCAAACCACACACACACACACTGATCCTCCCGGGATAACTTTGTTGTGTGACTGCAACATAACACCAAATGATTAGCACAATCCTAATAAATTTTCTAACACACCCATTTCCCCGGAGACGGACGCGACTCGGATTCCTAATGGTTGCATTGGCGACACATTTCGACTTGATAAAACATTGAAAACTTTGAAAAATCGGAATTTTCGAACCCATGACGAACCATGCTCTTATGCCACCTTTTGTAACGCCCCTTTCCTGTTTTCCGCTGACCGATGAGCTGACTGTCCAACAATGAAACAAGAACATGACCGATCCAACCCGAGCAGTCATACGAGAAGAGTTTGTCACAATACGAACGCCAGAGATAGTCATGTTTGAGACAAAGGCTCGAACCAAACCACCTTTGACTCCGTTTACCTCGTTTCCACGATACTAAGATTTTCAACCCGTACCGCTTCCAAGAGTTGTGTTCGGTTCGGACTAAACCGTAAAGCAGGGAATTATTCCGTTTTTATTACTTTAAAAATATAAATCTAATTAATAACAATATACGGTTCAATACAAATCATTTAACTGGGCCCATAAAATTTGAAACTGAAAGTAAAGTCAAAATGCGTAACAATCGATACCCAACGCCAACCCGAGACTACTCCGAGTGTCCTATGCGTCCGCCGAGCTACGCCAAATCTGAAAAACACAAAAAGATTCTAATTAGCGAAATAAGATCACCCAGCGAGACGGCTCCCCACTACAGCTTCTATTCTATCTAGCATCTACAAATTCCCATCCCGAAACCCCAAAATAACAACAACAAGACAATGGTTGATCACGCACTACCACGTCGTGTCAAACCCACAACACACAAGCACTTGCCAAAAAGAAAGAGAAAGCGATTAAAGGAAATCGGCGGCACATGCTCTCGATTGAAACTCGATCTATCTATCGCGCAATACCAACAACACAAACACAACACTGGGCCTTACGATCTCGGTAACTTCCACAGGTTTCCACCGTTACCGACATGGTAACTAACCCATGACTCCTAGACGTAAACACGAAGTCTCAAGACCTAGGACACTGTTCTCAGCCCATCGATACACAGTGACTCGGGCTACCCCACGGTAACCTGAGTTTCCATGCTATTCAGCCCTAGGTCATGACCCCATATTCTCCAAATCACACACCTACCGGCGTCACTCAGTAGGATAACGCCATAAATGGAATCACCACCTGAAGGCCCACGATCCGATTAGGCAACTTCCCGAGGATCCAATCGGGTCGGAAGTACCTGAACGTATTCAAAACCTAGCCTTGCGGGATCTAACGCACTCTAGAGTCCTAGTGCAGAAAGGTAAACACGCATACTCGCTCAGACTCTAGCAATCATACTTAATCAAGAATTAACAACAATCTCCACACAATATCCCGCAAGTCTATACTCACACACACCAACACTTCCACCTTGACTCGGCACCGTACCAAGTCAGTGGCTACGAACTTAACGGCCCCATGACCAAGTTAAGTGTCCACAAGGACAGCTCGGCCCAACACCGAGACTATCTAACTGGCCTGAACAACAAAGCTCAACAGCAACCACACAATCACGCAAGCAACCAAAAAACAGCACAATAACACGCAAGCAAGCGTATTGAGATTTCTAACATCTTTTAATTCATTGATTAACAACTTAATCTCGCCCTCTACCTTGGATTAGCGAATTGGCAATCCGTAGATGGCTCTCAACTCATTAACGTCTCCTACCTTGGATTAACGGAGTGCTAATCCGTAGACGGCTCACAATCACATCACTTCCCTTTACTTAACCCTTCCTAAGTATCTTTTAATAACTCCCCGATCCGTCGGTTTTGAGTTAGTAGCTTACTACACTCCCCGACGTCTCATCGTTCATTTACTTAATCCATTTCTTACTCTTTAACTTCTATTAAACCTAATCTCAATATCCGATTCATACGATATACGTTTGTTAGGTTTAATTCCGTATTTTCACATCGTCTTAATTCCCGTACATAGATTCATTTGGTATTATTCGTTTAATGCATATACATGCATATATGGCCCTTATCATGCAACGGCTATATGCATGCATCAATCAACCTAATGGCACACAATCGGTTTAATCCTCTTTTTAATCCTACGGTCCTGGCATGCATCTCAAAACCCTAATTCGGTTTACAATTACTCAGTCCGTTAATCAACATTCAATCAATCACTTCAATACGGGTATGCAACCCTAAGTCTACGGTTTCTCAGTTCCCGGTCTATATGCAATACTACTCTACGGTGTTTGAGCCGACTCACAGTGTTATTATGACGACAGACGGACGGATTGACGGACTAGAAGAACAACAAGACCCGGCACGTACCCGACGCTAACCCAAACCTTCCCAGAACCTCTGTTGCTTTGATCCGACCTTGACCTGCACTTGACCGTAACGTTGACTTTAGTGATTCTGATCGAGTCTCCGGACCATTCTCATCTTCTCTCTCCTATTTCTCTCCTTCTCTCTCTCCTCTGGTTCTCTCTCTCCTCTGGTTCTCTCTCTTCTCTTTGTCAAGCTTCATCTTCTCTATCTCTCCTTCATGCTTCTTCTTCTTCTTCAAACTTCATCTTCTCTCCCTCTTCTTTTTCTTCAAGCCTCTTCTTCTTCTTCTTCAAACTTCACCTTCTCTCCCTCTTCTTTTTCTTCAAGCTTCTTCTTCTTCTCTATCTCTTCTTCTTCTTCTTCACACCTCTCTCTCTCTCTCTTCTTCTTACGCTTCCACTCCTCTCTCTTCTTCTTCTCTTCCTCCTCCGGCTCCTTCTTCTCCTTCTTCTCTTCTTTCGGCTCCTTCTTCTTCTTCTTCCTCCTCCGGCTTCTTTTTCTTCCTTCTTCTTCTTCTTCCTTCTTCTTCTTCTTCTCCTTCCTCCGGCTTCTTCTCCTCCTCCTTCTTCTTCTTCTTCTTCTTCTTCTTCATGTTCTTCTTCTTCCTCTCTTCCTTCTCTCTTCTTTCTATCCTCTTCCTCTTCTTTACTCTTTGTGAGTTTTGGTTGTGAAGAAAATGGGAGGGGAAGGGGTTCCTTTTATAGCAAAAGAGGGTTAATCTCCACCCTCCATTTGTCTCTTCTCTTCCTTCATCTTATGACAAGACTTCCCACCAAATGTTGTCCAAAAACACATCATTTTAACCTCCATCTTACACATGTAAGGCCCATTTAGAAACCCCTTGGATTTGGGCCAATAAATCTTTGTATATTCATTGTACTTTACTCACAAGGCCTCTTCTTTTCTCTTGCAGAATTTTCGTGGCCCAAGCATCTTCAAGGGATTGAATTATGTCCATAATAACTTCATATATCAGCTCTTATCAGCCTAAACCAAGCCCAATCTCCCTTGAATTTATGTTGAATTTTTAGTAATTAATTACCCATTAATGATCTAAAATCTATAACTTCATCTACTAATCGAACATTGCTGAATACTTTTAACCATAGCCTCTACATATTTTAATGGAGCTTTGGTCAAAATTTCATAATTTTAGGAGCACGTTTAGAGGTGTTTCCATCTTTTTCTCGGTTTTGTCGGTTTCCATTCCTGACAACCCGTTAAAAGTATTTAAAACCCCGAAGTCTCTGAAATAAATCTCCCAAGCCACATAATATATTCCTGATGATTTTAGATGAATTTAGCAATTTGAATTGCCTCAAACGGACACCCGTAGCTCCCGTTATGAATTTTACACGTTTTGTCGATTTTATCGGTTTCCTTTCCCGATAATCCAAAAAACTCATCTACGGTCCGTTTACACCATTCTTAATATTCTAAATATTTTCTTTATTTAAAAAGAATAACATTTGGCCCGTCTTAGCTTCCAGCTCATATTTTGGTAAAATTACAAAAAAATGCCCCTCATCTCTTGAAAATTATGAAAATGCCCTCCGTTGACTTTTCTGCTGCCCGTTGACAATTTCTTGATACAAGGTATTACACGCCGAATCGGTTAGGCCAGGCTACTATTGTGCCTACAAGGCTTACTTCGAAAAGTGTGGCTTGGTCTTTCCGATCCCTCAGCTCCTGGTAGACGTGCTGGGTGAGCTCGGGATGGCGTTTCCCCAAATGACCCCAAACTTCGTTTGTCACCTCATCGGCCTGCTGGTTAGGGCTCGAGAGGAGAGGGTCGCCTTCGATCTATCCGTCCTTCATGATTTGTGCTCAATCAACCACAATTCGGGTTCTGGGACTTTCTATCTTTCTCCCTGGAGGGGATTGGCGGTTCTGGTGGCGGTTCCAAACCGGGAAGACCAATGGAGAGAGCGGCCGATTCTGTTCAATATCGACCATAACTCGGTTGGGGATTTCGATCCTTCTAGGATCGTGACCTCATGGGTCGAGTCCATTGGTCTGGAAGAATTGTAGTTAGGCTTTTTTATCTTGCATGTTGATTTCGTTTGTCATCTGACCGTTTTTGTTTGGCTGTTTCAGAGGTCCCTGTGAGATTTGGCATAAACCGAACGGTTAGGAAGTTGGCGGTTATCCTCGGCTCCAGAGACGTGCTTTGGTCTTCGTTTACTACGAGCAAGATAAAACGCGCGCTCGAGTTGCCGGCAGTCATGGCCCGTATCATTGAGTATTTTTGTTTACTCTGTAGTTCCGTGTTACCTTTACTTATCTGTCATCTTGTTTTGTAGCTCCCCGAGCACATACCACCTCCGAAGCAGGTTCGTCGAGTACTACCAGGAAGAGCTAGATGAGGAGACGCCCTACTGTCCGCTAATCGTCTAAGAGACATGCCGAGAAGGAGACGTCCAGTGGTTATCGGCCCATTCTTCCTGGTCAGCTGAGCGATGATTTGGCCGGTGCTATTTACCACGGGATGTCCGGAGGACCTCCTCCTCCGCGTCGAGGCTTGGAGTCTAAGAGGGAACCAGAGATGGCGAACCCTGACCAAGTGATTCATCTGGGCTCCAAGACTACTGAGAGTGACTCCTCAATCCAGCCCATGGGAAAGAAGCCTCGATATGAAAAGGAGGCGCAGGTTGGGTCCGGTTTGTCTCATGCCCCTGGGTCCAAGCCCTTTCACTGGAAGTTTGACCATACCAAGGACTACCCAATCACGGATGATCCAGATGGGCTTGCCTACTTGATTCACCACTGTAAGGCTGCTGGATGATCTTTCCCTTCGGTGAAGAACTTGATAGGTCGCGAATTGTACGTTAAATCGATGACTGCGAAGGGGAAGGTAATCTTCCGAGCTTTTTCTTTTCGCTTTTGGTCTTTTCTCCTTCTAATGCTGGTTTCTTTGTCACAGTCTCTGGAGGCGAACAACCAGCATGTAGCCTTCTATGAGCAGAGTCTTAGGAGCGTCCCCCGTCAGGAAGAGCTCGAGCAAGGTCAAAGCGTGGTACATCAGTTAACAGCGAGCCTCAAGGGTTGCCAGGAGGAAATGAAGCTTCGTGATGCCCAGCTTAACGTGGCGAATTCCGAGTGTCTTGTCGCGGTGGAAAGGACAGTCGCCTTGGAGAGTCGTAAAAAGGAGCTTTCCTTGAAGATGAAGGATGTGGTTCGCTCTGCCAAGCAGGACGGGATGAGGATAAAGGATGGTCATTACTATGACATGTTCGAGGCTCATAAGGACAAGTTCGAGAGAAAGAATAAAGAGACGGACTGTGAGATCAAACTCCAGGAGGTGGAAGCCAATATCGAGCTGATCAACCTTTTGAAGAGTGGGGTGACGACTCTCGATGAGGAGCTTCCCAGGCTGCAGGAACAGAGGGATGTCTTCGCGAAGGAGTTTGAGGCAGCGTAGGTTTCCGATTTCTCTCTGAGCGCCGAGCTACACGCCATTCCTCAGATCTCCAAAGACTCAATGAAGCGTGGGGCTCGCTCCGCGTGTTTTAATGAGTTTGGGTCGAACGCCGAGATGATGGTAGGGGCTGCGAGTACCGGGGTAAACCAGGCGATGGAGATCGGAGTCCAGGACGCTGTGGAGATGGAGAAGAACCATGGTTCAGAATACAAGAAAGCTGAAGGTGAGAAGCAGGGCTGATGGCTGCTCCTCTGAAACATTTTAATATGTTTTTTTTTTGAATCTCCTAAAGCCCCCTTTCGGGCTAAAGTTGAACTTTTTATGTTTTTCTTTTTTGGTGTTGCCTGGGAGGGCTTTTATCCATAAATCTTTTGGTTCGGGTGAGCCTTTTTAATGCACGGTTTTTAGTTTATGTGTTTGTCTAGAGCGTGGATTTTACTTTAGCAAAATATCAAGGTTTTCTTATGCATTGTGAGCTTTCAAGTTAAACCTTTAGATCGTAGGAAAGAACTCTTGGTGTCATTTCTTTTCTCTGGCCAGACGTTTTTTAATTTTAAGTTTCGTTCCTCGACTTAGTGCCTTTCGATTCGCTGTGTTTTTGATACCTGTTTAACTTGTACAGAATCGTTTAGGGTTTACTTCCAAGTATGTTTGTGAGTTGTAGGCTCTGGAAGATCACTCTTGTGGGATATTTTGGAGTTATAGTTCGTATGTCGCTTAAGGTTTTAAGACTTAGCGTATTTGCAATGCATGTTCGCTTATAACCTGCGTCGGCTATAAGATAGTAGAATAGAGACTCAAAGTAACACATAAAAGCAAGCTTCACTAATGTTTACTCCAGAGTTTACATTGATGTGTTGGGTGATAACCATGTACTCCCCCCCCCCAAACGAAAGTAAAGAAAGATGGAGAACTTAGGGTTTTTGGGTAGAGTGGCAGCACTCGTAGTTCGAGCTGCCTACGTACCACGCCAAGGGATCAAGCCTAACGTAGTTCGATTATTGTGAGTACTCACGGATGGTATAGTCTGAGGTTCGTGGCGTTCCACGGCTTCTTCACGGGTACTCCGTTTTTTAATTTCAGGAGCTTGTAGACGCCGTCGCGGACTATCTCGGTAACTCGGTAAGGGCCTTCTCAGTTGGTCCCGAGCTTCCCGGCACCTGGCTCTCTGGTATTTCCGTAGAACTTGCGTAATACTAGATCTCCCATGATAAATTTCCAGAGTTAGACTCTGGAGTTGTAGTATCGAGAAGTTGCTTGTCGGTAGTTTTTCATTCGTATTAGTTCTCGGTCGCGTTGTTCCTCGATCATGTCCAGACGATCTCGGAGCATTTGCTCGTTTAGTTCCTCGTGTCTCGGGCTCAAGGCCCTTCGGATAGTCAGAACTGATACCTCGGCAGGTACCATTGCCTCCATTCCGTATGCTAAGGAGAACATAGTTTCTCCGGTCGAACTGTGAGGTGTGGTGCGGGAGGCCCATAGGACTCCCGGTAGCTCCTCAGACCATGTAGACTTTTTAGATTCAAGTCTTTTCTTGAGGCTACTCAAAAGTGTTTTGTTCACAGCTTCTGCCTGACCATTTCCATGGGGGTACCTCGGGGTTGAGGTCGTCAGGCGTATCTTTCAAGTTTTACAGAAGTTTCTGAAAGCTCGGGAGATGAATTGCGAACCATTGTCGGTCACTATTTCGTAAGAGAGTCCTTGTCGACAGACTATGTGCTCCCAGATGAAGTGTCGTGCTTTGATTTCCGTGGTTTTCTAATAAGCCTTAGCTTCTATCCACTTAGTGAAATAGTCGGTTAGGACCAAGAGGTACTTTAGTTGCTTCGGCCCTGACGAGACGAGAGTGCCTACTATGTCCATTGACCACCTCATGAAGGGGTATGGTGCAGAGATCGAAGACAGCTTTTCTGCAGGTTGGTGGATAATTGGAGCATGCCTTTGGCATTTATCACACGGCATGGTGTAATTTTTGCAGTCAGCGATCATAGTTGGCCAGAAAAATCCTTGCCTTTTAATGCGGATGGCCAGGGCTCGTCCTCCAGAGTGATTACCGCAAGTGCCTTCGTGGGTGTTACCCATCACGGCGAGAGCTTCCTGAGCATGCACGCATCGTAATCCAGGGCTTGTCCTCCAAAGTGGTTACCGCAAGTGCCATTTCACAGATTTATTTAATCGTCGTTGCATGAAGCAATAGACATATTAACATCCGATTTTTTTTTTACTTAAGCGACAAACTTAACTAGATTTGACTGATTTAATTAGGTTTCTACAAACAAATCTATTATTCTTTAGCGACAAACTTATACCAATTTGACACTCTTATTAAGGATTCATTGATTTGTTTGTTTTGGCGACAGACTTACTTGATTTTGACAGACATATTAAGGTTTCGACAAATTTATTTCCTCTTAGAACACAGATTTATCAAGATTGAGAGAGTTTTTAAGGTTTCGACTGATTTATTACATCTTTAACCACAAATTTATCTAAATTTGACAGATTTATAAGGTTTTCTTAGATTTGTTTTACACTATGGCGACAAACTTACTTATTTTTAACAGATTTGTTTAATACCACAGACTTAAATAATTATTACTAAGCCAAACCAAACCAGAGTTTAAATTAACAATTATACCAAAATCTAATTTAAAGATAAACCATGTAATTAATAAAAACCAAGCTGTAACTTAAACTAAACCAGGAATTAGAATTAAAAACCCTAACGTAAAACTATTTTTCACGTCACATAACTCTTCTTCCTAAAACGTTACCCTACGTTTTTCTATCACACAATTGATTGCTTCCTTTTTCACTCATGGTTTAGATTAAAATTGTTTTATGCAAGTGGTTGTTTCAACAAGGCAGATGGGTATTTGATGTTGTTAAAGAGGAAAGAGTCAAACTCATAGAAGTTAACAATAGAATTTCCTATGAGGAATTTGTTCAAATGGTGATCAGACTCTACCAAATTGATATGCAAGCTAACAAGGAGAAATTGAGCTACATGTTTCCTAAAAAGGTACTAGTGACATTACCGCAAAACACACCACCCATAGATATTGGAAATCAAAGGCAATTTGATGGATTATTGGAACAACTCAAATCTGAAGCGATGCAAATCTGTCTCGAACTAAAGGAAAGAGGTGTGGATGTAGATGGCTGCCATTCAAAAAATGAAGAAGATGAGAAAGTCAGTGACGGTGATGATGATCCAATATTTGATTATTGTGACGATTCAGATGGAGCATCTTCAATCAAGGAGAAACGTATTGGCTGCCTCCTTATGAGAGACCATATCTCATAATTCCTCCTAACCACAAGCTGGTGTGTAAGTAGATGATGGACCAATTTAGCAGACCAAGTGAAGTTCAGCTCATAAAACCGAATTAAAAGCCCAATAGATGACGCTTTCATTAGATCCCATGCATCATCACCAATTCCTTCTTTTACCATTTGAAAATTAGACATATAGGAATAGTAACTCATATTTTTATGTTAGCTTGATGCTTTCCCTTTTGCATAGAGCAGTGGAGAGTAGTTACTCGGATGCGTACCCGAAAACATACCTAACAATAGAAAAGAAAACATTTTGTTATATAACAAGAATAGTTGAACATATCAAACATGCAAACATCACTAAAAAGAAAGTTGCAAAACTAGATAAAATGCAAAGCTAGTAAACTAAGGACAAAAAATTGAAAACTAGTTATTTTGTTTTCAATTTTCATGTTTTTATAAAAACAAACCAACACCTATTTCAAAACATAATATTGAAAACAATTTGGCAGGAACTAAGAAACAGGAATTTTTAATAATTTATTTAATATCTAACTAAGCAGTGACAAACGAAACGAAAACTAAAGAGGTAATGGATATGAAAACCACATGCATTAAGCCATTACCTTAATAGAAATCACAAAACCAGGAGTTGCACCGATGCCACAACCAAAAAGTTGCACTCCAAGAGCTGGAAAGAGATACCTGAAATAAATAGATTCTTAATATGTTTTTAAAAAAAAAAAAATTGTGTATCCTATTCAAGAGGAAATATAATGACAAAAAAATATAAAACTTACCAGGGAATGGCTGCAAGAACATAGTAGATTTCTTGGCTATGTTTGTCCTCTATCAATGGTTCTTTAACTAAGCTAATGCAACCAGAATAATATTCACCAACCTACGGAGAAGAACAAAAATTTCAGAACACAAGAATTTTAAATGATTTTGAGACCTCTCTCAAAGTATGACGTTTTTGTCAAAAAACATTTCTATTTCGGGTGGTTGCGAGACCTCTCAATTCATTATGGAGCTCGTCGTCCAGTTTATATAATTATGTTGAAGAATCCACTACAACTGTCTTGTAAAATGTACTGCTGCTGTTAGATAAGGCATTTTGTTATAGTGGAGATGTTTAGGTATACGTTGTCTTTCTATTCGAGAATGAAATTTGAATGTATAATGATAGAGAAGCAATCTAGATATATCTACTTCTATGTACCATGCATAGGCTTAGCACATTGTATTCAACGAATGGATCTGCAAGTTTTAATTCATACGTTTATGGACTTTAAACAACATCTACAGATTCGTTCAGATACGTTTCTAAGCGCCTAGCGTATAGTTTACCTATGGATAGTTAATGTTATAGATTTTTTCATGCTGGTAGGTATGGTAGTACGCAGATGCAAAAAAGGCAGGTTACCTTGGTCAAGCGGATTTTTTTAATGCTCCAAAGTTGGTAATTGTGGCACAAAGTAGAGAGGAATTAACTCCTGAGATAGTGAAGGCTGCAATCTATAGTTCCATCTTCAGCGAATATCCCTGCTCCCTTAATAAATCTCCCTGCAACACCCTCTCCACAGCCCAGGGGAGTTGTGCCTGCTACACAAGCTTCAGCGAATATCCCTTACTCCTTCTATCTTGCTGTTTTGGTGTTGCTCATTATCTTCAAGATGTGCATCAATTCGTTTCCTACAAACATTACACATTACGAAGATGCATCTTGACGAGTTCCTTATCTTTGTATATCTTCCCAAGAGTTGCAGCTTCCTGGGACAGCGAGCTTATCTTGGCACTGAAATCAGCTATAAACTCATGCTCTAAGCGTGTCTTAGAACACTGATGAACTCACATTTGGAGAAGTTGTAGGGATGTTGCAAGCCCATGAGTTGGAATTGGAGGGCATCAAGAAACCACGCAGCTTAGCTCTGGCGGTTAGTGAAACAAGTAAACAGGTTACTAATGAAGACGATCCGATAAGCTTGTTAGTTCGAAGGTTTGATCGCGCTTTGAGAAGGATAGAACAAGGTCAGGGATCATCTCAGAAGAAATCAAATTTCTCCAAGAAACCAACCGAAGGAGACAAGACTGCTAAACGTGCTGATATCCAGTGTCATGAATGCAGAGGCTTTGGACACTATCGAACTGAGTGTCCAACAGTCAAGAGGAGGGAGATCAAATGCTTTGGCTGTCAAGGTCTTGGACATACTCAACTAGAGTGTGTGAATGATCAAAAGAGGAGGAAGGAGAAATCTCTACTGGCTGAAGAAGATACTGATGAAGACAGTTCTGAAAGTGAAGATGATCTCAACAACTTTGTGGCCTTCGTTGGTATCACTGAGTTTGACGGAGAAGAAGATGAGTCAGACTCTGAATCAGAACCTGACATAGATCTGAAAGAGGTAAGAGACACCTTAATCACAGTAGGAAAGGAAAATATGGAACTGATTAAGGAGAAGTTACGTCTTGAGGCAATCATTGAGTCACTAAATCTTGAACTCATGACCGTGAAGAGGCTGAGTGATGAAAGCGTAGCACTGATGAAGGACAAACTGAATCTTGCTGTAAAGGCTGACAGACTCGAACAAGAGCTAAAAGAAGAGAAAGAAACATCAGCACGACTACAAGCAGAGCTGACACAGCATCACAAGAAGATTCACATGCTTACAGGAAGTAAGCAACTGGACAAAATCTTGAGTGAAGGAAGAACTGAAAGAGGATATTGAGGTCTCGGATACACAGGGAGAGGTATGAGGGAGCCGAGAATATCAACTTCATCTAAGGAGGATTTTCTGATCAAGACTTCAACGAGTCTTATAAACGAACTGATGGATGCTGGTTTTGTGGGGGACAAGGACATATCAGAGCACATTGCAGAAGGTTCAAGGAGAAAATAAGTTGGTTGAGAAGACAAGGAATGTACTACTGGAATGGCTTCAAGAATCAAATCTGGATCAAGACATCTGATTTGCATCAAACATGAAGGCATGCACCTAGGAAGACAAAAGCTGGTCTTGGGTTCAGGTGTAATATGGCTTTCATCTCAAACGAGCAGGAAGAAACAGTCCCATGGTACTTTGATAGCGGATGTTCCAGACATATGACTGGAGACCAGAAGAATCTTCAAAAAGTCAAAACAATCAAAGGATGGAAGGTTACCTTTGGAGATGGAGGTCACGGAAACATCCTAGGTAAAGGACAAACCAGTGAAACTGAGGTACCACAACTAATGAATGTGTATTTGGTGCAGGGGCTCAAAGCTAATCTCATAAGTGTTAGCCAGCTATGTGATGAAGGACTGATGGTCATGTTTACACGCACTGAATGCAAGGGAATCAATGAACATCAAGAAACAGTCATTCAAGGAGTAAGGACAGGCAACAACTGTTACATGTGGAGAAACACCATGAAGTGTTTTAACGCAAAGGATGAGCTAAATGTGTGGCATCAAAGACTTGGGCACATGAACATCAGGAACCTGACTAACCTTGTGAACAAAGAGATTGTTCGTGGAATTCCTCATATAAAAGGTTGTGACAAGATGATATGCGGACTATGCAATCAAGGGAAACAAGTCAAAGTTCAACACAAGAGAGTTCCTGACATCCAGTCTAAGTCAGCTCTTGATTTAGTTCACATGGACTTAATGGGACCAATGCAAGTCGAAAGCTTAGCAGGAAAGAGATATGTCTTTGTGCTAGTAGATGACTACACAAGATTCACATGGGTAAGATTCATCAGGAAAAAATCTGACACATCCAGCAGCTTTAGAATCTGGGCACTTCAGCTGATCAATGAGAAAGGGAGTATAAAACGAATTCGAAGTGATCATGGAGGAGAGTTCCAAAATGATACAATGAGAATGTTCTGTGAGAATCATGGAATAAGTCACCAATTCTCAGCACCAAGGACACCTCAACAGAATGGTGTGGTGGAAAGGAAGAACAGAACACTCCAAGAGATGGCAAGAGCAATGCTACATGGAAACAATGTGCCAACAAGATTCTGGGCTGAAGCAATCAACACTGCATGCTACATCATCAACAGAATGTACGTCAGGAAAGGGTCTACTAAGACACCATATGAACTGTGGGAAGGAAAAACCCCTAATCTGAGCTATTTCCATGTGTTTGGGTGCAAATGCTATATCTTGAATGATAAAGATCATCTAGGGAAGTTTGACTCCAAAAGCAATGAAGGGATATTTCTGGGTTACTCAGGAAGTAGTACAGCATTCAGGGTGTACAACAACAGAACAAGCCTCATTATGGAATCGGTGAATGTGGTTTTTGATGATTACTCGTTCACACAATGTAAAGGAGTAAACTCTGAAGTTGACTCTGACAATGAAGGAAGGAATGAAGATTCCAGAGGATCTAACGATGTGAGTCAGACTAATCTAATACAAGACATAGCTCAACCCAAGAAAGAGCTAAGAGTTCCTAGAAATCACTCTGTCTCAGATATCATTGGAGAAGCAGGAGAAGAACGGAAAACTCGAGGAATCCAAATGGATTTCAAACCCAAGAAGGTTAAAGAACAAGTGAAAGAGTCTCCAAAAGCAAGCAAAGAATTGCATGTTCCCCGCAATCACTCCGTCAAGGATATCATTGGGGAAGCTGAAGAAGAAAGAAAAACACGAGGAGTCCAACTTGACTTCAGAGAAATGGTACAATTTGCATGCTTTGTATCCACTATTGAACCCAAAACACATGTGCAGGCAATCGATGATGAGTTTTGGATTGTTGCCATGCAACAAGAACTGGAACAATTCGTTCGCAATGATGTATAGGAGCTGGTTCCAAGACCAGAACAAGGAAACATTGTTGGAACAAAGTGGATATTCAAAAACAAGATTGATGAATAAGGGGTAGTGATCAGGAACAAAGCAAGATTGGTAGCACAAGGATATTCTCAGATCGAAGGTGTGGATTTTGAAGAAACGTTTGCTCATGTCGCAAGACTTGAGTCAATCAGGCTGTTCTTGGGAATGGCTTGCATCATGAACTTCACGGTTTACCAGATGGATGTGAAAAGTGCTTTTCTAAACGGATACCTTCAAGAGGAGGTGTATGTTGAGCAGCCAAAAGGGTTTGAGGATGCACTGAATCCTAAGCATGTGTACAAGCTAAACAAAGCTCTCTATGGCCTTAAACAAGCACCTAGAGCATGGTATGAAAGGCTGGCCGGTTTTTAATTAGATCAAGGCTACAATAGGGGAAGTGTGGACAAGACCTTGTTCATTCTGGAACAAAATGAGGAGATCTTGATGGTGCAAATATATATTGATGATATTATCTTTGGTGGCACATCACAGATATTGGTCGACGAGTTTGTGTCAAGCATGACAAAGGAATTCGAAATGAGCATGGTTGGTGAGTTAAAATACTTCCTTGGACTGCAAATCACACAGTCAAGAGATGGAATATTCATATCACAAACAACCTATGCAAATAATCTTCTCACTAAGTTCAAGATGGATCAATGCAAAGAGGCCAAAACTCCTATGAGCACTACGGTCAAGATGACAAAGGATGATGAAGGAAAAGATGTGGACGTCAGAACTTACAGAGGGATGATAGGGAGCCTTCTCTATCTAACTACGAGCAGGCCAGATCTGATATTTAGTGTTGGAGTATGTGCACGGTTCCAAGCCAATCCCAAGCAGTCACATCTAGAAGCAGTCAAACGTATCATCAGATACGTTAAAGGATCGGTTGTCTTAGGAATCTGGTATTCTAAAGGATCAAACAAGAGTCTAGTTGGATATTGTGATGCTGATTGGGCTGGGAGTGTTGATGACAGGAAAATCACAAGTGGAGGTTGTTTCTTTTTGGGGAATAATCTTATCTCATGGATGAGCAAGAAGCAGAACTCAGTGTCTCTCTCTACAGCTGAAGCAGAGTAAATCTCAATGGGAAGCTGTTGTGTACAACTCTTGTGGATGAAACAAATGTCTGCGGATTTTGGAATGGATTCAGGAGTGCTACTGGTTTATTGTGACAACAAAAGTGCCATAAGTATTTCAAATAATCCAGTACAACACTCCAGAACCAAACACATTGACATAAGGCACCACTTCATTCGAGAGTTAGTGGAGGAAAAACAGGTAATGATTGAGCACATTGTCACTGAGTCTCAACTGGCTGATTTCTTCACAAAACCACTTGATTTTACTCGTTTTATCACTTTAAGAAATGCACTTGGTATTTGTGAAATGTGACAGTTTGTGAATGTGTTCAGAACTAGTACAGGCAGTGACTCAGGATGTACATCTAGCTCAGATTTAGTTTGGAGTCATACAATGAAGTGGAAAAGAGCTGCCTGCTATTCCGTCTTGTCAAAATCCAGTACAGGTTTCGTAGAAAGAGAGAGCAAAAAGATCAATAATGATCAGATTGAGCTAGCCAAGTGATACAAAAACTAGCTCAACAAGTAATACAAGAAAAAAGAAAAAAAGAAAAAAGATTTGCTCTCTCCTACAGGATAAAGGTTGAAAACTGGCAAGGCAAGATAAAGGAATAGGACTGTAAAAGCTAGCCATGGAAATGGAGATGACCAAATGCATGAATCAAGAAGAGCTGAGAGTACATTCTAGCACAAGCATTGTGTCAAAAAGGTACAAAAGAACTCTAAAAAGCTTGTAAACACTATTTCAAAACCAGTTGAGTCTTGTGAAAATAGTGATCATCATAATCTGTGAGGATTCCCATTTTAAACTCTAGAGTTAGCAGTGGATGCGGTTGAATCGGTATGTGGTAGACTACTTTATATCTTGTGAAAGAATGATATGGTCTGTTGCAGTAAACCAGTGGGTACAGGAAATCAATTTCGAATGAACCAGGACGGTCCGAGACTAAACCGGAAAGGCGCTAGAAAACAAAAGAGGAGAGATTAAAGAGTCATATGTTCGCGGCAAAAGGGTATTTCTCTCTTCTTGTTTATCTCGGAAAAACCCTTAAATGAGACCAAGAGTGCGATTCAACCAAGTCACCATGAGCTCTGAGAAGAACAATCCAGCTCAAATCGGGTCCCAAATTGAACATGCAACCAAGAAAGGAGCTCAATCAACTCAAGAGAAGCTCAATCCGCTTGCAATTGTCGTGTACAAGGAATGGAATCTCTTCAACGAAAGCAAAGCTACGACTGAAATCCATGAAGCAACTGGGCAAGAAAGGATATCAACGGAAGTTGGAGCCACGAGAATCGAAACCGGAGCGACTGAGCAAGAAAGGACCACAACGGAAGTTGGAGTCGCTGGAATCAAAACTGGAGAACCTGTCGAAGAGCTTGAGTCGATAGCGGGCTATGCTCAGAAGACTCATAATATTGTTTCAAAGAAAGAGAAGAGGACCAATCCTTCTAGATCTACAAAATCGAAGAGCAAAAAGAAGTCGAAAAAGAGCGATTTGACTGCAGTTGAAGAATCAAAGAACAAAAAGAAGGAAAAGGCCATCGAAATCTCTGATGAAGAAACAGAATCTGATGGATACGAGTCAGCTACTAGAATCACGGTCCATGAACAGTCGAAGAGAGCAACACGTCTACAGTCAAGGAAGAGGAAGCATGTACCGGAGCAAAAAGAAACCAAAGTCAAAACGTCTTATGGGACGCCGATGATATCTAAGAAGATCAAAGTCACCAAATCCTTGGATCAAGAAAGGTACAAACTCTTTAAGAATAGGGGTATATTGCCGGAAAGGTTGGTGGATATGAGTAAAGAGGATGACTAGGGGTATCTGAAACTGATCAAAGATAGTAGCTTGGTGTCAACTGTGACTGGTTTGATGGGGTATATCAAGGAACACATTGGTGAATTCTATGCTGCATTACCAAGTGTGAAAGTGGAAGAATCAGTAGAGAAGGTAGTGGTCTGGTTTAGAGTATACCCGTATGAACTATCTCCAACTGCAATCAACGAGTCCTTGGGACTTTCAGAACTGACTGAATCAGAAATAAGAGCAGACATTGAAGCCGAGACAGAGAGTATGGAAACAGTGGCTATGTTTCTCAGTGAAGGAAAGACAGAATGGGAAGAGCTCACTGCCACAGGACTTCCACCATGCTATGCAGCTTTGATTGTGCTCTCAGCTCACAACTGGATTCCATCAACTCATAATCATCATCTCTCAGAACAAAGGGCCAGGCTGATTTACAAGGTTGCTCAAGAAAATAAAGACAGATGTTGGAAGAATGATATTCAAGCAGATCCTATCCCTCGGAGTCACTAAGGAATCGGACTCGCGTTGGTTGATGTTCCCAAGGATCATTACTGGACTTATGAGGGGTCAGCATGCACCCACACAGCTTAAAGGAGATAAAGTCATTGCTCCAATCTACTACAAGAAGGACATACGCTCTGGTGAAGCATTTGTCAAGATCGAGGAGTCCAAGTCTGCCAAGAAGAAAGCAGTCGGTGCTAGTCCAAGGACACATACACCAAGACGCACCAGCTCCAGCACATTAGCTCCGAGATCTTCGACTCACACAATGCAAGAGATTGTTAATCTTGGGTCAGTTCGTGTTCCGGTTGGAAGTTGCAGTCCACGAGCAGCAAGAGAGGCAGTTGAGGATACCGCCAAAGCTCTCCAGACCTTCTCTGAGGTGATACAGCGACTTCTTCGAGCCATGCCAAGTAAGGTCTTCTCACTTTAATAATCTTCTTAGCTACTAACATTGTGTTTTTAACATTGTGTGCTCTCAAGCAGGGGGAGAAGAGGATAGTGGCTAGAATGAATTAAGCAAGGATTATGGGGGAGTGAAAACCGTTTTCATTTTTGCTTTTTCTTGGTTTCTATTTCTCGGTTTCACTCAGGAACAAGTCGGATATTATGGGGGAGTTTGTTTATGTTTTTGTAGTACTCAGATCTTATCATTTCGTGTGACGGATTGCAAAAACTCATGTGTTAAACTCTTGGTTGTTTTCATGAAACAAGTATTAATGATGTGAGAAATCTAATCAAAAATACAGAGTTTCAGAATGCGACTTGCTTGGTTCGTGTCTGGTATCCTTGATTCTTTGCAGGTACTTGAGAGACACACAATCCTAAAAAGGGGGAGATTGAAGATGCAGCTGAGTCACTTCATGTATCAGTCAAGCAGTAGCTCAAGAAGTGATACACATAAGCAACGTGTGAAGCGCATGATGAGGACTTGGCTAATTGATGTGATCGAGAGCTGGAGCTGAGGTGGACAATCCAAGAAGTATGGCTGAGCTGGACATGCATCTTGGAGAGTATCTAGATGATATCTAATAAAGAATAAAAGAGATTCCTAAATCTTAAAGTAGTTAAGGTAGTTAGGATTCTTGTGCTTATCCCTAAGAAGATAAGGTTTATCTTCTTGAGGGTTTTGAGCTAACTAGGTTAGCGATCCTATCTTGTATAAATAGGATAGCTTGCGCCGTGTATAGGGTAAGCGTTTTAGAGAGAAAAGTTGTCTTGTGAGAGCTCAAGTGATTGCGTATAAATCACTGAGAGATTAGATTGAATAAGGTATTCTTGTAAGTCACAAAGGTCAATCTAATAAACACAAGTTTTTCAGAGAGATCATTTGAGTCAAATAGTTATTTACTTTGAAAAATGCATAGCCTTACACTTTCACATTATGCTTGCGATCATGTAGCTATACAGCTCACACACTTAATCAACATCCTCGTAATTGTTAGATAGTTAAATTGGAAGACAAAATTTATAGAAGTGCTTAACAGCATATGAGCATATCTATATTCTAAGCAATTTGGATACTAAAGCCATCAACTTAACTCTAACAACTACCAAAATCATTCTAAAAAAAATAGAGAATCAAGAGTATCCCCAAAGAATTAGCAAACCCTAACACGAACTTCATGATTCCTATGTCTTTCTAACCTTTAAATCGAAATTCAAAACAAAATCGGATTCCCAAAAAAAAAACAACTTTCGATAGAAGCTATTTCATATTAGGCAACAATTTCAAATCAACAACCAACAATGATAGAAACAGACCTTATCTATGAGATTAAAGTCTCCAATTTTAAGTTGAGAAGCTATAAGCCACAACCGCATGCGCGAAGAAGCTCGACAGCTGACGGGGGAGAGCACAAGAACACGGGCTTCTATGGCTGGAAATAATCCGTCGAATACCTACACTACGGTTTTTTCAATGGCAAAAATCGACGGTGAGATTTCAAAGGTGAGTTTCAACGGCGAGCATCGAAGTCGAAGTGGGTAGAAGGTTTTGGTTTTTTGGAGAAGACGACAAATGGTGGTTTATTTTTGTTAACCACGATTTTTTTTATGTTGCTTTATGATTTTTCAATAAGAAACTACAATTAATAAATCACAAACAAATTTTGTTTTTTTAAAGAAAATGGCATAGCCGTAATTACGTAGATTTAACAAGTTTTAGAGGTCTTTTTATGCACTAGTGATTACATGATTTTGGGTGGGAATCATTCTAGTAATTATTAAATAAATGAGAATTATTCTGAGTAAATTTAACCTTTTTTTATCATACGCGTAGTATGTTACTGTGTATGAAGTGCAGTGTATTTAAATAGACTAGAAAAATGCAACTAGAAAGTTTAAAGAAAAACCAAAAATATTGACAAAAATATTTTTGTCTTTTTCGCGAGAATCCTCTCCCCCTCATGTTTATGTCCTCATGTCTTATTGAAACTGTTTAGATAAGTTTCACATCAAAAAAAAAAATTTAATAAAAATTTCGGAAAATTACCTTTTTATAAACAACATCAATACTTTTATTTGCAGTCAAAAATTTTATTAACAAGATATTCTAATTTAGTTACAATAAAAATAATTTTTTTGTAAAAGAAAATTGATTTGATTTTTCAATGAACAAAACAATATTCTCATTTTATAAAAATAATAATTGGAAGATTAAGTATCGTTGTTTTAAAAAACTATTGAACAATCGTTTCTTTATCTCTCCTCCCACTCCCTCTCCCTCTCCTGATGTTCTTGAAGAATTTGCACCTGCTCCATCCTCAAAGAAACATGGTCAGCAGAGATCCACCGCCGAAATCACCTTAAACCTGAAATCCAGCATCAACCACCGCTGCAAAATCTTCGAAGTCCACGAAGGAGACACATGGGCAGGAAGAAAGAAAACACAACGGATCCTCTCACATCCACCGAAAGCAAGTGAAAATGAGTCTTAGCTTCTACAACTACGGACCTTCGCGGAATAAAAAACCTTTCAAAACGAAATCGAATTCCACCCCCCCCCCCCCCCCCCCCCCCCCCGCCACCATCCACCACCGCCCGCTATTGCAAACGCATGCAGAAAGAAGTTTTTGATTTTGAGATATATGTAGCGGTTCGAACATGTAGAAAGCGGTACATTGATTGTTGAGAAACGCCAACAACCACTACTATCCGCAAAGGCAGCTTTTTCGAGAAATGGCGGATGAATCAATCAATTAGAACACTTCAAACTAATTAATGGTGATTCAAATGTTGAATAATTTATTTTAAATTAGAACATCAGAATTTTAAAATTAATTCTGTTGAAAAAAAAGAATACTAATTGATTTTAGATTAGAATATTAGAATTTAAGTATTAATTAATTTAGAAAAGAATATCTATCTCCCCTAGTAATTTTGATCATAGTTTGACACCCAATAAATTTCTCACCAATATAATACTAATATGTTTTATAAAAAAAACACTTGGAAAAGCTCATATACTAAAATTACACCTCTATTAGCGAAAAAATTTGTGAGTATCTACTTAATATAATATTAATATTTAAATAAAAATATATTTTAATATTTTTATCTCAATAATATTATTTCAATGTAAGCAATGTTATGGAGAAAAAATAATATAAATATGAATTTTATATATAAGATAAAAATAATTATTTTCATTTTTAAAATCTCATATTATTAAACTAAAAATAAAGTTTTCTTTTTATTTTAAAAAACAGAAATTTCTTCTAGTATTATATTATTATTAACTCAATAAATTAATTTAGTATTAAATATTAAGCTTAACTAATATCAACTTAAAATAATATTAATATTTCATTTAACTTGTGCATAATGGTGGTTGAAATACAAATAATTTAATTTTATGATTTGCAAAAATATTAAAAATAAAAAATAACAACATATAAAGTATTTAATTAATAGTACAGATAATATAATATTTTTTTAACACAAGACAATGGTGAACTAATGAGAAAGTGACATTTGTAAGATAGAGAGTTTTTCAATGAAAACATGTTCTAGCTAAAGTTTCACAAAAAAAACTATTTTTTAATTATTTTTATTTAACTTTAATGAGAGTTTCTAGTTTAGAAATCCACATAGTGGATATGGTAAGAGATTATGTTTCAGTCCATGATTCTTTTATTATCATCTTTTAGAAAAGCTAGGGGTTATTCCGCGCTACGCGCGGATTGTATATTATAATTTATTGTAATTATAATTTTTTGATTATGTGTTAGTTAGTTTTGATTTCATATTATATATATATATATGATGCACAAATTATTTGAATGTAATTGATTTTGTTGTGTGAATATTTGATTGTAAGACTATCATAACTGTTGGGATTATGTCCTGAAATCAGATTGTACTTACTCTAAAGATAGTTGTATTGTCAAGATCGGACAATTCATGTGATACTGGGTAGTCATAATGTTTTGCTAGAAACCGCTTATGACAAATGAGTTGTAACTCATTTCTAGTATCGTGTGAACCTAAAGGGTCACACACCTAAGCAAGCTAGATACACTTAGTATGGGATTGATCATTGGCACATGATCCGATCAATGTGTATTGGATACACATTGAATTGAGTTTTGAAAAGGTGTGTCGATCGATGCAATGAGTGTGTCGATCGACGCAGGTTTTCGAATGGGTGTGTCGATCGATGCAGTATGTGTATCGATCAATGCACATTGGGCCTCGAGACTGAAGTTTCGGGTTAATGACTTAAACGAGTCGGGTTTGATCCGCAGGTCGTTTTCGGTCATCCCAGGTCGATATATAATGTCTTATATGATTGACCTGAGCCCTAGCCGTCAGTGTCGCTTCTCAGAGAGAAAGCAGAGACATAGAAACTCATAACCCACAGGAGATCCGATTCCCGGCACTAGAATCCTGGCGGATTCCAGCTTGTGTGCGTGTGGACTACGATAGAGGCGTATCGATTGAGGCGCTATAGATCTCGATTACCTGCTCATCCTTCCGCTGCCAATCTCCAGGTAATCACGAGGTCAGTTTTAGATTCAATCACCTAGACCCTGGATCCTAGGGATTCCAACAGTGGTATCAGAGCTAAAGGGTTTATTCCATTGAATTTGTAGCCTGGAATTCGATTAAAATGGTATTTGATTGAATTGATGCTATCTAGGTTTCGTTTTGATAAATGTAATCTCGGATTTAATTATATCGAAAACGAAGAACTGTGTTTTCGCACTGTGTCGATCGACACAAGTTTGTGTCGGTCGACACACCGCGAAAACGGCAAAACTGTTTTAGGGTTTTCGCACAGCATCGATCGATGCACTGGGTGTGTCGGTCGAAGCAGCGCGAAAATGCAAAAGAATTTGTGTTTTCGCATAGCGTCGATCGACACAAGTTTGTGTCGGTCGATGCACCGCGAATTCGCCTATTAAAACATTGGGTTTCGATTTAGAAATCGCACTGTGTCGATCGACACATTGGGTGCATCGATCGACACAGGCTGTGCGAAAGGATAGATCGGTTCAATTGGATTGAACCGGTTATCTCGCATGGTTATGTCGGTTTAATTCGATTAAAAATTCCATGATACCCTACTGTATCGATCGACACAGGATTAGTGTCGGTCGACACAGGCCTTGCGATTGGTTAATCGGTTAAATTGGATTGAACTGGTTATCATGCTTGGTTAAGGTAGATCAGATCGGTTTAAATTGGATGAATTTATTCAATTGGATTGAATTGGTTATCTCAATTGGTATAAACCGATTTGATTGGTTAAGATCAGTTTGATTGGATAAGTCGGTTCAATTGAATTGGACCGGTTATCGCGATTAATTAAAACTGGTTGAATCGGTTCAGTTGGATGGACCGGTTGAATTGGATTTGACCGATTATCTGGTTGGTTAAACGTAATCGCTTGGTTTTGAACCAAATGATTAAGAAACCGAACCAAATGACCTAGCCCACTTTAATTAGAACAAGTAAAACTTAATTAAAATTGGAAGTAAAACATGTTCTAAACATATCTGGTACACATTGGATGTGTATTAGATCAAAGTTTAGTTTTCAATATGGTCAACTGTCAAGACTCATTTCGTTGTTGTGATAGTCTTGCCAAGAGCTTGGTGTCCACAATAACATGAGTAAGGCAGGTAGTAGTGTTGATGGTTTTGCAGTGCTTGACATCAACAATTACATAACCTAAGAGATTGAATTACTAACTTTTGAGTTCCGTTTCCTCAACTAAATATCAAGTGACCTTGATGTCTTGCCCAAATCTTGTCTACTGTCAAGACTCGTTTCGTTGTTGGATAGTCTTGGAGTCCTTGGTATCCACAATTACATGAGTAAGGCAGGTGATCATTGATAGACTTGCAGTGTGACTGTCAATGATCACAAGACTGAAGAGATTGGTTTTACTTGACTGGGCTATCAGAAGTTCTGGGCCCAGAGACATCAGAGTAGATAGGACATGGATTGTCTTATCTGCGACCAAGAGTTGTACTGGGTACAATTAGCAATGATTTGCTTACCTAGATGACTAAACTTTGGGTGATGACGAGTCGTCCACTCAGATTTTAGTGATGTATGGATCTTGGATTATTATATTCATAGAGGAAACATTGTTTGAATATAGTGCGAGTTTTCTTATTAGATAAGATTTCTCATTTCCTGAACTTCATAACTAAAAATTTTCTTTTATTAAAATTTCAGCGTATATGATGCTTGGAATAAGCATTACATTGATGTGATAGATGTGCGTGGTCTGATATTGGCTACCATGGAATCGGACTTAAAGAGTCAATACGAGAACATGGAGTTGCCAATAGAGATGATCACCAGCCTGAAACTGAAGTTTCAGGATCTGGCATGAGTTGAGAGATTCCAGATGGTGAAGTCTCTCACTGGGTGCAAGCTACCAGAGGATGCTCCAGTGAGTCCTCATGTCATTAAAATGATGGGTTACATTGATAACCTGGGGAAACTGGAATGTCCTGTCAGCTTAGAGTTGGCCACTGACATCATTCTGCAGTCATTGCCGTCTAGTTATGATAAGTTTAACAAAAGCTATATCAAGAATGACTTGACGAAGACGTTGACTGAGCTGCATGGCATGATCAAAACAGCAGAGCAAGACATCATAAAGGGTAAAAGATTTGAGAAATCTTGTGTTGACAAGGGTAGAGGCAGGGCCGTCCAGATTCGGAATCAGGATAAGCCTGTGTCATCTTATAAGCCCAAGTCCGGCCCATCTGGTGTTAGAAAGTGCTTCTACTGTGATGAGTCAGGGCATTGGAAGAGAGATTGCATTAAATTCTTGGAAGATTCACAAGAGATGAAGGAGATGTATGGTACTTCTTCTTCAGGTATTGTGTTATTATTTCAAGTTCTACGCATGTATTGGATACTGGTTGTGGTACTGATATTTTGGAAATATGCAGGGCCTAAGCAACAGTAGAACGTTGAGGAAAGGACAAGTGGAACTGCGTGTCTGGTATGGAGCAATGGTTGCTACATAAGCCGTAGAGATTCTCCACTTGTAGGAGCCTTTCAAGCTTGGTTTTTGAATTAAGTAATTGCTACTATGTACCTGCTTCGTGCAGAGATGTCTTTCATTTTCTTGTAAAGATTTTGGATGTTTTTCATTCTGATAAAAAGACAAGTGTTGCTCTTTTGATCTTAATGAAATATTATATGGTAGCACCCCTTTTGATAAATGGGTTTTATGTATTAAACCAATATACTCTTGAATATAACATAAATACCAAACGGTTTAAGTCTGATGACTTGAAATCTTCAGTACTTCATTGCCTTATTGATGGCTTCAGTAAGTATGGCTGTGTTCATTCGATGAGACACGAGTATGAAACCTTTGAGGAGTTCCAAAAATGAAGTATATAACCGATTTGACAGAAGTATTGAGATCCTCGATTAGATCGCGGAGGGAAAATACTTGAGTCAAGAATTGGGTGATCATCTAAGTGAGTGTGAAGTCATATCACAGCTCTTTTCTCCTGGAAAACCTAAATGGTGTTTCTGAGAGAACGAATCGGACCTTATTAGATATTCTACGATTAATGATGAGTCACAGGAATCTTCCATTATCCTTTTATAATACGCTCTAAAATGAATATGTTTACGCAAATTAAGTTTTCTATCAGAATCAGTTGAAAGACACCACATTGGATGTGGACTGGGTGATTTCCAAGTATGTTTTTCTGATTAATTGGGATTGCAAGGTTTGTGTAAGGCAGTTGTCAACAAACAAACTTGAACCCAAATCTGATAAGGGCTGCTTCACCGGTTTTCCTAGGGAAATCGAGGCTTAGTACTTTTGCAACCAATCCGAGAACAAAGTTTTGTTGTTCGGAACTCTGTTTTTTCAAGAAAACAGTGGGAGTAAAAGTACAGCTCGAAGAAATTCGAGAAACACAGGAGGCTGTTAAACCTGTTGAGAAAGAGCAGCGGTTGGATCTACAGAGTGTTGTAGGATCTGAACCTATGGAGCTTGAAGTTCGCTGATCCTGATGGATCCGTCACTAAACCGAGGGTGATTCCTCATGACCGATTGATGTGATATGTTGATCATTGAAAAGTGACGAGCCTGCGAAGTTCAAAGAAGCGAAGGTGAGCCCTACCTCCGAAATTTAACTAGGAATGTTTGTTAGCTTCGCCGATCCATTTCTGGATTGAAGCAAACACCTTGGAGTTGGAATCTTGATGTGTTGTGTTTTTGAGTGTTTCTAGGCTTAATTAAGAGTGTGATTTAGCTTTAGGAAAAGCATTTAGACAACGTTATTGTGTCTTAACTTTAGGTTAGTGCATTTAGGCATCATTAGGTTAGGTGTGCTTTGTTTGTTCTTTTGTAGGTGGTGGATGACCAAAAGGAGCACCAAGGAATGATGGAGAAGGTAGGGACCAAAGGAGCACCTAGAAAAAGTGGAAAAACAGCTAAGGATCAAGCTGGAACCTCACAGCGGGCTCTCGCAACGGCCTCCCCAGGCCGCTATGAAGGACACGCGGAAGAGCACTTTCTCCAGCGGTTAGCACAGCGGCATCTCCAGGCCGCTGGGCACTCATAGCGGCTTCTCACAGTGGCCACCCCAGGCCCCTACGAAGGGACAGCGGAAGACCAATTTCTCCATTGGCCCGTGCAGCGACTCACCCAGGCCGCTGGGCACTCATAGCGGGGTTCCGCAGCGGCCTCCCCAGGCCGCTGTGAACCTACTTTTTCACACATGCCACTTTTTCTTTTTGCTTTTGGCTTACACCCCATGTGTTTGTGGTCGACCTTTGCACGTTTTCAGATCTATTTAAAGTGCTCTTAGTGTGTATGAAGGGCATATCACTTCTTGTAAAACAATCATCCAAACAATTCTAGTTTTCTTAATCTTTTATGCATTTGAGTTTGTGTTCTTGAGTTCTTCTTTGAGTTCTTTATACTTGTTTCATTTTTGTTCATCTAAATCATGTCTTGTCTTATTGTTTCTATGGCTAGTGAGTAGTTTCCTTTAAGTTTCTGGGTTTGAGCTGAGGTAAGGGTGATCTAGAAATGGTTTAGGCTGTCTAATAACTTGGGAATATTGGTTTCTTGCTTGTTAGAAGTTTTTAATGCTAGGATTGAATTGGCCACTCAACTCCTTGATCCTAAATATTGCTAGCATCGAGAGGTGTATTTTATGTTTGAATCTCTATCAAGTGCTTTACATTCTTAGCCAACGAGAGTTGATGTTTAAGGTGTTTAGTGGTAGTAAGAACTTGATCTTATTGCATAGCTGTCTTGAAATTGCCAACGAGAGTTGATGTTAATGCTTGATAGGTATAGGGTTATTATCACGAGAGTGGATTAACTAGAAATCGTTGTTCTTAGCCTAAGAAATCACCCATTGTTTGCTGAATGCTTCTGAACTAGATAATGATCACCCGAACCGAAACTCAACCCAAGAAACTTAGCTTTTAATCAATTATTTTCAATCAACTCATTTGCTCTGTTTATGCTCTGTTCTTGTTCTATTTTAAGCTCATCATTGTTCACATCATTATTCGATCATGTCTGGAATTAGTTTTCATTAATAGTTTTTAGAAACAAAAACCACAAATTACTTTGGCTGCACTTAGATTAGGAGAACACTTGCATTCTTAGTGCGTTTGATTACCCCAAGTGGATTGACACCTCAAAACTACAATAACTAGGTTGTATACTTGCAACTGAAGTGAGTGAAGAGGAACTAGATTTTTTCTTATCAAGTTTGGCGCCGTTGCCATCTTGGGTCTTAATTAAGCCATTAGGATTTGGTGTTTGCTTGAGACTAAGTCTTTTGGTTACAAAGATACTAATCTTCTTTCTTTCCATTTGTCTTGCAGGTGAATAAACTTGAGGAGCAGGGGACCAACAAACCTTGTGCCAAGAGTTGAAAACATCAAAGCATTGGAAAGAGAGATTTCAAGAAAAAAGAAAGCAGAAAAAAGGTTGACAGGAGAAAGAATTAATATGGCTGACTAGGAACAACAACAACAGGGAGGTGGAATGAACAACGAAGGAAGAAGACCACAACATCCACCAAGAGTAACTAGAGCCATTGGATATTATGACAAACCTAACATCAACGACTACAATTCTGGAATCATCCCACCAGCGGTGGACAACAACAACTACGAAATTAAAGCCAACATCATCAACATGGTGGAAAGAAACAAATTCCATGGCCTACCTATGGAGGATCCACTAGACCACCTTCACAACTTCGACAGAGCTTGTAGAACAGTCCGCATCAATGGAACTTCTGAAGATGCAATGAAGCTCATACTGTTTCCATTCTCACTTGGAGACAAAGCTCACGAATGGGAGAAGAACCATCCACAAGACTCAATCACTTTCTTGGGATGAATGCAAAAGGCTCTTCCTGTCCAAGTTCTTTTCCAAATCAAGAACGGCAAAGTTTAGGAATGAGATTTCAAGCTTCAAACAAAAAACAACAGAAAACTTTGGAGAAACTTGGGAAAGATTCAAGAGCTACACCAACCAATGCCCTCACCACGGTTTCACCAAGGAAAGTCTTCTCAGCACATTATACCGAGGCATACTACCAAAGTACAGGATGATGCTAGACACTGCTAGCAACTGCAACTTCCTGCAAAAAGATGAAAGAGAAGACATGCAGCTGGTAGAGAACTTGGCAACTAGTGACACCAACTATGGGGAGGACTATGACAGGACCTACAGAGAAGGAGGAGACAAAGATGATTCAAGGAGAGAGATTAAAGCCCTCAATGAGAAACTGGACAAGTTGCTTAAAGCAAACCAAAGGAATGTAAACTTTGTGGGAGAGTTTGATCAACAACAAGGATACATGGAAGAAGATGCTGAGATGTGTTTTGATGGACAGGCTGAGATGAACTATATTGGAGGACAAGGCTACAACAAAGGATTACACCAGAACTACAGGAATCACCCCAACTTCTCATACCGAAGTAACAATGTGGAGAACCCACAAGATCAGTCTTACCCCCCCCCCCATTCAAGCAACAGAACCAAACCACACTTCAAGGAAACTTCCAAACAAAACCAGCCTTCAACAACAATGGAAACTTCCAACAGAGGCAACCCTACAACAACCAAGGCAACTTCCAACAACGCCAACAGTACAACAACAACCAAGGTAACTATCAAGGTAACCAACATTTTCAGGGACAAGGAAGTTCAAACAACTACCAAAAGGCAGATGATCAAACACAAATGCTGAGGCAGCTTATAGAGAGCACTAACAAAGCCATGGTGGAAATCAAAACACAAGTTTAAAGCCTAGCATCAAGAGTTGGAACCATGGAGCAATCCAACAAAGTCGGACCATCATCAAACCGACCGCCAGGTTTTCTCCCTGGAAAACCTGAGCAAAATCCAAAAGAGTATATCAATGCCATCATGCTAAGAAGTGGAAGAGAGTTACCATCCAAAGAAGTCATTGAGGACAATGAGAATCAAGCTGGGGGGATAGATTTTGAACTTGAAGGAGAGAAGGAAACCACTGAGAAGAAGATGCATGATGCAGAAGAAGTCAAAGATATAAAAGGGAAAGGCAAAATGTATGAGGAAACAAAGGAGAAAACAAAAACCGGTTCAGCCTCTACATCCAAGGAGAAAGTCTTTGTGCCACCAGCCTATGAACCCAAACTTCCCTTTCCTGGAAGGTTTAAGAAGCAGCTCTTCGAGAAGTATAGAGCACTCTTTGACAAGCAAATGGAGAAGATTCAGCTCACCATGCCATTGATGGATGCATTCATGCTTGTGCCTCAATACAGCAAATTCCTTCAAGATGCAGTCAAGGAAAGAACAAAAGAGATGGAAGGAATGGTTGTCCTAACCCACGAGTGTAGCGCCATCATCCAGAGAAAGACCAGTCCAAGGAAGCTAGAAGATCCAGGAAGCTTCACCCTACCATGCGCTTTGGGACCACTCTCCTTTGAGAGATGTTTGTGTGATCTTGGAGCAAGTGTGAGCTTGATGCCACTCTCAGTAGCAAAGAACCTTGGCTTCACACGCTACAAAGAGTGTAGAATCTCACTTGTGTTGGCTGATAGGTCAGTGAGACTTCCGGTTGGTATGCTTGAAGATATTCCGGTAATGGTTGGTAATTTCGAAATACCAACAGATTTTGTGGTTTTGGAGATGGATGAGGAACCAAAAGACCCACTGATCTTTGGGAGACCTTTCTTGGCTACTGCTGGAGCCATCATTGATGTGAAGAAAGGGAAGATTGACTTGCACTTGGGAAAGAACCACATCCTGAAATTTGACATCAATGAAGTCATGAAGAAACCAACAATTCAAGGACAGGCTTTTTGGATTGAGACGTTGGATGCTCTAGCTGATGAGTATTTGGAAGAGCTTGCTATGGAGGACGCCCTAGAGACAGTATTAACCACCAAGGACAGCATGACTAAGCAGGTAGACAGGGAAGTACAAGAATACACTAAACTTCTTGACTCTCGCAGGGTGATGGAAGAAGACAACCAGTTTCTGGAGCTACCTAAAGAAGTCCACAGCATCAAATCCATGGAGGGGAAAGAAGCAGCCAAACCAGCTAGCAATGGTGAGTCTAGCTTGGACAGTGACTGGTGTGAGCTGAAGGCACCTAAGGTAGAACTCAAACAACTTCCCGAAGGGCTAAGGTACGCTTTCTTAGGACCTAACTCATCATACCCTGTCATTGTAAGTGAGAACCTTGATGAAAATGAATTGAACTTACTCCTAATTGAACTAAGAAAATATAGGAAAGCCATAGGATATTCACTTGATGACATTAAAGGATTATCACCTACACTTTGCACCCTAGAATTCACTTGGAAGATGAAACAATGACTTCTATTGAGCACCAAAGGAGACTGAATCCTAATTTGAAAGAGGTTGTTAAAAAGGAAATTCTGAAACTCTTGAATGCAGGGATTATCTTTCCTATTTCAGATAGCACTTGGGTCTCACCTGTTCATGTAGTTCCAAAGAAGGGAGGTATAACTGTGGTTAAAAATGAAAATAATGATCTAATCCCTACAAGAACTATAACCGGTCATAGAATGTGTATTGATTACAGGAAATTAAACTCAGCCACTAGAAAAGACCACTTCCCTCTCCCATTCATTGACCAAATGCTTGAACGCTTAGCAAATCATCCATATTATTGCTTCCTTGATGGGTATAGTGGATTCTTTCAAATACCCATCCACCCAAATGACCAAGAAAAAACGACATTTACATGTCCTTATGGCACTTTTGCATATCGAAGGATGCCATTTGGGTTGTGTAATGCTCCAGCAACATTTCAAAGATGCATGATGTCAATTTTTTCTGATCTGATTGAAGAAATGGTTGAAGTATTTATGGACGATTTTTCTGTGTATGGTCCTTCGTTTGCTGCTTGTTTGTCTAACTTGTGCAGGGTACTTCAGCGTTGCGAGGAGACAAACTTAGTACTAAACTGGGAGAAGTGCCACTTCATGGTCAAAGAAGGAATAGTGCTTGGGCACAAGATTTCAGAACAAGGGATTGAAGTGGACAAAGCCAAGATAGATGTGATGATGGGGTTGCAGCCACCAAACTCAGTCAAAGGAATAAGGAGCTTCTTGGGTCATGCAGGTTTCTACCGACGGTTCATCAAGGACTTCTCAAAGATCGCAAGGCCTTTAAAAAGGCTGCTGTGCAAGGAGACTGAATTCATTTTTGATAAAGAGTGCCTTGAAGCCTTCAACAAGATCAAAAATGCACTAGTGAGTGCACCAATAGTCCAAGCTCCAGATTGGGACCTCCCCTTTGAGATCATGTGCGACGAAAGTGACTATGCAGTTGGAGCAGTCTTGGGCCAGAGGAAGGACAAGAAACTCCATGTGATCTATTATGCAAGCAGAACTTTAGATGATGCTCAAACCAGATATGCAACCACAGAGAAGGAGCTACTGGCAGTAGTGTTTGCATTTGACAAATTCAGATCATATTTGGTGGGATCAAAAGTGGTGGTATATACAGATCATGCGGCATTGAGGCACTTGTTGGCTAAAAAGGATGCTAAACCAAGGTTGTTGAGATGGATTCTTCTACTTCAGGAATTTGACCTTGAGATACATGACAAGAAGGGCATTGAGAATGGAGTAGCTGATCACTTTTCAAGGCTGAGGATTGATGAGCAAGTACCGATAGATGATTCTCTACCGGAAGAACAACTTCTAATGATTGGAAGCTTGAGAGAAGGGTACAACACAGTCCTGAAGATAGAGGAAGTGAAAAGACTGAAAGACGAGCAACTACCATGGTATGCAGATTTTGTCAATAACCTAGCATGTGGAAGAGAGCCACCAAACCTCAACAGCTACCACAGAAATAAGTTCTACAGGGATGTTACTCGGTACTATTGGGATGAGCCTTACTTGTTCAAAAGATTTTCAGATGGACTCTACAGGAAATATGTTCCAGAGGAAGAGATGAAAGAGATCCTGTATCACTGCCACGGCTCAGACTATGGGGGACACAACGCTTCATTTAAAACCGCCACGAAGGTGCTACATTCAGGTTTTTGGTGGCCCAACCTGTTCAAGGATGCTCATGAGTATGTGACGAGATGTGATGTCTGCCAAAGGAAGGGGAACATTGGAAGAAGGAACGAGATGCCACAGAATCCGATACTAGAAGTTGAAGTATTCGATGTGTGGGGGATTGATTTCATAGGACCTTTTCCATCCTCTTATGGGAATCAGTACATTCTGGTAGCAGTGGACTATGTGTCAAAATGGATAGAAGCTATTGCAAGTCCTACAAATGATGCAAAGGTAGTTATCAAACTATTTAAATCAATCATATTTCCCAGGTTTGGCATCCCAAGAGTTGTGATCAGTGATGGAGGAACTCACTTCATCAATAAGGTGTTTGAAAGTCTTCTTAGGAAGTATGGCGTGAAACACAAGGTAGAAACACCTTACCATCCTCAGACCAGCGGGCAAGTAGAAGTCTCAAACCGGCAAATCAAAGCTATACTGGAGAAGACTGTCGGGAATTCAAGGAAGGACTGGGCAAAGAAACTTGACGATGCTCTTTGGGCATATAGAACTGCCTTCAAGACACCTATTGGCACAACACCTTTCAATCTGTTGTATGGGAAGTCATGTCACCTACCAATCGAGTTGGAGTACAAGGTAATGTGGGCTATCAAGCTTCTGAATTTTGACATTAAGACTGCGGCAGAGAAACGCCTCATTCAACTCCATGAGCTTGACGAAATCAGACTTGATGCTTACGAGAGCTCAAAGATTTATAAAGAGAGGACTAAGGCATTTCATGACAAGAAGATAGTCAAGAAAGAGTTCAAAGCAGGAGATCAAGTTCTGTTGTACAACTCCCGGCTGAGACTATTCCCTGGGAAGCTCAGATCAAGATGGTCAGGCCCATTCTCTATCAAGGAGGTAAGACCCTACGGAGCCATTGTTCTTCTCAACAAGAATGGAAGCGAGTTCACCGTGAACGGACAAAGGCTCAAGATCTACTCAGCATCAAACCCCGTGGAAGAGGAGGTAACGATTCTTCTCACGGAACCAACCCCAACCTGAGAAAGTAAGAGAGTCAAGCTCGAGACTTAAAACAAGCGCGCTTGGGAGGCATTCCCATGTTATCCTTTGTAAATAGTGTGTGAATTTTCTTTGATTTGATTTAATTGGTGTGTTCTTGTGTGATTTTTATGTGTGTTTTAGTTTTGTGTGTAAGTTTTCAGGCATGTGGAAATGAACGGAGGCAAGGATGACCTTAAAGAAAAGCCGGATCTAGGAAAAGAACTCACAGCGGCTACCCACAGCGAGGTACCTGGGCCGCTGTGAGGTACGTGCGGAACATAAATTTCCGTAGCGGCATGCATAGCGAGGACGGCTAGCCGCTACGGTCTAAAAACACCATAGCGGCCAGGCGCAGCGGGGTACCTGGGCCGCTGTGGGAAATTTATGCGAAAGACGGATTTTCACAGCGGCATAGACAGCGGGGTCATCCAGCCGCTACAGGTAAGAGGAAACCATAGCGGCCAGGCGCAGCGTGGTACCTGGGCCGCTATGGCGAAATTCTGCGAAAGGTGATTTTATGCAGCGGCCCATACAGCGAGTCAGCCAGGCCGCTACAGGTAAAAGAACCTCACAGCGGCATCCGGCAGCGGGGTACTCGGGCCGCTGCGAGGTTAATTCACGCGAGTATGTATCGCGGCCCAGCCTCTCTCTCTCACTCATCTTCTCAAAACTCCATTTTCGTGAAAAGCTTAAAAATTGCGATTTCTCTCTCGGTTTTTCACCAAATTCAGTGATTTCTTGTGCTTTCACTCACGATTTTTCATCATCTTCCTGTCTAGTATCATAATCCATCGTCAAATCGAACTAAGGTATGAGATTTCGGATCCAATGTTCTTCATGACGAAATTTTGGTTTCGATCTTTATGGTGTTTGATGTTCTGAACTTGCTCACTGAATGATTCTAGACACACCCAAACTGTCAATTCGAAAAACTATCGGTTAAATTGCTTGAAATTCGGATTTTTCAGATTCTAGGGTTCTTGGTGAAAAAAGTTAAAATTTGGGAAAAATGTAATTTGACTGTTCCTAAAGCTTTGTTAGGGTGTCTTTATCATACTTTGCAAAAGGAACCATGCCAAATTGATAACGCATTGAGATTTATGAGGAAAAAGAAAGAACCTAGTGAAGAACATGATGAAAAACTTGAAGTAATGCTAGAATTTGAGTGGGAACGATTTTTGGTTGATACTTGGAGTTAGTAATTGCCTATATGTGGAATGTTTGAGGAACTACTGGCTGAAAACTAAAATGCTCAGACTTTAGGCATTACTTTTGTGTTGATGTTTATGTGGGTTGATCACTTTTAATTTGCATCTATGCAGATGGCAAGGACCAAAAAGCGAGCTGGCCAGGCGGAGGAAAGCACACAAACTCATCGCTCGGGTAAGGAACCCGCTGTTCAACATGAGGATGATGACGAAATGCTTGAAGTCTCAACCAGTAGTGATGAAGAAACATGGAAACAGAACAAGAGGAAAGTGGCAAAGAAACCCGCACGGAAACCGGCCAAAAAACCAGCAAAGAAAAAGAAGAAGGTTCCGAAGAGTTACACTTTTGGGCAGATACGGACCAAGCTGGAATCGTACAAGTGGACTGAGACAAAGTTCGGGGATCCGGAAGTCTGTAAGAAGCTGGGAATCTATGTTGACGTGATGACTATGCTGAGAGCCATGAGCTTGGAGAGCTTGATGCTGGGAGAAGTCTATCCGGTGTATGGAGAAGCGTGCTATCAGTTTATGTGTACCTTTAAGGTAAAGGAATACACGGATGGACCTTCCGAGGAGAATGGATTTGGACACGTAACCTTCACCTGCGGTGGAAAAAGGTACCAGATAAGTTTCAAGCAGATATCCCAATTCTTGGATTCCGAGACAAGTGGAACAACCAGCTGCCAGAGATTGGACTTCTCCCCACAGTGATGTGGAGCACGATCTCCCGGACTCCCTACGAGACAGGAAACATGAAGAATTCGGATATTGCACATCCAGCCATCCAATATGTAGAGAAGCTGCTGGCTTACACCTTGTTTGCAAGGAGGGAGAACAACAAGGTGTTAGAAGAAGGGCTGAGGTTTTTGGCAGTGGGTCTACAGCCGGTAATGACAGAATTTGATGTCCCTGGGATCAACTACGGGGACTACCATGAGCTGGGAATGGTAGGGTACTTCATGAAGCAAGTAATGGCTATGAGGAAGAAGGCATTGAGGTCACATGACATGACACCGGTGTTCAGGTTTGGAGGACTATTGACACCGATCTTCAGGGCATTGGGAATCCCGCTGATTAATGGGAAACCATCATCAAGGTTGGATGAGAGCCATCTGAACAGAACTTACTTCCTTGCTGAAAAGATACAAGACAGAATCGCCTACACCTTCAGGGCCGGTCCGCAGCAAACAGCAAATGTGCTTCTCCCAAACCTGGCCATTACTTCTCTGCAGGACAAGAACAACATCATGTTCTCACCTGACCCACGCTACTTCCACAGCACGGTTGTAGAACCGCTTGAGTCGCTGAACAAAAAGAAGAAAAGGAAGGCAGCTGAAACCTCTTCGCAGGGTATGGAAGAAGGTACAAGCAGCGGAGCAGGTCAAGCTACTGAGCCGACAGAGGATGCTGAGCAGATTAGGCCACCGAGTCCGGTCTACGGGACTGCCCGTTATCGTCTCCATGCCTCCGACGAAGTAATTCAAGGGGCACAGTTGAGGAAAGCTCATAGCTATATCCGGAAGCTGGAACGATGGAACAAGCTTCAGGATAGGACCATTGGGAAGCTGGTGGAGTTGGGACGCAAGACAAAGAAGGTATACAAGGAGAAGACGAAGGCACTGAAGCGTCAGGTTAAGTACATGGCTTATATGCTGACAAGAAAGAAGGGGAAAGTACAAAAGCCTGAGGGCTATTCGACCAGCGAAGAAGAGGCAAGCTCGGAGGATTTCCCGAGGCAGCAGTACCAAGGAGAAGGTACCAGCTCGTCCAGTAGAGCACCTGGTCGCCCTCCACTTGATGAGCGACGCCGCAGAGCCAGACGCCACATCCCACCGCCATCACCCGGGTCTAGCAACGAGTCCCTATCCTTAGGAGAGGACGAGGACGACACCGCACCTCCTTACTACTGAGGTAACCACCACCACTTTGTACATAGTTTTCATTTTGTTTTTCTTTTACCATCTTTAGCTCTCCTAGGCTTGCTTTCACACCGAGCCGGTGTGAAGTAAGTTTTGGGGGGGGGGTGATCACTTAACCACATTTTATTTATCTTGAGTCTTTTATTTTGATGCATTGTGAATAATTATGTTTTTGAAAAAAACCAAAAAAATTAGAAAAATCTGAAAAACATATAAAAAAAAAAGAGCATTTAGTTTCATATTTGTTGCTTTCTTAGGATCGAGTCTAGTAGCATTTGCATAGGAGACAATGATATGAATGCCTTACAATAAATCTAGATTTTAGAACTCAATATGATGCCCTTGCTAATCATACCATGTTGCCTAAACAACCCTTAAAACACTTGTAAATTTCGAGCTTTGATCACACCACTCAAAACTGTTAGTCAAGTAGGATACCCTCAACTTTGAAACCAACTCACTTATTGGACTTAAATGAATCTAATCTTCTTACTTATGGGTTTTAAATTCTTGATCATGGTCACCACATACACACTTGGATTATCTCTACCTCATTTTACCACTCTTTGTTAATCCAAGTGGCCATTCTCACTCTTAAAATGGTTTCCACACCTTAACACCCTACCCTTTTCTTTCAAACCTTCATCGAATTGATTGAGTGAGGCCTCTTTTGATAATGCTAACATGTGCAAAAGGTTAAAAGTATGAGAACGACAGTGATTAGCTCTCATAGGCTAGTCTAGGAGTTCACATATTGGTTTAGCATTTGGGGTATAAACACTTGAAAAGGGATTGAGAATGGGAAAAGAAAAAGAGTGAATTGGGTAGTAAAAGAATAAAAAGACCAATTGCTTGTGAATAGAAAAGGAAAAACACTTGGGAAGAAAACATGGAATGGGAAAACTCTGAGTGTAAAAATAAAAATGAAGTCGAAAAGAAAAGAGTTTGGAAATTAAAAGATTTACTTCTCAAGACCCAAAAATGAAAAAAGTCTAATGGTTAAGTTTGGGAGTGAAGGGAGATTGACTAGGATTGGGAAACACTTTGGGTAAGACTTTGAGAGCTAAGAATTGTATGCATAAATTGTTCTTGTCTTGCCACATTTTGCATAATGTCTAGCATTCCTTTTCCTTGAGAGTTAGCCACCAAAATGAAAGATAAAAGCCCTCCTCTAAACACCATTTGAAGCCTTTTAATGCCAAGCCAATTGATTGAGATTTAATCCCCATTTGTGAGACTTCACTTTGATAAGAAGAATGAATGTAAGAGTTGGTGGAATGTTGAGTGGTTGAATCTTGACAATGTGCTTAAGAGAATAAAATTTGGTGTGTTGATAAGCCTAGAGAAATTAGAGTGAGTTAGGGAATTTGTTTGTGCAACATGTTATTATTTTCTAAGGACATCATATTGAAGGCTAAGGTAGATTTCTTTGGTTATGAGTCTCCAACTTCAAACCTCTCCCCTTTGTTCTTATTGTTGTTTGCTTGAGGACAAGCAAGGAAACAAGTTTGGGGGAGTTGATGTGTTGTGTTTTTGAGTGTTTCTAGTCTTAATTAAGAGTGTGATTTAGCTTTAGGAAAAGCATTTAGACAACATTATTGTGTCTTAACTTTAGGTTAGTGCATTTAGGCATCATTAGGTTAGGTGTGCTTTGTTTGTTCTTTTTGTAGGTGGTGGATGACCAAAAGGAGCACCAAGGAATGATGGAGAAGGTAGGGACCAAAGGAGCACCTAGACAAAGTGGAAAAACAGCTAAGGATCGAGCTGGAACCTCACAGCGGGCTCTCGCAGCGGCCTCCCCAGGCCGCTATGAAGGATACGCGGAAGAGCACTTTCTCCAGCGGTTAGCACAGCGGCATCTCCAGGCCGCTGGGCACTCATAGCGGCTTCTCACAGCGGCCACCCCAGGCCGCTACGAAGGAACAGCGGAAGACACAATTCTCCAGCGGCTGGCACAGCGGCATCTCCAGGCCGCTGGGCACTCATAGCGGCTTCTCACAGCGGCCACCCTAGGCCGCTACGAAGGGACAGCGGAAGACCAATTTCTCCAGCGGCCCGCGCAGCGACTCACCCAGGCCGCTGGGCACTCATAGCGGGGTTCCGCAGCGGCCTCCCCAGGCCGCTGTGAACCTACTTTTTCACACATGCCACTTTTTCTTTTTGCTTTTGGCTTGTAGACCACCCCATGTGTTTGTGGTCGACCTTTGCACGTTTTCAGATCTATTTAAAGTGCTCTTAGTGTGTATGAAGGGCATATCACTTCTTGTAAAACAATCATCCAAACAATTCTAGTTTTCTTAATCTTTTATGCATTTGAGTTTGTGTTCTTGAGTTCTTCTTTGAGTTCTTTATACTTGTTTCATTTCTGTTCATCTAAATCATGTCTTTTCTTATTGTTTCTATGGCTAGTGAGTAGTTTCCTTTAAGTTTCTGGGTTTGAGCTGAGGTAAGGGTGATCTAGAAATGGTTTAGGCTGTCTAATAACTTGGGAATATTGGTTTCTTGCTTGTTAGAAGATTTTAATGCTAGGATTGAATTGGCCACTCAACTCCTTGATCCTAAATATTGCTAGAATTGAGAGGTGTAGTTTATGTTTGAATCTCTATCAAGTGCTTTACATTCTTAGCCAACGAGAGTTGATGTTTAAGGTGTTTAGTGGTAGTAAGAACTTGATCTTATTGCATAGCTGTCTTGAAATTGCCAACGAGAGTTGATGTTAATGCTTGATAGGTATAGGGTTATTATCACGAGAGTGGATTAACTAGAAATCGTTGTTCCTAGCCTAAGAAATCACCCATTGTTTGCTGAATACTTCTGAACTAGATAATGATCACCCGAACCGAAACTCAACCCAAGGAACTTAGCTTTTAATCAATTATTTTCAATCAACTCATTTGCTCTGTTTATGCTCTGTTCTTGTTCTATTTTAAGCTCATCATTGTTCACATCATTATTCGATCATGTCTGGAATTAGTTTTCATTAATAGTTTTTAGAAACAAAAACCACAAATTACTTTGGCTGCACTTAGATTAGGAAAACACTTTCATTCTTAGTGCGTTTGATTACCCCAAGTGGATTGACACCTCAAAACTACAATGACTAGTTTGTATACTTGCAACTGAAGTGAGTGAAGAGGAACTAGATTTTTGCTTATCAAATCTATGTTCTGTTAAAATAGTCAAAAGTTATTGACTTGATCAGGAACGTATAGAAACTGTGCGTTTACAAGCAAACTAATGAAAGCGTAATTGCAATTCTCACACCGTATGTTTATAACATACTTAATCTCATAAACGACGTTCCGACGTTATAGTCTTGTCAAGATTTGGGTCGGAAGTCAAATTTAACGATGGACATGGAAGAAGCCGCGAAAGTTCTTAGAATAAGGATCCATTGAAATGAATTGCAAAGACCAATTGGATCGTGTCAGAATCCTTATGGTGATAAGGTATTGGACATTTCAAATGTGCTTGATTCCAAGAATGGCTTCACACCAAAGGTCTTATGGCAATAATCTTAGCAAGATGGAGTGTCTTTGACACTGGCTGAGCTAGTATCGATCTTAGCAAGATGAAGTGTCTTGGACACTGGCTGAGCTAGTATCTATGAGTGTGATTCCTTTTTGCTTATGCAATAGAATCCATCATGAACGCCATATTTTGCACTCGTCTAGATGCAGCTGACGCATAAAGCATGACGAAAAGATACCAATTTGTTCCGGTAAAATCATTGGACAGTTGTAAAGAATATCCCCATGTGTTTGAGAAACACTAAGGATAGTTCTTGTTCAACTGAGAAAAATGACGAATCTGTTATGAGTAGTTAGACGGACAAAGATGATTCCCGGTTCTCACCTGGTTATGTCTCTTTGTCTGTGTAGCGGCGCTATCTGTTGGAAAGGTCTCCAAGCAGTGGACCGTAGAATAGTGCTTATTAAAGAATAGCGGTGTGGTTTGTTGGAATGGTTCCAAGCAAGAACACCGCAGCATCTCTCACAACCTAAGCATGAGTTTCATGTTGTTGTTGTAGGTACTAGATATCTGAAGACGTGGTCTAGATTCTAGTGGAAGTTATGTTAGTTATGATGTTTAGATAGACATGATGCAGTCATGTTTATGAAAAACTGACATCGGCATTATTTGATCATTGGATAATTAAATAATGGTCCCAAGTATTTTATGTTCATTTTATAGGTCATCAAGTTGAGAACTTGATCATGAAACCCTATAAGTAAAAGATGACATAAATTATGATTGTCCCTAGTCGAGATTGTCAAAGTGGGACACTGACAACCGTGAGAGACTAGCTTGTGAGGTGACTGTTGACTAAGTTTCATGGAGTCAATGATATGAGTATCACAGTCAGTCATATAGATATATGTTGGTGAACATATGATCGGACATGACCCGCTAATGAGAACTCTACAGGATAGTTATATCTGTGTCATGAGAGTTTCTCATTGTTGGGAATGTCCTGAAATCTATTTGTACTTACTCTGAGAGAAAGTCGTGTTGTCGAGATGAGACAATCATATGACACTAGGTACTCGTAATGCTTTGCTAGAAGCCACTTATGATCAATGAGTTTAGAACTCATTGCTAGTGTTATATGATCCTACAGGGTCACACACCTAAGCAAACTGGACGTTTAACATGAGGTTGATCATTAATGTAATGATCGGGTGAATGCATATTAGATATGCATTCAGTATCGAGTTTTTGGAACAGTGTCGATCGACATAATATGTATGTCGGTCGACACAGATCGACCGTGTCGATCGACACATAGAGTGTGTCGGTCGACACGACTCGCGGATTACCAAATTAATCAGTTTAATTGTTGGTTAATTCCGGGGTGGTTTAAGTCAACATATATAAAGATATATGGTCGACCAAAACACTAAGCTAACCTAATTCACAGCCACCAGAAACTAGAGAGAAACCTCTTGAGAGATCTGATCTCTATAGGCACTAGCATCCCTCCTGTTCAGTTTGTGTGCGTGTGGATACCAGTAGAGGCGCAGCACTTGAGGCGCTTTAGATCTCGATTATCTGCAAATCTTCCGCTGCATAATCACCAGGTAATCTCCAGATCTGATAGATTCAATTACATGAACCTGTAGATCCTAGGCTCGGAATTTAGACCAGGGTTGCCTAATTGGATTAGGAACTGCTAGAAATTCCTTCAGTGGTATCAGAGCTTTAGGGTTCCATTGAATCTGTAGCATGTTGATTAGATTAGTTGAATCTGAATCTCTGTATAGTTGATACAAGAATGCTAAAATTCGTTTTCATGAAAATCTAGTTTTTAGGTTTTTTGATTGAAAAACGATTAGGGCTTATCGCACTGTGTCGATCGACACCAATCCGGTATCGGTCGACACAGAAGGATAACCCGAATAAAACTTATTCACCTAGTGTCGATCGACACAAGAGTTGTGTCGGTCGACACAGACCTCGCTAGATTGATGAATTGGTTCAATTGGATTGGACCGGTTATCGAGCTTGGTTAAATGGTTTAACTGCGATTGGTTTGATTAGGTTGGTGTCGACCGATGCTAGTGTAGCATCGATCGACACTGACCGGTATTCAAAACCGGATCAATTGGATTGATCGGTTATCGCGGATTGCTTTTGGTTATTCTGTATCGATCGACACTATAGTAGTGTCGGTCGACATCAGATTCGATGATTGGGTTATGGAACTTGCAATCACAGAACCAAAGCAAGACAGATCATTTAATTATAAGAATTAAAACATAATAAAACTGAACGTTTTAAAGGTTCCGTTCCTCAACCAAATATCAAGTGATACTTGATGTCTTTCCAATCTTGTCAACTGTCAAGACCCATTTAGTTGTGTGATAGACTTGCAGTGCAAGATGTTCACAATTTCATGAGTAAGGCAGAGGTAATCGTGTTGATGGATTTGCAGTGCAAGACATCGACAATTACGTGACTGAAGAGATTGGTTTACTTGACTGGGCCATCAAAATCGTTTTGGGCCCAGAGACATCAGGTGGATTGGACATAAGATGTCAATCCACAACCAAGAGTTATATTGGATATAACTAGCAAGGTTGTTGCTTACCTAGATAGCTAAATTTGGGTGACAGCCAGTGGCTCACTCAAGTTTAGTGAAGTATGGGTCTTGGATCATTATATTCATCTGAGGAAACATTGTTTGAATATAATGCGAGTTTTCTTAATTGTTAAGACTTCTCATTTCTTGAACATCATAACTAAAACCTCCCTTGTTTTTCAGCTATGTCTAGCACGAACCATCGTAACAATTTCTCCCTGCGATCCGTCCTTGAGAAGGACAAGTTAAATGGATCCAACTTTCTTGAATGGTATCGGAACTTGAGAATTGTTCTCAAACAGGAGAAAAAGGACTATGTCCTTGAGAAAGTTCTCCCTAAGAAGTACCGAGCCAATGCCTGGCAGTCAGATAAGGATGCTTGGAATAAGCATTCTAATGATGCGGTGGATGTGAGTTATCTCATGTTGGCTACCATGAACTCGGAATTGCAGAAGCAATATGAGTACGTGGAGTCGCCAAAAGAGATGATCACTAGCCTGAAAAGTATGTTTCAGGAGCAGGCACGAACTCAGAGATACCAGACGGTAAGGTCTCTGATTGAGTGCAAGCTACCAATGGGCGAACCAGTTAGTCCTCATGTCATTAAGATGATGGGTTATATTGATAACCTGGAGAAACTGGATTGTCCCATTAGCCAAGAGTTGGCTACTGACATCATCCTGCAGTCACTGCCGTCAAGCTATGATCAATTTGTTATGAACTATAACATGAACAACTTGACGAAGACGTTGACTGAATTGCATGGGATGCTTAAGACTGCTGAACCTAACATCAAGAAGGACACCCCGGATGTCCTTATGGTACAAAAGGGTAAAAAGTTTAAAAAGTTTAAGAAACTTGGTAAGAACAAAGGTGATGGAAAGACGAGCTCGATTGTGAATCTAAGCGAGTCTGGCCAAGCTCCTAAGGTTAAAACCAGTCCTTCTGAAGATGTTAAGTGCCGTTATTGTAATGGTTATGGGCATTTGAAAAGAAACTGCAATAAATTCTTGGAAGATTATGAGAAGCTGAAGAAGACGTACGAGACTTCTTCTTCAGGTATTATGTTATAGAAGTAAATGTTACTTCTTACAGTCCTACTTATTGGGTATTTGATACCAGCTGTGGTACTCATATTTTGTGAAAATGTGCAGGGCCTGAGCAAAAGTAGGATTATGGAGAAAGGACAAGTGGATCTACGCGTGGAAATGAAGCAAGAGTTTCTGCATTAACCGTAGGAGTATTTCATTTGTTTTTCCTTTTATGGCATGTTTTGAACTTAAAACTGCTAATATGTATCTGCTATGAGCAGAAAGATTATTTCTAATCCTTGTTTGGATATGAAAGGATATCAGTTTTCAAATTAAGAATAAGTGTTATTCATTTGATTACAGTGATATATTTTATAGTAGCAATCCATTAAAGAATGGATTTTATGTTATAAAACAGAATGTGCCTAACTGTAACATTAATATCAAACTTCTCTCTGGCATTGTCATTTTGGGCCACGTAAATGAGAAACAGATTCAAAAGCTCCATAGTGATGGGCTTTTGGACTCATCTGATTATGAATCACAATGAGTAAAGTGAATCTTGTTTATTGGGTAAAATGACAAAGGCCCCTTTCGAAAAAGGGTAGTGTCGATCGACACAAACGGTGCATCGGTCGACACAGGTCGCGAACGGATAAAATGAAAGGGCCAGAGGCTTATTGGGTTTTATACATACGGATGTAAATGGCCCGATGAGCGCAAATGCTAGAGGAAATTTTCAGTACTTCATTACCTTTAGTGATGTTTTCAGTAGGTACAGTTATATCTTATTAATAAGACATAAGTCAGAATTTTTTGAAAAGTTCAAAGAAGTCTAGAATGAAGTACAGAATCAATTTGGCAAAAGTATTAAAGCTCTACGATGAGATCATGGAGGTGAATACTTAAGTCAAGAATGTAGTGATCATCTGAGAGATTGTGAAAGTGTTTCACAAGTCACTCCTCCTGAATCGGACTTTATTAGATATGGTTCGATCAATGATGAGTCACTTAGATCTTCCAATATCCTTCTAAGAATACACTCTAAAAGTGTCTGAGTTTACATTAAATAGTGTTCCATCAAAATCAGTTACAGAGATTTCACATGAGATGTGGAATGGAAATGTTTCTGATTTATCCATCATGAAGGTTTGGAGTTGTGAGACTTATATAAAACGTTTAATCTCTGATAAGCTCACACCTAAATCTGATAAGTACTGCTTAATTGGTTGTCCTGACGAAACCAAGGCGTGCTACTTTTACAACCAGTTTGAGAACAAATTGTTTGTTGCTCGGAACTATGTTTTCTTGAGAAAGACTTTCTTTCCAAGAAGAACAGTGGGAGTAAAGTACAACTCGAAGAAATTCGAGAATCACAGGAGACTGTTCAACCCGATGAGGAAGAGCAGCAGTTGGATCTACAAAGAGTTGTAGAACCTGCAACTGTGGTGCCTGAGGTTTGCAAGGATATGATGAATGAATATTAGATATGCATTCAAAAGCGAGTTTTAAAGATGTGTCGATCGACGCAAAAGTTGCATCGATCGACACAGGTCGCGAACCAAAATATTTTGGTTTATGATTTAATTAACTACGGTTTAAATCTTGGACGTAGGGTTTGAACCAAGATTTCTAGATGGATGGGGTAAGGTATTAGTACATCTAACACGAGAGGAGTTTTTTCCATAAGCTTTCTGCACTGCCGTCGGGGTTATAACAGACTGGCGATCCTTCCACAAGAAATCCAAGCCGCGGAAAAGGAGCTGGACGTATTGTTCAGCTTCCTATGAAGCTAGTTTCCCGTCTTAGGTCTAATTCCTATTACTTTGGCTGGATTATTCATTTGAATTATCCGGAGGATGCCTTATATATATGTTTTTCTTCTAAACGAATACGATTGAGATTTTTTTCCCGAGGAATTCCTTTGAAATCGGAGACTGTTCAAATTTCGTTAATTAGATCGTGGTAAAAGCCTACATATGAGATATGTGCGTGACTTTTAACACAAGACTGAAGCTCGTAGATCCAATAGGATCCGTCACGAACCCGAGAAATGGGGATTTCTCGTAACCAATTGTCGTGATCTACTGATCATTGAAAGTGACGGGCCTGCGAAATTTGAAGAAGCAATGATGGGCCTTGACTCCGAAAGTGGCTAAAAGCCGCTGAATCCGGAATGGCGATGTCCAAAGCTGGATTGGTGGAAAAGGTTTCAAGTAAATTCATGGTAAACCTAATCCCAGACACCATGCTTATGTCCATTCGGATTCTCCTAGCAACCGCCACTCATAATGGTTATGAGATCTGGCAGATGGATGTGAAAACAATTTTCCTTAATGGAATTCTAGAAAAGAATGTGTACAAGACATAATCTGAAGTTTTCATTGATCCTAATGAAGCTAGGAAGATATGCATGCTTCATCGATCCATTTATGGATAGACGCAAGCATCTCGGAGTTGGAATCTTCATTTTGATAAAGTAATCAAAATGTTTGATTTTATCAGAAATGAAGAGGAACCGAATGTTTACAAGAGACTAGTGGGAGCGCAGTTGCATTTCTAGTAGTGTATGTTGATAACATACTACTTCTCGGAAATGAAGTTCCATTGTTTACAGTCTATTAAGACTTGATTCAAAAGGTTGTTTTTCGACAAACTTATGGGAGAAACCATATACATTCTTGTAATAAGAATCTATAGAGATAGATTGGATAAGCTAAGTGGATTGTGTCAAGATACTTATGTGATAAGGCCTTGCACAGATCCAGTATGCATGATTCCAAGAAGGGCTTTGTGCAAATGACTCTTGGTATTACTCTTAGCAAGACGCAGTGTTCTTTGACACACGCTGAGCAAGAGCATGTGAGGGTCAGACTACTGCTAAAGGCATTGGATGTCTTAAGATGTGATCTTAATTTTAGTGGGAGTCATTGTTATTAATTTTAGTTATGATATGATGTTCGTATAAACATAATTCGATTATGTTATTGAAATCTGACATCTATGTTATTTAATAATGGTTATTAAATAATAGTCCCAAAGTAATTTATGACATTTTATAGGTCATCAAGTATGTGACTTGATCATGAAACCCTATAAATAATAAATGACATAAATTATGTTTGTCCCTGGTCGAGGTTGTTAAAGTGGGACATTAACAACCACGTGAGACTAGTATGTGAGGTGACTGATGACTAAGTTTCATGGAGTCATTAATAAGAGTATTAAAGTCAATCACATAGGTATGTGTTAGAGAACACATGATCGGACATGACCCACTGATGAGAACTCTACGGGATAGTTATATAAGTGTCATGAGAGTTTTCATTACGACTATAGAGTATAGTCCTTAGACCTGAGTTCATCATGTTTTCTTACATGTGAATTGGTCCGCTTTGACTTTGTCAAACGTCAGCCGTAACTGGTGATCATAAAGACATTGATTGGGCGCATCATGAAGCGTGTGAAGGAACAGGGATGGAACAAGAAGGGAATTGTCCCTCCTATATAACAGGAGATAAATATCTCAGGGCCCATCGAAGATTTGATACTGAGAAAATGTGTGGCCACACTCAAACGAGGTGATTGTCAGTCGTTTGGCTTGTCAGTATGAATCGGAATTCGATGAACATGATTTTGGCTTAATAAGGATGACACGGATCTTGCCTTATGCCGGATCGAGATATAGTGACGAAGGGATTATAGGAATAGATGATTCCAGTACAAGTGGGAGATTGTTGGGAATGTCCTGAAATCTATTTGTACTTACTCTGAGAGAAAGTCGTGTTGTCGAGATGAGACAATCATATGACACTAGGTACTCGTAATGCTTTGCTAGAAGCCACTTATGATCAATGAGTTTAGAACTCATTGCTAGTGTTATATGATCCTACAGGGTCACACACCTAAGCAAACTGGACGTTTAACATGAGGTTGATCATTAATGTAATGATCGGGTGAATGCATATTCGATATGCATTCAGTATCGAGTTTCTGGAACAGTGTCGATCGACATAATATGTATGTCGGTCGACACAGATCGACCGTGTCGATCGACACATAGAGTGTGTCGGTCGACACGACTCGCGGATTACCAAATTAATCAGTTTAATTGTTGGTTAATTCCGGGGTGGTTTAAGTCAACATATATAAAGATATATGGTCGACCAAAACACTAAGCTAACCTAATTCACAGCCACCAGAAACTAGAGAGAAACCTCTTGAGAGATCTGATCTCTATAGGCACTAGCATCCCTCCTGTTTAGTTTGTGTGCGTGTGGATACCAGTAGAGGCGCAGCACTTGAGGCGCTTTAGATCTCGATTATCTGCAAATCTTCCGCTGCATAATCACCAGGTAATCTCCAGATCTGATAGATTCAATTACATGAACCTGTAGATCCTAGGCTCGGAATTTAGACCAGGGTTGCCTAATTGGATTAGGAACTGCTAGAAATTCCTTCACTCATTACGACTATAGAGTATAGTCCTTAGACCAGCATTGCTTAGGTGTATCATGAAGTATGTGTAGAAACAGGGATGGAACAAGAAGGGATTTGTCCCTCCTATATAATAGGAGATAAATATCTCAGGGCCCATCGAAGATTTGATACTGAGAAAATGCATGGCCGTGCTCAAACGAGGTGATTGTCAGTCGTTTGTTTTATCAGTATAGATCAGGAGTTCGATGAACATGATGTTTGCTATAATAAGGATGACACAGTTTCTTGCCTTATGCCATATCGAGATATAGTGACAAAGGGATTAGAGGAACAGTTGATTCCAGTACAAGTGGAAGATTGTTGGGATTATGTCCTGAAATCATATTGTACTTACTCTAAAGATAGTTGTATTGTCAAGATCGGACAATTCATGTGATACTGGGTAGTCATAATGTTTTGCTAGAAACCGCTTATGGCAAATGAGTTGTAACTCATTTCTAGTATCGTGTGAACCTAAAGGGTCACACACCTAAGCAAGTTGGATACACTTAGTATGGGATTGATCATTGGCACATGATCCGATCAATGTGTATTGGATACACATTGAATTGAGTTTTGAAGAGGTGTGTCGATCGATGCAATGAGTGTGTCGATCGACGCAGGTTTTCGAATGGGTGTGTCGATCGATACACATTGGGCCTCGAGACTGAAGTTTCGGGTTAATGACTTAAACGAGTCGGGTTTGATCCGCATGTCGTTTTCGGTCATCCCATGTCGATATATAATGTCTTATATGATCGACCTGAGCCCTAGCCGTCAGTCGCTTCTCAGAGAGAAAGCAGAGACACAGAAACTCATAACCCACAGTAGATCCGATTCCCGGCACTAGCATCCCGGCGGATTCCAGCTTGTGTGCGTGTTGACTACGAGAGAGGCGCAGCGATTGAGGCGCTATAGATCTCAATTACCTGCTCATCCTTCCGCTGCTAATCTCCAGATAATCACGAAGTCAGTTTTAGATTCAATCACCTAGACCCTGGATCCTAGGGATTCCAACAATAACATCTCAAATATGGTGATTATCTTTTTGTCGATTACTTCCTAAAACAGTAGCTGGTGAATGTTCTGAGTGTGGTTGATGCATTTTTCTTTTGCCAGCTCTTTGAATGTATTTATATTTATTTTTTTGGTTTTTGGATGCCTGAGTTTTTCATAGAACAAATTGTGTATCGCTTTTATATTATTTACCTTCCAATTGATTTTGTAATTATTTCAAACTATTATTTGTCACTGGGTGTTGAAGTGATATTATATAATTAAACACGAAACATTTGATAACCTATTGAGTTAATATATTTGGACATTATGGAGTTATGGATTATTTGCTTAGAAATTGCAAACCTTCTTAATGGTGAATATTGTTAAAGATTTCTTTGTAGCTAATGTTAGTAATTTCATTGGTTGTTCCATCATTTTCTTGTAAGATGGTTAATGCTTTTGGGTGTTATTCTTGATAAGCAAAAATTAACAAACACGAGTAAATATTATATACAATAATACTTGATGAATGAACTCGACCACGCACGGTTTGTTTGTCTATAAAATTTATATAGCATAAGTCTTTAAAATTGGAAAAAATATTAATATTTACAATATGTTTTTTTGTTTTATTTTTATTCATAATATAGCACTTGATTATTTTATATAATATTTTTAAAATAGAGTTAAATGTATTGAAAGGTTATAAATATTTTGTTTGAATATAATTTTAATATATTTTTTAGATGAAGACATAGTTTAAGTTTCTATAAATCATACCAAATTTATTAAATACTCTATACTAATTCTAAAAATATCCTCTTATTTTATTTTATACTATATATTTATTTCTTGTTGTGTATAATTTTAAAATGAAATTATTGTTTTGTAGAACAGTGAAGTAACCTTTTCTCTGAGAATTATTTTTTTTGACAAATGTATATATTTTTTGAATCTTTCTCCCGCTATTTTCCGAATATTGTTCTGAATGATTTTTAAAAAGTGATAATAGATTTTTGATGCCCAACAAAGTTCATTCTGTTGAATCTTGAATCCATAATTTATCTGTCTTGTTTGCATTTAGTACTTAATTTTTAGTTATTATAATACTTTATAATCTATAAGAGATGTCAATATAAAAGTATTATATGTTTAGTTACTTCATAAAGGTATGTTGGATACATTATAGACACCTCACATATGTAACTATATTCGTCTTTGGTATTATGTAGAAGACAACATGACCTAACATTGTTGTTTGCATGTTGGAGCAAAAGTATGTACTTATACACCTATTGTTGTTTTAAGCTCTTAAGTTAGTTGTTAAACAATTATTTAAACTGGAGTGGGAAAAGCGAGAACCAAAATTCTTGGAACATATCAAATGTATTTATTTCCGGACATCGATGTCACAGACTCACAGACCTGCTATGAACACATTCACTTTCTTTTGTACCTGTAAACATTGTACCTTTCAAAGTTATATATATGAGATCTAATATGAATATGTAATATTTATATATCAGAATGTATGTTTGTTGGGTGTGTGACATAAGCATACGAATACGATACTGTGATTGCCCACTCGGACTTTAATAACTACTAGATTTTGACCCGCACTTCTAAGTGCGGGTATAATTTTCTTTACAAATTTTACTTTTTATTCATTTTATTAATAGTACTTTAGATTTTTAATTATGTAATCTAATTTTGATTATAATTGTTTAACCAACATTATAAACAGTGAGTTATCAATTTAATTTTTTTAAATGAATTATGTGTTATTTGGAGGAGATATATCGTAAGGATTAAGAGATTAAAATAACGATTTCGCATTATATATTTTAATTTGTGTTGTATCGTAAGATCATAGTTTGGAAAAATATATATACGTGAAAACAACTATTGTAAAAGTTATGTGGTATATGTTTAATTGTTATTTTATTTATCTAAAATATTATTTTATAAAATACATGTTGTAGTCGTATATATAATTTGCAAATTTGATGGAACTATCCGTTAAAAACTTCATTCAAACATAAAGCATAATTTGACGCTTCAAATATTTGAATAATATAACTATGAAATCATTTTAATATTTTATTAATTTTAAAATATATCAACTGAAATTATTTACTATATGCGATTTTTTTTTAGAAAATTTATAATCGAGATTGGCTAATTAATTTTTCAACCCGTTTAATTAATTAAATATTTTTCAGTTTGATGGAAAAACCTGCTAAAAAGTACAATCGTAAAAACATCAATCGTAATATGTGTATATATATATATATATATATATATTTGAAACAAAATAAAGAGATATTAAAATATATTATAAATATATTTTGAATTAAATCATAAATTAGAGAATCTTAATTTATATATAATAGTTGATGTATAAATTATTAATTATATTTATCAATTAATTTGTTTTGATTTTAATTAATTAGGAAAGTGGGACCCATTAGATTTTGGTTGTTTGGCTACATGTTTAATAATTGTCTTGTTTGGAAACATGGATTGTAGAGATAATAAATCAAATATAAATTGTTTTACAGTTTTACCCTTAATGAAGGTTACAAATCCTAATAATATCAAGGACAAATTTCGGGAACAACATTTATGTACCATGGCAAACCTTCCTGTTTTAATAGTATAGACTAGATTTTGACCCGCGCTTAGAAAGCGCGGGTTTATTTTCTTTATAAATTTTAATTTTTTGTTTATTTTGTTCATAGTAATTTAGATTTTTAATTACGTAATCTAATTTTGATTATAATTGTTTAACCCATATTATAAAAAGTGAGTTAATAATTTAGATTATTTTAAAAATAAATTGTGTGTTATTTGGGAAGAGATACTAAAATAACGATTTCACATTATATATTTTAATCCGTGTTGTATCGTAAGATCATGATTTGAATATATATATATATATATATATATATATATATATATATATATATATATATATATATGTGTGTGTGTGTGTGAAAACAACCATTGTAAAAGTTATGTGGTATAAGTTTAATATATATATATATATATATATATATATATATATATATATATATCTGTGTGTGAAAACAACCATTGTAAAATTTATGTGGTATAAGTTTAATTTTATTGCATTTATCTAAATATTATGTTATATAACAATAAATAATTATAAAAAATTATTATGTTTTATATTTAATAATTAAATATTTACGAAAGTAGAAACAAAAAAATCCGTTTATATATATATATATATTTAACACATGTTGTAATGGTATATATAATTTTCAAATTTTATTGAACAACCCGTTAAAAACTGCATTCAAACATAAAGTATAATTTAACGCCTCAAATATTTGAATAATATAAATATGGAATAATTTTAATATTTTTATTAAGTTTAAAATATATCAACTGAAATTATTTAATATATATATATATTAAACTAATGCGTAGATTTTTTAAAGAAAATTTATAATCAAAATTGGCTAATTTATTTTTCAACCCATTCAATATTTAAATATTTTGCAATTTGATGGAAGAACCCACTAAAAAGTGCAATCGTAAAAACATCAATCGTAATATGTATATATATATATATATATATATATATATATATATTTATTTATTAAGTTTAAAATATATCAACTGAAATTATTTAATATATATATATATTAAACTAATGCGTAGATTTTTTAAAGAAAATTTATAATCAAAATTGGCTAATTTATTTTTCAACCCATTCAATATTTAAATATTTTGCAATTTGATGGAAGAACCCGCTAAAAAGTGCAATCGTAAAAACATCAATCGTAATATGTATATATATATATATATATTTGAAACAAAAATAAAGAAGATATTAGAATATATTATAAATATATTTTGAATTAAATAATAAATTGTAGAATATATATATATAATATTTATTTTAATAGCTTAATTATGCTTGATTTTATTTCTTTAAGTTAAATTTTAGTTAAGAATAATTTATAATATTTATTTTAATATTAATTTCGAAATTAATTATTATTTTACTAAATTTTTGAAAAAGATTTTTGTTAGATATGATTATGATAGAAAAAGAAAAACAAAAGATATTATAAGATATTATGAATAAATCAAATATAAATTGTTTTACAGTTTTACCCTTAATGAAGGATACAATTCCTAATAAAATCAAGGGCAAATTTCGGAAACAACATTTATGTACCATGGCCAAACTCCAATTTTTTAATAGTATTGACTAGATTTTGACCCGCACTTAAGTGCGGGTTTAATTTTCTTTACAAATTTTACTTTTTATTCATTTTGTTAATAGTAGTTTAGATTTTTAATTATGTAATCTAATTTTCATTATAATTGTTTAACCAACATTATAAACAGTGAGTTAGCAATTTAGTTTTTTTTTTTTAAATGAATTATGTGTTATTTGGAGGAGATATATCGTAAGGATTAAGAGATTAAAATAACGATTTCGCATTATATATTTTAATCTGCGTTGTATCGTAAGATCATAGTTTGGAAAAATATATATATGTGAAAACAACTATTGTAAAAGTTATGTGGTATATGTTTAATTGTTATTTTATTTATCTAAAATATTATTTTATAAAATACATGTTGTAGTCGTATATATAATTTGCAAATTTGATGGAACTATCCGTTAAAAACTTCATTCAAACATAAAGCATAATTTGACGCTTCAAATATTTGAATAATATAAGTATGAAATCATTTTATTATTTTATTAATTTTAAAATATATCAGCTGAAATTATTTACTATATGCGAATTTTTTTTAGAAAATTTATAATTGAGATTGGCTAATTAAATTTTCAACCCGTTTAATTAATTAAATATTTGTCAGTTTGATGGAAAAACCTGCTAAAAAGTACAATCGTAAAAACATCAATCGTAATATGTGTATATATATATATTTGAAACAAAATAAAAAGATATTAAAATATATTTCAAATATTTGAATAATATAAGTATGAAATCATTTTAATATTTTATTAATTTTAAAATATATCAGCTGAAATTATTTACTATATGCGAATTTTTTTATAGAAAATTTATAATCGAGATTGGTTAATTAATTTTTCAACCCGTTTAATTAATTAAATATTTTTCAGTTTGATGGAAAAACCTGCTAAAAAGTACAATCGTAAAAACATCAATCGTAATATGTGTATATATATATATATATTTTTTTTGAAACAAAATAAAAAGATATTAAAATATATTATAAATATATTTTGAATTAAATCATAAATTAAGATCATAAATTAGAGAATCTTAATTTATATATAATAGTTGATGTATAAATTATTCATTATATTTATCAATTAATTTGTTTTGATTTTAATTAATTAGGAAAGTGGGACCTATTAGATTTTGGTTGTTTGGTTACATGTTTAATAATTGTCTTGTTTGGAAACATGGATTGTAGAGATAATGTTATATTCCCTAATTACTCTTAATGAAGGTTACAAATCCTAATAATATCAAGGACAAATTTCAGGAACAACATTTATGTACCATGGACAAACTCCAATTTTTTAATAGTATTGATTTGTAAACATAATTGGGTTAAATTCGTGTTAGTTGGATTTTATTCGGTTACGCGAAGTTGTAGGCATATTTGGAGTCAAATGTTGTATCCTTTGTTGGAGTGTCCAGCTCAAACATTATTTGACTTGATTTATAAAAATATTGTTGGAGAACAGACCGTGGCCAACTACTCATCCACGTTGACAATAACTTGTATGGAAATTTTGTGCTTATAAATCCTTTTATTATAAGTTCGTTCGGTTTTTTTTGCAAAATGTAGTAACACATTGAATTGGTTTTAAATTTTAAAATAAATTGTTAGTCTCATTGCTAATCGATATCTAACACACATTTTGTTACAATCGACATTTAATTTTTTTGGAGAGCTGTTTTCAAATTTACCCAGAAACTGTAGCGCTCACGTTCTTGAAGTGTAGGTATCTTTAGATTCAGCAATTAGACGTCATTCAAGTCTTAAGAATTCTGCGTAAGAAAAGGAGGGGAAAACTCGATCATGACTATGGATGTTAATACGGGCTTAAGGCCCGCGGGCTTACCCGAGCCCGTTAAATTAATTAAGCCCGCAGCCCGTCCAACAAAGCTTCTTTTTTAATGGGCTTTAAACGGGCTAGCCCGTTTACGTCCACGGGCTTCACGGGTTTGAAAGTTATTAAACGGGCCCGCCCGTTTATTTTATTTTTTACCTTTCTTTCGTCTAAAACGACGTCGTTTCCCTAGTTTTGTGTTTCTTTATTCGGTTTGAGATAAACACACTAAGCTCTTAGTTAATTGTAATTGGTTTTTCTGTAGGCTTAGATGTATCTATTTCTTCACTCGATTATAGATATAAACACCCCAAGTTTTAGTTTCATATGTGCCTAAAAATTAAACTTTCTATTCTGTTCTTGATTTATCTTCAACTTCACAGCTAACGTTAGAGTTTATGGGTTTTCTCACTCTTTACTTTTCTTTATAGTGAAGAATGTTGGTATATAGGTAAACCGGTTTCCTGAATGATTCCGGTTATGTTTTGGTGTGAGTCTAGATGTCTAAGTAAGTTAGTATTGTTCTTATAAGCTTTTGCTTTATTACGATGTTGATTGGTTTTTATCATTTTTAGGCAGAGTAGGAGGGTAAGTTTCACTAGTTAAAACGTAGCTTTTGTAGTCAGACTTATTTTTGATCTTGTCATCTCTGGTTGTGTCTGATTTTAAACAGAACAGGCAAAAGAATTGCTTTCTTTAATGTTGCAGAATAAAATAAGTTACAGAATATTGGTTTAAACGGAGAGAAAACAAAAAACAGTGTTTTTTATTTACATAAACGGGTTTATTTAAACGGGTTCCGACTTAAACGGGCTTCGTATTAACGGGCTCAGTCGACACGGACTCTAAACGGGCTCATACTAAACGGGCTGTAAACGGGCGGGCTTGTAACGGGCAGGGCTTAAACGGGCCAGGATAGCCCGTATTAACATCCCTAATCATGACTAAACCTTAAGACTAAGAGTATACAAAGTGGGACAACTACCAATCAGTTAATGTCTTAAAATAGCAACTGGTAGTTACAGTATGAGATGGGGAACGCAAATATTCAATACTATGCTCATAAAAAAAAACCAAAAGAGTATAATGGTGGGTTAAGAGATAGTGTAGTAAGTTCTTACGACAGTTCAAGACCATAAGGCAGGAAGAATGCTTTTTTCTTCTTCTTCTTCTTCTTCTGAGTTTAAGTAGAACCGGGAAAAGCTATAGATAACCGGATTGGATACAAACTGCACTTGAGTTATTGATTATTTCAGGGTCTTTTTTAAAAGAAATCTAGTCTGAATGTATCAGATCTTATGGCTAATTCACTTTCCATTTCTATATGGTGTGTCTGTGATGATTCTATTAGTCTAACGTATCCAATGTTTCAAACGCAATTTATGCAACTTGTTGTAATAGTGTACCTGCGACAATGATGAGCCCATAGGGAAAAAGCAAAGCAGCCTCCTCATACCATACCTGCAGAGAAGAGAAACCAAGCTGCACCAAAAAAGCTTAACGCCAGTAAGAATAAACATATCCACACACAGGTAAAGTATCACATAATATAGAGGTTTTTTTTCCTGTTTAGGATTACAGAGCGAAAATGTTGCCTCAGAAGTAGCTGCAAATCCAAAACAAACATAAGTCGGTAAAATATTTCTTCTTTTCAATCTAAAACTTCCATAGATAGTAGACATGATGGGCGAAGAGTCAAAAGTAAAGATGTGCAAAATAGATAGCAGTACATATAGTTTTGGCCACCAAGTTTTGAAATCATCTAAAGTAAGAATTAAGAGTTCAAAGCGATTTCCTTGCATCCACAACCAGCTGGCTCTCTATCTCTTTCTCTCACCACGTTCTCTCAAAGACAGTGTCGAGATTTCGTCTGCTCCGACATTGTACTGTGCAAGTAACATGTTGTCCTTTAAGAACCCAACTTTTCCACTTAACTTTTGTTTATTTTATGGAATGGCCGTGTTCTTTTAACGGTCGCAGCGACCACACTTGCGACAGAAAAAATAAGAAGTCAGCCACTCATTTTGTTGAAACTGAAGACACCTGCGACTGTAACTGCTTTACCTGCGATTGTAATTTCTTCATTATCAAGTTTGGAATGGTGTCGCTGTTTATTTCGGCGACTCCGGAAGCGTTAAAATAGAGTCGCAGCGATTGTAAACTGATGACGTGTACAAAGGTAAAGCAGAGATAAAGTGGAGATAAAGCGGAGGTGTAAGCTTTCTTTTGATCACCGATTGTGATCGCTGCGACAGTACGCCGAACATGGCTAATATGTGTTTTACCAGCTTTTTCTATTGCAACTTCCCACGTTTTCGGATAACGACTGCACAGTGACCCGCGTTTTGAACAGAGACCCCGAGCGTAGCGGAACCCCAATGACATAAAACAGAATATGTAACGTACGGCTCAGACGAACGAATAATATAAAAGAAAATGTTTGGAGCGTTTAACATTACCGGTTGCTGAGGAAGAAACTGTTCTTCTGGTGTCTCAAACTTGTGATTCTTTCTATGATCTTCTTCGCATCTAGAACCAACACTTCGGTCTCGAGAAGAAGCTGAAGAGTTGGATAAGGGAAGGGCAAATTTTTTTCGCAGAATTGCACAACTATGGTCTGTATGGAAACTTAGAAGATTTTTTAATATTTGAGAAGAATACTTTCCGGATGATCCCACCATCTGGTCGATCTCTGCACTCAAACTTGAAAGATTTGACCGGCCTGATCAAAACTAACAAAAGAAACTCGGGCCAATGTCTCGATCTGATCGTAAACATCATCATCACCACCTGAAAGAAAGGGAATCTTGAGGCAGCTTCAAACAGAACAACAACTCAGGTGCAGATGCATATTGCAGCCTCCATGTTCCATCTAACTTCATTAGATCAATGGTTTCACCGCCATTAAAACCTTGCACAGTCACCTGAAAAGTTTCTACCAAACCCAAACTCGTTAAGTCAGATTAAACAATCTCTTCACTCTATATTACCGCAACATTATCTCAGACATATACTGTACCAGAGCTTCGTCGATAACAGATCGTTGATCAGAAGTGGCAGTGAGTCCTCTTTGAGAATCTTGAACAGCTCTCAGTAGATCGGGTTTATTTTATTCTAAGTGAAGTTCATTGTCGACAACCTGAAGTATCAACCAGACATACGCAAATCATTTGTCTCATACTAACAAAAGAAAGAAGAGCTAAAATGTGCAGAGAACAGACCCTAGCTGTCATATTTCCAGAGACGACAACTACTCGATATGAAAATCATTTTTGTGTAGTGACGGCGACGGCGTGGGGGTTCCCGGTGGAGGAAACCAACGACGAGGATGACAAACGTTGCTTAACATGTTCAGGCCTGACGAAATCAACAGGAGAACGACATGCCGGTGTTGTTCTTCTCGTCTTCGTATCTCCGTCAGTCTAACAAACACCGGCCAATTGACTTAACGCAGACCAGTAGGCGATGTGCTAGCCTTGGGAAACCACCTTCTCGTTTTGAGATCTCGCTCACGGAAATAGTTTGCCACCTAAACACGCACAAAACAATCAGATGTAAATCCTAGATTTTGCAGTTTGCAACTCAATTTATAATGAGAACACTTGAAACACCAAATTGAATCAAATTAAGTTTTCTTAGCCAGAGAACCGCTGTGGCCATTGTAAACACCGAGGAAATGAAAATATTGAATTAACTCGAACAGACTTGTAGTTCCAAATCAAGCCTTGAAGACATGATGACTTGATTTCATTTAATGGTGGATGGGAATCTCGATCGCCAGAATAATTAAGCAAACCTTGAAGACATGATGATTTGAACTAATTTAATGTCTGATGTAAAGCTCGATCGCCAGTGGTTGATAATTGAACAATGTAAAGTAAGCGCGTTTAAGCTATGGGTTAATTAGCTTTTTCTACTTAATCGAAGAGTCATGGCCACGTGGCAAATGGAAGGAGATTGTGCGAATGTTGAGGTGGACAGCCTCATGATCATGAGCCCCGATCTTCTCCTATTATATATTAGAATTTCTTTCTAAAAATGGTTTGGTGTAATCTAACTGGTGTTTGTTTGATCATATCAATCTATTAAGGGTGCAGTAGTGGCGGACCCACGTTATGAGTAGGGGATTAGCTGACACCCCTAAGATTATAAAAACTATATTTGCATGCATATTTCACTAAGACGCTGCAGCTCATTTGGTAAAGTTGTCAAAGGCTGACTAGGCCTGAGCATTTGGATATTCGGTTCGGTTTCGGGTATTTCGGTTCTATAGATTTAGGATCCAATAGGTACTTTGCAATTTTCGGTTCGGTTCCGGTTCGGTTCCTGTCGGTTCCGGTTCGGTTCGGTTCCATCATTTTAGGAACCGTAAACTACCCGAAATTTTTGATTCTTAAACGGTTCCGGGTATTTTAGAACCGAAATAGCATTTTTTACCTGAAATCAACAAAAATACCCGTAATCAACAACAAAAAAATCTGAATTCAACAAAAAAATCCCAAAATTTATGTTAATTTAACAAATCATTAACCAAAAAAATAAAAAGGTTTATGATTCAATGTCAATTACATAACATAAACATAAATTTCATGGATCTAACAATATTTTCATATGATTCTTTATGTGGATGTTGAAACCATGGATAATATTTTACTAAGCTTTATATAAGTTCGGTTCTTCGGTTCCGTGTTTCGGTTCTCGGTTCGGTTCCGGTTCCTACTCGATACCCACGGTTCCTCAACTTAGGATCCAATGGGTATTATAGGTGGAACCAAATAAAAAATTTCGGTTCCGGTTCTTCGGTTCCGGTTTTTATGCCCATGCCTAAGGCTGACCCCCTAATCTTGAGTTCGACGCCACCTTACACCCATGTTTCCCTTTTTATTTTTATTTTCTGGTTCATGCTTATAAAGCCCAATTTGTTGGATCAATTTAGTTTTAAATTTTTATTGGATTGGACCTACAAAATTCATTTAGTTTGATTTTTTTTTAATATACATGGGCTTCTAAAACCTAAACTAAATATAAATTTGTTTTTTATTATAAAAAAAAAATATGATCATTTTAATTTTATTGACAAAATTTTACATATTATTTTCTTTCTAAAAAATCAAAATATGATAAAATCTAAAATTCTATAAAATAAATATTTCAATAATTTTTAACATACATAATTAATTTAATTTAAATATAAATAATTAATTTAATTTAAATATAAATAATTAATTTAATTTAAATAAAAATAATTAATTTTGTGATCCCAATAAAATATATTTCTAGATCCGCCACTGCATACCAGGACCTTATGCTCACCTAGAGCAAGCACCGAAGAAACCCAGCTGTAAAAAAAATCAAGCAAAGAGATTATTAAGAGAAATGATTACCTAAGAGCAAAACCATCAGTGAAACTCTCCTTAGAGTTCTTAAAACTTTTTTTAATATTTTTTTTTTTTAGTAGATGGTAAAAAAAAAAATCAAAAATCAAAAACAAAAAGAAGGACCTATCAAAATGTGCCACATATGCTAAATAGTGAAGAACCCTAGCTATTACAGGTTCTTAAATAAGAACCTCATCTTAACTATTCAATTAAAATATCATTACTTTAGTTAACTATTTCTAAAAACTAGTGCTAAGAACCTATTAAAAACTCTTGATGGACCTGCTCTAACCTCCCACTCAATGAAACTTTTCTGACCCCACACATGTAGCATTTAAGGAAAGCTTTGTCAGCTTTACACAGTTTACACATTCTCAGCTTTGCAGATTTTATTTGTTAATAGACAAGTGATAAGGAAAAACTTACAATCGAATAGATAGAAGAATCAATGTTCGTAAAACACGGATTATGTCCTCATTTGCAAAGAATCCAAAGAAAGAAAGGATTCTTAGACAGAGATGAACAGTGATCCATACAGAGAAAGAGATAGAAGAAGAAAACGTAACTTTTTAATATTCTTGGATTGATTATTCAATAGAGAGATACAATCTCTTAAATAAGAACGTAAAGGAAAGACTTAACACCAAAACCCTAATAAAAGATAACACCAAATCAAAAAGATAACACCAAAAACCAAAGCCAATAGATATTGTATCCTAACAACGAGCTGACATGGACAGCTGGTCGTTGAAACCGTTAGAGACCAATTTCCTGTATCAACAAGACCTTAAATGAGATTCGCCAAAACTAATCAACCAGCCCTCTTCAAACTTTGTTGCGTTCCACAAATGGTTACTGCTGAAGACACTACAAGAAAACAAGGTGAAAAGTGACGGGAAAACTGACGGTTATCCATCGGTTTTCCATCATTAATCCGTCAATCTCTTTAACCGTTAATATATCCGTCGTAATTTGACCGTTACGATTTAAACGGAACCGGCGAAAAACCGACGGAACCAGTCGTTCCGTCAGTTTTCCGTCAGTTTTTTTTTTATATATTTATATCCTTCTTCATTCTTCACATTTCACAAATCTCTCACTTATCTCTCTCTTCTTCTCAATCTTATGCACGTTTTCAACCGAGAGAAAAATGTCTTCGAACTATTTTCGATCATGGATGGACGGACCGATTCACGATCCAGCGACGAACTTATTGGTGCCGCCTTATGCAGATGGCATATTTTTGAAAATATTACAAGCTATTTTTGAAAATTCTCTTTTATTTTAAAACGTTTTTAAATATTTTTCAAAACAAAAACTTTATGATAACGTTTTTTAAAAGTAACTCCTAAAAAAAATTAAATATAAAATATTTTATAACTTCTGGAAAAAAATAAGAACAATTTTCAATATATTGTTTTAAAACATTTAGATTTTTTTTTTTACTTTTCGTATGGTTTAGATGCTATTTACAATATCTTGTAATACTAGTTCAATTAAAACACAATGGCAAGATGGTTAAACTTCCATCATAATCTCTGAACAACCATCGTTTGAACCCCTTGTGTTGTTTTTTTTTAAACCGACGGAAAAGTGACGGATATGAGTATCCGTCACTTTTCTGTTGGTTTTTCCTGACAGAAAAGTGACGGTCACTCTTATCCGTCGGTTTTCCGTCGATTTTTACTGACGGAAAAGTGACGGAAAACGACGATTTAGGGTTTAGGGTTTAATTTCCAAAAAAACTATTTGCAAACAACAAGTTACATATTCTAATCAACTTATACTATACAACACATTGCATTATTCAGATAAAAACACTAATATGACAAAATTTTTGAAATTAACTACATTTGTTCAAATATATTGCTTAACGTATATTATACATTAACAAGCAATTATTTGAATAACCATATTTAGAAATCTTTATTATGATGTCCGAGAAAATTTTAAAATTGTTAAAACATTGTATTAATCTAATTATATGTTATCGACTGTTTATAATCACAAAATTCTTAAACCCTAAACCCTATAATTTGTCCGTCACTTGTCCATCGGTTTTTATTGACGGAAAATGACGGATATGCGTGTCAGTCACTTTTCCGTCGGTTTTTACTGACGGAAAGTGACGAATAAACCCTAAACTCTAAATGACGATTCAGGGCTTAGGGTTTCATTTCTGAAAAAAACTATTTGCAAACATGTTTCATATTTTAATCAACTATTACAACGTTTTCTAACCCCAAATCTGTAATTTGTTATCAACGTTTTCTAACCCTAAAACCTAAAGAAACTTATATGTTATCAACGTTTCCTAACCCCGAATCTGTAATCCATAACCCGAAGTTCCGTAATATATTACAACATATATAATTTTATGTTAAATATACGAATAGCTCATATGGCGTAGGGGTTCCGAATTGTCGCCTGTATGTAGTATGTAAGCGCATCCGTGTTCGAGTCTTCGTGAACTCGTGTAATTTTTAGTATTTAATTTGAAAACCGACGGATAAACCGGTCACTTATCCGTCGGTTTCTATAATTTTTTGTTAACCGCCAAGGTTTGCCGCCTGATTTTCGTGGATAAGCGCCAAAAAAAAAAAAAGACGGAAAACCGAGGCCCGTCGGTTTAGCGTCAAAACCAATATTAAATTGTACCGACCCACCTCTTCTTCCCCATTCTCTTTCGTCAATCTCTCTCTACCCCTTTAATCTCTGCAACTTCTCTCTACAATTTCCACCCTATACTTGTTCATATATCAAACTCACAACATCTGAAAGCCTTTATCGATGTAAGTTCTTGATTACTTTTGTTTATTTTTATAGAAATTTAGAGTTTTTAGGTATGGAATTAAGTTTAGATTTGCATGTATAGGATTTATGAGTTTTGATGTTGGATTTAGATTTCTTGCTGGATTGATAAGGTTAATAGGTTGATAGAAATAGTTTCTCCAATTTCGAATTTTGTTTTTATGATTTATGTTTTTATTTTGTTTTTTTAAAGTTAAATTGTAATTAATATATAATATTAAAACGTTATATATATAAAATTAAAGACATATTTTTATTTCTTAAATATTTATATCTTAGTAGTTAATTTTTTCATAAATTGTTTTACAGTTTATAGTCTTACTACTATTTTGTTGTATTTGTTAAAATAAAACGATTTGTAAAATTATTTTTAAAAACGATTTTTAAATTTATTTATAAAACGATTTTTTAAAAATTTTTAAAATTTATTTTTAAAAACGTTATATATATATATATATATTAAAATTATACTTATAAATTTATTTTCAATTTTACTATTAAATTTATTTTTATTTTTACTACTAATTTAATTTTTAATATTATTACTATATATAAAACGCTTTTTATATTTAAAATTGTAATGTTTTTTTTATTGATAAAACTTATGATAATGTTTACTAATGATTTTTTTTTGTTAGGCATCCCTCATTCATTCAGTATGAGATAGCCCAGGGTCGTCAGTTCGTGCAAAACAATCAATCTCTGAGCAGTAGCCAGCAGACATCGACTCAAGTTTCTGAGACTCCTGCACCCCAACAGCTTGACGGAAGTTCGATCGCGGACGAGATCAAACTTGTTGTTAGTCAGCCCGGATGAGAACGACACATACGGCTTGATCCCGAACTTAGGGGCCATAATGCTTACTGGTATCTATTTTTTTAAATATTACTAATTTTTTGAAAATTTATGTTTCTAATTAATATTTATTTTTATGTATTTAGGTTTGGCTATACTGAGGCGAAGATTTCTAGATGTATCTTGAAAATGTTGCATGGCATGCTCCCTCGGTTTTACCCGACCTATGAAAGTATGCCTTGGGAAGATAAACATACTTGGTTCCGTCAATTCACGGTAAGTTTTTATTACCAAATGCTTATCTTATCATGTTTTCAAAAAAGAATATTACTAATGAATTGTTTTTGTAGCAAGAGTATACTTGGGATCCGCAATATACCAGAGAGGTAGAGATATTGTTCCACAAGAAATGCCCTCGCAAGTATTCAGACACACTCTGCGATTGGAAACATGTTCGACGAGATTGATGCGAAGTTTAATGATTACATGCCCAGGACAGAGACGAGGACGGAGACAGGGACGGAGACGGGGACAGGGTTGGAGACAGGGACGGGGTTTTAGGAAGTAGATTTCTCGGGTTTTTAATGTTTATGAATATTTTATGTTTTTATGTTTTAATGTTTTATGAATATTTAAATTTTAATAATATTTTCTTTTATAAAATTCATATTCAATATTTTTAACGACATTTATTTCTAAAAATAATATATAAAACATAAAATAATAACGAAGAACAGACGGCAAAACCGACGGCGAACAATCTGTCGGTTTTAAAGCCGTCGGTTTATAGGTCGTCAGTTTTCTGTCGGTTTTCGTTAACCGTCGGTATTTCGTCGGTTTTCCGTCGGTTCACCATTTTGTCGGTTATTCGTCGGTTTTCGTTTCCGTCTGTTATCCGTTGGTTTATGTATATGTCGTTTATTTGTCGGTTTTCGTTGGTAAAGTGGCCGTTGGTTTTCCATCGGTAATTACCGACGGATATCGTTTGTCACAATTCCGTCGGTAATTCCAACGGAAAACCGACGGATTTTTAAAACCGACGAGATAGAACCGACGGAAATTTTCCGTCACTTAGCTGTCGGTTTTGGCCAAAACCGACGGAAAAGCGACGGATTTGGCCAAAACCGACGGATTATTCCGTCACTTTTCAGCTTGTTTTCTTGTAATGAGACAAAAATGAGAATGATTCACAGTGAACATAAAAGATTTTAATGACGAAAACCAGCTACAACGAATTGTATGAAAGTTGGCCTATGTAGGCTAATGAAATTCTAAACCTGCAAAAGAGATCACGAGACTGCAAGAACAACTTTCAAGGGCTTACTGATGATTTAGAAAAAGAAAAAAAGTAAGAGTCTTGTAGACTGCAGGTTAAGCTCCAAGAGACTACACGAAATTCTGCATATATGTGTAGAGTGGGAAAAAGCAACCATGGACTTGAATTCAGATGTGAAAAATTCAGATAAAGAGATTGTAGTTGTACAAGAGTATGTGTTTAGAAAAGATGAATTATATGAAAATGATCTAGACCATCTTGTGTCTAACTGTGTCAAAGTCACATGGGATCTTAAAATATTAGCTTAGTCTCTGAAGTAGAAGAACAAACCTGTATCGTTGCCACTGTCTTGCATCTCTTTCTGAAGACTCGAATGTAAGCCACTTCGATTTAGACATTGTCTGTTTATGATTTCACATGTATCCATGTTTTTGTTTTCAGAACTCTGATGGGATTGAAGATTTATGATGTTCTATTTAAGACAAATCTAGGTTCGAGTTCTTTAAACTGCCCATTCATGGTATTTAGTGAGTTTAGAGCTTTTGAGTCGTCTAACATATTGAAGCATGAAAGCATAAACTGTTTGAAAAGGATAAAATCTGTCTTACGTAATACAATAGGAAAATATAATCAAAGTGAACAACACAACACACTCCACAACGATAAATATGCAAAAGGATAAGCAATGATACAATAATCCAAATCAATAAATTGAAAGAGCAATCAATAGAGATAGAAAGCGTGCACTACAAGAAATATGCACATTGTTAACGCGGATATAATGCTATAATAGGTATTTCATAGCGAATTCATGAATGCTATGTCATCGGCAACCATCATAGGTATCCCCCATACGATAGCGTGTTTTATGTATGCTATGTTAATACCCCTACGATAGCGTTAACTTGGATGCTGTTATTTGCGTTACTATAACACACCTTTTTTTGTTACGAGTTTATTATAGCTCCTATTTAGTGCCATTATAGTTAATCCTACAATAGCATTGGATTTTTTTCTTATTGTATGTATAGTCGTAGCGTCTTCTAATGCTATATAATTATATTTCGAATCTATATTTTGGTTTTATACGAGACTAATTATATGCTATAATATATAGTATAACCATAGCTCAAGAAAATTTATATATAAAATGTTCTTATGGCACTGAGAAATGCTATATAACACTAGCTGATGGTAATTTTTAAATGCTATCATACAAAACTAACCTTTTTTTTTTTGCTATTGTAGTATTTTGCCAGAGCTATGAAATACAAAAGCAAAACAAACTATTACACAAACATAAACCATTCAACAACCAAATTCATAACTTAGTACAACATCAATGTATTACAGAAGTCATTCATCAAACATGAAACAAGTCTCAGTTCCAAATACTTAATACAATACAAGGTGCATTAGTCTAGTCTTAAACTAACTAAAACTAACTAATGCAAGGATCATAGTTTCTTCATTCCCTGCATCAATCAAAGAACAATTCCACAGTTCAGTAACCTTAGTAACAGATACACGACCAAGTAATATGCATCATACTAACACTTACTTCAGATTCTGAAATTCAAAAGATGACCAATTTATCTATTGGCCATGCGATTGATGAACCATGTGCATGAAGGATTATGAGGTTTTTTCATGGTTCAATTCCCAGATTGCAACCTAACGCATAATCTTAAACAAGGATCTAGGTTCTTGTAATCGAATCATAAAACAAACCTGGACATTACCTTTGCAGCGGAATTTGGTGGTAATGACGAGATCAACGAACAGATGAAGACCTGTTCCTCCTTTGGTATCCACACGCTTACAAGCACGGATGGCTGCTAGACCGGATGGATGAACAACAGAGAGAGAGGGTTGAGAGAGAGAGAGAGAGCCGCGGCCACTCCTTCTCCAAAATCGCAGACTCTGATTGGAATTCTAGGGTTTCTGAATCCTTATTATAGTCTTATTTCACTAATGGACCCAAGTTTAATTAATTAATTAATTAATTAAACTAATGGCTCATTAGTCTTTTGGGCCCAAGACACAAATCAGACAAAAGCCCATTTGTTGTCTGCCCAACTCTCTGTTCAAATACAGTAAATGCCTTAGCATCTTACCGTATTAGTTCCATCTTAACTTTCCCGTTAGCTATGGTGTGTGACCCTTAGGGATCATACAATACTGGTAATAAGTCCTAAACTTATAGATCAAGAGCGGACTCTAGCAAGCCATCATGATCACCCAGTATTTATGACTTATGTCTGATCTCGACACTTATCATACTTTCTAGAGATAGTACGGTAGATTTCAGGACATTCCCAACAATCTCCCACTTGTACTGGAATCCTACACAGGACATTCCCAACAATCTCCCGATTGTACTGGAATCCTACATTCCCTAATCCTTTTGTCTCAATATCTCGATCTGGCATAAGGCAAGATGCGTGTCATCCTTATATAGCCAGACCATGTTTATCGGAACAGATTTGATACTGACAATGCAAACGACTTGGGCAAGTCCGTTTGGGAGTGGCCACTCTCTTACAAGCTATCAAGTCTCCGATTGGCCTAGAGATATTTCCTCCGTTATACGGCAGGGACAAATCCCATCTTGTTCCATCACTATGAACTACACAATTCATAATACACCCAACCAAGGTCCGTATAGCTCCCAGTTACGAAACAGCGTTAGACAATGATCAAAGTGCATCAATCCATGTGCAGCCACATGCATGCGAACTCAGGTCTAAGGACTATACTCTATAGTCGTATATGAGAACTTCTCATGACACAGATATTAATATCTTGTAGAGTTCTCATCAGCGGGCCATGTCCGGTCATATGCTCCCCTACATATACCTATGTGTCGACTTTGATGCCGCGCATCTATGACCCCTCGAAACTTGGTCATAAGTCTCAACACAATCTAGTCTCAAGTGGTTGTTGGTGTTCCAATTTCAACAACCTTCGACTATGGACACTATGATTTATGTCATTTCGTTAAATATGGGGTTTCAGGATCAAGTCTACTCATGTACTTCGATGGCCCATATATAATGACATGAATCATTTTGGAACGATTATTTATATCACAGTTAAAATAATCCAGAAATCATAGATTTCATAAACATAAAATATTATGTTTACATGAACCTTTCAAAACAACTAAGTAAAGCCCTTTACAAACTCCCACTGAAATTGAGACTACATCTTAATTTCACTCATCCTACAGCTACAGTCCGCGACTCGTGCTTAGGCATAAGGAGTGGCTTCGTTAATAGATTAGCAACGTTCTCATTCGATGAAATTTGCTTATCTACTTAACACCTCTGTCATTTATCTCACGGAATAGGTTATATCTACCCTCAAGGTGTTTGGACCTCTGATGTGCAGCTAGTCTCATCTATGCTGGGAATCACATCAAGTTCAGTGATGAACTCTTCTTTCAAACAACCTCTTTCGCCGCTACTCAAGCTGCGAAATGTTCAGCTTAAGTCATGGAGTCAGCAACAGTGCCTTGCACCGCCAGTCAGACACAAGATATAGCCGGACTGTGACCGGGAATTATCTTTGTCTATTGGAAACTTGCCTTTCAGACTCTATCGACTTGTAGCACTTCACTTTCTCCGTAAACCAAGAACTTATCCTTAGTATTCCTCAAATACTTTAGGATATTCTTTACGGCAATCCAGTGATTCTTTGCTGGATTTGACTGGTCTTTACTTGTCTTGCTTAACATTAAAGCAACATCAAAACAAGTACGTGTCATGACATTCATGATAGATCCAATTGCCGTCGCATATGGAATCCTATCCATGCATTCAAGCTCAAGACACTGTATCTTGCATAATAAATTGCCATGTGACATTGGCATAAATCCCTTCTTGGATTGCTGATTACGTGTAGGACTTTGTCAATTTAAGAATCCTGACTTTGTCCTACCAGCTCTTTTGGATCTCTATCTTTAGATCCAAAATCCAAGAACTACGTGGCTTTACCCATGTCAATCATAAAACCAACTCCCAAGCCAGTCCTTTACCGACTGCAGCATTGGGACGTTATATCCGAGAATCAGTACGTCATCGACATACACTATGAGAAATGCAATATTGCTCCCACTTATCTTTTAGTAAACGCACAGTTCCACTTCGTTCCTGTTCAAGTCAAAACTTTGACTACTTCAACAGAACGATGATTCCAACTCCGATGTGTTTGCTTCCATCCATGAATGGATCAATGAAGCTAACTTACACAAAATGTAATTTTTCGGAGTCCGGGCTCACTTTCGCTTCTTTGAATTTCGCAGATTCGTCGCTTTCAATGATCATCAGATCATGCGAACTTTCAATGATCATCAGGTTCAACTAATGACGAGAAATCACTCTCGGATTAGTGACTGATTCATTCATATCTGCGAACTTCAGGCTCTACAGGTGTAGATTCTACAGAAATCTGTAAATCCATCCGTTGCTCTCCCTCAACAGGTTGAGCAGCCTCCTGTATTTCTCGAATTTCTTCGAGTTATACTTTTATTCCCACTGTTCTTCTTGGAAAGTAACTTCCCTTCTTAGAAAACAGAATGGACGTAAAAGTAACAAGCCTTAGTTTCCCTAGGACAACCAGCGAAGTAGCTCAACTACAAATACTCAGTAAAGACGAATTTGGATCATTTCCAGTCCACATTTAAGTGGTGTCTTTCAACTGATATTGGTAGAACTATTTCAGCGTTAACTTAGATATTTCTAGAGCGTTATTCTTAAAGAATATCATGGAAGATTCGTGTGACTCATCTTTAATCATTTCTAATAAGATCTGATTCATTCTCACAGAAACACCTCCAGGTTTTCAGGAGAAATGAGCTGCGAAACGACTTCACACTCATTCAGATGATCACACCATCAATGACTTAAGTATTCTCACTCGTGATCTAATCCAGAGTCTTAATACTTCTGTCATTCAGATTCTGTACCTCATTCTGGAACTCTTTCGACCATGTCAAGGAATTCCGACTCGTGTCTCATCAAATGAACACAGTCACTCTCACTGAAGTAATCAGTAGAGACAATGAAGTACAGGAAATCTTCTCTGGCATTACTGCTCATCGGACCACATACATGAGTATGTTCAATCTCCGATAAGCTTTTGGGCCTTTCTCTAGCTCGGCTAAGATGGGCCCTATGTCTTTTGGTCTAGTAAGCAGAATTCAAGTCTCATAAGATATCCGATCAAATGAGCCCAAAAGTCCATAACTATGGGATTTCTGAATCCGACTTACTCTATGTGACCAAAACTTTTATGCCAAGAAAAATCAGGTTTAATTCATCAGATTTAAACCAATTCGGTATTTATGTTACATTTAGGCACTCTTTGGTTTAAGATATAAAACCCATTCCTTGAATAGGGTGCTACAATTAACATTTCATTAAGATCAAAAGAACAAAATTTGTCTTTATCAAAATGAAAAACATTCAAATTCTTCACAAGAAAATGAAAAACAACTCTGCTCAAAGCAGGTACATTGTAGCAATTACTTAATACAAAACCAAGCCTTAAAGGCATCTACAAGTGAAAACCCTATGGCTGAGGCAGCATCCATAGCTCCTTCCAGACATGCAGTTCCACTTGTCCTTCCTTCAACGTTTTACTGTTGCTCAGGCTCTGCATATTATAACAAATATCAGTGCCACAACCAGTATTCAATACCTATAAGGTATAACTTGAAGTAATAACATGAATACCTGGGGAAGTAGTCTCATACATCGACTTCAACTCCTCATAATCTTCCATGAATTTAATGCAATCTCTCTTCCAATGCCCAGTCTCTTTACAGTAGCAGCACTTGTCAACGTAAGAGGTATCTGACTCGGGCTCAGAAGACACGCGCTTGCCATGATTCAAAATCTGGACAACTTTGTCTTCACCCTTGTCAGTACTAGGTTTAGTAAACCTACCCTTCTCATTCATGAGATTGTACAGGGTACTCTTCACGTTTGGCTCAACTGTTTTGAGCATATCATGCAGTTCAGTCAACGTCTTCGTTAAGCCTTTGTTGATATAGTTCCTTCTGAACTTATCATAGCTTGACGGCAGTGACTGCAGAATGATCTCAGTTGCCAATTCTTGGCTAACTGGATAATCCAGTTTCCTCAGGTTATCAACGTAACCCATCATTTTACTGACATGAGGACTTACTGGATGATCATTTGGTAGCTTGCAGCTAGTGAGAGATTTAACCAACTGGTATCTCTCCACTCTTACCTGCTCCTGAAATTTCAATTTCTGGCTGCTGATCATCTCTATTGGCGACTCCATGTTCTCTTATTGCTTCAGCAAATCTGAGTCCATGGTAGCCAATATCAGACCACGCACATCTACCGCATCATTATAATGCTTATACCAAGCATCATATACTGCATGAGTGGCATTGGACCCGATCCTCTCGGGGAGAGCTCTCTCAAGGACATAGTCCTTTCTCTCCTGCCTGAGGACTAGCCTCAGGTTCCGCGACCAAGTCAAGAAATTTGATCCGTTCAGTTTGTCCATCTCAAGGACAGACCGGATCGAGAAAGTGTTTTGATTGTTTGTGCTTGTCATAGCTGAAATTTAGAGATAAATAGAGTTTTAGTTATTTAGTTCATAAAAGAGTAATCTTAATAACTTATAAGAAAACTCGCATTGCATTCAAAATTTCTTTGTTTAACCTCATAAGAATGCAATGATTCCGAGACCCATGTTCAGCCAAAACCAAAGTGGGCCACTGGCCGTCACCCGGAATTAGCTTTACTTGGTAAGCATACACACAACTAGTTATAATCAAATAACTCTCGGTTGTGGATTGGGCCCAAGGCCCAATACACCAGATGTCTCAAGGCCCGGGACTCCCGATGGCCCAGTCAAGGAAACCAATCTCTTACAGCCAAATAATCACTAAAGTCTGGGACTCCCAATGAAATTAGTGACTATATACTACTTTACTTACGCGAAAACAGACACCTCACACTGTAAGCCATATCTGTAATCGAATAAGCGTTAAGTAGCTGACAAGATTGGAAAGACATCCAAGCTTGATATTGTTTTTGAGGATTTTAAGTTTTGTTTCCAAAAATAGAAGATTACTATTTTGGGAAACTTACTTATTTTAGAAACTTTCTAAATTTAGAAACATACTAAAAATAGAAATTTCTAATTTAATATTTTATAAATATTTTGGGTTGGGTCACAAATTATAGGCCCAATTCTTGGCCCAAGTCCATAGAATTCCAGTTGGCCCAATAATTTGACATAACCGAGTCGGTTTATTAATTCTGGTCCAATACCAAATTAACTATCAAAACCATCGGTTATTTACTAAACCAGACCAGCTCTAAATTATTTGGTCCAACCAAATCAAACTTAGACCAGCCTTCGGTTTAGGTTAAAATTCAATTTTGAATTTCAATCCGGTTTAACCAGAAATTAAATAATACCATGTATTAAATAATTTCCAGCAAACCGCGATTTTGGTTAACCGCTTGAACCACCAATTAAATTGGATCGGTTCGGTTAAGTCCAAAATCAGGAAGAAACACCTTGTGTTTTAGCCAATTTTGACCTAACTTGCGGTTTTGGCTAAAGCAGACAATGAACCACAATCGGTTTGATCGGTTCATTGTCGCGGGTTTGGGAAAAACAAACCACAGTTATCATTCATAATCAATCGCTTATTGCTTATTTAACAAAACGATCATGTTCTACATAACGATCGGATTCAATTAATCCAATAAGTGATTGACTTTGTCCAATTAATTAATACAACTAGTCAATCACTATGACGATACCAATTTTGACTTTTCTTGTTCGTACAATACTTAAGCCATTAAGCAAATCAAAAGCAAAGTCAACAAAGCAAAGTTATCGATTCAACTATGTCCAGATAATTAATTTTCCATCATCGATCACAAACCCAACAGCAAAGTCAAACACGTTTCTCATGAATAAAACAAATTCAACAAGTGATTTATACCAAGCACAAAAGGACAAAATCGCTATTAACAATGACCTTAGTACAAATCGTTTCATCACATAATTAATAATTCACAAGCTGTTATCGATTCATACCAATATGAAACAAGAACAACTTTGATAGTTTAATTATATCGATTCAAGCAAATCACTAAAGGACAAACGACTTTGACATTTCAAATCAAACAAACATTCGATTCTCAACATTCGATTGCTTATTCAATATTTGATTCAGTTATGATCCAAATTACAAGCAACCTAATAACCTGGCTCTGATACCACTGAAGGATTATGAGGTTTTTCCATGGTTCAATTCCCAGATTGCAACCTAACGCATAATCTTAAACAAGGATCTAGGTTCTTGTAATCGAATCATAAAACAAACCTGGACATTACCTTTGCAGCGGAATTTGGTGGTAATGACGAGATCAACGAACAGATGAAGACCTGTTCCTCCTTTGGTATCCACACGCTTACAAGCACGGATGGCTACTAGACCGGATGGATGAACAACAGAGAGAGAGGGTTGAGAGAGAGAGAGAGAGCCGCGGCCACTCCTTCTCCAAAATCGCAGACTCTGATTGGAATTCTAGGGTTTCTGAATCCTTGTTATAGTCTTATTTCACTAATGGGCCCAAGTTTAATTAATTAATTAATTAAACTAATGGCTCATTAGTCTTTTGGGCCCAAGACACAAATCAGACAAAAGCCCATTTGTTGTCTGCCCAACTCTCTGTTCAAATACAGTAAATGCCTTAGCATCTTACCGTATTAGTTCCATCTTAACTTTCCCGTTAGCTATGGTGTGTGACCCTTAGGGATCATACAATACTGGTAATAAGTCCTAAACTTATAGATCAAGAGCGGACTCTAGCAAGCCATCATGATCACCCAGTATTTATAACTTATGTCTGATCTCGACACTTATCATACTTTCTAGAGATAGTACGGTAGATTTCAGGACATTCCCAACAGTGCATCTTTCAAAGTCTCCATTTCATCTGATTCCCTCCAAACGGCTGCATCATATACCATCACGACATCTACCCACACTATAGCTGCACCCGGACCCAAGCGTACAAAGTGGACCTTCTGATCAGGGTCTGTAGAATGCACACGTCCTTCAGCAACAACCTGTTTCCTCCCACTAATAGCCATCAATTTGCACTTTTGATTTGCCTTTATACCTTCAGCTCCATGTTTAATCTGACATGCATACAATATAAACCATTTATATAAAACTGAGAGACTAATATTCAGAAAGAAGATTAAAAATTAATCCAAAATACTAACCTGACATGTTTCTGGAGACTTCTCAGTAGGGGATTTTGACCTTGACTTACCGCCTTTTGCTAGAGTTGGTTCAGAAGTTGACTTAGTACTTTTGGTTGCAGTTTTTAGACCAGTATTAGCTGCGGTTCCTTCTAGTGATTTATCACTTGATGCAGACTTCAGTGTAGGAGATTTTCGTTCTGCTCCACATGGTGGGGTTTCGATGACAACTTTGCTAAGTGGCCATGACACAAAAGATTGTAAGCAGTCCTGAATGTATGTGACCTCCAACGTAGGCCTCCATATAAATGTCTCAGGTTCATGCACAACATCCAAGAATACTTTAACAGCCTTTGGTCCGAGTGGGAGGCCATTAACCAATGTTGATGGCTCTTGTGTCTGCCAACGGCCTTCAGCGACAACTACATCATCCTCAGTCAAATCTAGTAGTTTGCATTTGTTTAGAGAATTAGCTTTTGAACCCTGTAAATACACATTAAGAAAACAATATCATCAACAACAAATTCATTTCTGATAACCACGAGAATGAAACTAAAACCTCACCAGTGGTGCAATATCTTCTGGTTGGAGCCCAATACCTAGTTCAACGCATTTACTCTTAGGCCATGCAATCATATGTCCTACGGCTTCCTTTATTGTGTACATGTTTGCAGCAGGTCTCCATAAGAATGCCTCTGGTACAGTAGCAGCGTCAACCAAGACTTTAACATCCGTAGGGCCAAGCCGACTGTCATTCACTATATCATCTGGGTCAGAAGATATAATATGCCCCTCACCAATGTTGCCATCATCATCAGCCCAATCTATCAGAAGACACCTTGGATGTGATCTTTTGTTCACACTCTGTAAAATGTTTGATTGTAAAAAGTCATAACAAGAAGAAGTTAAAAAATGATCATCTGATACTAATAACTTACTCTTACAGCCGAGTTTTCACCGCTAAAAAGATCATTCTCATGTCTCTGTAAGCAAAAGAAAACAGAAACTCATACTTTGTGCTTTGTTAAAACTTGTTAAAACTGATGCTCTTAAAGAAAAAATAGAGAATTGTCATACCTGGTTTTTCACTTTGGCAAGTTCAGCTTGTAACTGAATGATCTTTTCTTGGAGATTAGCATGCTTCTCTTGCATTTCAGAAATAATCTTGTGTTTAACTTGGAAACAAGCCAATTTGGTCTTACTCATATTTTTGCCCATTGCTCTCATACGACCAGGATTATCAGGTCCTAACAGTTGGATAAGAGTGTCCTCATCTTCTTTCACACCAGACGGAGTGGCACTACTAACAATCTCAGCTGCCTTTTGCTGTATATCAGAAAACAAAGATTGTAGTAAAAATAACTAAATCCAGAAATCAATAAAAGCAAAAGGCAGAAACTCACAATCTTCTCAGCTGCATTCGTGTTGATAGGTGTACCATCTTTTCTGGTACGTGATCTGACCCAGACTCTGAGCCTTGTCACTTCAGAGGGGTCTTCAGAACTTGTTTTCTATTGAAGCAAACTAAGTCAATACATTTGTATAAACATTTATACGTACATAGCATACTTGTAATATGCTTACCATCTCTTCTGCTAGCCTAACCATTCCCTTGCGACTACAGGTGTTTGGAATCTGCTTGCGTCTTCTCTCTTTATAGCTATCACTCACCACCTTGAATTCTTGGCTGGTTTTGAGCTTAACAAACTTGCGCCACTCAGTTGGAGAAACATTCTTTGGTCGCAGATACATCCTATGCTGGTTATTATCAGCTTCGTTAATCTGTGTAACTATGCGTGATTTGGATGATCTCTATAAGCATCCCAACTGCTTAAGCACTGCAACCCTTTGGTACTCCTCATCTAGCTCAAACCTTGCCTGTACTCACAAACAAAACAAATCAGTAAGCTGCAACTTGATTGATTTCATTTATAATTGTTAATTATACAAACAAAAAGTTACCTGGACAGATTTCCAAAGCATTGTCTTCACTTCTTCACTGAGTTTTTTCCAACTTTCAAGTATAACCGGAACATGTTCCCTTACTAATGGACCTAAGTAAGATGACAGCTTCACAGAACCAAAGCCATAAGGTTCTCCCATAAAATTGAAGTCTACTTTCAATCTGGTGTTTGGATCTTTGGCTATGTCTTTCATCCTTGTTGGTCCTCTATTTCTCTTACGGGAACCTGTAGCTTCACCATCATGACCTCCAGTAAGTTCAACCTCTCCTTCAGGCTCATCATTCTGCTGCTCATCAATGTTCTGATCCTCATCAATGTTCTGACCAACGTTTTGCTCCTCATCAATGTTCTGATCCTCTTCAATGTTCTGATCCTCTTCAATGTTTTGAGGCTCATGATCAACATTCTGCTCCTCATCAACGTTCTGCTGCTCATCATCAACGTTCTGATCCTCATCACAATTCTTATCTTCTTCTAAAGGCTTCTCAACTGGTTCTGGTACAACTGGAGTGATGTCCTCAACCTCAGCATCTTCTTTCTCTCGCAAGCTGGTATCTCCCATCTCACGTCTCCGACGCACACACCGGAGCACAATGGGATTTCAGAGAGAAAGCATCGCCACGTGGTGGAAACTGAACTTACCTTGCTCACTCATGCCGGGATGCCGAAGACATACTGGTCATATGCGTTCACTGCTGCTGTATATCTCATCAATCGGATGCCGACTCCGAACCTTGACATGAAATCACCATTTCAGAAGTTGTTTGGGGAATCACAGAACTACTCCAAACTACGAGTTTTCGGCTGTCTGTGCTTTCCCTGGCTGAGACCTTATACCAGCAACAAGCTTGAAGATAGGTCCACTCCGTGCGTCTTCCTCGGATACTCCCAAACGCAGAGTGCGTATCTGTGTCTCCAACCAATCTCCGGGCGAATCTATGTATCCCGCCATGTTAAGTTTGATGAACGCATATTCCCCTTCAACAAGCAGGCATCCTTGGCACCATCCCCACCACAACCATTGATTTCAAACCAATTACCAGTGACGATAATCCCAATCCATGCCTCTGTTCAATCGCTACCCAGAAATCAAACACCAATACCTGAACCGCCGGTCACGACGGAACTCACGAACTCCGACCGTCACCAATCGACGCATGGCTCTCCTGCTCCAGCGACTCTGTTGACAAATTCCGTCGACATCCACGACATTCAGGTACTGGACTCTATTCCTACTAACAATCTTGTTACTGATGTGGCAGGCCCTAGCTCTACTCAAAGCCCACATCAAAGCCCAGTTTCACCAGCTATCCAACCCTCACCAAATCCCCAAGCCCAAACACTTGTACAACCCGAAAATACTTCCAATCATGTTCCTTCTTCCTCAAACACAACACCGACACCAAATCCACCACCACCAGAAAATCCTCCAACTCTACCACCCCAAAATCCGAAGCCATTAAAGCCAATATCTGCAACCCAAAATAAAATGACCACTCGCCGGAAAAAAAACATTATCAAACCAAACCCAAAATACAATTACTCAGCTGCGTTATCAATCTCAATCCCTGCAGAGCCTCAAACATTAAGCCAAGCTCTTTAAAGACAAGAAGTGGAGATGTGCGATGTCTGAAGAATACGATGCTCTTGCTCGTAATCAGACATTTGACTTGGTACCACGACAGCCACATATCAACATTGTTGGGTGCAAGTGGGTTTACAAAAACAAGTTTCAAGCTAATGGATCTCTTCATCGCTGCAAAGCGCGCCTTGTCGCTAAGGGATGCAACCAGCAGTATGGTCAAGACTATACTGACACTTTCAGTCCGGTGATCAAATCCACAACAATCCGGCTTGTTCTGGACATTGCGGTGACACACTCTTGGCCGATACAACAACTCTACGTCAACAACGCCTTCTTGCAAGGCACACTGACTGAGGAAGTTTACATGGAGCAACCACCGGGATTCATCGACCATGACAATCCTACTCATGTCTATCGTTTGAACAAGGCGATATATGGCCTCAAGCAAGCGCCACGGGCCTTGTACATGGAGCTCAGAACATTTCTCGTCAGTCTTGGCTTCAAAAACTCCCTTGCCGACACATCTCTGTTTGTCCTTCGTATGGGTAATGAATTTGTTTATCTACTTGTGTACGTAGATGATATTCTTATCACAGGCAACAGCAAAGATGGCATCCGGAGTATACTACATCAGTTAGCTGCGCGTTTCTGTAAAAGATGCAGAAGATTTGCACTACTTTCTTGGTCTTGAGGTGCATAGGACTAATGCTGGTCTTCATCTATCACAACGGAAGTACATACTTGATCTTCTCCATCGATATAACATGACAAATGCCAAGCCAGTCACAACTCCTATGGCTTCCTCACCGAAACTAACGCTCAACTCAGGGACATCGCTATCCAATCCCAAGGAGTATCGTCAGTTAGTTGGATCTCTTCAGTATCTTTCATTCTCCAGATTGGATATTGCGTATGCGGTCAACCGTCTCTCACAGTTCATGCATCGACCGAGAGAAGAGCATTGGCAAGCTGCTAAAAGGATCCTCTGATACTTAGCTGGAACGCCAACACACGAGATCTTTTTCTCAGCACGGAACAAGCTCCACCTTCACGCATATTCAGATGCGGACTGGGCAGGAGATTCTGACGATTACGTATCCACAAATGCGTACATCATCTATGTAGGCAGTCACCCTATCTCGTGGACAGCAAAGAAACAAAAAGGAGTGGCGAGATCGTCTACAGAAGCCGAGTACAGAGCTGTTGCAAACACGTTGTATATATGTACCTCTGTACAAGCTTGAGAAATATATTGGAAATACATTCCTTTCAATAAGTCCTCGATATTATTACAGATACTAAACTCCAGGATGCTAAACCTGGTGTTTACTCCATTAGAGTAGAATCATCAGCTAGCAGCAGTTGAAGGACCATTGTATCACAATCCTACAGAATATCGTCGCCTAGTTGAAAAATTAGTATACTTGTCAACCACACGACCAGAGTTGTGCTACTCTATTCACTTGTTGTCACAATTTATGAAGACTCCACGCCTTGCTCATTGGCAAGCCTCTATGCAAGTCGCGCACTTCTTGAAGAGTTGTCTGGAGTAAGGCATATTACTTCGGTCAGATAGCAATTTCTAGCTATCCGTGTATTGTGATACCGATTGGGGATCATGTCCTCTAACGTGATGTTCCTTAAGTGCCTTTGTTGTTCTTACTGGTGAGTCACCAATCTCATGGAAAACAAAAAAATAGAAGACAATGTCACACTCTTCCGCTGAACCAGAGTATTAAGTGGATTATTCTCTTAATGAAAGATCTTGGTGTTCCGGTTAATGGTCATGTCTCCTTCTTTTGTGATAGTAAAGCTGTAATTCACATTGCTGCTAACCCTGTGTTTCATGAACGTACGAAACACATTTAACGTAACTATCATAGTGTATGTGATGATGTACGAGATGGGCTCATTACCACCAAACACGTTCGTACTAAAGATCAGATCGCGGACTTGATATACCAACTAAGCATCATCCAAAGGAAAAAACTCTCATTTTATCAAAATTTGTCAAAGCACTCATAGAGTAGATAAAATTGTAGAGAATTACAGAAATGAGAAAGAAAAAAACTTACCTTGGGAGATTCATAACAAAGCTTAAAAGAAACAGCGCCACTGAGCCCGACGCGAGAGTCTAGACTTGAAAGGACACGACCCGGGGAAGAATATGAGTTAGTGGTGGTTGTTTGAATCAGCCTCTCGAAGATGGCCATGACGAGGAACATTGAGATGAGAATGGCAGTGGCAACAAAACCAAAGAAAACAGCATTGACTGAGTTCCCACCGGTGGCCAATGAAGGTTCTGATATAATGACATCGTTTGGAATCTCTCTAGCTCTCACGTTGTTTCTTTCTTGTGGTTGTTTTGAATTTTCTTAAGGATGTTGTTAGTTGTTTTCACTGGATTTCGTTATTGGCTTAGCTGACATGGCCAATGAATGGGGGTCATCATCTCATATATTTATATTTCCATTTGGAAAATCTAAAATGACCCTGTTCTAATTTGAATTTCTTTTAACATTATTTTAAATAAAAAAATGAGGTAAATGACCATAAAACTTAGTGAATATCGAGAAATTACGACTCATACCCGGAGCAAACCAAACCCAAACCCAACCGACGCAACCTTTACGGGTCTGATCCAAAGATTATAAATTTATGGAAATTGGGGATAACAATGAAATTAAAAATCCGTTAAAATCCAAAAAAAAATCGGATAAAAACCTAATTTTCGATCGTTCCCTCTTCCCGAAACGGTCCTTCCTCTGAGAACGTAAAACAACCCTTAGTTCTACGACTCGATTATGAAAATGGTGTCTACAAGGTGGACGACATCGGCGGTGAGAAAGGCGGCAAGAGCAAACCCTACATACGGCAGCAAGAAAGAGAAGAAGATGGAGAATCCGAAACCGAAGTTAAGGAAAGAGTCGCCAACGACTATTTCTAACGAAGAGAATGCATCGAAGAAGGCTAACATGACTTTTGTAGAAGAAGAAGAAGTTGATCCCTCGCCGGGGAGTTCATCAGCGATTCTGACTGTTGATCCTGAGGGTGGAGTCAATAACCCAGAAGCAGAGTGGCCTGATTAATCCGGAACCGGAGAAGAAGAGGAGGAGAAGGAGCAGGAGTAGAAGGAGATGGAGGATGAGGACAAGGAGAAGGAAAAGTCCGACGAAGAAAAAGAAGAGGAGGAGAAGTCCGATGCGGCGGAGTCGAATGAAGAACAAGATGAAGCGAAGGAGGCGAAGGATCCCGACGAGAAATCCGATGACGAACAAGAAGAGGAGGAGAACCCCAATGCGGCAGAGTCGGACGAGGAGGAGGCGGAGTCCGATGAAGAGCAAGGGGAAGTAGAAACCTTTGATAAAGAGAAGGATGATGGCAAGGTCGATGCTGTTGTATCAAATGCTGTTGAATCCGAATCCTCAGCCGAGGAAAGTGGAGAAGAAAACTTGCATGCAACCCCAACCGGAGATGGAAGATATGGAGGAGACGCAATCGAGAAGGAGGAAACCGAGAGCAACGGCCTTGCGATGGTAAGCAGAGAAAACTATGTTGAATTTATTTGTAAAACTAGTAAAACTTGGTAAAACTGGTAAAACATGGTAAAACATGTAAAACTTGGTAAAACTGGTAAAACTTGGTATAACTCGGTAGATTTAGGATGTATTGTTAAGTAATACTGGTAGAAATAAGGAAAACTAATGTGATTTTATTGGTAAAACTGGCATAAATTTGTAAAACTGTATGTTGTTGCAAGATTTCTCGATTGAACCGACAGCTTTACGACATCTGAGAATGTACTTTCTGCCTACGGAGTATAGTAAGAGTGTCAAGTTATCCATGAGATGTTACATCGAGGACGTTTTGAATACGTTTTATAAAGTGAAGCTCACTAAGAAAGAGAGGTTCTGGTTTGAGAACCATCCACAGTTCTCACACTTTTTCCACATGCCAAGGGACGGCAATCACAAGGTTCAACCCAGGTGGATGCTCCTTCTTCGTACGGCAGAAATCCAAAAGAAAAAGGAAGCTTAGTTTGTCGTGAATGGTGTTCCCAACCGATATGGTTTAAGTGAGCACGCGTTGATTTCAGGACTCAACTGCCAGAACTACCCACTGAATTGGGGGCAACTAGGCAGTATGGACTTCGTGAACAAGCATTTCGAAGGACGTATAAGACTGCAAGACGTGAAAGCTAAGCTAGAGGAAATGGGACCTGATAGGAATGGATATAGGTTGAAGATGGAGGTCTTGTATTTCTTATCCAACATTGTTTATAACCCAACAAAAAAGGAAAAGACGCTACGCCCATGTTGGAAATCTTTCAAAGATTTGAGAATCATCTTAGGTTATGCGTGGCATTTCCTCGGGGGAGATTCTCCTTTGAGCACATGTTAGAATCTATTAAGAACACGATGAAACATTATAATGGCATGGTGAGTGGTAAATTGCCGTTTCCAGGGTTATGTATTCCGTTGGAGGTAAGTAAAATTTTCCACTCATTTTAATACTTCTTATACACTAAGCTAACTGTAATTTTATGTGTGTTTTGTAGCTTTTAGGAGTGGAGGCCATCCCAAAATTGAGAGACAGCCTCTGAGAAGCTTATCCAGACGCTCTTGACGAATGTCCTAGGATGTGCAAATAAAATTGGAAGAAAGGCGACATGAAAGGGTTTCCTCTTGATAGAATGTATGAAATAACTAGGCGTAATAACGGTTAGTCATAGCTTTGCATAGTATGATTTTGGGGAATCTGGTTTGTTATGTCTTTTATCTCTATATTGGTTAAATTCACAGAACATTGATAGTTTTTTGGTACCTACGGGAGAAGAAAAGTCTCTGTTGGATGAGATCCTAGAAAAAGATGACGACGTGGATGTTCTCCTATTTTTGAAAGCTGGATAAACCGTATTAACCAAAGGTTAACCGTTGAGTTTGAAATGATGTGAGAGGAAGATTTGAAAGGCCGAGCAAGTAAAAAGGCGGTGAATGTGATGCTTGAGGAGGGAATAGCCGGCAGTGAAGGACATGCCCCCGGAAACACATCTCTCACTGAATTGGTAAAGACCATGACAGAGTGGATGCAGGTGCTTGAGGGTAAGGTTGACAGGTTAGGGCAAAGTTTGTTACCATTAGAAGCTTTTGTGAAGGATCAGACAAAGGTTGGAGCAAAGGATGTCACAAAGTAACTATTTCTAGAGTATGGGAACATAGTTAGTTTTTTTTTTTTTTTTTTTGCATTTTGCTACTTATTATCTTGGAGGATTGTCTGTCCTAGTATTTATCTTATCTTTGAACAAGGAATCATTGCTTTTAAAAGGACCCGCTTGAATCTGACAATCCAAATCAAGATAACATAATAAGTCTTAAACAACAAACAAATTGCACAAAGCTAATCCATACATACATAATGACTTAAAAAAAACTTGTTAAACATTCTTAGTAAGCCTTGCCACTAACGCCTTAAGCTTGGCAATCTCCATACGCATGTCTTGAATCATCCAATGCTGCTCATCAAACTTTTTCGTTAACATCCCAATCTCCTGTTCGACACCGAAAACCCATGGCTAACGAAAGTGAAGGCCATCATCCTACAAATTAAAAATGTTCTTATCATATAGTTTGACATAGTATTACTAGTTCTACAACCCATAATCTCATATAGTTTGACATAGTATTACTAGTTCTACAACCCAGAATCTCATATAGGTTTACCTTAAATTGACTGCAAGTGAAGTATCTAACTACTGGTAAAGTATCAAATTCGCTTAGTACATTGGAGTAGGAGAGACTTCGTGGATTATTCGTCTACCACATGGACAACCTTTAGGGATCCCATACTGGGCATCGGCGATGAAACCCAACATGTCATAATGCTCCTTCAACTGCTTCATGTGCTTCCTTTCCTCGTAAGGATCCATACCCCCCAAGGATAGAGAGTAATCGAGGTTGC